>CM053784.1:636108841-636777841 GCA_028749045.1 Cupressus sempervirens | reverse complement strand
AGAGAAATTCCTATAGATGCTGAGTTAAACCGAAATTGTATTGGAGCCGAGTTTACAGCTGTATATGCACTATGCATTAAATGTAATATTTTGAAGGGCATAAGGATGATTTTTGCCCATTTTTCATCATTACGAATCTAGAGCAAGAGCAAGCAGAATGAACAAGTGATCTAAAAACATATTTAAAGCATTTGCAAGGATCACAATAGAAATCAAGCATCATTTCGTTGATCTTAGAGGTATTCTTCAAGTGCTAAGTTAAGTAGTTTTCAATTTGTTAAAACCCTAGTTCACAATATGGCTTCTAGTTCAAGAAATGTGAGGGATAAAGAGACCTTTGAGGTTTAGTTGATTAGTAATGAGGTTGAAAAACCCAATTTAAAGGCCATACCAGAGATTGCCTATAAATAGGACCCTTCAAGTGCATTGTCAATGATTCTGCCCAAGGTTGTAATGGTACAAGATGTGAGAAAATACTATAATTGCAAGGTCGGAGGAATTGGAGACATTAAAATACATTAGGCCTATGATAAATTGTGTGAAAATGGGGTACTAAAAGAAGAATTTAAGATTGTGGAGAGAAAGGAGTTAACCCATGCCCTAGAATTCCCCACTATTTTTAAGACAGTGGATAAAAATTGTTCTAAGTAGAATACATGATGGATTCCTATGGCTAGAGGGTGGACCCATCAAAATAAAAAAGAAAATTTTGCATAGGGTTACATGTTACCCAACCCTAGATCGTCCTAAAACCCTAAGGAGCAACTCAAAAGAAGTGATTGAGAAAAAAATAAGGGCAAAATGGAACAAATGTAGAATGACCATCAACACCATCACAAACTCTCTTCTTGACTTTTCCATTAGGGTTATTTCTTACAAATTCTATCAATCAAGAAGATTGAAGAGTGTTCCATGTATAGAAGTAGATGTAGGCTACAAGATTGTGAAGAAAGATCACACCTATGATCTTGCAGAACTTTAGATGCAACAAATAATGGAAAACCTAGGAGCAATAAGGAAATCTAAAAGTGCTCAATGTAAATTTGGTTCCATATTAGTATTTATATTCATCTATGTGCAAAATGAGTTCCCATCTTTTGGAAAGTTAGGATGGAAGACCAATAGGTCAATTGTTGTACAAATAAATGAGTACATTGAACAAATGGGTGACAATTTTGAGTTAGTAATGACTAGTTACTTTGAAGAATTCAAGAAGTCCATGAAACAGAGGTTGAGAATTCCTATTTCATTAGTAGAGAAACATTACAATTATATTTGGTTTTTGGTAGAAATTGACTACACATACATTTAGGTTGCAATACCTAGAGTTAGATGGCTAAGGCCTCTAGATTATGAGATAAATATTGATGAGGCATCAGCTACTATCACTGCACTACTTACAAAACAAATTGATAAGACTGCAAATTTTTTTGGTAATTATGATGTTAAAAAGTTTAAGGTTGAAATGGAGTTGAAAAATGCCTCAACCTTGAAAAAGAAACACAAAATGGTGAGGAAGCTAAAAGCTAAATTTGGAGAAGGTACTGGAGATGAAGATGATGATGAAGAAGATGAAGAGGAAGAAGAAGAACAAGGTCAAGAACCACTTGCTTTAACCCAAGGTATGGGTGAAGATACAAAAGAAGAAGATGTTGAGGAAGAGCAAGTTGAGGAAGCACTAGCCAAAATAGAACCAAAGAAGAGGAAGGCTAAGATATAGCTTGTAGCATAGCCTAAAGGAAAGAAAACTACAAAACCAAGCCCTACAAACCCTACAACTCTAGTAATAAGAGCTAGTACAAGGGCGATCACTTAGAAAGCCAAGGAGCAAGTAAAGGAGAAGAAAAAGTCTACTAAACAAAAGGGTCCTATGTAGAAGAAACCAAGAAGAAAATATATTATACAACTAGAAACTGATGATGAGAGGATTGAGTCAAAGGACATAAGCCAGTTTAGAGTTGTACGTCATGCACCCAAGTATGATCTTGAGAACATTTGTGACAATGTTAGGGATAATGAAGACTTAACAGGATTGAAAAATATTTAATTTGATAAACTTGGTAGAGAAGACTAGAATTTTTTAGAAGAATTAGTGTATGCCATGATGGAAAAATTCAAGAACACTCCTCTTGAATTGGACAATATAATGCCTAAGGAATTTTATGCAATAGTTGAGAGTAAATGACATCATTGCCTAAATGTTGAAAAATAGATAAGAGAAACAACATTAGCTCAAGTGATTCTAGAGCTAACAAAGGGGAAAATTACTAAAGCAAATAAGAAACATGGTAAAAAATTTGTACCCAAATATAGAGCATTTTGCATTTTTCAAAACAACATTGAGGATGTTGTCAATAAGCCCACTCAAATGTGGAAGTTGATTTATGGATTAACAACTATCAAACTAGGAGAGGAGGATCCTTTTGAGGGAAGAAATAATGAAGAAGAAGAGGATGATGACAAGGAAGAAGAAAGTGACAAAGAAAAGGAAGAAACTACTATGGAGGAGGCACAATAGAAGAAGGATGAAATGATAATAGTTGATGAGCAACAAACAAAACAAAGTGTGAAAGACACACAATTGCTAGCAGTAAGCCCTCCACATGATAGAAATGCACCTGTAGACACAATAATAGTGAAAGATGTTCTTGATAGCTCAACTCAGAACATCAATCCATTAACTATAGAGGATCTAAAGAAGATCCTTGACCAATCCACACTACAAGATAAATTGTGTAACAATCTAGTATTGGTCAATTTGGATGAACTATAGAAAGCAATAGCTAACATAACTAGGGATAATGTGAATACACAAGAACCACCTTGTGCCACCCCTACAACTACTAGTAGACAACCTCAAGTGCAAACATCAGTTGAAACATCTACAAAGGTTGACACTACAATAAAATTTGTCATGGCAAAACAACAAACTCAGACTATAGAGCCTACAAATGATCAAGTAGGATAGACAAAGATATCTATGTCTGACACACAAACTCAAGGTGCAGGATAGATAATAGTGATTGATCAAGGTAGGTTAGATGAATAAAAGGACATCCCAAAGGAGAGGGACGAAGAAGCCATACAAACATTGGTAAATTTACCAACTACTAGAACTCATACTAGAGTCCTTCAAAAGCTGAGCACTGATGCAATACCACTTCAAATTTTAGAACTAGGCTTGAGCTCATCAAAGGTTACAAAGGTACTTCATTATGGTAAGACAAATTTAGATGAAGAAATAGTGATACCAAAGTATGACTATGCAACCATGACCTTATAATAGATCAACATAATGCAAGAGGCATTAGAGAGAAAGAAGAAACAAGAAATACTCAGGAAAGAGCATAAGAAAAAGAAAGCACTTCATGAGATCAAAGACATCTTTTTAGATGCCTTCAGCTTGCAAACACTCAATGAATCAAAGCCTATACTAGAGAAATTGTAGAATAGGTGACAAATGAAAACTAGGACACTAATGCAAAACTCATGGATTGGTCTAAAAATAAGTTTCAAGTTAAAGTTAATGAGAAGATATCAAGTGAGATAACACTCTTACAATTGGAACTGGCTACCAAGATTGAAATAGTGAAGAAGGTACTTGAGAATATATTCTTACTATACACTAAATTGTGTGATCCCAAACTCTTCACACAAGAAATGAGCTAGAGGATTCTGAATCTAGAAAGAAACCTGAAGATATCAGGCATGCAATTGTCACAAAACCCAACTCAAAGTGAGAAGCATTTCCATACAATTCTTCACACACAAAAGGAACTAGCTATATTAATAGTAGAAGAGGTTAACACAAGAGCCAAGCTACTCAATATTCAAGCTTCCCTTACCCCCACATGCAAATACTCCAAAAAAGACTAGCCTATGCTGAAATAGTGTTAAAGAAAGATCCCAATCTTTCAACTTTAGATGGCCTAGTTCACCTTGTAGTAGAGAAAACCATCCAAATCAAATCCTTAGATGTTGCAATAGAAAACTGGGATGCTACTCTAAAGATTGTAATGGAAGTCAACAAGACTTTTCTAGCTAAATACACAATTAGCGTTTAGACCCTTTGACATAAGTGAAAAAAGGAGGAGAAAATATGCAAGGGAAAAAAATATGAAAAGGGGAGACAAATATGAGAAAGGGAGAGAAAACAAAGGGGGAACAAGCAAAAAAAAAGAGAAGAAATAGAGTATATCAGATAAATAAAGAGTATCAATATTTTTGAAGAAAAAGAGTATCAACAATAGGTAAATCCACTCAAAAGAGAAGAGATTTTGGATACAGAAAAGGCAAATCAACTTAGGGGGAGATACAAAATTTTGAGGTATATAGTCTATTATAGAATTTTGAAACATTTTGAAGTTTTGATATATGCCAAACTATAAATACATTATACTCGAGGAGATTAGATTTTTTATGTATAGTTCAGTGTTTTTGACAATCATGTCAAAGAGGGAGATTGTTGATCTCAGATTAGTTTTTACAATTGAGTGTCAACACACTTAAGATATTTACTAAGTTCATGTCAAGCTAGTAATATATGCTGAGTACAATATGTATAGATGTTGAGTTGTAATGAGTGTTGAGTCACTCATGTGCTAAGCAAATAGATAGTGCCAAGAAAATTCAAGTACCAAGTGAACAATAGATGCCAAGAAAGTTCAAGTTTTAAGCTAGCCAAAAATATAATAAGTGTCGAGCATTAGCATTATCAAGTGTTGAGTAACACAGAATGGACCTAGTTGTTTGTGATGGCACAAACAACTATCTAAACCATTTTTATGCCGACTTATGGATAGATCTCAAAGCTTAAAAAGATAAGATCAAATATATTTTCTTTCCTATGCAATCAACATGCAACCAATCAAAAAATTGGAATTGTTAAATGACAAAAAGGATGAATCTCAACCATAGATTCATACCTAACCCTAAGTCTCAAAAATCTTTATAAGGAAGACAAAGCCTCATAATTTAGAGAGAGAGAGAGAGAGAGAGAGAGAGAGAGAGAGAGAGAGAGAGATTACTAAGATTGATGTGAGTGAAGTATAGGAGGAAAAGGGGTAATTGTTTAGAAGGGCATTCAAGGTGACTTAGAAGAAGGATAGAATTGTAGATTTAGTTAGCAGAACAGAGGATCAATGATACAACATTTTCATATTAGATTAGAAAGGATCAAGATGGACTAAGTCAAGATCTTTATTCAACAATACAAGATTATAAGTTGTCAGATCAAACATTCTACTATACTTTCTAACAACTGTATCAACAATATGAAATCCATTGGACTAAGGTTGACTTAATAGTCATTGAGAAATCCTTTAACAGGGTGACATTCCAAGTGGATGTTCAAAAATCTTTTAAATAGGTACACTTCTAGCAGGGTGTGAAATCTTTTAACAAGGTGGGACTTAATAGTCTCTTGTAAGCCTTTAACAAGGCAAGCCTTTCATAGAGTAGACCATGGTTCATGGTCAAACTTTGCAACCTTAACAAGTTACATTTATTACTGTAGTAGTAAAAAAATTTAAGTGTCATCCCCACCCCTATTTTACCTTCTCATTTGGTGGGTTTCTGGATGATCCTATCTGGTGTCAAGTGTTTGAACTCATTATGTTAATGCATGTAATGATTGATGTTAAAAGTATTAATGGTTAAATTTTAGGACTTTTGAATCAACCCCCCCAGCCTCTCAGAAGTATACATTTCCCACTTGTAAAATTCAATAGAAGTTGAGAAAACCCAACTTCACAATTTGCCAAGAACACTTGCATTCAAAATAACTTGTTGCTGAAAAGAAACCAAAGAGGGAAAAAGATCAGCTTGGAAATCTTAGTAGAGTTGGAGCAAAAAGATATTTCAAGATAATGAAACAAAAAATACAAGAGTTCAACCTTAAATGTGAATGAAACCCTAAAAAGGGAAAATAAGCTAGGTTGCACATTATAATTAATAAAAAATAATAATTTTATGCACCTAAGAGATAGCTTAGGTAAACTAGAGTAATAGACAACTTAATTAAGTAAATCAAGGTAATCTAATTAATAAGTGTAAATAAATAATTACTCTAATACCCCCCTTAAGAAAAGCTCAAGAGGTAAGCTAACCTAGCATAGCTATGAAAATAGGAAAGTGGGTCTCAGAAAAAAGGCCCGATCAGGTACCCAAAATAAGGAAATCTCTATAAATTAGAGAAATAGAGAAAACCCAATGGGAAAACCCTATTCCAAAATGAGATAGAACAAACATGCTAAAAACAACATGAAGGAAGGAAGGCCTCAACAAGACCCCCCAAGGACAACTTCTATAACCCCAAGAATAGACTGCAACTGAAGATAGTGTGGCGATGCAAAAGGTTTGGTGAAGATGTCAACAACCTACATGTTAGTGGGAATATAATCCAAAGAGAGAACACCATCTTGAATCTTCTAATAGATAAAATGCATATGAATTTGAATGTGTTTAGTGCATTGATGCTCCACTGGGTTGTAGGAAATATGAATAGCACTCTGATTATCACACCATAGAATAGTGGGATGATCTGGAGGAAAACCAAACTTAGTCATCAACTTCCAAAGCCATAAAATCTCTTGACTATCATTCATTTTTTCTTTATACTCAACCTCTATAGATGAAAGTGCACAAGCATGCTACTTCTTGCATGACCAGGTGACAAGACTAGAGCCAAGACAAAAGACAAAGCCAGAAGTAGACTTCTGATACTCAAAATCACTAGCCCAATCTGAATTAGTGAAGCCAACAATATGAGGATTCCCAAATGTGTAATGAATTTCATACATAAGTGTGCCCTAAATGTATCTCAAAATATGCTTGGAAGCTTGCCAATGAATCTCATGAGGCTGATGTGAAAACTGAGAGACAAGACCAACTACAAAGGAGAGATCAAGATGTGTATGTGTTAGGTACAACAAGCTACCAATGAACTATTGATAAAATGTAGGATCCATTGAAGGAAAAGTGTAAGAGGTAGACAAGGTAACACCCAACTAAAAAGGTGTGAGAGTGGGCTTGTAATCAAGTATGTCAAAATGTTGAAGCATGTCAAGAGCATACTTCTGCTGGCAAACAAAGATCCTAGCAGAGGACTGAATAATCTATAGACCGAGAAAGTAGTATAATAGACCAAGATTAGTCATCTCAAATTGTTCCACTAATACAAATAGAACATCTTGAAACATAAAGGATGAGTGACCTATAAGGAGAATATCATCAACATATAGCACAAAAAGCAAAACCTCAGCCTCAAGACACTAAATGTATATAGTAGGATCAAAAGGGTAGCATGTGAAGCCTATAGAAAGAAGAAAGGAGTCTATCTTCTCATACCAAGTCCAAGGGGCCTACTTGAGCCCATAAAATGAGTGTCGAAGTCTACAAATCAAGGAGGAATCATACACAAATCCCTGATGCTAATCCATATAAATCTCCTTAGTAAGATCACCATGCAAGAATACACTCTTCACATCCATCTAAAAAATGGGCCATCCCTAATAGGCTATGAGGGACAAGACAAGGAAAATAGAGTTCATCTTGATGATAGGGGAAAATGTGTTATTGTAATCAATACCCTCACCCTATGAAAAACCCTTCGCAACGAGACGTGCCTTGTACTTATCAAAAGAACCATCAGCAACAAACTTAGTACCACATAACCATTTGCATCACACTAAATTTCTTCCCTTAGGAAGAGGAAAAATATTCCAAGTATGATTCTTCATCAAAGAAGAATACTACTCCTCCATGGCATTGTCCCACTTAGTATGTCTTGTCCCAGCTACAAATGTCTAAGTATCATCACAAATAACATAACATAGAAGACTAAAACTTGCAATATGAAACTTGGTGTGACAAGAAGTGGAAGGGTCACCAACTAGAGATCATACATCCTCAACTATAACATGATCTCATTTAGGCATCTGTGGAGGATTTTGTGGTGGAGGTAAATGGGGATCATCAAGATAATCATCCTCATTATCTAGAAGAGGGACTAGAAAGGATGAGGGAGTAGTGGTAAGTGAAGTAGACTCTGGAGGTAGGGTATCTACTATAGGAAGGCTACAGGAAGGCATTCATCAAATTGGACATCTCGTTAAAATAGGACCACTCTGAAATTAGGATCAAACAACTTGTATTCCCTAACATCCTCATAGTAGTTGACAAAAATGAGGTGTCATCTCTTTCATTCCATTTCTCTCCTCTAAGCATCAAGTAAAAATGCACATGCCTCACTACCAAAAACTTAGAATGGGATACATTAGGCTTGACATGAGACCAAGTCTCCTCAAGAGTCATATGTCAAACTACCTTGTGAGGCATTTGATTCTGAATATAGTTGGCACAATTGATTATCTCTACCCAAAAAGATGAATCCATGGACTTGGACTGTATCATAAATTAGACATCTCTCAAAGTGTTCTGTTCTTTCTCTCTACCACACCATTCTACTAAGAGGTGTAGTGTACTAAAAACTGATGTTGAAGACCATGTTCAGAGAAAAAATCCCTAAAATCTTGGTTCACATACTCTTGCCATTATCTATGGAAGCTTGCCAATGAATCTCATGAGGCTCATGTGAAAACTAAGAGACAAGACCAACTGCAAAGGAGAGGTCAAGACGTGTATGTGTTAGGTACAACAAGCTACCAACAAACTATTGATACAATGTAGGATCCATTGAAGGAAAAGTGTAAGAGGTAGACAATGTAACAGCCAACTGAAAAGGTGTGGGAGTAGGTTTGCAATCAAGTATGTCAAAATGTCAAAGCATGTCAAGACCATACTTCTGCTGGTAAACAAAAATCATAGCAGAGGACTAAATAATCTATAGACCAAGAAGGTAGTATAATAGACCAAGATCAATCATCTCAAATTGTTCCATTAATGCACACTAAACATCCTAAAGCATAGAGGATGAGCTACCTATAAGGAGAATATCATCAACATATAGCACAAAAAGAAAAACCTCAGCCTCAAGACACTAAATGTGTATAGTACAATCAAAAGGGTAGCATGTGAAGCCTATAGAAAGAAGAAAGGAGTCCATCTTCTCATACCAAGCCTAAGGGGCCTATTTGAGCCCATACAATGAGTGTCAAAGTCTACAAACCAAGGAGGAATTATACACAAATCCTTGATGCTAATCCATGTAAATCTCCTTAGTAAGATCACCATGCAAGAATGCACTCTTCACATTCATCTAAAAAATGGGCCATCCCTAGTAGGCTATGAGGAATAAGACAAGGAAAATAGAGTTCAACTTGATGATAGGGGAAAATGTGTTAGTGTAATCAATACCCTTGCCCTATGAAAAACCCTTCGCAACAAGACATGCCTTGTACTCATCAATAGAACCATCAACAACAAACTTAGTACCACATAACCATTTGCATCACACTAAATTTCTTCCCTTAGGAAGAGACAAATATTCCAAGTATGATTCTTCATCAAAAAAGAATACTCCTCCTCCATGGCACTGTCCCAGTTAGTATGTCTTGTCCCAGCTACAAATGTCTAAGGATCGTCACAAATAACATAAAAAAGAAGACTAAAACTTGCAATATGAAACTTGGTTTGACAAGAAGTGTAAGGGTCACTAACTAGAGATCATACTACCTCAACTATAACATGATCCCATTTAGGCATCTATGGAGGATTTTGTGGTGGAGGTAAATGGGGATCATCAAGATCATCATCCTCATTATCTAGAAGAGAGACTGGAAAGGATGAGGGAGTAGTAGTAAGTGAAGTAGACTCTGGAGGTAGGGTATGTACTACACAAAGAAAATCATCAAACTAGACATCCCATTGAAATAGGACCGCTCTGGAATCAGGATCAAACAACTTGTATTCCCTAACATCCTCACAGTAGTTGACAAAAATGAGGTGTCATCTCTTCCATTTCATTTCTCTCCTCTAAGCATCAAGTAAAAATGCACATGGCTCACTACCAAAAACCTAGAATGGGATACATTAGGCTTGATATGAGACCAAGCCTCCTCAAGAGTCATATGTCAAATGACCTTGTGAGGCATTTGATTTTGAATATAGTTGGCACAATTGATTGTCTCTACCCAAAAAGATGAATCCATGGACCTAGACTGTATCATATAATTAGCCATCTCTCAAAGTGTTCTGTTCTTTCTCTCTACCACACCATTCTACTGAGGGGTGTAGTGCACTAAAAACTAATGCTGAAGACCATGTTCAAAGAAAAAGTCCCTAAAATCTTGGTTCATATACTCCCCCCATTATCTATCCATATCTACTGAATAGAAATTCTAGATTGCTTCTCCAAAAATGTCTTGAAGATTGTAAAGGAATCAAAGACATCTAACTTGTACTTCAAAAAGTACACTCATGTGTATCTAGAGAAGTCATCAATGAAAGTAAGCACATATCTAGCACCAAAAAAAGTAGTGGGAGATGACATGAGGTCACTATGAATCAACTCTAATGGTGCCAAAGCATGAGTAGCTCATCCATGAGGAAAAGGATCCCTATGTTTTTTTCCAAGAGCACATACCTGAAAAACACCATCAGTATAAGAAATCTAAGGAGTCCCAAGAACTAGTGCCTTTGTGCTTATCTACTCAAATATCTATAATTGACATGGCCCAAATGCTCATGCCAAAGTCTTCTCACTAAATTTCTTGTGCTATAAGACATGAACCTATGCCATCAGAAGGCTTGAATCTATCAAATCTATATAGGCAAGATGTAGAGTCAACAATCCTAGTAGCCACAATCAAATTAGAATCATGTAAGTCCTGAATAACCACACCATGTGGTGAGAACTCAACTATCTTACCAGAGCTAGAGTGGAAAATCTGATAAATAGATAATAGGTTCATTAAGATTTCAAGGACAAAAAGAACATCCTGAAGAGAACCCCCAACTCAAGCAATAGAACTAGAACACAAGACTTAAATATGTGATGAGTTCCCAAGAACAATCTATGAAGTAGTACAAGGAGAAAGTGAGATGACCAACTGCTAAGTGTGAGTCATATGGTGAGAGGCATCAAAATAAAAAATCTTAGTAGGACCAGAAGTTAGTGCTCATGTAGTAAGAGTGTGACCATTCTTTGCAGGGGGGACAAAGACTTAGGAGTAGAAATGTGATGCTCCCACATGGCTTCCTCTAAAGCCTCCAAATTTTTTTAACACCAAGAAATAGGATGTCCATCCTTTCCACAAAAACTATAGGTCTCAACTGATTTCTTCTTAGTCATGGAGGAAGACTCAGTAGATTTTGAAGAAGATTTACCCTTGGAAGGGTTAGTTGGAGGTTTGGGATCAATTTTTGGTATATCTTTCTTCAGTTTGGCTTTCAATTTTGGTTTCTCTTGAGAAGACTAAGTAACCAATGCTTGTCTAGAGGAGCCAAAAGCATCCACATGTTGGATCTTTTCCTATTCCCATGTCAACTAATCACAGAATGTCTCAAAAGAAGGCATTTGATGTCTATTTCCCAAAGTAGCCATAGTGGAGCAGAAAGTGGAAGAAAAGATCTGATATTGTCCTTGCAACTTTGAGAGTATCAAAGAATACAGTAATCATGTATCTTATTTTTACCACATCCCTACAAAATTGAATGTAGAGATTTGAAATTCATCAAGAAGTCCTCAATGGTGAGAAAGCTAGTAGGAATCAATGTAGTCAACTCTGCATCAACCTATAGTTCCTAAAACTCATTCACTATGCCAAACAAGTTGTAAAACTTGGTTCAAATAGAAAAAGGAGTGATCAACCCATCCAGGTGAAATAGGAGACTATCAAAGATGTTTAGTGCATTTAAGCCCTTGACTTCATCCATTTTGTTTCTATGTTAAATAACTTCAAAGGGTTACTACAAGATAGGTTAATTTTCATCTGGACATGACCATAAGCCATGTGACATAAGAAGTTGAGTCATGTGAGCTTTCCAATTGTGGTAGTTGTGTACTGTCAAATAGGCCATAGAGGGGTCTAACATTAAGAGAAGAAGACAGAAGTAGAAGGGTCATTTATGAATTTAAATTATAGAGAGAAAAATGCACCCCCCCACAATGTATTTATTTATCCCACGTAAACCAAAGAAACAATTAAGGAAAGCACAAAAACTTAGAAGAAAACCTGGACGAGAGATATAGAGAGGGAGGAAACTGAAGCCTCTACTTCAATGCCAAAAATAGGAGCTCAAATGGCCAAGTCATAAAATGAAACCACTATCATCATCTCTGGCTTGGAACGAGCTTTCTGGAAATTTTTTTTTTTGAAAATGGACATCGTATGCAAAAGATATGGTCAAAAAACCAAGTGCTCCTCCAAATAATAAACTCTCTAGAAAATATAGAGATAAGAAAACTTGATGGCCGTATGACCACTAAGTGGCCATCTACAAAAAAAATTCAGGTTGCCGAAAAAAATTGATTGCCAAAAAACTAACATCATTGGTGAAAAGATGACATCATTACTAGGAGTCACCCAAAAAAGTTGATGTCATCATAGGGATGCTGATTTTAGCACCAGTGGAAGTGATAGCTCAATGAAGGTAGCAACCAGGTGGTGGTGTGGCAATGACATCGGTCATGAGGTTGATGGCACATCGGTAGTGGCAGAGCATGAGCCGAGCATGGGTGACATGTCAGCAAGGGTGAGGTGTAGGCTGAGTGTAGGCAATGCATGGGTGGTGTGATGACAGCGTGCCCAAAAAATGCTTTAAAAGTTTTTTTTATTTTTATATTTTTTCCTCATTTTTTGAGTCATACGACCTAGGGGAGGAATTTTTTTCCAAAGGCTACTATGGCCAAAATTGATAAATTTTACATGGATTTTGAATATACCAAGGCTTTTGAGTGCAATGATGACATCCTTTTTTTCCCCAAAGTGCACCACAAAAAAGTGCCTCCTCTAGATTTGAAGAAAAACAACCACAAAAAGTTGGGTTTTTTATCTTTGAATCATGGCTTCAAGATCTCTAGACCAGGTAGCAACAGGGAGGCTCTGATGTCATATAGAAGTTGAGAAAAACCAACTCCATAGTTTGCCAAGAATAGCTGCATGCAAAATAATCAATTGTTGAAAATAAACCAAAGAGGGAAAAAGCACAGCTTGGAAATCTTAGTGGAATGAGAGAAAAATGTATTCCAAGATAATGAAACAAAAAATACAAGAGTTTGACTTTAAAGGTGAATGAAACCCTAAAAAGGGAAAAGGAGCTAGGTTTCACATTATAATTAATATAAAATATTAATTGTATGCACCTAAGAGAGAGCTTAAGTAAACTAGAGTAATACACAACTATATTTATTTAATCGAGGAGATCTAATTAATAAGTGTAAATAAATAATTACTCTAACACAAAATGATTATAACCTTTTCAAACATTAAAATTATTTAGAATCTACAATCTTGATAAAGGGTCCCAACATTTCAAATATTAGAGGTCCCTAGTCTTTTGATTGTGAAGAACCAGTCAAAACAAAATTACCTTAAGAATCAGATGAAGAAATTCAAACTTGGTCTATTTTCTTTAGTTATGCAACTTAATTAGACTATTACATAAAAATATGATGCAGTAACACACCCATACCTAAAAATTACCATTTGATGTGGCTTTCATCCAAGAGGTGATGATTTTCTTGTTCCACAAAATTCTAATAGTAACTCACTATAAATACAATACAATGAAATGAATAATATCAATGGTAATATTTCAAACACATTGCAAAGATGAATGCTAGATAATAATAATAAAATTGCTAAGAGGATAAAACATTGACAATGATTAATATCTCATAGGTAGTACCTGATCATGCAAACATCAATTATTTTTCCATCTTTTTATGAATGGTCCATTTTCAGTCACATTTTGAAAATCTTAAGAAAATCAAGCCTATAAATGCTTTGTGAAGCCTATGTACCTCGCTGTTGATTTAATGCATAAATGATGTTTAATGTTTCTAACACCATATATTCATCCTATCTAAGTGTTCCATGAAATTAAATAATTATTCCGAGTCATTTGGCGAAGTCTTGCTTTCAGAAACTGTCAATCTTGCATTTTCACGTAAGTGCCAAATAGTGACAGGAGGTTGTGTTTGCAATTGAATATCTCGCACCTAGAAATGTTTTGTGATTCACTACATTGGGAGTGTCTAGTGTCCATACCCAAGAACCTATGTTTCAGATTTCAAGTTTTTTTGAGTCCGTTTGACTAGGTTTTGAATCCCTCAAAGTTGGTCAGTTACTGTTTTCATGTTTTTGCAAAATATTCAAAATTCTAGGAAGCCCCTTTTGACAAGTAATAACTTTTGACCAGTTGATCCAAATGTTGAAATTCCTATTGAATTGCATTGTAGGTGTCAAAGACTTGTTATGTTTCAAGTTTCATATCATGACAAATCCATTTGATCAATTTTCAAGCGTGATTCCAAATGGAATTTCTAAAGTTTTACTAGTTTCAGTATTTGCAGATTGATTGGAACCCCTATTTGTGATGTCATATCTCCTCATCCGTGATAGGTGAGATTGAATGGTTTATTTCCCTATGTTCTATACTAAAAATACTCCAAGCATGCCATTTTTCAAGCCTTGATGAATCTATCTGCACACTTTTCCAAGGCCTTTCCATGTGCAAAAAACCCTTTTCTGTTGTTGTCCCTTGTTCTGTAATTCAGAGTAGCCAACTTTACACGCTCACCAAAATTGCCCTGTGATTTTTCATGAGCCCAAATCATAGAATCATATTCTCCTCATGACAATCTACTAGCGCCCCAATTTTCAGAACTTCAAGTGCCCATTTGCCTAGTTTCCCAGGACATTTCCAAATGCACTTTCCAGCTTTCTGACATGTTTATCTACAGGTAATTTTAAGGAGGCAACTTCGGAGGTCGATATCTTTTGACCCTGATGTCATCATGCAACAAGATCTTGCAGGCCTACTAAACATGTCAGAGAAATGATATATCCAAATTTTTAGGTCTCTGTCAAATGTTTGAATCAATTTTTAAAGGCAGGTAATAGGCCTCTTGATAGTGATTTCACAATGACGCAAAAATAATTATAATAAGTTTTTAGCGATGATTCAGTCATCAAATTTGATTCCAGTTAGTTTGAGGATGTCAATGAATCACTTTTCCAGATCAGTTGTTCGTAAACAAATTTTTTTTTAGCCAGACCCACTTTGGGGTCCGATTGGTTTCATCATGCTGATTGAGGTTCTGTGCAAATTAAAGTTTATAAAGGAGTACAATAGGTATGTGGATATGCTTGAGAAGACTTTTATTATTACAAGATGTGAAAGCATGTAGACCAGGCATCTCACATGTAGAGGAAGATAGTCCCTACATTAAACAAACAAGCCATGCTTGTATAGAGTAAAAGAAGCACTCCACACTGCAGGGAAGCAGCCACAGGGGAGATGCTACAATTAGCAGCTCGCGTGTGTTTCAAAGGAAAAAAGGAAGAATTCCATATAAGAAAGAGTAGAACATTAAAGACGTCCCAATTCCATGCATGTTAAAGACAAGTCTACATAGGATATTCAAAGAAGAATAAGGCAATGCCCACCACGGTAAATGGAGATAATATCAAGTCAAATAACCCATCAAGTAGTAGTTCACGCTAAAGGAGAGGAAGAAAATTTCACAGGAAACAATTTGACAGAGAAAGCACCCACATGAGCAGAGGGGTAGAGACTAGCACAATGTAAAAGAAGACCATGCAGGCTATAAGGATGAACTCACAAGTTTTAAGGAACACATCCCTTCAGCAATCAAAGGCAGAGAAGAATGATGCTGTTGTGGGAAGAAAAAATAGGGTCTATGCATTAAGTTTCATGCTATGAGAGCAAGCTACGTGAGTTGGGAGTCAAACCACTAGAAAAACACAAAGAGAGCCGTCCATTGCAGGGAAAGGCACCAAAAACATTGAAGCCATAGTCTTCCAAGGAGCATTCATAGCACAAAGCCACCCAGAATGAAGAGGGAGCCCACATAGTAGGAGGTTCATCACTGGAGGTGAAGCAAATTTTAAAAGGACCTACATTTTTTTCCTCGCAATCAAAAGGAAAAAACATTCCACGTAGGAAAAGGAAAGGGTAGGCCACAGTTTGAATGAAATAGAGCCACCCACGTTTGAGAAGTATGAACTGCCAGACAAGTTTGAAGAAATAGAGCTCATGTAAAAGAAGAGTCCAGAGTGATCAAAAGAACCTGCGTGAAGAAAAACAATAGGGGAGGCATCATTGAGTAGCTACATCCAAGAAAATTGAAAGAACCAGCGTCCACATGAAGATTCAAAGCCACAGAGAGTTCCTCCCACACCAAAAATAGTCAAAAGGACAAAGCATTTGTCCCATATTGATTATGTGGAGAACTTTTAAGTTGTTTAAATAGAAGAGCGCTCAGCATGTAAGATGTCTTAGGACAAAAGGCTTTTGAAAAGTCAAAGCTCGTGCGCTGGCCCTATGGTCGGCCAGATGGACAGGGTTAAGGGTGATGTCAGCTAGTTAAATTGCAATATTTTAATCGAAGCTGCCCCCGCGATGACATGGCACCAAAAATCAAAATACTCTGGATTTCAACACGTGGCTCAGATCAACGGATTGCGCAAAACTACAATATGGAGTTGTGTAGAGTTTAAATAATGTGAGGATGCACTTGGGCGCCATGTGGCAGTGGGCCTAGGTTGCAGTTCAATAGTGGCAGCTCAAATGGGACTGTTAGATTTTCCTACGTGGTGAGATTCGACGGTTGGTGCTTCCCTGCAAAAAGAAGTTGCGCAATCGTTAAAAATTGAGGGAATGTGCATTTTTGACACGTAGCGTGAGTCCTTGCAGCACTAACATGGCATCTAAGAGCAATGGTTAGCCAATCAGAGGCTGCCACGTGGCAGAATGGTTGGTCAAAGCTCGTTGACTCGGATTGAAGGAGAGGGCAAATTTGAAAAGTTTGAAAAAATAATTTTTTTAATATATTCCCCCAAAAATGCACATTAGACTTTTCAATTTAAAAGGGGATACTTCTAAAGTTTTAGCTTTAGAAATTTTTTAATTTTTCAAAAATTTAAAAATTAATGAGTTACAGACCTGATAGTTATAACAGAGGGGCATTTTTTGAAATAAGATTCTAGGGGTTTTCTGTAGGCAAAACATAGACTCCAATATATTGTTGGAATCAGAAAAAGATGAGTTATCCATTTTTGGAGCTTATTTTTGCACAAGATGCTATTAGCTCCTACTATAGGGGGTTTTGTCCCAGGTTTCTAGATTGTAACCGATTTTAGGTATCAGAGTTCAAAATTGATTTCTAGCATGGAAATGACCTGAATACAGTTAAAAGGTAGTGAAAATGAGGTTTGAGGTGATTTTAACCATTTTCAAATCAGTTGAATCTCAATTTCATCAGTATTTCATTAAGGCAGATCAAATATTGTGGTGACTCAAAAAGGTTTCATCATTTCAACAAAGATATTTTGCAAATCAGTTATAGAAAATGATGAAATAAGATCAGATTAGAATGGGAGATGGAATGAAGAAGTTATTCAGTTACAGAGGATTGCATTTCAAATGGACACTTGTCACTTGAAGATCAGATCCAAGATTCTTTCCTTTGCTATATCTTTCTATTTTTCATTCTTTCTAGGGGTTCTAGTTTTTGTTACTGAGAAACCAGTTGGTTCTAGTCTTTTGGAGAAAAATTTGCACATTACTATGATACCAAGGTCTTGGATCCAGTTTTGGTTGCATTCCCATGACTGTGACACCATTTTCTTTCAGCAAATTCTTCTCATGTGAACAAAAATTAAGAATTATAGTACAGATAGTTCTGATATGTTTGGTATGTTCATGTTTTCATTTCATATATTTGAATGTATAATTTCAAAGAAGATGAATACATATGAGCAGCATTTCATTAGTTTCATTCTGGTTCCTGTCTCCTGTCTCAGTAATCTATAGTCTTATGTGGTCTTGGAACAAAGAACTAAGATCCATTTGCTTCCCCTTCAGGTTGTATGTTTGATATACTTTTTTGTTGGAACAATGTGCCAAGTAAATGCTTAATGTGTTTGATAGGGTTATTGGTTATGTTGAGAAGGATATTTTGTGAGAATGAGATCTGAATGAACATTGATGTCTAAATCACAAGGTGATTAGATAGATCTGATGTCTGGGTATACAGAATATGTCCTGATGTCATAGATGTATGTTTTGGATTCATAGGATTGCCCAATGGATTAGGCACTGGTCAGTTATAGGATCACTTGTTATATTGCTGCATGTTTGAGGATTTTTTGAAACTCAACATCAATAATCAAATTCTTTTCCCCTTTTCATGTTGAAGAGGTATAATAGAATGCCCTCACTCAACTTCTAAGATTCATAGATCTACATTTAGCTATTGTAGATTGATGTTATTTCATGAGTTATTAGGAGAAATAAGGGTTTTACCTGCTTCATATTAGATTAAGTGTATGCTTTGATAACTGGTACCATATAAAGAATCTATAGGTCCACCCGCCTAGGTTTTGCAAAGCCTGAAGAAGAAGAAGGGTCTAGCCTTATAGTTGGCTTGGTGTCTAAATGGGCATGTTGAAAATGGGAGTTAGCTACCCCTATATGTGTTTTGTTCTCATTAGGGTAATTAGAAATGGGTAATGTTTTCAAATGCCAATAGTATAGAGATTCAATCATCTCAACATTTTGACATTGGGTCCTTACGGAGGCTCTGTAACTTGAAATTAGAGGCCATTCTCTAGGAGAAACAACATGTCAACAAAATTGATTCTAGAAAGGTCATACCACCTAAAACATTCATAAATTATGTGCAAAGATAGACAATAGCCCAAAGACTATGCATGCCTTTCAAAAAACATAATCTTAAAAAATGTAGACTAATCTTTCATGTATTCAATCTCCTAGGATGTTTTAACTTGAAAACTGATATAAATGTAGACAATATGTGAATCATCTATATTTATGTGACCTTCTTCACCATTCATGTAAATTATAATTTTTGAACACACATCCATTATGGTTCAACCAAAACACAATCAAAATCATGAACTAAAAATTTAACAAGATTTAAGAGTCCACTTCAATTAAGCATCCATATCATTTAGTTTTAGAAAATAAAATAAATTTCAATTGGAAACCTTAACAGTTCTACAATTAATCATCCATATTATTCAATATTACCAAATACATCATATTTGAATTGGAATCCTTAATAGAATGTTCATAAATAATTACAGATGCAATTGAAGGTATATCACCATTTCCTGGAAAACCATGTGAAACATCCATACCAATAATCATTCTAGACTGTGATGATATTCCTAGTATAGAAGAATTGCATTCTAAAGAGAGAAAATAATTGAGCCAACAAATTTAATGAATGCTAGAATCATTTAATAATCAGTATAATAATATCAAGTGCAAGTAAAACTATTGTATGATTGAAAAGATCATTTATTACACCAGCACATATTACCTACTAACTCCTTCCATAAATTTTAGGTAGTGGAGAATACCTTAGCATTTATTTTTAGTACAACATTTGTATAATACTGGTTGTTCATTTTCTTTGATGGGACTATGCATTGATTCACATTACCCATGTCTAGAAGGAATTTTTTCTTCCAAGGACCTTTTTTTGATAAGGGCAATAGTGTTTCAAAGTTTAGTCAATATATACAAAGTAAAATGACATAACTAAAATAGAAAAACTACTAAATAGATTATCTAATCACCGTAAAGATCACTTGTCTTCCTTCCTAGCAGAAGGCACAACAGAAAATTAGGTTTAGTTGAAATCTTAGATTTCATTTTATCTAACATTCTATCCACCCTATCCATAGGGTTAGAACACACATATATTTCTTATTCTCACAAAAAAAAATGGTGAATGCTGAAAAAATCAAACTTCTATGAAAATAAAAGAGACACTTTAGTTATATACTGCAAAACGAGCTTGTTAACTAAACCTCAATTTTTAACCAATTACATACCAAACATTTTCTAGCATAACACCATTGAAGATCATCAATAATATTCTTACACTAGTTCATGTTGCATTTGGTGAAATTAAATATAACACATCTTTCAAAATTGTATGGTTGGAATATGGTCTAAAATAAGGTTTTCTAAACAAGTCAGACTGAATTAGTTAAGTAAAAAAAAAAATCATATGCAAAATTTAAATAATACCTTATTGTTGAAATTTAAATCCACTGATGTAGATATCATCCTTTTTAATTGAGTACATTACTATTATATCCCACCCTTATCAATTCAAGAAACAACACCTTTCACTCTCTTTTTAATAGTACTAGTCATTACTTCTTGAATACTTGACCTCTATCATTACTTTGATATGTGAGAATTAATTCCACTTACAAGGTTAAAAATTAAAAACTTCAAGAGATTATCAATACTTACAACATTTAAACCAAGCCACTATGAAGTTTTTCATAGTTAGAGTTTGCATACTAACTTACATTTATCTACATATCTTATCAACCAAAAACAAAAGTTGTAATGAGAATGTGATAATAAAATTAACACACCCAATTCTATATTTTTTTTTTATAAAAGTTAACTCATCCACAATTTCAAAAAGTTGATGACCATTATCTATATAGATTAGAAAAGTATCAAATAATACATACCTCACTTCAGATTTTGATGCAATCCTAGTAAACTTGTTTACATTATATTTGGCAAGCACAATCCATTTGTCACCATCAACCAACACTAGAGTAGGCAAAACTATTTTTAGAGAACTACCATAATTTAAAAAGTTGACTTAAGTTCCAGATTAAAACAATTGGCATAAGTTCTAGAAAATTTATACACTTAACCATTTCCTTTTTAGGTCATCCTTAAATTGGTCTCCATGTCTCCATATTGCATAGAGAAAAGGCCATAGACTGTCCAAGCTATAGGTTTCAATCAATATATAATACCATCTTCCCCATATTGGAATCATCTATCAAGTTATAGGTTCCCACACTACTTGTTAGATTGTACTTCAGCATAAGTCGGTCATTTATAAATGTGGGACAAGGTAGCTTAACTGATGAGGGATCATGAATCCTGAGAAAATATCCTATAGCACAAAAATAAGTGTAAGCATGTATATAGTTTTCAACAATAGCCTAGAAATTAATTAAACTTGTTAATACAAAATTGTAGATGTGAATGTCATCATACCATTGATTTGATCAACTTGTGAATGTCACTCTGAATTGAGAATGTACATGAAACTATATTATATATGCATGGACAATAGGTAGAGCTTAAAAAATGAACCACATTTACATTTCTTTAATAGGTCTATTAAGTTTTTAAAATTATACATCATCGTGAATGTTAGAATCTAGCTGCTATAGACAAGAGAATTTCCTCAGCAAACCAACACATAGAAGGTCTTGATTTTCTTGCATGTTGAAGACATTACCCTTGCCTATAAGAGTCAACATTACAATGTTTGTGATGGTCTATAACTTAAAATACCTAATTAAAGACCTCTAACAAAAATGAAAAGTTCTTGTGTTTTTCATCTCCACCTGATGTTGTATGCATATGAATTGAGATTGCATATTGAAATATGGCTTCCTTTTGCATTGCTTGAAACTAATAGATTCACACAATTAATTATCATGCAATTATAGGTTAATGTTGATCTTTACTTGGTTTAGATAATAGTTTAATATTCTCTACTAATTAGAGCCAACCATGTAAAGGAGCAAGCTCATTTGGCCCCACACCCCCAGTCCCACCCCCAACATCTAAATTCCTTATTATCATCTAAAATTCATTCATTCTATTAATAAAATATAGCATTCATGCATTATCACATGATAAAATTCATTAACATTTAAATTTCATTAAAATATTCACATTAACATTAAAACATAAGATTCATTAGAATATTCACTTCAACATTCCATAGAACATAAATAAAACATCTAGACATAAACATTAGTCACTATCAAATAAGTTACATAAGTTCACATGAATCATTTCTTTTTTCTTTTTTTCTTTTTTTATCCTTCCCTATATTGTTGTAGAGGCATATCCATGTCATCATTGATATTTGTTATCACCCATGGATGTGAGCTCATTGTCCTTTGCAAAGGTGGGTCCTCTACAATAATAAATAAAAGAGTTAAATTATTATTAAAAAAAGAAAAAGAAAAAGAAAAAGAAAACTACAAACAAGAAAATTAAATACAAAATATATACCTCCAGTACTACAATCTACATTCGAATTAATGCCTCCATGGTGCTTGGCTAGTGTATTAGGATTGGAAGGCTGCAATCCAATGTAAATAATTAGTGCTTTTATCAACAATATATACACATAAATACAAGACAAATACGAGAAATGTTAATCATTCATTTTAATACATATAAATATATTCAATTAAAATTTTTAAACAAATATATAATCATTGTTTCTTGACTTAAAAAAAATATAAGGACTTATATTTTTGGAACTTAATATCAAATATAGTAATTGCTATAGTATTGAATTTGAAATTAAAATCAATTGATTATTTTACCTCATCAATAGATCTAGCAGAAGAACCTTTTGCACTCATTTCTCAGAGTCGTTCAGTGACAACTGTATAGCCTCATCTGTAAGCTAATTTCTTGTCGTCTTCAAAAGTTATTGTTTTGAACTCCATGGCCTACATTTTACCTTGTTATCATGATTTTTTTTTGTAATAAATTTCATCAAAGACCAAATTGTTTACAATTTATAAATATTTCCATATAATTTTTCATTTAATTATACTTATAATTCATGTGGAAAGTTTTCAATATCCACCTGAACCGAGCTTGTGTTGCTTGTGCTTCTAGTTTCTTGCTTTAGTTTCCTTTGATGTGTCCTAAAACCTATGTGAAGTTTGAGATATGTGAGGTTACATAATTATTAAGAATAATTATTACATAGTTTGATTCTTAATATTATTACATATCTTCTCTTCTTGGTGTGGTACAATTTCTCCACCATCTCTTGTTTTTTTCTTAGTGGCATCCTTAATAAGATTCTCCCACTCAATAATAGGATTATGGGGGGGCACCCATAACAAGGGTTATTTTTTATTTTGGTCCTATATTTGTACCTAA
The DNA here is from genome assembly GCA_028749045.1 of Cupressus sempervirens. Classification (NCBI taxonomy): domain Eukaryota; kingdom Viridiplantae; phylum Streptophyta; class Pinopsida; order Cupressales; family Cupressaceae; genus Cupressus; species Cupressus sempervirens. The sequence goes on along the minus strand of CM053784.1, from coordinate 636,754,699 downwards.
TATACTTCAAAGATTGGCCCACTTTGTTAAGTAGCCTGTGTCTTTCAAAGATTTAGGATCCAAAAAGTGTTGTCATGGCATCAATGAGTTTATCTTTTAACTCTTTAGTTTGTAAATTCTACCTTTTAAGAAAACAAAAAATTTGTTAGTTTCATAAATGAATTGAAGGTACCTTTTAATTTAATTAAAGAAATTGATCAAATGAAACATGATCTAGAAATGAAATCAAAATGATACCTTGTGTGTATGGTCGGCCCAAATATGGGCAAATATTCATCATTAAGTTTTTCATTAGATAGATTATTCTCTACAAAATAATAATGGGATTAGTAGTTATTAGAAGGGACTACATGGGAGGTTAGTGAATCTAATTATGAGTCTAAGATTTTATTGTAAAAGAAAAGATCAATCGTTAATGTACCTAGAAGTTGGGATACTCTCAAGGAAAGACCATCTTCATTGCTTACAAGCAATTGTTCACAATTCTTTAGTATTCCTGTACATTTAACATGGGTACACCTAGGAATGTCCTCATCACCTCCTGCATAAAATTAATCCCATATTCTAAAATTCCCCCTAAGAAATAATACTTCAAGTGAATCAAACACATGAAAAATGAGAGAGAAAAAGAGGAATCTACTTACAAATAAGTGTTGTCATCCCATCTGTGGTCACGCTGAATCTTAACAAATTTGTAGTCAACATTACCTTTTCAGTTCTATTCCTTGCAGTAGGCTGTGTAGTCTACATTGGATCAATGGTAGGAGCTGAAAAAATAATATTGTTAGAGAAGAATAAAACAAGATTTTTAGAACTATTAAAAAAATATTGTTTGAGAAAAACATAAGTATAGAATAGAACATGCAATGTACTTGAACCACTTGGGGTATCATCCTTTGGGGCATCGCCCTTGAACCTCTTTAGCATCCTCTATAAAAATAAAACATATGCATTTTATTTAATGACATAAATAAAAGAGTATAGTATAAAAACCATTATTGGACTTTTGTTATAATTAAAAACTACATTAATAGTTACTATATATGTCTCAACTAGGTGCATCAAATCATCCTCCAACTATTGTATTTTAGGAGTTTGAGCTCGAGTTGATGTTGATTTATTTAACCTTCTATAATGCCTACCCCTATTTTACTTTTCATATTGTTTTGTCAGATTCTTTTAGACCAATTTTATGATTAGCGATACTTGGTTACCGGATTGGATTAGATGTTATTTCATGTTCAGTTTATATATTTGATGAGCTACTTGATACTTAGTTATTTCATGTGTTTAGGATTATTTTGATGATGATACACATATGTTTATATAATTATTTCATTTATTTCATGATGATAGCTAGATGTGTGATTTATATTTAGTTTCTATGGATACTTACCCTATACTTGTATGTGTATGGTGTACCAATGTGTTTTACTTTATGTATGATATTTTTGACATGGTTGGGGGAGGGAGTTGTACTCACCTGCAAGTTAGGATCTACACAATGCACCACTCCCCACCATTTCCTATTTAGTTTAGATTATATGTGTATATAAATGCTCAAATTTTATGTAGATTGCAGGTATCGAACATCAACTTCCCTGAATTACCAGGATGAGTATGCCCTAATGCAGTATCTCAATGGTAAAAGAAGGGAGATAATTCTTGAGTCAAAATCCTAACCTTAAGCTAATTGTCCTAGAAAGTAGGGCAAGTGTCTGAGCCTTTTTACCCTTCCAAATTCATCAAGTGATGTGAATTCATGATTTTGACCCTTGAGTTTGTCTAGTACTTTGTTCTTTAAATTGGGTTTTTGTATTTAGTTGTGTGATTTTATTTGTGATTTTCAGTTATAATTAAATCAAATTAAAAGATAATTTAATAATTTAATTTAATGAGAATTTTATAAATAAAAATTAATATTTAATTATATTTAATTAATTAAATAAAAGAATTAAATTTAAAAGATTAATTTAAGTTATAATTTTGGTGTAATCATATTTATTTAATTTAATAATAATATATTTAGGAGTTTCCTTTTTATAATAAACTTTAAATATTATTATTAGTTAAATATTATCATTGAAAATATCTATCTTCTTCATCTCTGAATGGAATGTGGTTTTCAAAATTCAAATTGGGTTGAAACACTTGTTTGTGATATTATTGGTCTTCATTTGAGAAACATCTATAAATGGATTGGAAATTTTAAAACCTTGTCTTGTAATTTTTAAGATCTATGTATTTGATTAGTTAAAATTTGGGTAGGGTTTGAAAAAAATCAAAATTTAATATACAAGTTCAATTGGTTGTTTATATTTTTCCTATTAGATCTATTATGTAAATTGGTTAAACCATATGTGTGTGTGTGTGTGTGTGTGTGTGTGTGTGTGTGTGTGTGTGTGTGTATCTATATATATGTATGTATATATACACACATATATATACACATATATATACATAATATATATGTGTGTATATATACATACATATATGTATGTATGTATATATACACACATATATATATGTATGTACATATATATATGTGTGTATATATATACATACATATATATATGTATGTATATCTACACACACATATATACGTATGTATATATATACATATATATACATATATATACATATATATACATATATATACATATATATACATATATATATACACACATATATATGTATATATACATACATACATATATACACATATATACATACATACATACATACATATATACATATATACATACATACACATATATACATACATACACATGGGAGTCATGGCTCCTAATCTCCATCTTTTAAAATTTATTTTTATTAAAAAAAAACAATAGAATCACCCCCTGTTAAAAACACTCAACCCGATTTTTATATTGAAAATTTCTAACAATGTCACATATGTATGTATGTATGTATGTATATATGTGTATTTATGTATATATGTATATATATGTATGTATGTATATATACATGTATGCATATATAGATACACACATATATATATACATACACATATGTGTATGTATGTATATATATACATGCATACATATATGTAATCATATGTATGTATATGTATACATACATGTATATATACATACATACATATATATGCATATATACATACATACACATATATACATACATACACATACATACATACATACATACATACACACATACATATGTGACATTGTTAGAAATTTTCAATATAAAAATTGGGTTGAATGTTTTTAACAGGGGGTTATTCTATTCTTTTTTTTTAATAAAAATAAATTTTAAAAGATGGAGATTAGGAGCCATGACTCCCCCAATCCCCATGTTGTTGTGGTAGCCAAGGCGGCCTAAATAGCCAAAGTTGTTGTTGTAGCAGCCGACAAGCCTAAAAACGTATGTTGATTGCAATTTTAGTGTTTTTTATTATATTTTATTTAATAAAATTTTATAATTTCTAGTTTTTATAATAAATGATATTTTTATTACTAATTTTAGTATACAGTTATTATATTATAAAATTTAAATATTTAAATATTAGTTTATTAGTAAGATAATAAATCTTATACTTAATAATTAATAATTATTATTAAAATTATGATAGTAATATTTAATTACTTTAATGGCTTAAATACTATTTTTTAATTGAATATTTTATTAATTACTTTATTAATAATATTTTTAATGAAGTAAATTGATAATGGTAATTTAACTAGGAAAAAATGATTGTCTTAATTAAACTTGAATTTTTATTTAGATTGTTTAGTTTTATATTTAAAATTGATTCCTAATTCTAAGGAACTTTGGATTAATTGTGAATTCAAAAACTTTAATGTTTATGATACTTGGAAAATGAGAATTGAAACCCTATTTTTATATCAAGCCTCTATGTTTTGAAAACAAAATGAACTATGAAAATATTCATTTAAATACTTGATGAGATGTATGTTGTATTGTATGATTTGAGGTTCAAGTTTTGAATTCATTCATTTACTAGTCAAGATGTTTTCCAGAGGCTTGGGTTTTTTTTTTATGATGATGTTATGTATATGATCTTTCATACCTGACCATGGTGATGTGTCACATATTTTCCATGCCAAGTCTGATCAAATGTTTGTAGTGCTTTCCCATTTCTTGTGTAGAACTAAGGTGAATGGTATGATTTTCATGGAGTAACCTTTGATTATTTGATTAGTTATGTATTGATGCTTTCCAGTTGCTTGTATAGGACTAAGGTGATTATTGTGATCAGTCTTTAGGTGCTTTCTAGTTGCTTGTAAAGGACCGAGGTGAATACTATATTTTATCTATAGGTGCTTTCAAGTTGTTTGTAAAGGACTGAGGTGAAAATTGTGATTTTATGAGTTGTACTTTTTATGAGCCTAGGGTAGGTAATCTGTGTGTATATTGGGAAGTGGCTTGCAATGGAGGTTAGAGCCCTAAGTAGCTTCTTGGGTAACCCATTGTAAGTTGTTTTAATAAGTGATAATATTTCATTAAATGGATTTAAAGTCAATTAATAAGAGTCATTATTTTTCCTCACCCATGTTTCGAGTGTTAGTATAGACTAGGATGGGAGTAGAGAGGATTCTTGGTTGCGACCTTTGTTCATTTGTATTCCTTGTCTATATGAAAGGATATTAGCACCACATAGAGACACTAGGGTGCCAAAGTCTAGAAAGACCACTAGAGTAACATTAGAGTTGGCTCATGTGATGACACTTGACCACTTACATAGTATATTTCATGTGTGTCTTTGTTACCTCTAGGATTAGATGATACTTGTGTCTTGGTACCTTTGAGATAGATTGTTATCAGGATTTTCTTGACCTAGATGTTGGTTATGACTTGTGGATTGTTACCTATATGGGACTTAAGACTATCTCCTCAACATGGTGGGAGTGTGCCATTTAGGTTCCACGAGGTTGGGTGGTAGTGTTTCTTATACCATTGAGATCTGACAACTAGATGTCATTGTTGGATGTACCTATGCAGTTATTGCTTTCTTTCTAATCTTGTATTTCCATTGGATGGTTATATTATGTTGTATGGTTTTTATTTATCAGTGATCTTATGAAATGATGTATTTTATTGATGATGTATATTCTTTGTGCTTTTCATACCCCATGACTTGTACAATGGATGATTATGCATTCTAGTTATGCCAAGTGGCATCTTTTGCAATTGTATATTATTTAATTGGAATCGTACTTTTGATTATTCCATTGTGTGGATTTTGGTTATCTGTTAAATTTAATATTAATAAACTTATGTATATATGTGATTCCATGTCATGGAACCCTTAAGAGATGTAATCTATTTATGATGGTTGTATATATGTGAGTTATTGCCTCCACTATATTATCTTTTATTATTTATTATCTTTCAAAAAAAAATGTTTGAAAAACTTAGTGAAACTTTAAGTTAATTTCTTGTAGGTTCCTTGATAGGGTGTTACACCTTCTTGCTAAATCATGAAGCACCTTTTATACTATGACCACAAGATTAGCGACTGATGCAAAATCAATCATGAATTCATCATGCTCATCGTGTGGCTCCTCATAGACTACTTTTTCCTTTCCCCTTTTCTAATCAACACTCATTTGCAAGAATAATATTATTCGTGCTATATTTAAAATCAATTCAAAATAGTAGTGAAGAATAAAACATAATAAAAAATATGCATTAACATATTTCTTGTATCTAATTTGTACAACAGAAATAAGTTTTACCTATCAAGAAGAATAATTTGAATGAGAACCATCGACGTTGTGCTTATCTTATGGTTGTTAATCCATACTGTAGCCCTGCATTTCAAATAAAAATCATTGGGACATGTTAAAACACATTTTTTATTAATCTAAGTTAAAAAAAAAATAAAGTAAAAATTAGTTGTGTGTTGGATTCATTAATTGGAGTTGAATTTTAAATTTACATAGTATGTACCACCTCGTCCATGATAGTGGCTTTTTTTTTGTATCTATGCAATTCAAATTGAAATCAATAAGAAGACATTTGCCTCCACATATTTATTTTATTGCACTTACAAATATGTATTTCCCTTGTGCCTCAAATATACAATTGGGTCACTTCTTAGTTGATGCAAGTAATGTACTATTTATAAAACTTGTAATATTCCCTGATGCTTTTGGCATTCTATCAATGTATAGAGCTACTATTTTACTTTGTTCACTATCTTTTTGTTGTATATAATTTTCCACGAGTGCATACCTGCAGATACTTTTTTATATCTATCAATCTACATCCAACTACTATAATCATAGCAAGGTATGACATACTCAATTAATTCAACAACCTTGTTGTAAGAGACCTTTATGCCATCCATGGAAAATAGGCCCAACTCATGTAATGAGGATGGTGATATGTGATATGGGTAAGTGCACCAAAAGGGGGGTATAAGTAGACACCTTTTTTTCTAAAATCAGCAATTTCTAAACTTCAACAAGAATTTGAAGATAGTTATGCTCAAAAATTTAAGATATGACATTAAAAAAAGTACTAGTCCTTTGAATCTAGTTTAGAATTTTTTTTCAAAATGGTTTAGTTTTAGGTCCTCAAAAAAGGGCCCCAAAGAAAGTGGCATGGTTTATTCCAAAAAAATATAACACAGTACAAAGTGTGGCCCCCCTAAAATTTTAACCTTTTTTTTGAAATTCTTTAATCACTCTGGTCAAAAGTTACCTAACACTATGTAGTTTATCCCAAAATTTTCAGGTAATTTTATAATGTGTATTTTTTTTAATGAATTTTTTAATTAGACACATCCCAAAAATGTGAAATATCTGTGTGCTCCCTCTAGAAATGATTGAAAACTAATATAGAATCAAAACTTCTTTTTTTCAAAGTGTGTAGAATGGAGTATAGTTTCTAAAAAACTAAGTTGTTGCAAAATTTGATGAATGAGCTAAAATCTACAGCCCAATTAGTACATGTTGGTTTTTGACAAAAAATGGACATACATTCGAAAGAAATTATAGATGAAAGGCTTGAAATATTCAAATAAAAAATAAATTATATGGTTATATAGCTAACATAGAGACTTGCAATGTCATGTAGCCTAATTTTATTGATGCTCAACCATGAGGAAACTTGAAAGAGAGCACACAAGAAAAATTAATAAATTTTTTTAATGTTTGCAACAAAACACATCTTAGACTAGTTTATAGATTCCAAACCTTTGGGTTGGATCCCCTAGGAAAAACCAAGCCTTAGGCTTGGTAGAATGCAAAGCTCTGAATAATGTGTGTGTACTATTTAAAGCTTTTCAAATTTGAGTCTTAATAGTGCCTGTGCACTTTAGTGCACATGCACTATTGAGACCTAAATATTGCATAGAGAGGGAAGGAGAGAAGCAGAGAGAGAGAGAGAGAGAGAGAGAGAGAGAGAGAGAGAGAGGAGGGGATAGGTGTGTGTGAGAGAGAGAAAGTAGGGGATGGGAGAGGGGAGAGAGAGAGTAGGGAATGGGATAGGGAAAGAGAGAGAGTAGGGGATGGGAGAGAGAGGAAGTGATAGAGAGAGTAGGGGTGGCAGAGAGAGAGAGTATAGAATGGGAGAGAGGAAGTTTGAGAGAATGGGTGGCAGAGAGAGTATGGGATGGGAGAGTGTTGGTGTAAATACGCATTCACTATTTACACTTAAGTTTACTTAGGTTAATGCAATATTTTGTTTTTTTTTTTTTATTATTATTTTATTTTATGAGAAACTTAGGATTTTGTGCACTTTTTGAGTTGTCATGTTGACAATATAGGAGTATGCATCTCTATTTTAGCACATGGTGTCTATAATACTGATTTGCGTGTCACACCCTTGTAGGCTTATCCTCTCATCACCACGCTTACTTTCGTGCTTAATGGAGGATAACCCATATTTGGTAGACATGTGTCTGGTTATATGACATATCATGTAGCTAATTATGAGGCTTTTATATACAAGCACTCCTAATGTAGTTTCACAATGCATATTAAATATATCATCATTCTAATCATACTCTCTCTTTCTGGTCTACAGTTGTGCTTGTGTTTGAGTTCTTAGTTCCTAGGTGAATTTTTCCCTTAGGAAAATTCCTACATGGTATCAGAGCTTGAAGATTTTCTCATCACATAACTATTTGAGACATTTTTACTTCAACACCTCAGCCTGAATCTAGAGTACTACAAAAATTGGGAGCATCTAGAGCCAGATCTGACCTTGCCATTACATCTAGAACATTGAATCGATGAAGATGGACTATAACCTTGGCCCAAAGTCAACTGTGAGGCAATTTTTTTTTGCAAATCAGAACCCAAAGGCTCCAATTTGTAGTTCAAGTATGGTCATTTTTTGTAGATTTAATTAATTTTTTGAATTTGCATTTTTTATTTCTCTGCAATTTCGTCAATATTCATGAAAAAGTTTTTTTCCCTTCGAGCACCCAATAGAGAATTTTTTTTAGCAAAACTAGGTAGTGACATCCTGACTCTATCATTTGGAGGTATATTTTATTAATTGTAGGTTTGCATATTTTGGTGGGTAACTCTATATTTTCTAAAAATTAAATTTTGGAAATACCTTATGAGCAAACAAATCTACCAACAACCAACCACTTCCACCATCAACAACTTGCCTTTGTTTTATTCACCACAGCCAAAGGGTTAAAAATATTGCACAAATCCACCACACACTACATGTGGGATAATATAATTTTAAAACCCCCACTTGCTTATGCAAAATCTAGCGCCCAATAAACTTGTTTCTTGACCCATTGTTTAGTGTCGTTCTGACAGCAATTTAAAGTCTCTAGCACACTATGCTTTTCCCAACACTGCAAATCCTCATTACATCGATGAAGATAATTCAACCACTATTGTAGTTTCTTGGCAACTGCATAGGATCTTTCTGTTGGATGACAACTATTCTCTGACATGCACCTATAAAAATTGACAAGTATTTTCATTGGCAACAATTATATTCCCATTCATAGTCACATTGCACACAATCAATATATGACATGAAACATGTTACACATAGACAAATAGTATCTTTCCACATGGACCCAAAGCCACATCAGTCCTTGACTCTGCATCATCCACATGTTAAGAGTACATTTGATAGTGTATTGACAGCTAGAGACACAGGCCCCACCATGTGGCCAAAAATACTTTGGCTTAGCTCACCATACTTGCCATGTCACCGATATGCATCTGCCACATCACCACATTCATATGTTGTATGATTACATCATTTCACATCCATACAATACGGATGCACAGTCAGCCTGACATGTTTGTAGGGGGCCTTTTTTTCTTACATTAGTAGAGCACTGGGTTAAAATTTTATATTTTTCTGACCATCATTCCTAGGCAATTTTAAACTACTGCAATGGTCATTTGATCATCAAATTTAAACACATAGGTTTTCTGCTAGACCCCTCTCCAGATTGCTTTTCAATTTGGCAGCTTGACTTTGTGAGCCCATAACTTGGACATCTGGACTCTGGTTTAGGTGTAATCTTTTAAAAAATTGGATAGAATTTCTTGAATTTTCCTATGGTGGTGTTATTTTTAGGTTTTAGTGCAAGGAGTTTTAAGAAATTGCATTTTTTGGTGATTGTACCTACATAATCCTACATTTTGCAACTTCAAACACTCTATACGAGCACATCTAGTCTCTTTTTGAGGTTCCATTTTTTTTGAAAGTGCATTTTTTTGTCTATTTTCTAGATTTGCAGTCAAATTTTAGGGTTGTGTGGACCAAAATCTCACTTTTAGAATTAGGGTTTTTTCTGCATTGTAAAGCTTTGATTACTTTTCAAAATTATTGTACATCTAAGCTACAATGTTCAGTGATAGATTTGGGCCTTAAAAGGTAGTTGTAAAAGAAAAATTAGAAAGTCCACTTTGTTCATTTTGAAAAGTGGCCCATTGTACACACACTACTTATAAAGTGCCAAAAGCATCTTTTTTTGGAGGGGTCTTTTGATTGAGTGAAAAGGGAGGTGTGTACTATGTTCTTGTGTCTCTTTTTTGTACTCTTTTAATTTATGCATCATGGTTTTTAAATGTCCTCCTCTAACTTCACACAATTATTCTACATGAAAAGATATTGCATGGAGTAGATTAATGGAAAAAGGACATAGTCTTTATGTTGATGGTACAATTACCAAACCTAGTAATGCTAAAGAACTTATTAATTGGAAAGCTCAAGATAGACAGGCTTTAGGAGTTATTAGGAATTGTGTTCATGGAGATCTCTTGTTTTACATTGCCAGTTGTATAGAATTGAAACTAGCTTGGGATAAACTTGAACAATTATATGATAAGGTGGATGAAGAAAAAGGGATTTCAGATTGAGGATGATCTACTTCTCTTGGATCTAAAGAATTTTGACACAATTTAGGATTACATCAACAAAGCCAATGAGTATAGGGCACTTCTTAAAGATTTTGGGAATCCCATGAAGGATGAAAAGTTGATTCATCACATCCTAAAGAGGCTACCTTTAGAGTACGCTTCCTTTGTTTTGAGTTTCAATACTCATAGGTTGACCATGGGATCTGCTTACTAGAAGCCTTCATTTAATGCATTCCTAGAGATGTTGATTATTGAACAATCTCACTTGATGGATTTAGGACTTCTTAAGTCATCAAAGACCAAAGCCTTGGTGGCTAGTGATGAGCACCAATCAAGTCAAGGAGGGAAAAGCAACAAGAAGAAGAAGTAGTGGAAGCAGAAAACACAATCTGAGACACAACAATCCTCCTCACAACAAGGTGGTTCTTCTTCCAACAAGAAGGGAAGTATTGAAAATAAGGACAAACTTTTCTATGCATACTGCAAAAATCCAAATCATGACAAGCATCATTGTAAGACAAAAGTAATCAATGAGTTAGAAAATCTACTTAGGAAAAACAAGATTCAAGTGCTAGGTACTTCCAAGGATACAACTCCAACCTCTTCAAAGGGTAAAGGGTAAGCACTTATGGAAAACACAAGTTCTTCTTTGGAATGGATACTTGACTCATGTGCCTCTTACCATATGGGTTCTTTAAAGGGAGACTTTTCTTCATTGAAGCAGTGAAAGGTACCACACATCTTCATGGGAGATGATACTAAAATAGAAGTAGAAGGGAAAGGAATTGTGGAAATAGAAAATGGGGAATTCAAAAATGTTCTCTATGTTCCAAACCTTAGCTCCAATCTCCTATTAGTTTACCAAATCACTCACCTTCGTGATGGTCACAAAGTTGAGTTCCTTCTAGATTTAGTGATGGTGTAAAGTCTTAGAGATGATTTATTGGTTGCAGTGGGTAAAGTCAATGATGATAAGAGGCTTTATTCCTTCTCCGACTTTGTGCCTAAGTCTCTTTCTCAAGCCTTGTGACTCACTCTACTTCACACATCAACCTATGGCATGAGTGGTTTGGTCACCTTGCCTTCCACCATCTTTAGCAACTTTCCTCAAAAAATATGGTCAAAGGTCTACCTAATATCAACTTTTCCAATGGGGAATGTTCATCATGTTCAATGGATATGAATCTCAAGGAGAAGTATGATAAAGGTAAGTCTTCTAGAGCTCCAGTTTTTCTCCAATTAGTTCACATGGTTTTAGCAGGACCCTTTGCAGTGACTTCAGTCAGCCAAGGCCACTACATACTCACATTTGTTGATGACTTTTTGAGATTCACTTAGGTCTACTTCCTTCATCATAACAGTGAAGTGGTTTATAAGCTTCAAGACTTTAAGACTCATGTTCAATTAAAATAAAGGAAATTCATCAAGGTACTAAGGGTGGATAATGAGAAAAAATATGTAGATAGAAGACTTAGAGACATTTGTAGAATTGAAGGGATTGATCTTCAGAATTCACCAACATTTAGTCTACACAAGATAGATATTGTAGCACTGAGGATTAGGACTCTCAAATCCATGGCAAGTTTCATGATGAAGGCAAGTCTCTTGATTGAAAACTTGAAGTTGAAGCCATTACCAGTGCTACTCACATACTTAATAGGTCTCCTCATAATGCCTTAGATAGGAAGACTCCTTTTCAGGCATGGTGTGGTAGAAAACTAGTTGTGAGTCACTTCAAAGTCTTCGATTGTCCAGCATGGGCTAACCTATCTCTCAAGGGTTGCAAGGCACTAGTACCTAGGCCTTGTACTTTCATTGGGTATGAAGATAATGCAAAGGCATATAGACTAATGGATCTAGAGACTCATGAGATCTTTGTGGAGAAGGATTTTCACTTTGAGGAAAGTTTACCCAGCTTATCCTCTAATCCTCTCCACACTTCATACATAGTGGAAACTAATAGTGACACTAGCGATAGTGCTTTAATAGATTTAGACATGTGGGGTTCTATCGACAGTTGCAATGAGGGGTCACATCATCAGTCTAGTCCACATGCTTATATTGCCATAGTAAAAGGTCTAGCTAAATAGGTTACATGTCATCTTCCAACTCCATCTTCAATTGACTTGGGAGATATCCTTGAGGACTTACATCTTCTCATTAGTGAAGGTGATCCTTCTACAATTGTTGTGAGGGCTCACTTTGACCCTCATGTCCATTCTCTACATGATCAATCTTCATAGGTTGGCATGATTGTGGATCCTTATGAATAGAAATTAGCGAAGGTCTCTTTGTCAGTTGAGGAGATAGCTGGTTCATTAGAATAGGTTCAATAAACATCCTTGTTAGATCTATGTTTATTCTTTTCAGTATAGTTGGAAAGGGAAAACATCAGCATTAGTACAAGGATACTTGAGTAGGTTTCAGGGCCACTATACAATTTACCTTTGGATTTGTTTCTTCCTAAGGGGAGGAACATCATTCTGCATTCTTGGATTAGCTTCTTTAACAAAATGGCTTTCATTGCAGGGCATTCTTCATTTGGGGGGGGGGGACTACCTTGTCTCTCTTCCTCTTCTTTCTTATGGCGGGGACTTTTTCCTCTTATGAGGTTTTTTCTCTCTCCTTCTTCTCTATTATATATACTAGATGTACATCATAATGGGGGGGTCTTGATTACTCCATCCATCCATGCATCCCTATTTATCTCTCTTTTTGGGAGAGATTTTTTCCCATGAGGTTTTATCTCTTTCTCCACTTTATGAGAGATTTGCATCTTCATTATGTACATGGGTACCTAATATGGCCTAGTAGCTAGGACCCATCCTACATTTCATCCTAGTTTTCATAAGCTTAAGGGAATTCCCCTAAGTAGCACTTAAGGGGGAGTGGCGGCGTTGGTTTAAATACGTATTCACTATTTACACTTACTTAAGTTTACTTAGGTTAATGCATTATTTTATTTTTTTGCATTATTTTATTATTTTATTTTGTGAGGCACTTAGGAGTTTTTGCACCTTTTTGAGTTGTCATGTTGATAACATAGGAGTATGCAACTCTATTTTAGCACATGGTGTCTACAACATTTATTTGTGTGTCACACCCTTGTAGGCTTATCCTCTCATTACTGCACTTACTTCTGTGCTTAATGGAGGATAACCCATATCTAGTGGAAATGTTTCTAGTTGTATGACATATCATGTAGCTGATTATGAGACATTCTAGATGTGTCTCAAAGGCCTATATATATAGGCACTCCTAGTGTACTTTCACAATGCATATTGAATATATCATCATTCTTATCACAATCTCTCTTTCTGGTCTGCAATTGTGCTTGTGTTTGAGTTCTTAGTTCTTGGGTGAATTTTTCCCTTGGGAAAATTATTATAGAGAGAGATTGAGAGTAGGGGATGGGAGAGAGAGGAAGTGAGAGAGAGAGAGAGAGAGAGAGAGAGTAGGGGTGGAAAAGAGAGAGAGAGTATGCGATGGGAGAGAGAGATTGAGAATAGGGGATGGTAAAGAGAGTAGGTAGTTGGAGAGGAAGCAAGAGATGGAGAGAGAGGAGGATGATGAGAGTGTGTGAGAGAGGGAGTAGGGCATGAGAGAGAGTGTGAGAGTGTGAGAGAGAGTAGGGGTGGCAGAGAGAGAAAGTAAGGGATGAGAGAGGGGAGAGAGAGAGAGAAGGAGATGAAAGAGAGAGGAAGTGTTAGAGAGAGTAGGGGTGACAGAGAGAGAGAGAGAGAGTACAAGATGGGAGAGGGATTGAGAGTAGGGGATGGGACAGAGAGAGAGTAGGCAGTTGGAGAAGGATTAGGAGAGGGAGAGTGAGAGAGAGAGGAGGATGGGAGTGTGAGAGAGAGAGAGAGTAGGAGATGGGAGAGGGGAGAGAGAGGGGATGGGAGTGTGTGTGTGTGTGTGTGTGTGTGTGTGTGTGTGTGTGTGTGTGTGTGTGTGTGTGTGTGAAAGAGAGAGAGTAGAGGATGGGAGAGGGGAGAGAGAGTAGCTTGAGAGAGAGAGAGTAGGTGGTAGGAGAGGGAGTGGGAAAAGGGGAGAGAGAGGATATGGGAGTATGTATAAGAGAGAGAGTAGGGCATGAGAGAGAGTGTGAGAGAATAGAGGTGGTAGAGAGAGTAGGGGATGGGAGAGAGAGAGAGTAGAGAGGGAGTGAGAGAGATAGAGAGAGTAGGTGGTGGGAGAGGGAGTGGGAAAGGGGGGATGTGAGTGTGTGTATGAGATCTAGAGAGTAGGTGATGGGAGAGAGAGAGAGGGGGGGGGATGGGAGTGTGTGTCTGTGAAAGAGAGAGTAGGGGATGGGAAAGGGGAGAGAGAGTAGGGGATGGGAGAGATTGTGAGAGAGAATAGGTGGTAGGAGAGGGAGTGGGAGAGGGAGAGAGAGGGGGGGATGGGAGTGTGTTTAAGAGAGAGAGTAGGGGATGGGAGAGAGAGAGAGTATGGGGTGGTAGAGAGATAGTACAGGATGGGAGAGAGAGATTGTGAGTAGGGGATGGGAGAGAGTGTGAGAGTGAGAGAGAGAGTAGGGGTGGTAGAGAGAGAGAGTGGGGGATGGGAGAGAGAATGAGAGAAGGGGATGGGAGAGAGAGAGAGTAGGTGGTAGGAGAGGGAGTGGGAGAGGGAGAGGGAAAGAGAGAGAGAGGAGGAGGATGAGAGTGTGCGATTGAGAGAGAGTAGGGGATGGGAGAGGGGAGAGAGGGGGGTATGGGAGTGTGTGTTTGAAAGAGAGAGTAGGGGATGTGAGAGGGAAGAGAGAGAGTAGCCCAAGAGAGAGAGGGTGGATGGGAATATGTGTAAGAGAGAGAGAGTAGGGGATGGAAGAGAGTGTGAGAATGTGAGAGAGAGTAGCGAGAGAGAGAGAGAGAGAGAGGGTGGATGGGAATGTGTGTAAGAGAGAGTAGGGGATGGAAGAGAGTGTGAGAATGTGAGAGAGAGTAGGGGTGGAAAAGAGAGAGTAGAGAGGGAGAGAATGAGAGCGAGAGAGAGAGAGTAGGTAGTGGGAGAGGGAGAGTGAGTGAGAGAGTAGGGGATGGGAGAGGAAGAGTGAAAGAGAGGGGGATGGGTGTGTGCGTGTGAAAGAGAGAGAGTAGGGGATCGGAGAGAGATAGAGAAAGAGTAGGTAGTTGGAGAGGGAGAGAGAGGGGGGATGGGAGTGTGTGTAAGAGAGAGAGTAGGGGATGGGAGAGAGTGCGAGAGTGTAAGAGAGAGTAGGGGTGGCAGAGAGTAGGGGATGGGAGAGAGAGAGTAGAAAGGGAGAGAGTGTGTGAGAGAGAGAGATAATAGGTGGTGGGAGAGGGAGTGGGAGAGGGAGAGAGAGGGGGGATGGGAGTGTGTGTGAGAGATCTAGAGAGTAGGGGATGGGAGAGGAGAGAGAGAGGGAGGATGGGAGTGTGTGGGTGTGTGAAAGAGAGAGAGTAGGGGATGGGAGAGGGGAGAGAGAGTAGGGGATGGGAGGGAGAGAGTAGGTGGTGGGAGAGGGAGTGGGAGTGGGAGAGGGAGAGAGAGGGGGGATGGGAATGTGTGTAAGAGAGAGATTAGGGGATGAGAGAGAGTGTGAGAATTTGAGAGAGAGTATTGGATAGGAGAGAGAGAGTGAGAGTAGGGGATGGGAGAGAGAGAGAGAGTAGAAAGGAAGAGAGAGAGTGAGAAAGAGATAGTAGGCAGTGGGAGAGGGACTGGGAAAGGGGGAGAGAGAGGGGGATGGGAATGTGTGTGAGAGATCTAGAGAGTAGGGGATGGGAGAGGAGAGAGAGGGGGGATGAGAGAGAGAGAGAGAGAGTGTGTGTGTGTGTGTGAAAGAGAGAGAATAGGGGATGGGAGAGGGGAGAGAGAGAGTAGCCTGAGAGAGAGAGAGAGTAACAAATGGGAGAGAGAGTAGGTGGTGTGAGAGGGAGAGAGAGGGAGGATGGGAGTATGTGTAAGAGAGAGAGTAGGGGATGGGAGAGAGTAGGGGGTGGAAGAGAGAGAGAGAATGCAATGGGAGAGAGAGTGAGCATAGGAGATGGAAGAAAGAGTAGGTAGTGGAAGAGGGAGTGGGAGAGGGAGAGCAAGAAAGAGAGAGAGGAGGATGAGAGTGTGTGAGTGTGGGAGAGATTAGGGGATGGGAGAGGGGGGAGAGAGAGTAGGGGATGGGAGAGGGTGGAGAGAGAGTGAGAGAGAGAAAGAGTAGGGGATGGGATAGGAGAGAGAGCAAGACAGAGTAGGGGATGGGAGATGAGAGAGAGTGAGAGAGAGTAGGGGATGGGAGAGAGAATGAGAGAGAGAGTAGGTGATAGGAGAGAAAGTAGGAGAGGGAGAGTGAGAGAGAAAGTAGGGGATGGGAGAGGAGAGAGAGTGAGAGAGAGTAGGGGATGTGAGAGGAGAGAGAGCTAGAGAGAATAGGGGATGGGAGAGGAGAGAGAGCAGGGGATTAGAGAGGAGAGAGCGTAGGGAGAGAGTAGGGGATGGGAGAGGGGAGAGAGAGTAGGAGATTAGAGAGAGAGAGTAGGTGGTGGGAGAGGGAGAGGGAGGGGGGATGGGAGAGGGGAGAGAGAGTAGGGGATGGGAGAGGGGAGAGAGAGAGTAGGGGATGGGAGAGAGAGTAGGCAATGGGAGAGAGAGAGAGGGGGGATGGGAGTGAGAGAGAGAGAGTAGGGGATGGGAGAGAGAGTAGGTGGTGGGAAAGGGAGAGAAAGAGAGAGAGTAGGGGATGAGAGAGGGGGGAGAGAGAGAGAGAGAGAGTAGGGGATAATAGAGGAGAGAGATTGAGAGTAGGGGATGGGAGAGAGAGAGTGAGAGAGAGTAGGCGATGGGAGTGGGAGTAGGATTAGTAGAGCTAGAGAAAGTAGGGGATGGGAGAGGAGAGAGAGTGAGAGAGAGTAGGGGATGGGAGAGGAGAGAGAGAGTAGGGAGAGAGAGTAGGGGATGAGGAATGCTGGATGGTGGGATAGGGAGAGATTTATTTTCACATAGTGCATATGCACTATAGTGTGTACATGTTATATAGTGTGTATGCGTTTTATAGTGCATAGGCACTTTATAGTGCGTATGCACTATGTGAAATCACAAAAAAGGGGACATAAAGAAAGTTTGGGTCCCTTTTGATCCATATTCTATTTTTTGTTTGTTGTACATTCTATTGTTTTGATAGAAAACACAGGTTTCAAGCTGTTGGAAGTTAGCAAACACTATTTGAAGACTTTTTGAAGCTAGCAAACACCAAATTCAATCATTTGATATGCTATTTGAAGGCTTTTTGAATATTCTTTCTATAGAAAAGATTAGTGCAGTCCTTTTTAATATTGTTTGTTGATATATAGAGAGAAATTTGATTATAATTTGACATGTTGTTTAATATATAGTGGATACATTGAAATTTGTATGTTTGAATGAATTGTTATTTGGAAATGGTTAGAAATTTGGAAAGTTGTTTAAGATATATTGTGTATTCATTAAAATAATTATCATTTTTATATGTATTTGAATGATTTGTAATTTACAAATTGTAAGTAATTCAGATGTTTGAATAATTTGACATATAGAAATCATCATCATACTAAGGAAGAGACCAAAAATTATAACAAAGGAAGAGAGGGAAATATATTTGGCAATTAAAAGAGATAAATTGAAACTACTATGTGAACAAAGAAAATTGCAAAGCAATAATGAAGCATTGACTTTTGAAGAGGAACAAGAACCACCGATACAAATATACAAAGGGGAAGAATTGGAAAGACAAAGAGAACAAATGAGACTATTATGCTCAAGAAGACAATTGAATTGTGAAGCTACACCATCTTCCAATGTTTGAGTCATATCATCCTCTCATGATGAAGAGATGCTAATTTGTAGATTTGATGATGTACACACTCCATCATGTCATGTTGAAGGCACAATATCAACATATCAAGTAGGTGATATTCCATCTTTTGCATCTTAATACCAAGGCACATCATCTTCGATTCAAGGTACGCAAAAAACTCAATCTTATGTTGATGTTCAAAATGCTAAGGGAATGGAAGAGATCATAACACCTTCTAGAATTCATTTTAGAAGACCAAAATATTTGATTGATATTGATACTAACATTTTGAAATCAATGCCTGACAAGATTAGCAATGTACTTGTCAAAGATAAGTTAATTGTATGTGGAAATTATTCTTTGAAGAATTAAATATTACAGGTCAATACCAATAATTTGTTGAAATGATGAGGAATTTGAAATTTAGGCCTATCATGAAGATTCTTTGGCTAAGAATGATGGACGATTCAAATGAAAACAACATTGTAAAGAATCTAATGAGTGCTTATGACAAAGTGGGTTCTAAATCATCCACCAAAGATAGTAATATCACAAGACAAGTACTTACATCAACAATAGTAATTACCCAAATGAAGAAAGCTCAACTCATGAGAAAGACAAGAAAAACATTGAAAATTGGTAGAGGTACTCTAAGGAGAGCCATGTTAAGGCATGAGAGAATGGAAGATCCAACAAAAAATGAGTTATGGACATTTAGTGATGGACTACCCCAAAAGGATAAAGAAATTAGTGAAGCTTTGAAATCATTGATCGAAGATATTTGGAAAAATAAAACATGTGTTTCCCCTAATAAAAGAGATGTTGTAAGAAGGAGGATTGGTAGCCAAAATCATGACCCACATGTGAAACATTTTTTGGACTCAACTCAGACACAATGTTTTGCAAAATTTATTGGTATGTATCCTCAAATTCAAATAAGTCAATTTTTTTTAAAGATGGTTAAACCTTTTTATGTGAAGATAAATCACACATGCACAACTTGTTGTTGTAGGATACATATTGAATTTTCTAATCATATTGATATTTTTAGGCATATATGTGTGTTTTTGCATTCTAAGTTTTTTTTGCAGGACTATGACATGAATGAGCCACCAAGATCTTCAAGGGAATTCATATCCAACATTTTATTTGAAATAGGGGATGGAAATTTTTTTTAAAAGACACCATGCTTGGATGGTACATGCTTATTTTGTGGTTGTTTACAACTTTAATCAACTTGTGAACATATGGATAGTACACATGCAATTGGAAATGAAATAGTAGATTACAGAAAATTTAAGACAGTGACATATGCTCTAAAATATGGGAAATAGGATAAAAGATGTGAGTTAGTCATTGAAAAGATTCTAGTATATGATTTCATGAAGATTTTTCATGAAAAAATTATTTATGAGTATGCAAGGCATACACATAGAGTTCAATAGACGGATTTGCAATTCAAGTTGTGCAAGGATACATTTCCACTAGATATCATTGTTTCTGTTGTAGACTTTGTAGAGAACTACATATTACAACCACAAAATGAGGTGCATGGAAAGTATTATACTTCTCAACAGGTTTCCATATTTGTTCATATAACATTCATGCATTCACCTACATGTACAGAGGATGACAGAAAGATTTTGAGGGAGTACCATTTTTACATTAGCAATGATCGATCACATTCTATGGAGTTTGTACATGGTTGTTTTCAACTTTTTTATGGACATTTGGCTAACAAGGACATACAATCTCATTAGCACATTATTTGGTCAAACGATTGCACATCTCAATTCAAAAATGCATAGATGTTCTATTGGTTGAGTAGGACACATAGGTTGTGTAGAATTCAATATATGTGGAATTTCATAGAGGCTTGTCATGGAAAGGGATAGCATCATGATGTAGGCACATGCATCGAAAGAGCCTTAGCTCATGAAGAACTAAAGTACAAAGATGGAGAAATATTAATAGATGCAAAATCCATCTAGTGGTGTAACACTACAATGGGTCCAAGTAAGGAAGGTAAGTCTATAACTCATAGATTTTTTTTGTTGATAAATAATACTAACATTGCACCATATGAGGATTGTTGCACACTAACAGGATCAAGTGAGGTGCACTCTTTTAGAAGCTCTGATGCAAGTTCATGGAGTATCCACACAAAAAAAAATGGCATGCTATTGTTCATCATGTGTAGAGGAAAATTGGGATGACTGTGAGTCAACTGAATGGGTGGACAAATGGGATATATGGGTTTTGGACCCAATTAACACCTATCATCCCCTACAAGCACTGGAAATGGTAGAGATGGATTTTTCTATTGACTTTGACCACTTTTCTGATCTAGTGCAACTTGGTAACATATATATTTATATATCTTCGTAATTTTAATATGTAACTTTATAACTTTTACATAAGTATTTTCTAAATTAATGAATGCATCTTGTACATTTATCACTATAGCCATGTTTTTGCTATTATTGCACCTAAAGAAAATAAAGAAGGGACATATTATTATTTGTGTCATTGTGTCCAAGCCAAACAAAAAAAAGATCACTTAGTTATAGATGGTGAAGGTTTAGAGTACCATATCGGTGTAGTGGTTGTAACTGGCACATGGCTTAGATGATATTCTATAAAGAACCCTAACTTGTGGTTATTCAAGGATTGGCAAACAAAGGGAAGATTCTTCATTATTTGAACCTTGTTGTCACATCAAATGTGCACTTGATAAAATATGGTGAAAAACCACATAATAAGACTCTTTGGAAAGTTCATGAGTCAAACCATGAGACAATACTTGAGACATTAAAATGTAGAGAAGATCTAGTTGGTTCATTAGATTGAAGAGGGAGAGAGGGAGAAAGAGAAAGAGTGGTGCAGGGTCACCTTGAATCATTGATGCAAGTGACAGGGTACTAACAATGAAGCTTGGGAGAGTACAACCTACAAGGACACCTAAAAAAAGTTTGAAAGCCCAAACAAGGCCAAAAACCCTGCACTTGCACCTTGACAACAATAAAGGCTTAACATATGAAACCTACTCCAAACATGGAATCATGAACATAGACTTAACGCATGTTGTTTTTACATTAGCAAGCGCATATGGACTGAATTTGAAAAGTAAGTTGAATGTTGGCATAACCATTTCAATGATGGTTATGACTATTGGAGTCAAGGAATACGTTTTTTAAAATGTTGTACATGGAGAGAACAACATAGTTGTACAGATTGGGGAAGATTTACATGAGTAAAACTCTGATTTTCTACCTTTTTTTCTATTTTTCTAAGTTGTATGGATGTGTACAAATTGTAAAAGGAGATCAACTATCATGGTTGGATAGCCTGATGAACTATTTCTTTTTTTTTTTTGGTTTGAAGGTTATATCTTTTCATTTGCTTAAGTTATTGCAATTTTTGTGAAGGTTGCTTATTTGGGCCTATATTCAAGGGTTTTGGCAAACATGTGCCTCTAACTTGCAAACCCACAATTGGAATTTAATTCCTCTTTGGGGGATTCAAGTTATGGGAGTGTAATTTGATATAGCAAAGTTTTAGAAGGGAGGAATTGGTTTGATATTTTTACCAGCCAACCCTAGGCTGAACATCCCTATGTGTTCAACCAAGAAATTAAGAAGAAGTGACATTTAGATTTCCAAACTAATTGTCTGAACCTAGGTGAAGGGTGAAATGGAGTTGTAGGAAGGATAGGAAGAGTTCCATGGGGCTTAGTTTATTCTATGAACCCATCTTCAAGCACTTGCTTTGGAAACCCAGCCTAATTAGGCCTATTAGGTCTGTAGACTAAAGTGGAGTTTGGGTATGCTAGAATGTAGTTAGCCCTTAATCCTTTGGAGTCCTCAAGAACTAGGTAAAGGGTATTTGAAAAGGTGATAATTTGGCCTTATCCTTTGGAAAGTTTGGATGTTTTCCAAGGAAAACTAAATTTTGACCTACTAGGATTTCTAGGCCTAAGTTAGGGATATTGATCCTTTGAAGGTGTTGAGGCCTTGAAAGTGCATGAATCCTAGTGGTTTAGTCCTAGAAATTCTAAATCAAGTCTGATTTTGAAGTCTTGAAACCTTTTTACTCATTTTTCCTTAATTGGCATTGTTGAGGGCAAGTGTCCCTATAGCCATATTTTGATCCAAGTTTTCCAAGAGCCCTAGGAAAAGAGAAGGACCTTAGGAGAGTGGAGTCCACTTGGATAAGTAAAGGTCATCATTTGGCAAAGGTTAGTAACCAAGACATCATCTTGAAGTGGGGTTTGGGTACCTGTAGAGGTTTAAGAACCAAGTGGCAAAAGTAGGTTGTGTGCTCTGCATCAATAAGGGTCATTAGACCTAGGTGTGATAACTAGGGTGTAGGAAGTCACAATGCATTTGGAAGAGTCACTAATTGTCCTAAAATTCAAGGCACACCTTACCAGAGGGCGATGAGCAACTTAAGGGATAAGTCTCTAGCTTAGGGAAGGGTCCCTAGCATGGAATTGCTAATTGATAGCCCATTAGCAAGTTGGAAGTGTTAAAAAGTCTTTTGCATGTAGTAGAAGTTTGAATTATATAGGTGGGTATAGAAAAGAGTAAAGAACATATGAAGCAGGTGAATTGAATAATTCACATATTGTTTCATCTTAAATAACAAAGTATATTAAGATGTGACTTTCTTTAAAAGGGTTCAAAGGTCATTATCAACATTATTTTTGTTTAACATAACCTTTCAATATGTTGCTCTTAATTTTTGCTTGGTAAGAATTAAGTATAAATCTACACAAAAATCCATTTGCATTGTGGCTCGTGTCTCTTAGGCCCTTTTTTTATGTCTTTGAATGCCCATGCATTATCCTCACTGTTACTAGTGTATAGGTTGATATTTGAATCTCAACATGTGAATAGTTTTTCTTAGTTCTCATATGTAGTCAAGGTCCTTGACATCAATTACAACTCATAAATTACATGCATTAACAAAATGCAATTGGGTCTCACAAACTTGATTGCAAGTTTTCTCATCCCTAAGTGGTTGGGAGGCCTTAAGAACCAACCAATAAGTCATCCTTCTATGTTGATAGGCACATATTGTAATCAAGTCTCTAGAAATTGATTGCAAGCTCTTTAAGAATCTTCATATGTCCTTGGGTTAAGTCTTGCATTCCTACAATCTAGTCTTGAAAACCTAATTTCATATCACTCTCTTAACACAATCATAGTTAAGTAATTGAGACCTGACTACATATCAACATGTATTGAACATTACAACTTACATATTGTATCTCTTATACACTTGCAATCAAGTGTTTAGGGTATGATTACATATCTTCTTTATAGAAACTTGTAGGGAAAGTGATGCAAAGCAAGATGGGCCCTTCCAAGTTATATGAGAAAATACTCTGAACAATGTGTTTTCCCAAAGGTTTTTGAATGCAACCTTAAGGCTTACATTTCCCAAATTAGGTAAATGACTTATCCAAAGACTTCTTAGTAATACAATGGTTTTGAATACCATAATACATGCTAAATAACTAGTTTAAAAAATACCAAGAGTCTATCTCTAAGGTAAACCAATCATCCCAACCTACTAGACCTATAAGCCCCAATTAGCCCTCAAATGTTGTCCTCTTGCATTTTTCTCCAATTTTTTTGATAACATCAAGAAAATAAATTGAATATTAGGATACCCATTTTTCTTCTCTATAACATATAAAAAGATGAGGTATGGTTTTTTTGGACCAGGTCTCTGTTGTTACACTATGGGCCACTATTTAGGCATAAAAACCCCTCCATTTACAAAGGAACTATATTGAATAATTATCCCTAAACTATAAAACTTGGTAAAGTATCTTAATATGATCCTAAAGTGAGGATTATTCAATAATATTGAACCCATCAACTCTCTATATGTTATTTTTATGAAACCCTCACCAAACAAGGCCAAAAACTAGGGCCTCTTCAAATCTAACCAAGAAGTCACTTCCAAGACCTGTTAGTTTATACTAAACCATGTTTATGATGATTAATTTGATATTTTTACATAAGACCATAGCCTCCTTTAGGTAGATCTCCTGCTGCTATACCTATGGCATCAAATTTAATGCATTTTCATGCACCCAAGCACTCCAAACTTGTCTAGTTAGATGATCATCTACATCCTCTGACTATTCCCTACATTAATATGCATAATTACATATGATACATGTTAATAATCCATCCCCAATTCATAGTTAGAATAGAAAGGCGATGGTTACATCATTTTGCTTGAAGGAAACTGGTGTAGGGCACCAAGGCAAATGGATAGTGGTCGTCGTTTTGGATTTTGAACATTAATAAGAATGTTGTAATAAGACCAAAATGTAACATCAATTGGGCTCTAGTGGTGTAGGGTATCAAGTAAAATGGATAGTGGTCCTAGTTTTGGATTTGGAACATTAATAAGGATGTTGTAATAAGACCAAAAATGTAAGGTCAATTGGGCTCTGGGTGCCATTATAAGCCAGAGTGCCAAATTGTACCAATGGGTCAAAAATAAGAATTTTTTTTGGTTTTTAAATTAAAATAGGATTTTTTTGATCCTTTGAAGGTTTTAATGGTCCTTAGGGTCATTTGGTCAAGTCCTAGGTGTATAGGAAGTTAGTTGTCAAAAATTGTCAAAAATTGCAAAAATTGTCAAGCAAAATTGTAAAAATGCTGACAACTTTGTAATATGGTTGCAAAAATGGTTGTGAATTGGCATAACCATTTGAAATATGGTTATGATCATTAAAGACACAGAGGAATTTTTTATATATGTTGTACATGGAGAGGACAACATGATGGTACAAACTGGTGAACATTTGCATGAATAAAACTTTGATTTTCTACCATTTTCACTATTTTTCTATGTTGTGTGAAACTGTATAGATTGGGAGAAGGGATCAGTTAAGATAGCTGGATAGATTTATGAACTAGGCTTCATTTTCTTTTGGTTTGAAGGATTTATCTTTCCATTTGTTCAAGTTATTGCATTTTTTGTTCAAGTAGCTCGTTTGGGGCTAAATTTGAGGGTTTTGGCAAACATGTGCCTCTAACTTGCAATCACATAGTTGAAATTTGATGCCACTTGGAGAGATGCAAGTTAGGGAAGTTTACTTTGATATGGTAGAATTTTATGCTTGGAGGAGAAGGTTTCATGTTTTTACCAGCTGGCCCTAGGCTGAACATCCCTATGTGTTCAACCCAAATTTGTAGGAGAAGTGGTGATTAGACTTCCAAACCAACTGATCTAACCTAGGAAAAGTGTGAAATGGAGATGTGGCATGGGGAGGAAGAGTTCCATGTACTTGTGCTAGTTCTATGAATCCATTTCCTAACACTTTCTTGGCAAAGCCAGCCTAATTAGGCCTATTAGGTCTGTGAACCAAGTGGGAGTTAGGACATGCTGGAGTAGGTTCAACCCAAGATATTTTGAAGTCTTCAAGACCCTCATAAAGGGTATTTGAAAAGATAATTTTTTTGATACCTCATTTGGAAAGTTTGGAAGTTAGCCATAGAAAACTAAAAATTGACCTACTAGGATTTCTAGGCTTGATTTTGGAAAATTGTTCTTTTGGGGGTGTTAGAACCCTAAAAGTCCATGAATCTCTTTGGTATGAACCTAGTGATGTAGATCCTAGCCTAAGTTTGGAGTTTGGAAACCAAATTTCACATTTTGCCTTATTTGGCCTAGTTGAGGGCTAGTGTCCCTAAAACCTATAATTGGACTAAGTTTGCTAAGAACCCTAGAGAAGGGGAAAGACCTTAGAATAGTGGAGTCCACTTGGAGAGATAGTGGTCAGAATTGGGTAAAGTTTGGTAAGCCTAATTGGCATCTTGCAATGGATTGGGTGCTACTAGGCACTTAGGAAGCTTTTGGTGAAAGAAGGTTGTAAGCTATGCATCAAAAACAATGTGAAAATGACTATCTACAAAACTTCATCTAAATAAATGAAAACTTCAAATTGGACCTAGGTGTGGTATTATGGGTATTGGATGCCATTTATAGCAAACTTGCAAACATGAATAGTTTTATTGTTGCATTTCACCAATCTCACTGTGTCAATGGTCATTGTTCTCTTTTCATTCATGTTTGGCATTATGTTCCTAGTGCAGAGCACCAAGGCACTTGGTTTATATTTTTATTTTCATTTTTTTTTTACCTACTTAGCCTAGAATAAACAAGCCTTGGATGAGGAGTCCATGGTTGTCAAAGAAAGACACCATTTTGTATGCTTAAGGCACTTTATGCAATTTATAAGCAAAAGTTTCTCATTATGAAAATTCAGGATTTTTAATGTTTTTGGTCAAGAAATCCTAGGAATAAGTTTTTTAAAGTTGGTTTTAGGTATTTTGGAACCTTTTCCAAGTTCTAGATGTGGAATCAAGTGAAAAATGTAAAAGTTGCACTTTTTATGCAAAGTTGCATTGTTGAAAGTTGTAAAAGTTGCTCAAATTTGCAACTTAGTGGGAAAAGGGTTCTAACTATTAAAATATTGGTTCTAACCATTAAAATATACATAGGAGATATACATACCTCCTTTGTGAAGTCAGGAGGGCATTAATATATGGATTGGAAGAAGTTGCAAAGAAAGAAATTTAGCTTTCGAGTATTTTTTACTATTGTTTGCATGTTGAAAATAATGTATGGACTTTAAGACCATATGTGATGGATTTTTGAGATAGAGCTTTGAATCATCTTTCTTTTTCTTCTGGTATCATTGTTCTATGTGTTTTCTAACTCAAGTTATTGTATTTTTAGTGAAACTAGGTTTTTAGGACAACATTTTCTTGCACACAGCAAAAATGGGCCTCTAACTGCAATTTCCTTGGTTGAAATTTCATGGCCAATTGGGAAAAAATAGTTAGTAGGGTCCTTTTTAAGATTCTATGGTTTCAAGATTGGAGGATGTGTTTTGTAATTTTTCCAATCAATCCCTAGGTCAAGTACCATGAAGGATTTGACCTCTTGTAGTGTGTTGATTTGTGAATGGTAGGAGTTTGGGAATTGGTGAAGGGATGAGCATTCGGAAATAAGTTATTTTAGTGTTCCCAAACAATCTTAAGCATTGAGTTCATTTCCATGACCGCGTTTCCTACTGGTTTCTTTGTAAACCACTCATCTACTTGAGTGGGACATGTTTGGGAATTGACAATCTCCATTTAAATTGAAGTCTTCATTTAAAGGTGGCAATGAGATTTTTGTTGTTCTGTTAATATCATTAATATATTTTGATGAGAACTTTGAGGGATCATGCCCAACTTGAGTATCCTGGCTTCCCAAGTCCTATAAATGCAAAGTTGTAATGTTGTTCAAAAAGTTGCTTGAGCAACTTTTGCAATATTTGTAAAAAAGTTGCAAATGGAAGTTTGGGAAGTTTTAACTATCCATGCTTGGGTATATGAGCATGGGAAATATTTTTTTGAAGGTTAGAAGGTTTCCAGTTAGATTTTTATTTTTAAACTTTTACAACTTTTGCAATTTTTCACAAAAAGTACAAGTAATGCAAAGTTCATTAGATTTCACTTCTAGGACTTGGAAAAGGTTCCAAAGTATTAAAAAAAAATAAAAAAACTTAATCCTAAGTTATCTTGACCAAAAACTCAAAAAGACTCAATTTGGCCTTATTAGCAACTTTTCCTCATATCTTGCTGATATCTCTCTCATCATTTGTCATGGGATTGAATTGTTTATTCTGTTAGCTCTGGGTGGCTGGGTAAGCCCTAGCCCAAAGCTTTTGTAGTCCCATTCAACACTTGAACATTCTTGGGCATTCCAAATCAAAACATCCCTAAGGGTCACTAAATGCCATTGGGTAGCGATCTTTGATGGGGCATATCTTGGAGCTTGTACAAGGTATGGATGCAATTATAGGTCCTATAGGACTATGTTGTAGAGACCTACAATAACCTCTCTCACTTTTTAGAGATCTTACTCCATTTTGATTTTGTGATGCCATCTTGGGTGATGCTAAAACTCATAGTTTTGGCTAGTATAAAGTTGCCAATTGCTAAATCTCTCTCACCGTTCATCATGGGATCAAACTATCTATTCCATTAGCTCTAGGTGGCCAAGTAGACCCTGGCACCAAGCTCATCTAGTCTTTTTGAGCACTCGAACATACTCAGGCATGCTGAACTGAAATGTCCCTAAGGGTGACTAAATACCATAGGAAGCAATCTTTGACAAGGCATATCTTGGAGCTCATGTGAGATATGGATGTGATTCTAGGTCCTATAAGACCATGCTGTAGAGACCTACAATAACCTCTCTCTTTTTGGATATCCTACTCTATTTTGATTTTGTGACACCATCTCAGGTGATGTTAAAACTCATAGTGTTGGCTAGTACAAAGTTGCCAACTACCATATCTCCCTCACCATTTGTTGTGGGAACAAACTATCTATTTTGTTAGCTCTAGGTGGCCAAGTAAACCCTAGTCCCAAGCTCATCTAGTCTTGTTGAGCACTCGAACATTCTCAGGCATGCCAAACTAAAATATCCCTAAGGGTCATTAAATGCAATAGGGCAGCAATCTTTGATAAGGCATATCTTAGAGCTTGTTCAAGGTATGGATACAATTCTAGGTCCTATAAGACTATGTTGCAAAGACCTACAATAACCTCTCTCACTTTTTAGAGATCTTACTCTATTTTGATTTTGCAATGCCATCTTGGGTGATGCTAAAACTCATAGTATTGGCCAGTACAAAGTTGCCAACTACCAAATCCCCCTCACCATTTATCATGGGATCAAACTATCTATTTTGTTAGCTCTAGGTGGCTATGTAAACCCTAGCCCCAAGCTTGTCCCATCCCATTGAGCACTCAAACATTCTCGGGCATGCCAAACTAAAATGTCCCTAAGGGTCACTAAATGCCATAGGGCAGCGATCTTTGATGGGCATATATTGGAGCTCATGCAAGATATGGATGTAATTCCAAGTCTTATAGGACTATGTTATAGAGACCTACAACAACCTCTCTCACTTTTTGGAGATCTTACTCTATTTTGATTTTGCAATGCCATCTCAGGTGATGCTAAAACTCATAGTGTTAGCCAGTACAAAGTTGCCAACTGCCAAATCTCCCTCACCATTTATCATGGGATCAAACTATATATTTTGTTAGCTCTAGGTGGCTAGGTAAACCCTAGCACCAAGCTTGTCCCATCCCATTGAGCACTCAAACATTCTTAGGCATGCTGAATTGAAATGTCCCTAAGGGTCACTAAATGCCATAGGGCAGTGATCTTTGATGGGAATATATTGGAGCTCATGCAAGATATGGATGTAATTACAAGTCCTATAGGACCATGTTATAGAGACGTACAACAACCTCTCTCACTTTTTGGAGATCTTACTCTATTTTTATTTTGTGACACTATCTCAAGTGATGCTACTCATAGTGTTAGCTAGTACAAAGTTCCCAACTGCCAAATCTCCCTCACTGTTCATCATGGGATCAAACTATCTATTTTTTTAGCTCCAAGTGGCTAGGTAAACCCTAGCCCCAAGCTTTTCTAGTCCTATTGAGTGCTCAAACATTCTTAGGCATGCCGAACTGAAACATCCCTAAGGGTCACTAAATGCCATAGGGCAATGATCTTTGATGAGACATATCTCAGAGCTAGTGTGAGGTATGGATGCAATTCTAGGTCCTATAGGAATATGTTGAGACCTACAATAACCTCTCTCACTTTTTGGAGATCTTACTCCATTTTGATTTTGTCATGCCATCTTAGGTGATGCTAAAACTCGTAGTGTTAGCTAGTACAAAGTTGCCAACTACTAAATCTCCCTCACCATTTGTCATGGGATCAAACTATCTATTTTGTTAGCTCTAGGTGGCTAGGAAAACCCTAGCCCCAAGCTCATCCCATCATGTTGAGTGCTCAAACATTCTTGGGCATGCCAAACTAAAATGTCCCTAAGGGTCACTAAATGCCATAGGGTAGTGATCTTTGACAAGGCATATCTCAGAGCTCATGTGAGATATGGATGCAATTCTAGGTCCTATAGGACTATATTGCAAAGATATACAATAAACTCTCTCTCTTTTTTGAGATCTTACTCCATATTTATTTTGTAACGCCATCTCGGGTGATGTTGAAACTCATAGTGTTGGCTAGTACAAAGTTGCCAACTGCCAAATCTGCCTCACTATTCATTATGGGATCAAACTATCTATTTTGTTAGCTCTAGGTGGCTGGGTAAACCCTAGCCCCAAGCCCATCCCATCTTGTTGAGTGTTCAAACATTCTTAGGCATGTTGAACTAATATGTCCCTAAGGTTCACTAAATACCATAGGGCAGAAATCTTTGATGGGGCATATCTCAAAGCTCATTTGAGGTATGAATGTAATTCTAAGTGCTATAGGACCATGTTGCGAATACCTAAAATAACCTCTCTCACTTTTTGGTGATCTTACTTGATTTTGATTTTGTGATGCCATCTCAAGTGATGCTAAAACTTGTAGTGTTGGCCAGTACAAAGTTGTCAACTGCCAAATCTCTCTCACCTTTCATCATGGGATTGAAATGTCTATTTCATTAGCTCCGAGTACTTAAAATGTAAATAATAAAAATAAGATATATTATATATTTTTTGATAAGATAAATAGGTTTTACAGGGACCCTAAAACCCAAAAGTAACTACATAACCATGGAAGATAATAAGCAATTAAAGCCTAGCCAAAAAAAAAAAAGGTCAATGAAAAGGCTAGAAAAACATCTAGTTAGAAAGTTAGGACAAGAAAAAGCCTACAAAAAATAGCATACATCGTCAACAATAGATAAAACAAGAGAATTAATTTTCTATCTTCCGCTTGAGCTCCTACATAGTCTAAGTCGCTTCATAGGCTTTGTGATTCTCCTCTACCATCTGATCATGGGTCTTCTACACATCCTAATCCATACTGGTGAAAGTAATGTTAGTTGCCACATCCTCATTAGTTCTAGCTCTTACTTTGTCCTTGTCATCATCCTCATCCAACAGGCCTTTGGCTTTTAACACACCAGTCAAGGAAAAAATATTATCATTGATCAAGTTGAGAATGGAAATCATTTGATTCGCCATGTTATAATTGTAGTTTTCCAAATTTTGAATTTCCTTTTGGCCAGACTAAATCTATCCTCCTAGTCCTTCTGGTTATCCTAACCTGGATCTTTCTTGTTTCTCTCCATTTGCCCAATTTTCTCCTCGAACTCTTCCAACTCATAAAAGAGCCACTTGATTGATCTAAATTTATCAATCATGCTATTATGAGCATTATTCAATAAATTCATACCTATCTCCCTTGCATTATCAATTATTGCCACAATTGTAGGATTGATAAGGTCTCCAAACTGGGGTTGGTCCTAATTTCCTACCAAAATCTAGGGATTCATAATCTCTCTTACAATTCCCATTTTTGCAGTTCTGACATTGAAGTTCTTCCAAGCTTTTTGCTTATCCTTCACTACCACTTCACCACCCTCACCCCCAATATCCTCCTTATCCTACTCTTGGGGTTGAATTTGGGGATGGATAGGGGAAAGAGGACTAGTCAACACATCCAGCCCCTAGCTCAAAACCCTCTTATCATTTGTATCAATTTACCTCTTTTGTTTTCCCCTTGCAAATTCTTTCAATTTTTTTTCCTTTTTCTCCTTTCTCTCTTCATCTAATACCATGTCCTTCTCTTCCTCATTATAATCCTTTTCATCCTAACCCAAAAAGTTTTTCCCATGTCCTCTAGGACTCTTCCTACTAGGGGTTATGGAGGAAGGTGACTTTTTTTCCTTTCCTTTCACTTTCTTTCCTAAGAATGTGTTCTCCTCCCCCTCTAAGCTAATACTCTGGATGTCATTAGAATCTAAAGAAAAACTAGAGCTACTAGTGTCTTTTGTAGCATCTGCATCATGTGAAGGATTATTGCTAATTGTCTAAGCTTTGAAGTAATCATGAATTAACAATAATAATCCCTCATGTAGAGTAGGATTCACTAAGGGTTTCTTCTTAAAACTAGAAATAGCCTTACTCATAGAGGTTAATAAATAGTACAGAAAGGAAATTTTAATTTTAATGCCATGGAAAAAATAGTTAAGAAGAACAAAATGATAAGTTCTCACTTGATTAAATCTAGCATCTAGTGTAATGTACTCAATAATAGTGCATAAGACATACCTCCAAAGTTTCTTGATGGACTCCATTTCATAGAATGTCTCACATTTTACCAATTCATTCTTCTCTTCCAAGCTCTTAACAAAATCCTTCACCACATTTTTCGATAGCTTCTTGTATCTAAAGAATTTGAAAACCTTCACTGGAATTCTAGACGTGGTAACAACAACTTCCTTAGTGACCTGAAAAGAAACACCATTCACTTTCACCTTCCCATACTTCCACAAATTTACCATGTTGTTTGTTACATCTGGGTCAAAACCATGGTGTTTTGAAATGTAATTTGCAATACCTCCCTTCTCCAAATTTTCCCAAACTTTACCCTTGTTTTTTCATTTATCTAGATCCCCCATAGGCTCCTTCCTACTGCATTCACCCACCATCTCTTTACTTTCAATTCTAACAATTCTCATAAACTCTAATCTTTGCAAACCCTTCTCGGACCTATCAAAAATCTGGTTACTATTCATTTGAAAAGTGCCAATTTGTTTTGCATTACCCCAAAAAAAGCAGCAAATGAAAATATCAACCCACAAAACATGTCGAGAAGACATTGATAACCTCAATTGCTTGTGTTTTCTGTAAACACCTTTATTACTTGAACTCATTCCCCAATATCCATTAATAATTATAATTATAATTAGATCTCCATTGTACACCCCTAGATTTTTTCCAGTTCGATGGGACTCTTGGTTTTTACTAGAATATTCCTTCCTAAATGCCATGTCAACAATTTGTCTAGTCTGACACCTTCATTGGCAAACTAGTCCACCATGAGGTTAGCCTCCCTAAAAACATGTGTGACATGGACACTTTCAAATTGATCAAGGATAGCACTAGTCTCTTCTACTGAATTAGCAATAGACCAAGAAGGTTGAGAAATACGTTTAATATAATTTATGACATTATTTGAGTCCCCTTCTAACCAAATTTTTCTAATACCTATATCAAAGGCTAGTTTAACAGATTGGCAAGTTGTACTAGCTTCAACAAAATGATTGGTTTGGAATCCCAAAGGAAGAGAAAAATCCACCACTCCTTCACCAAAGTTATTCCTTATAACTCCTCCACAACCCGAAGGTCTAGGGTTTCCTTTAGAAGCACCATCAATTTTTTCTTTATGCCATCCCTCAAGGGGAAGAAATGATTTTACTTCTTGTCTTTTTGTCCTCCTATCCTTTTCTTTCTCCTTTTTTTTTACCTCCATTTTCAATATCTGCCCCCTTCCTTACCTGGTAATTTTCCTTGATATTCCTATAAATCTTTTTCCCAAGAACTAAAGTAGGCTCCTCTCTTTCTCTAAAAATTTTGTTGTTCCTTTCCTTCCATATTCCCCAACAAAAATGAGGCAAAATCCAGGTACCAAATTCCTGCAAAATAGAAAATTTGAACATACTTTTCCATTGACTGAAAAAATCTAGAAGATTATCTAGCATGCACTAGCTAATCCCTGAATCCTTAGTTAAGAAATCCCAGACCTCCCTTAAGAAAGGACAATAGATCAACAAGTGATTACTCGATTCCATTTGGCTTTTACATAAAATACATCTATTAGGCATAATATGTCCTCCTTTTATTAAGTTATCCTAGGTAAGAATTTTTTTCTGAAGAGCCATCCAATAAAAGATTTTGATCTTAGGAATAAGACCAGGTAATTAGTCTTTTGCCCATGGGGGTTTCTCCTTTAAGCTCCAAAGAGTATTATAGTCCAAAGCAACATAATAACAACCATTAGTATTATCCCCCCAAATAACCTCATATTTTTTGTTGCTTGAAACCATAGAATTTAACATTGCCATAATTGGTTTAAGATCCTCAAAAATGAGAGGAAGATCTCTCCATCCTTGGCCAATTCTATAATTACTTACTTTCAACCCAAATTGCCTTATAAAAATGTTAGCCCAAATTTCAAAAATAGTATTACTAATAAGGGGACTTTGAAATAACCAATTATCTGACTAGAATTGGATCTCCTCCTCATTGCCCAATTTCCAAATAACCCTGGCCTTAGCCAGATCCATGGCCTTTAGAATACCATTCCATATGATTGATCCTTTTGGAATATCCTCATTATTAAGCACAAATTGAAGTGAAGTTCTTTCAATGTATTTATTAAACAAGATATCTCTCCATTCTCTAGTACTATTAAAAATGCACCAGATCTACTTTGCCAGGAGAACCTTATTAAGATGGGTTAATTTCCTAATACCCAAGCCACCATAGCACTTTGGAAGAAAAACATTATCCCAAGCAACAAGAGGATACCTTTTTTTTTCCCTTAAAGGCCTGTTATGATGTTGGTACCCAATATAGACATAGCTTTTTAAAATTTTAATTTATGGTTTCAAACCGCTTCGAACTAAGGTTCAAAGTAGTTCAAAGTGGTTCAAAGAGGCATCTTACAAATTCAGTTCAAGCAAAGTTAAAAATCCACATTTGATTTAACACCAAAATTTAGTGGTTGTCAAGATTGAAGTTCAACCTCTAGTTTTAGTTTGAATTCAAAAGGCTCAAGAGTCAATGTTCAAAAGATCAAATACATAGTTTTTCTCAATTCCATGTGTGATGTCATTGAGGGAGATTTAGGCTAAGTGTTAAGAAGAAGAAAGACATTGAATCTTTACATACAAAGCAATGGCAATTATAGTTGTCTATCATGAGATGATCGGACATTGATAACTTATAGAGACTAAAAGTAGGAACTCAAGATCTTTTCATAAGATTCATGGTACCAATTGTGAAGACCAAACTCATGAGGTATGCTAGAAAAATGGACTTAAAGAATATGTAGAACTATCATAGTTTGGAAGAAGAGAAAAAAGTACATTGGCTACCATTAATATCATGAGAGGCACCAAAAGAATTTATACATTCACTCAACAAGTAGTGCAATTTTAAATACAAAGTAGATGAACCTAAAAATGCAAGGAATGATGATGTTAGGTTGCAAAAAGAGACACTCATTATTCTGGGATGTATTGATTATTCCCATGGCCAAATACAACAATGTAGATACACTCTTTCTTCATCATAACTTGTTTGTTTGAATATTGGTGGAGATTCAATAGAATGAATAAAGAGACTCGAGTACATTATCTCATGGATGGAATCACTCTAGGGTGATTAGCATCCCAATCTCTAGAAAGCCATTCACATGAAAGATGTAGGTTAGTTTCCCCACCAAGTATGGGAAGATATAATAGAAAGCAAAGCCATTCTACAATGACTAATCAAGACCCCCAATTCCCTCTAAGAGGTACAAATTGGTTTGGTGGTTTTTAACACCCAAATGAAAATCATAGTTTATAATTTAACATTAAAAGGTGAGATTCAATGCCATCATCTCCATGTTTGAAATACTCACAAGTAGAAATACAAGTGTGAGGAATTGCAAATTCATATTGACCATTTGATTGGTGCATCCCAAGTTGAGAAGTTGGACTTAACATGAAGCCTCGACAAGGAGGAGTCTTAGATTTCAATAAAAGAAAGAAGATTGATCCTCATCTTTTATCGTGAAGAAGCAAACTTTGCTAGGGAGAATTCAGAAATCTCACCATAGAATTGTTCCTTCTTGCTCTACACCAGTCTAGCCATGGGTTTAAAAATAAAGCCAATGACTTGAGTGCAAAAAAAATCATTAGATTGAACTTATTATGATGACTCTTCTTTCAAATACTAGCAGTGTACACTCTCCATTAATGAGATTGGATCAAGCCTTGCATAGAAAAATTAAAGTTTAACCTACATCCAATAAGTGTTGGTTAAAACACCTATGCACTTGAATTGAACATTATCTAAACCTAGGAGAACCTATGGGCAAAGTAAAAAGAACATGTGCTAGATTTCATGGAAGGTTCTCCAAGCCATAGAAGATAGCCATTGTATAAGCAATAGATAAATTATGATCTTGAGGGAGATACAAGTGTACAAGAAATTTTGAACTAGCATCAACTAATGTATTTTCCTTTTTCTCAAGTTGAACCAGTGGTGAAAATGGTTTAGTCATTAATAGAGATTTGGGAGGAGGAATGTTTGAGAATAGGCACAGACATGGCTATAGAGAAGGCTGATGATCAAAAGCCATCTGCAAAAAGAATATTGAAAACCTTCACATTGACAAGAATATCATAACTCATTGTCAACATGTTTCATACATGAACAAACATATAATATACAAGGTTACATTGGGATGGGGGTACTTGGGGTACTTAGGGTATGGGTACGAGTACAAGTATAGGTACAACTATTTTATATAATAGGGGACATGGGTACTTGGGTATGTCCAACTTTATTTTTAATTTTATACTTTTATATTTATAGAAAACCGGAATTTATGAGTCATGACAATGATTTTTCAAATCAAAAATAGTGATAAAGTTTGCAAATGAAATGTATTATTTTCAGTTTCAGATTTTTTATATGTTTGCAATAATAATTTATGATAAATGTTTAGATGCATAACATAGAAGGAAGACTCTAAACATGAACAAGAAGATCATAAATCATATGAGAATAACATATTGCAAATGATAAATTTCTAGCTTTAACACTTATAAAGTATATTGTTGATCAATATTGTATCAAAGTTTCAAATTGATTAGGTATTGAATTAAGTTTGATAAACAAATAACAGAGAAGGAAAAATTTAAACATGAACAAGATGATAAATCATATGACGATGACATATTGGAAATGATAAACTTATGATTGAATAGTGATAAAGTTTATTGTTAATCAATATTCTATCAAAGTTTTGAACTGATTAGGTATTGAATTAAGCTTGATAAACAACGAGCTGATACATGAAAAAAAAACCAAAAAAAAAATCAGAAATCTCAATCAAGGTCCTTATCTATGATGCTCTCTACTAAGTACCTAGTACTTGGGATATCTGTACCTAGTACTTGGGTACATGGGTATGAATACCAAGGGTGTGGGTACAAGTACCCATGCAACCTCATAATATATTATGATAACCAATAATGTCATACATGAACAAACATATCATATATTAGCCAATAATGTCATAAGTCTAATAATGCCATGCATCAAATATATGTCATACATCAAATATAAAATGTCATATATACATCAAATGTATATTGAATATGTCCACTCACATAAAATCCAACATATTTGTCCACTAATGCCTATACATGTGTGTCTATCAGCTATATCTTCTCCTTCCCATGAGGGGAAGGAAAAAAATCCCTAGAGGTCTTCGATTTTCGTGTGGAGGGAGATGATGGGTATGATGGGGTCTTCCTCACACACTCGCTCATCTTCTTGTTTAGGCTCTTCTCTAACTTGAGCTGATACAAAAAAAGTAGATATGAATCAATAATTATTATATGTTGAAATCAAATATATGAACACACAAAATTAATTATTTTCGAACTACCATCAAATAGTCATTGTGTATGTCCACCTCAAAGGCTCGCAGATGATTGGGTGTAACAAGGCCCTACAACAATTAAATGAATATAATCACTTATAAATAACATTAGAAATTTTGATACTAATTATTATAAAAAAAAACTAAAACCAAGAAAATTCTTTCATACCTTAGTCAATGGCTTTGAACTAGACATCACTACAGCAACTCCACGATTGATGGATTGTCAAAGATGAAGAGGAGTCTTAAATGTCAAGAACTACATGTCATACAATACAAGTTACATGTAACATCAAACATGAAACAAATATAATCAAATGAATTAAATTAACATGAAACAAATGTACCTTTATGAAGCTCGTATCACATCTAGGCTTGGAGTCCCTAGTGAATGTCAATTGTCCTATAGAGAATTGATGCACATGTACAAAAAAATTTGTCATTCCTTCATATGATTACTTAATAAATTTATGTATTAATTTAAATGATTAAATCGATACATACATCTAGACTCATCAATCAGACAAAAAATGGGGCCAGGGGATCTCTACTAGGGCTACCAACACTCTTACCCTAAATTTTAAACAATGTCAATACATGCTAATTAATTAGTCATTCACTATATACAAAATGCGATAAAATTAGTTTATTATAATTGTAATTTACCTATGTGTCAATTCCAAATGTCTGACTCAGGAACTGATCAGTGACTAGCCCATCATCCATACTATCTCTACTATGACTGCCAAATATGCATAAGGATCCACATGATGTACACATGTGATAGCAATGCATAGGAGACTCCTCAACAACTAATGGACTCATGTAATGAATGAGGGTCTACGTCAAAGCATTAATAGTTGCTAGAGTGTTGGTCTCTACGTGTTCCTTCACAACTGAAGGAATAATCACATGCTCACTCTGTGGCTTGGCAACAGATGCCCTAACTACATTAGGGTCATGACATGCCCCCAACCTCTCAAATGATGACCCCCCACCTCTACCCTAAGATTCTAATATATCAAAATAATTGGGGATCTCCCCAAGGACAAATTCAGAATAAAATTTTCTTAAGAAATACATTGGGACGTCATGATTATTGTAGGGAGGGGCATCAAAGACCATCCACCATCTATCCCAAAAATTATTTCTAATACCATCATGTATGTATCAATGGATGGGGAACCATTTAGTTGTCTCTCTAATAGTATTTTGTTCACTAGGCTTTCTGAACAATGCACAAATGTTATCTTTTGGTATTTCTTTTTTTTAACATCTTGATATGATAATTTGTTTTCATGATATCTTTTTTCTTCATCCCTCTTAACATGTCAAATATCCAATTGGCCACTAATAGAAGCTACATGTGTCATAATGGACTTGTGGGAGGATGCTAATTATGTTCTCATTGCATTGGTTTGTCCACAAGATTTCAACCTACCAATAAGTGCTTCTAATTTAATTTTCTCTCTTTCTATTTCATTTATTATGTTGTTTTGTGTGCCAGGAGGAGGTCTTCCAATCGATGCAGGTTGCAAAATTTCTTGTTCTTGTTGTGAAGGGTTTTGATTCTCATCTTATGAAGGGTTTTCATTTGGATCTTGTGGAGGGTTTTGGTTTTGATCTTGTTGGGGATTTTTTGGTTCATTATTCACATTTCCTGATAAGAAACCAATTGCAATCTAAATAAATAAACAAATTTAAAGAAAATTTGAAAAAGACTACAAAACAATGTAAAAACATATAAAAAAATGCAAAAACAAGGATAGAAAACATATGGCATGATCTTGATCTTGAGCTTCAGGGATGAGGAGACATTTTGAGGAGGTGGGTGTCAAAAATCTTCAATTCTTTTAACTCATGTATGAGTTGTGAGGAGGAAATCTTGCAAAATGAGGTTAAAATGAAATGGGTTGCAGGCTTGCAGCCCATTTATAATTTTTTTTGTTTTAC
Source organism: Cupressus sempervirens (assembly GCA_028749045.1). Taxonomy (NCBI): domain Eukaryota; kingdom Viridiplantae; phylum Streptophyta; class Pinopsida; order Cupressales; family Cupressaceae; genus Cupressus; species Cupressus sempervirens. The sequence continues at coordinate 636,715,027 of CM053784.1, read as the reverse complement.
AAAGTGCATACACACTATAGTTCATACACGCTATAGCACGTATGCACTTTGTAAAACTAGAAAAATAAGGTGTCATCTTTTTGGCACCAAAACTTGGTGCACTTACCCATATATCCTCTCTCCAACACAAAAATTAGTATTTATTGAAGGAAGTTCATTGAGGACCCATTTTTTCTATAGATGCTTGTACCTAAAGGGAACTTCAAAGCCACCTTCACTCTCATCATCTTAAGAACATGATACCCACCCCACACCCCCCCCCCCCCCCCCCGAGAAATTTCATCCACTTATTGAATTTCTTTCTGATGTTTTGACCTTGAGTCAAACTTCTTGATTTAGATAAACTAAATGTCTCACTTTCTTCTTCCATTCCTACATTTTACTCACATGAGGAAGAAATTCCTATTCACTATTACTTGTACTCCATAAAATAAGAGAGATAGGTAGCAATGAGAGAGATATTTTACAAATTCTAAAAAACATTAATCTCTATGGGGTGTACTGACTTATACTTGATGATCCATGAGACTATGTCGGATGCTCATGAAAGGGCTATGAGTTTCTACATATGTAAATCAATTGTCTTATGTTAGCTAAAAATAATCATGGTACATATACTCAAAGTTAGATCGAATATTAGCATCACATATGAATTATAAATAATAAAAGGTGCATGAAAAGTTAATCAAATTAATCATTGATCTATCAATAACTCAATATTGAGTAGCATAGGCATTGATCACATAAGTATATATTTCATTATTGTCATTGATAATCAAACCCCTCTTCAATGTTAGTTAATCAAACCCCCCCCCCCCCCCCCCCCCCATTATTGATATTATTATTCATCCATCTCATCATCAAGATCATTTCCATCATTGACATCATCAATAGCACTATCGTGTTCATCATCATCATCATCATCAACAACAAAAACAAAAGCAACAATGAAATCATCATCATGATTAGTAGAAGTGTCACCATCATGATCAGTACCAACATCAGGAGAATAATGAAATAACTATCAATCGTGATCTGCTTCTTCTTCTTCCTCAGTATCTTCTTCTTCCATTGTATTGTACTTTATCATCCTTCCTCTTGGATCATTTCCAACAAAAAATGACCAACCCAATTTATGTGGAACCTCTAAGTAAAATACCTGCTCATATTGGCTTGGAAGTGTAGACACCTAACTCTGATTACATCACTAAGAAATCTTATTTAGTCATCTTCTAGGACATTATTGATTAAATATTTAATATTTAATATTTAATTAATTAATCATATCCCCTAGTTAATTAATTAATTTAATTAACTATATTCCAATTGCTAAAATCAAATGACAACCCAAAGCCAAATTGTAAACTAAATCCCTATTCCTCTATTAAATTAAATAATTGCATTAATCTATTTAATTTAACATCATATCCTAATAAATCAAATAAATTATTTAATCAATCAATCCCAAACCCCTAACCATCCCTAAACCCTATCATTATCCAAATCCAACCCATTCACCCATACTAACCTCACTTAGCTAGCTAATTAACCTATCTAATTAAGTCTAAGCCATTTGTATCCTTTAGTTAATTAATTAATTTAATTAACTATATTTCAATTGATAAAATCAAATGACAACCCAAAGTCAAATTATCAACTAAATCCCTATTCCTCTATTAAATTAAATAATTGCATAAATCTATTTAATTTAATGTCACATCCCATACTAGCCTCACTTAGCTAGCTAATTAACCTATCTAATTAATTCCAATCCATTTGCATCCTTATCCCTTCCTAAGATAATCCTAATCCCCCTCTTTAACATTTGCACAACCTTAAGCAAGGGTTAAGACTTTTTAACCCAAGAAAAATTCAAATTCCTATCACATCATGCTTACATTCATATCCAAGGAATTTAAGCCTCTTACATGTCTTAATGGCTTCCACACTCCTCATCCCTGATAACTCCCTTTGACCCTCTATTTTCACCCTCTTCCCCTATCCAATCCCCTTGTGACACTTGTCATAAGGCTATGAATTTGAACAAGCACAATCCATGTCCTTCCTCTTCCTTGCATCCTAGCCCTTCCTCATCAAACCTCCATCTTTGCATCCTAGCCATCCATCTCACTACCCCTTGGCCTATAGATTGGACCCTTCCCCTCTCACAAATCATCCAACTCTCATACAAACTCATAATGTCCCTTTGAAGGAAAAATCATCAAAACTCACCCTTATCATGCAAGGATCCATACCCACCCTATCCACCATGTTTTACCTCTTTGAAGGCTCCTATCCATTGAAGACTTGAAGCACATTTGATCATATGTCCATCATCGCTTGGGCACATTGAAATATCAAGATCACACTTGGGGAGCTCACCATTTTTTGTTTTCCTTCCTCCTTTGTATTATCATACATATTATTGTCTAATATAGTTTGTGAATGTTCTATTTTTTTTTATGTTCTTTGCACACTAGTTTTATAGCATAAATTTTGGCACACCCTTTGGGAACCCGCATTTGGGTCACTTTTAATCATTTTGTTTTGCACTTGTGTTTGCTAACTAACCAAACTAATGTATTATGCTTAATATGGTTATGTGTTAGGTTCTTAACATTTTTTGTAAGTGTTTTAATCCTAATATAGGCAACATGCTCACAACCATACTATCCATTTTCCAATAGTGAGGCCTAAAAAACATTAATTTTTGTGAACCTGCAACCACGAGTTTAAGTGAAGAACCTTACAGGAATGAGAACCCAAAAATGAAGGATCGAGGTCATCACCAAACTTACCTGCCATATGGCCATTAAAATTATTTCCTTCTGTCCTTCCCTCCATCACTCTATAGGATCGTTTATTACTGTTAGCAAGTTCAGTTGCAATGCCTATGGGATTGCTATGCCAAAAATCCAGTCCCATAAGAACCCACTTCACCTATTGCCATCAAACCCATAGTCAAAATTTTCAACAAGGGCACATGCTAGATTGGTGGGATTGGTTTTTGGTAAGGACACTCTATAAGTATTCCTTTCACAGTCTATAATTTTCTCTATTTTTCACTAGTTTTTGCACCATAATCTCACTAAGTTTGATCATATTCTTGCACTACAAGATCATTGGTTGACTCCTATAGCTTGGTAGTATTTTTATTCTATTTACATTGAAATATTATAGTGGGAACAATGTGTGGATTTTATTTTATATTTTTTCCTTTAACTATCTACTTGCAAGTTTACTTTTGTTTTGTGATAATCAAATTCAATCTTGAATGTCCTTATAAGAATTTGGCTTAGGCTAGAATTCAGCCAAGAACTAAAGAATTCAACACAAGCACACAGTAGACCAAAATGGAAAGAGTATGATCAAAATGATGATATTCATTCAATATGATCACTTAGCCAACTTGAGAGTACACTAGGAGTGCCTTTATATAAAGGCTTCATGGGAGCTTCTAGAATGCATAGAAGTTAGCATCATGATATGTCATACAACTAGGCACATGTCCACCAGATATGGGTTATCCTCCATTGAGCATGAGATTAAGTGTGATGATGCGAGGATAAGCATACAATGGTGTAGAATGTAAATCAGTGGTGTAGACAACATGTGCTAAATGAGGAGTGCAGATAACTATGTTGTCAACATGACAACTCAGTGAATGATGCATACTCCTATGTTGTAGACACCATTTGCATAATTAGAGTTGCATAACTCAATGAGAGTACACAAACTCCTAAGTGTCTCACCTAAAATAATAATTAAATAATGCAAAATAATTAAATAATGCATTAACCTAAGTAAACTTAAGTAAGTGTAATAAGTAAATACTTATTTACACCAACATCCCCCTTTAAGTGCAACTTAGGGGAATGCCCTTAAGCTTACGAAATATACAATGCAATGCAGAATGGGTCCTAGCTACTAGGCCATGTTAGGTACCCATGTACATAATGATATGCAATCTCTCATAAAGCAGGGAAAGGGGGAAAACCCTCCCCCAAAAAGAGAGATAAATAGGGATGCATGGATGGATGGAGTAATCAAGACCCCCCCCCCCCCGCATTACAACATGCATCCAATATATACATAAGAGAATGATGAGAAGAGGAAAAGAGACAGGATAGGTTCCTCCCCCCCCCAAAGAAGAATGTCTTCCAGTGACTGCTCTGATGAAGAAGCTGATCCAAGATTGCAGAATGGTGTTCCTCCCCTTAGGAAGAAAACAATGTGAAAGGTACAAATGAGATGCTTCCACTATGTGTGGAAATAATCCCATGGATGAGTGATGTCTCTGAAACCTGCTCATCATGCTGAAGAACCAATCCCAAAGAACTGTTTGTCTCTGCAATTGATGAAGAACCCTGCTACAACTGTTGATCATAAGTATCCATAATCACTCCAACCTGTGAGGATCGATCATGTAGAGAATGAAAAAGAGAGTTAGATGGAACCATCATAACAACTAAAGAAGGTATTTTTGCATCAAGAAGAAGAGGCAAATCATGAATACTGTCCTCTAAATCTGTCACTGAACCTATATCTAGAAGACTGGATGTACTCTATTGTTCTAGACCTATCATTGTGGCGATGTATACATGTGGACCGAACTAATGAAGTGACTTTTCACTATAACTATCAATAGAACTCCACATGTCTGAATTTGTTGAAGCACTATCACTAAAATCACTATCAGTATCCATAATGTATCATGTGCGGAGAGGAGTAGAGGACAAGCTTGGTGAACTTTCCTCAAAGTATAGATCCTTCTCCACAAATATTTGATGTGTCTTAGGATCTAGAAGTCTATATTCCTTCACATCATCTTCATAACCAATGAAGGTACAAGGCTGAGATGATTGCACCTTGCATCCTTTGGAAGATCTCTTTGCCCATGTAGGACAATCGAAGACTTTGAAGTGTGTCACAATAGGTTTTCTCCCACACCATGTCTCAAAAGGAGTTTTGCCATCTAAGGCTAGATGAGGAGAATGATTAAGAATGTGAGTGGTGCTAGAGATTTCTTCGACTTCTAATGATGGATTGAGAGACTTGGAATGAATCATGCAACTTGCCATAGACTTAAGAGTTTGGAACCTAAAAGATACAACATCTATCTTATGCAGACTGAATGTTGGCAGAGTCTAAAGGTCAATTCCCCCAAGTCTGCAAAAGTCCATAAGTCCTATGTTCACATCCATATTTCCATTGTCCATGAGGAGTATTTTGATGGCCTTTCTCGATTTTTGTTCTACATGAGTCTTGAAGTCTAGAAACTTGTCCAACACTTCATTCTTATTATGAAGAAAGTATACTCAAGTAAACCTTGAAAAGTCATCAACAAAAGTGAGTATGTAGTGACGACGGCTGAATGCAAAAGGACCTGCTAATACCATGCGAACTATTTTAAGAACACCTATTGCTCTAGAAGACTTTCCTCTTTGTAACTTCCCCTCTAGATGCATATCAACTCTATTGAACACTCAACTTTAGAAAAATTGATTTGAGGTAGACCTTTTAGCATGTGGTATGTGCAAAGTTATTGAAGCTAGAAGTAGTCAAGATGACCATACCACTCATGCCATAATTGCATGTTTGAATTTGATTGTGTTAACAAGGCCTTTGAAAAAGACTTGGGTACAAAATGAGAGAAAGACTGCAACCTTTTGTTATGATTCACTTTCCCCACTGCAACCAAGGAATTGTCTTAAAGACTGTGCACTTTTACTGAGTCAAGAAGGAACTCAACTCTATGTCCATCTCCAAGGTGAGTGATTTGGTAGATTGATAGGAGATTTAAACTTAGGTTTGAAAAATAGAGAACCTCTTGAAACTCTCTATTTTCCATCTTCACATTTCCTTTCCCTTCAACTTCTATTTTGTTATCATTCCCCATGAAGATGTGCAATACCTTGGACTACTTCATTGAAGAAAAATACTCCTTTGAAGAACCCATGTGATATGAGGCACCTGAGTCAAATATCCATTCCTTTGAAGAGTTTGAATTTTCCATGAGTGCTTTTCCTTTTCCCTTTGAATCTAAAGATGACCCTTTTTCCTTATATGCATTAGATAGTGGAACATTGTGTTTCTTCATGATGTTGTTCAATTCATCAATCTTTTTGAGATAACACTCATGCTCTTCATGACTTGATTTCTTGCAATAAGCACACTTCTTCTTCTCCTTATTGTTTTTGTCCCCTTTCTTGTTGTAATTCAAGGACTTGGCTTGTTGATTAGATTGTGGTGTTGTCTTTTTTGCATCCTCAGATTTGTCCTTCTTCCATTTCTTCTTACCCTTTCCTTTATTTGAAGATTGTCCAGCTGAATGTTGAGAACCCTCATTGTTGGCCACCAATGCTTTGGACTGAGGTGATTTGAGAATCCCCATTGATTTCAACTTCTTTTCTTCATCATCCAATAGTTTAGCATATTCATCAAAAGTGACTTTCTTGTAGGCAAACCCTAAGGTAGTCTTTGATGTGTTAAAAGAAGATACAAATGTGGAATATTCTGATGGCAACTTGTTGTGGATGAGATAGATTAGTCTGTCATCTTTGATAGAACTCCCACAATCAATAAGCTTTGTCCTTAGTTCATTCACCTTGATGATGAAATCTTGTATTGAGTCATATGACTTAGGATCTAAGGATACAAGTTCATCTTCAATTTTGAACACATCCTCTTCAGACACTTTACCATAAAAGTTTTCGAGGGTATCCCAAGCTTCCTTGGATGTAGTACATTTCTTAATTTGATACATGATCATATCATCTACCCCCAAACATATATTGCCTAGGGCTTTCCTATCTATGGCTACCCAATCTAAAATTTCACTTGTTGATACATTATCACCTGCTGGTTTAGGAAGAGTACCTTCTACATATTGTGAAACTCCATTATGCATTAAGTGATACAACATTTTGATTGACCATGAAGCATAGTTATGAGGAGTTGATTTAGGAAACTTAAAGTTTTCCATAATGTAGAAAATGAAGGAAAAGTGCAGAAAAGAGAGAACACAACACCAAGAACACCCCCACTTTTCACTAAATCAAAAAACCCCCCAAAATAGATGCTTTGGGCACTTTATCAGTAGTGCGATTACAATGGGCCACTTGCCAATTTTGGTCTTCATGGACTTTGAATTTTTCTTGTTACAATGTCTACGTGATATACAAATCTAGAACTTTACAATGTGCTACAATTCTGAAGCATTACATAGAAAAGAAAGGCCCTACTACTGAAAGTGACAATTTTTTGCACACAACCCTATAATTTGATAAAATATCTAGAAATTAGACAAAAAAATGCACTTCCAAAAAAAATGAAACCTATTTTCAACTCCAAATGTGCCCGTACGGTGCATTTGAAGTTGCAAAATGAAGGATTATGCAGGTATAGTTGCTAAAAAATGAAATTTCTAAACAATCCTTGTACCAAAACCAGAAAATAGCTACACTACTAAAAAATTTAGAAAATTCTACCCAATTTCAAAAGAAAATTGCACCTGATTTGGAGTCTGGATGTTCGAGTTATAGCCTCCTGAAGTTAGACTACAAAATTGAAAATGACTCTAGAGAGGGGTTGCATCAGTGAATCACAAGGTTAAATTTGACAGTCATATAGTTTTCAGAGTAGCTTAAAATTGCCCAAGAATGACATCCAAATGGGTGTCAAATTTAATCTCAGAGATAGGATGATGTCAGCAAAAATTTTGCCCTTGATGATGTGGCAGATGAGCTATCAATCCGTACTATACGGGTTGTACAGAATAGTATAAAAATTTTAGTCATGGGAACTGATAAGGATGCTGACTGGACAACATGTACAGTTGGGAGTGGAGTGACTATACTCTGACTGTGCAATCTGATTCAGCTCTGAGTCAGATTGTGACTTGGTTGAGAGCTAGGTCCAGGATCTGTGTGGGCGAAGCAATATGCACCACATGTCCAGATGTCCTCTAATCATTACAGGGTGTAGGAAATGTAGAGCACTATTGGATATCTAAATATTGTGCCGAAAAGAATTTAGCAATGCCAATTTTCTTTAGATGTCCATCAGAATGTTGAATCCTGATGCCAAAATTGGAATGCCTTGCCGAGAATTTGATGGTCTAGTCCCAAATGGGTGGGATAAACACTTAATGCACTATTTAAATTGAACCTTCTGTAGAGACTAATGAAATGGATCCCGCTAGAGATGAATGTCGTGGCTGAGATGTTTAGTGGGCTGCCGTGTCAAGTTTTGGTGGGATTTATTAGCCGTACGATATGTGATATAGCTCAAATTAATAACAAGCCCACTAATTAAATTAATTAAATCCTACCAAATTAATAAAATGATCTATAGGCTGGGGTGTGATGACCCAGTACTGCAAAAAAATTTCTCTGATTGGAAATAATTTCAAAAAAGGGCAATAAATTCTGAAAATAATTCTGAAAAATACCTTAATTGTAGAGACGAAAATTAATTCAAATCTAAAAAATTAATTAAATAGATCCAAAAATGACCATACTTGATTTGTAAATCGGTGCCTTTGGGTGCCGATTTGCAAAAAAAATTTGCCTCACGATCAACTTTCACCCAATATAGGCAAATTTATAGTCGATCTTTACCAAATCAACACTCCAGACACAACAGTGAGCTCAAATTTGGCTCTAGACACTCCCAATTTATGTGGATCTTCTAGATTCATGTCGACCTACTGATGTAGTGCCTCTCCCATTTGAATTTTGTAAGTCGTCCTGATGGATGCACCTTTGCTGATCTTTTGTTGTGATGGGATCATGATTGTGACCCTGAGTGGTCTACACCGTTGAGGTGTTTGGGTTTATGTTTCTTTATCAGTTGCTTTGATTATAGTTTTGACTGATCTTTGAGATTATGATGCAATTTTTGGTTCACTGAGGTTTGTGCCAGTGGTTACCAGGATCGATGTGGTATCATGAGGTTGTTCCATGATTACCTGAGATTTGTGCAGAGATTGCACTATGTTCTTTTACCATGCTACATTGGACTAGGTTCCTGTAGCAGTGGTTAGTCATGTTTATGACTATGTTCATTTATGTGTTTTAAGTGCCTTATTAAATGAATTAATGATTAGAAATGGATTATTCATGTTGGATTCTTTAGTTGTGTGGTGCAGACATTTACCTTGTTATATTTTTGATTAGAGAGATATTTTTTACTCATGTGATGTTTTACATTTTGAGATGACAATGTGTTTTATGATGTTATCTGGTTATCTGGTATTTGGACATACCTCTGATTTTGTTAGGTGATGGATTTAGTGCTATGGTTATTTACTTCATTCCTGCATTGCTATGCCTTTTGCGAACGTGAGTCATGTAAATAGATTATTTTAATATAATTAAATAAATAGTTAAATTAGGTGATTTAATGCATTTATTGCTTCGGCTATGTTATTATATGCAGTTGCACTTGATCGTGTTGTTTAGTTTGTAGGATTATATCCTTGGTAGTGGCACATGGAGTTAGTGATTTAGCCATTCATATTTTACCAATGTCGCCCTTGTATGGTTGACATATCCTTAATTAAATGTTTAATTTAAACCTTTCGGTGATTATTAAATCCAAACTCATTTGCATTATGTGATTAGACCAGTAAGCGAGTCTGTGCATTTAGAGTTTCGCTTTGTCGCGAAAGTTGTTTAGGAGATTTATGTGTTTTTGGGTTTTCGAGCTTTTTAATTGATTTATTTTAATTTCTGGCAGCTTTGCCATAGATGAATTTCCTATTTATAGGAATAGCCTATTTTCGTTTGGGTCGATTCAGGATTTAACTAGGTTGGCTGGTTATTTTCCCTAATCAATTATTCACCCGAAAAGTGAATAAGTATCCAAAGAGGAATTTAATTCCTCACTTCTCACTTTTGAATTGGAAAGTTGGAGAGTAAAACCCAAAATCCTTTTCATGAGGATTTACTGTTTTGTTCGTTGTGGGAGCTATGGGTATGGGATCGTCGCGAGGTTGGGCTCGTTGGATCCAGCTCGGGGAAACCTTGGATTGCCACGATTTTCAGCTACTTCTGTGAGATATTTATTTTATGGTTCAGATTCTCATTTTGCCCTTTTGGCTGTGAGGTAGGGCTTTCCCGTTTTATTGTTTCTACTTCATTTTTGCTTCTGTTTTTGGTAGCCATTTGTTTGGAGGCTGAGAACTAGCGTTCCCCTCCGTTTCTGTATGCTAGTTCTACCCGATTGGGCGGGTATGAACATTTTCCTATTTTTTGGGGTGAGGGTTTGGAATTTTACGCCGTTATGCTAGTCATTTTTGCATACAATGTCCGATTTCATTTATTTTTGGATTTTTGGGGTTTTTGAACCCAAAGGCCAAATGGGTTTTAATTTTGAAGTTTTCCAAATTTTTGGGGTTTTTACCTTGTTTTGTGTGCTACCCTGTTATCTCGAGATTTCTTGACACAATGTGGGTCATGGACCTTGATGATCCGTTTGGATATCAGTCAGACCACTTTTGCACTTTTATGTTGCATTAGGATGCGTGTTGCATCCGTACTCCTGACGTTGTGTTCGGTTGAGTAATTTTACACTTGTTATGGTTTTGTTGGACCTTTGCTTTTGTTTTGTGAACGTTAGGATTCATGTAGAATCCATACTCTCGGATTGAGGCTGATTGAGTGAGTTCATGAAGTTTGGTCTTGTTGCATCATTGGGATTCGTGTAGAATCCATACTCTCGGATTGAGGCCGATTGAGTGATTTAATGATGTATGGTTTTATTGGCTTTGGGATTCATGTAGAATCTGTCCTTCCCATGTTGCTTTTAGTTGGGTGTTTTCCTTGCATTGTGTTCTCATTCCTGTCCTTGTGTTATGATCTCCGTGATGGTGGTGCACCACACACGAGTACGTGCGCGTACATTTGTTGGGTGACTTGCGAAGCTTGATCTTCCATGGATTTGCCGGAAGTTATGATCATTGGCGTTGGGATGGGAGTATGCATGCCCATGGGCACTTGTCATAGGATGAGCATGGGTAGGGTAGGGTAGCATATGGAGGGGGCTTCTACCTCGCAGCCTGGTGATCATTGTGCCTAGAGGGTTGGCGAAGGAAGCTTTAATTAAGTGAAAATTAAATAAAATGTGTGACTAGCAATAAAACTTAAGATAATAAAAAGGTTTGGGGTGCAAGAGCCTTTCCGTTGAGGGATGTTGAATCTACGCAAGTCCTAGCTTAGGCTTTTTGATGCCAAGAGAATCTCCATGATGTTAGTCCCTACATAGTAGCCTATTGAGTGTCTGACCAGGACCTATACTCCTTGCATTGTCTTAGGTTCTTGGTTGCAGCCATCATACTGTCTGGCGTGAGTGTTAGCCATGGATGTTGTGATTTTTTGTGTGTTTGTGGTTGGATTATTATCTCCATCAGCACGGCGGGTGTGGACCTACGGGTGCCACGTGGTTGGGAGGTGTAGCTACCTTCGCCACTACTAGGGATCAGTGTATAGAGACGATCTTTTGTCCTAGTGCGACCATTGCTAGATGTCTTCACTTGGTACTTCGGGTTCCAGAGTATGTTTTCTTGTGATTTATGCTTTCTTTGGGATGCTTGTATATCATTTTTAGATGATGTTATTTTATTTGGCACATTCCCTTATTATGATGTTTACCATATGATTAGATGATGTGATTTTCTTTAGTAGTTTATCTGTTGCTTACTATTGTTTAGCATGTGATAGGTGATGTTATCTACTGTAAAATTATCTTATGCATTATCACTAGCATGTTAGATTTTCTTATGTTGTTATTGTGCATGTTTTAGTAGTGACGTCCCTATTACGACAGTACTGACAATTTGGTCAGTGGCTTGGGATGTTACGCGTGAGGGATGGCTAGGACCCACGATGGTCTTATGATGCTATTGACAGTTGGGAGGAACCACGTACTTAGTTTGGTTTTTTTGTTCCTAAGATGCATTTCTATTCATTGCGATGTTGCTTTTGTTCTCTGCAATGCTTATTTTCAGTGTGTTCTTTGCTGCTGTAGTTTAGACGGTTTGGTGTTCTTCATTCTGTGTTGTTCTTGCACTTGAGTGTTCATTCCTCGAGCCTTTGTGGATCTGGTACTCCTCGGTGTAGAGGTTCTTTTGTTGGTTTTCCCCATTTTTGAGTTTTGGAAGTGTTTTTACTTTCTATGGGCGCCATTTGTTCAGCATTGTGCGACACTGATAAAGTATCACATGCCCATAGAAAGAATGTCGTACGATACTATAAAGTGTTGCATGCATTACTGGAGAAGTGTCGTATGACACTGAAAGAGTGTCGTACGGCTTTATGAGAAATGTCGCGTGATACTTTTCCAATAGCGCACGCCTTCTTGAGAAGTGTCGCTCGCAGTAAGGGAGAAGTGTCGCCCTCCCTTAGTGAAAAGTGTCGCACGGTTTTTGTGAAAAACCTGTGCGTGCCATCAGAGGGCACTTTTCTTCGTGTTGCATTTTGAATTCAGGAGGTTTCTTTTGAAATTCCGTTTTTGAGTTTCTATTGTAGTCCTTTGGGGTTTAAAATATATCGTTTAAGTATAATTTGACGTATATATTTTAATATATGCGAAAAATTGTTTGAGATAGGTTTCAGACCTCTTAGAGATAAGTTATGGATTCTAGGAAATTTTAGGGCTTCAGAAATCCAGACTTAGCCAATTTTCAGGGCTTTAGGATTTTAGGCTTAGCCAAATTTTGGGATTCTGCATTTTACCCCAAGTTGGTGTTTTGTTGATGAGTGGTCATTTCTTGTGCCCTCATCTTGTTGTGGTGGTTGTTGGCTTTTGTTTGGGTGTGTCAGTTGGGTAGTGGCATTCGGAGATTCATTGGTTGTCGGGATTGTGTTGAAGTCTTTCGTTGCGATCGTTGTGATCCCTATATGATGTTGTCATGTGCATTCATACTTGTAAAAAAAAAAAATATCTTGGCTTGATTTGAATCCTTGTTTCCAAGGATCTCCGGGCAGGGCATTACATGAAGCATGAATGGTCTCGAATGGCTATGTGTAGAGAATCTCCCTCAGAGCTCTGATACCATGTAAGAATTTGGCTTAGGCCAAAATTTACCCAAGAACTAAAGAACTCAACACAAGCACACAATAGACCAAAATGGAAAGAGTATAATTAGAATGATGATATTCATTCAATATGACTGCTTGGCCAACTTGAGAGTACACTAGGAGTGCCTATATATAAAGGCCTCATGAGAGCTTCTAGAATGCATAGAAGTCAACATCATGATATGTCATACAACCAGGCACATGTCCACTAGATATGGGTTATCCTCCATTGAGCACAAGATTAAGTGGGATGATGTGAGGATAAGCCTACAATGGTGTAGTATGCAAATTAGTGGTGTAGACAACATGTGCTAAATGAGGAGTGTGGATAACTATGTTGTCAACATGACAACTCAATAAATGATGCATACTCCTATGTTTTAGACACCATGTACATAATTAGAGTTGCATAACTCAATGAGAGTACACAAACTCCTAAGTGTCTCACCTAAAATAATAATTAAATAATGCATTAACCTAAGTAAACTTAAGTAAGTGTAATAAGTATTTACACCAACAGTTCTAAAGATGAATTGACATGCTTTCAAATCGAATGAATGGTTTAATAGTGAATAAGTCTTGAATGCTAAATATTAAAAAGAAATAAATGCAATAAACCTTTGATTTGGGTGTTAAAAGAACATTGTGGATTAAACACTTCAAAATTTAGTGCTTAGAACAAATTCATACAATCTTGAATTCCCTAAAGGAAAAAATTTCTCATATTCCAATCCTCTTCCAAATATTTCACACAAATGATTTATTATGTTGACGTCAATTTGGAATAAACCTTTCATGCTAAACATGAGTGTTTTCAAGTAGCCAATAGGAAGGCCACAATAAAAGATTTAGAAATAGAGTGAATCAAGTGCCTTGTGTTTTTTGATATTTATCCTTTTAGAAAATGTTTGACTTCTCTATTTCTTACAAACTAGAACCATTTAAATACATGACTTATGTATCAAAAGTTGTTAGCAAGATTATCTTCAATAGAGTTCTTATAGAAAGTTCATCATCCTTTTGGAAGTGGATCCCCTTTGGATAGAAGATCAAACCGGTAAAATATATTGAGTGGTATATAAATAAGAGGATGGGTAAATCTTCTTGCTCCGTTAGGCAAGTTTGGGTGGTGTGTTTTTGGGGGTATCTTGAGGTGGGAAAACTTTCCCATTATTTCAACATGTCTAGAATTATCACATATGTAACAACTGACTAGTTAACTCCATAGATCTAATTACGAACCAACTTAGTGGCTACCCTTTTATCCTTTCATCAAATCCAAATCGACCATAGGGATAAAGTGTGCTTGGATTGTCTTATTTGTGAAATGACCTCATGGAAAAATTTTGTTGAACATACACATCTATCATAGTTGGTTATCAAATGTCTTTTTTTGCAAAAATGGATCCATTATTTATCTCCCACAAAGTTGCTTTGTCCTTTGAAGGATTTCTTGTTCATTTGATCCAAAAACATTGTCTCAAAGTCAAATTAGGGAGTACTTAGCACAGTCACTGCCTCATTAGAGATTCATCCAAGCTTCCAAACCATTTTCATCCTAATCACACTCATTTTGTTATACTATGATTTTTTCCTCTAGTATCACCAGTTCTATTTTCCTTTAGTATCATTAGTTCTAAAGTTTTCCATCAAGTCTTCCTTTTCTCTCCATGTCCTAACAAGCTGAGTTTCCTTCATTATTTCCCACCCTATTTTCCATCTTCCTTGGAGTCAATCTTTCCTCCTATTATGAGATTCATCTAAATCCCATTCTAAACTTAATTTTTAATCCTAATTTGATCTTTAGTGTCCATCCATATTCACCTTTCATCCCTGCCCAACTCTTCATCAAAATGCGATTTCACAACTCTATTATCATGAGTTTGGTTGTCCTACCTATTCTCCCACTCCATCCTCTTCCAATGATGATGAAGGTTATGTTGACCATGATTGGTATATTGAAAGTCTTAGAGATCTTCCTCCAAACATCCTCCAAAATCCCTTCATTCCTCCAAAACCTCCACAATCCAAATATTCCTCCGGACTACTCCATCATGCCTCCATGCATACCTACTAGTACTCCTTATCATAACTTTGACAAGGGAAATCCATTATTGTCCTAATTTACACCTCCTTCCTATATCACACCCACATATTCTCCTCATACATTAGTCATGTCCATATCTTCCTCCACCTTCATATCCCAATCTCCACCCTTCTAGAGCTATGCTACTAGCTACATCCCTAATCCAAGTCCACTATCTCAATATCCTCCAACCACTTTCCAAATCCTCCAACCAATCCTAGCTATACAATACATCACCCTAATCCTCTTACTCTTTTTAATCCCACAAGTACATCTCCAAGGATTTTTACAAGGAAACCAAAATAAAACCCATCTCCCACACCCATCATTCATCTTCCATCATCACATTGCTACCATCCCTATTTCATCCACCCCACTTATAAATCCCCTTCCATCTCCTCCCTCTCATCCATTGAATCCCTCCAACTCCCATCCATATCTCCTCCTCCTATCATTGCCCAAAACCCATCTAATAAACCTAATGAGTCCCTCCCACATCAAATCATCCCAATAAAAGAACCTCTCACCCATTCATATAGCTCACTTAAAGGAACCATCCATACATCTCCTATCGCACCACCCACCCCAATCCGATCTTGTCAATATCTTGTCCAAAAGCATGTTGAAATATCCCATGGCACAAAAGAAGATCCCACCATCCCATGGATTCTCATACATGATCCACTTTTACCACTTAGTCCATCCAAATAGTAGTCACCATCTCCTCTATATCAAGATCCTACCCTTTTATCCACCACTCCACTTCAACATCCTCTTGTTTCCTTCATCCCTCCAAGTCAAGATCCATTTCCATCAACCCACACAAACCATGATCTTATCCTTCCATCTCCTCTACTTCATGATCATACACCTCCTATACTCCATGGTGATAGATCTATAGAAGAAGAACTAACTATCATATTCAACACTTCAACTCCTTCACCTACTAATGAGCTGGAATCTTGTGTTCAAAATAATGAACATCATATTGAAGAAAGAAATAAAAGTGTATCTCTAGATTTTGGTATCCCTTCTATCCCTTCATGGTCCCAAATCCTTCCATCTTCACCCCCAAGTTCCCATCCATCTTATTCTACATCTATTTTGGGCCCTTATCCTACTACTTCTTTCCATC
Source organism: Cupressus sempervirens (assembly GCA_028749045.1). Taxonomy (NCBI): domain Eukaryota; kingdom Viridiplantae; phylum Streptophyta; class Pinopsida; order Cupressales; family Cupressaceae; genus Cupressus; species Cupressus sempervirens. The sequence continues at coordinate 636,698,724 of CM053784.1, read as the reverse complement.
CCTCCATTTTTAATAGTTATATCCCTTATCTAAATCCTCCACCCTTTCCATCCATTTTGGGTCTTGATATATCTAATCTAAATCATTTATCTCCTCCATCTATTTTGGGACCTACTCCTTCCTTGCTTCCATTTTTTTTAGGTCCTTATCCATCATTTCCTCCATCCATTTTGGGAAATTATTGTTAGAAATAATAGTCCACCAAGATAAATGAGGGGGGGGGTGAAAAAATTATCCAATAATTAAAACATGTGTCAACCTTAAACAGTCTTAACCATTCAACCAAAGTAAATAGCAACCATGAAAAGTTGCATATATATATATATATATATATATATATATATATATATATATATATATATATATATATATATATATATATATATATATATATATATATATATATATATATATATATATATATATATATATATATATATATATATATATATATATATATATATATATATATATATATATATATATATATATATATATATATATATATATATATACACTAGATATGTTAACTAGGGAAGCCCTTGATCAGAGGGAAAACTCTAGTGGGAATGATGCCCACAAGATGATGTACTTATATAAATATTCCTTATTAGAGGATGGACTCTATTACAATATTTAGTACATATGATTCCCTATTAAGAGAGTTTGGAATGACCCAATTATAGGGTGGATAAAGAATCATGCTAAAGTAAACCCTTTTAGGGTCTGTCCTAAACTAATTAGAGAATTTTTCAATCTTAACCCTAGCCATGTTGTGCATGAAACTATTGACATGGGTAACCTACAAGCAAGGTATGATGCACAAAAAACCTACTTGAAAAGAGAGCCACTACAAGAGCATGCTGCCAAGATTGGTAATTTGTCTATGAATACTATTAGCACCCCAGAGCCACTGTTGAAAAGACATTTTAACATTAGGGCTAGGGCATTATATGTTTCTCTTTGTAAGATTTTTGGAATGGATTAGGTAGAGAAAATTTGTGGTTCAATTGTCCTCATCATGGCACAAACTCTTCAATTTGGAATGAGCTCTATTCTAGATTTTGCAACATTTTTCGTAAGAGAAATTCACAATGGTTTGGTTGGAATAGCAAAGGAAAAATTAGATAAACCATTCTATTGGTATTCATTGCTTATGCATGCGTGCTTGTACAAGGGATTTAATTTTTTCTCCACAGGTATGGAATTTGAAACAACCAGGGAGGGGGAGAAGAATCCAATATAGTTGTGGAGTGTAGATATGACTTCAAAAGCCATAGGTGCCAATTATGTGAGGTTTGATAGGTATTTTGCATCAAAGCTTAGACTTCTTTTAAGAGGAGATAGCCCTAGAATCCCACAAGCATTGTTAGAATTGGTCAGACCCAAGGACCATGCTAAAGGGCTACTTGTTAGTCATAATTGGGGGGATATAATTCCCTACAATATTTCAATAGTGATAAGAGTGTATGGTTTTTTGAGAAAACCTCATGTGCTACCATTTCATTTGCCTTTGAAGATAGGAATAGCTAAACTGTTTTGGCAGATAGGCATCATAGACGAGAGAGAGTTGACTAGGAAGGGCACATTTTTTCCAATTCTTACTATGGCCCATGATTTTGTTTTTGTAAGGAAAGGTTGGAAACATCTGAACTTGTTTTTAGACAGATATAACATGGCAGAATCTCATGCTAGATTTATTGATCCTAAAGGTTTCTGTGATGTCTTTAGGGAGAGAATAAAAGCTTCTCACATGGTCCAACAAGTCTACTATCCTAAAGATGTGATTAGAAACATTTTCACCTTACAAGAACAAGAATTGGGAAAGGAAAAATGATAGTATTTAGAAAAACCCTTGAATTCATTAATGCTTTTGATCCCCAATATGACCCATTGAAAGAAAAGAAATACTGGGGAGCCAAGATGAAGGCCTTGAATAATTTTGCTGAGATAACACAAGCCATGAATGAAAAAAGGGCTACATATGTTAAGACATACCTAGACAAGGCTGCAGAAGTGCAGAAAAGAATTAATAGTAAAAGTATGGTAGCTCCTGGCCAATATACCTTGCAGAAAAGGTTAGGTTATGTAGTGATCCAGAGTGTGCAACAGGGTCCTCTTCATCAAGGAAAAAGATCAAGAAGTCCATCTACAACCAGTGCTCCAAGAAGGTAGAAGTTAGAATAGGGATCTTCTTCTTCTCAGCTATAACAATACTCCCCGAGCCAATCCCCAATCAGGATAGATGATGAAGCATCTTTAGGGGAACAATTAAGACAAATTGGTGGAGAAGGGGATATAATTGTTACTTCCACAGATCTGGAGATTTGGGAACCACAAGAACCCCCTGCACCTTCCTTGGAGCTTATTGTTGCTGACTATAAAGGTAACAAAATTGATCCTATAGTTGCCCTAGCCTCTGAGAGGTTTGTAAATGATGAAAATTTTGTGAAATCTAGAGAATTTGTACAATTTTTGTGGAGATTAAATATAGGCAATTTTGAAAATACTTGTGAAAAAATAAAAGCAGAGCAACCAGATAAAATAGACTCTATTATTAAAGAAGAGGTAAAATCTAAATTTTTGGGTGATTTTGCCCAATTTACACCTGAGGCTAGGAGGCAATTAGTGAAACAATCAGGAATCCTTATCTTACTTGAATGGGATATAGTGAATGCTATGGTTTTTGATTCAGTAAGAAAACAAAAGGATGTCCAGTTACAAACTGAAGAAGAGATACTACAGGCTCATAGAGGAGTGAAATTTAGTGATGATCACCAAGCCCTTGTAATTTGGTCAATTGAGAAAAGGGATAAAACTAGGATGTAGGAAATCTCCACTACAGAACATACTGGTGCATTAACAGTATACAGAGCTGGTGAGGTTGGTAGTAAATAGATAATGGGAATGGCTTTAGAAATGCTAAAATTTGACAGTGTGGTATCTGGCCAAGAAAAATATAAATTTGCCCAGCTAAATGCTAGATTTGAAGAAGTGTTGAAGGCATATGAAGAGAGGGGCACACGCATACAAAATTTGGAGAATCAGGTGTCTCAAATGGAGAAGATACTTGGTAAGAGAAAGTTGGGAGAATCTAGTGCACCTAGAATTGCATTACCTCAACGGTCATTTGTAAAAGCAACCCCTATTATTGGAATACTAGACACCCCTAAAAGGCCTAAATTCTATACTGCAGAGGAATTTGAAGAAGAAAAAACTAAACTACATGAGTTGTAGGTAGAATTAAAAAATCAATATGAAGGAAAATTAAAGTAGGGTGTGATGTATTTAAGGGATAAAATACAATGGTCAACCTTCTATGATTAGTTGAGAAGAATTACAACCCTCATGAATGAGTTGAATAGAAATGATGTTAAATTGACACCTCTTGCACAAAAGTGGAGGGAGAGAAATAATGATATCACAATCATGTGTATATTTTCCATCCAAATTTCTTGTCATCAAGTAGAGAAATTTTTTGATTTGTTAAATAAACTAGAAGATTTTGATGATAAAAGGGATTCTTTGCAGAAAAGATTAACACATTGTTTTTCCAAGTATATTGCTGAAAAATTCAATTTATTTCCTTGTGCTTTAGAATCTGTTGACACAATAAAGGAAAAAGAAAAGTGGAAAAAAGAGTTGGATGAAATATTTCATGAAAGGATCAAGAACATCATGAGTGAAACTGGTCACAAGTTTTGGGCAAGGACAAATGAAGAATTGGTAAAGATACAGTTATTTTGTAGTGCCATCAGAAAAGAGCTTGATGATTTAGAGGAATTTGCAAACTCTTTAGTGATTATACAAAGATATGATTTAAATTTTGATTGGCCAGATGCTGCTGCTTATAATGAATGGAAACATTAGTTCATAGAAAAAATATCAGAAGATGATGAGGAGGAAGATGCCAAAGTAAAAGTTACCCTGATAGTTAATAATGAAGACATGGAAAATCCCTAGATTAAAGTAAGTTTGCAGGTATTTGAAGATGATACATCACTTTGAAACCTCATGGCCACTTACTCCTAGGCTAAGGAATAAATGAAGAATCAGGTCATACTTTATTGTCTCAACAATTGACAGTGTAACAGAAAGGGACCCACCAAGGAGTGATCGATGTAATAGCCTTTCTGTTGTTTTCTTTTATCTTTTCTAGCAGGTGTATATAAGTCTAATTGAGTTTTCAAGGTAGTGTGAAGGTCTAAATTCTATTATTCTAGGTGAAATACTTAGTCTATTTTTGGTCCAAGATTTTAAAGCAAGTTTGTGGTGTATTTTCTCTATCAGAATCTTGAGAATACATGAATATAGAATGATATGTGTTTCATCCTGAAGGTCATTCTGAGTTTACTATAAATTGTATACAATTTTCAAGGAAAATGAATACAAATTATGAACTGTTCCCATATCTTTTCTTTTTGAACTTTGTCTCCTTTCTATTATTTGGTTATCTTGATGTTGTATAGGTAAAGGCATGTGCAATTGAATACAATCCAGTTAGGTTGTATATATGTTTATCATTGTTGTTAATTCAATGGATTAAATAAAAGCTCTGGTGAATATGATAAGATTTTTGTAGTAGGGGAAAGGACTTTGAATGATGAGTTCTGATAGGAATTGCTGATAAAATTTGTTGTAAGGCAACAAATTAGATCTAGAAATTTGTAGTAGACTCTAAGCCCCAACGGACTAGGCACTGATCAAATTTGATCCAAGCTGAAAGAGGAATATGTCACACATGATTGTCAAAATGCAGAATTATAATCAACTTTATTTTTATTTCCTGTAGATCTTCAAAGTTGGCCTGTACTTGTCTACATGGAATGTTTTAGCATTAGTTAGCCATCATTGCTAAGAACATCTACAAACCTATAGAAGATTTTGGCCATATCTATTATATGGGATGTGTTTATTAAAGTATCAAGAATTGTACATGTATTGGAGAATTTGAGATGAGAATCAGAATGAAACTAAAATAATTCTCATACAGTTTTTACTAGTCTTGTATCATCCCTGGGTATACCCACCCTAGTTTTGCAAAGCTAAAAGAGTAGAAAAACACCTTTAGTTTTGTAGAAGTTGGGCCCAAATAGTTTGCACATACAATTGATAATAAGGATTGGCTAGTCTTTAGACTATGTGAGTATTATCATCTTGGTATTAAGTATTTTATTGCTTAGTAGTTTTAGTTCATTTCAGAAAAACACCAACAAAATGGCGACTTTGCTGGGGAGTTGTCCAACACATCTGTGAAAAGTACTACAATTTCTTTGGTCATGTTATGTATGTGTATGTCATGTTATCCATGTTTTTTCTATGGTTATAAGGGAATATTTTAGTGACAAACCTTGAGAATTTAAAGAAGATAAAGCTGAAGTACCATAGCTACACACTGATGTATCCAGCCTATCCAAGTGTCTTATCTAACAACTAAGAGTTGCAGTCTAATGATCTCATTGATTGGCCTATCTAAGTCAGATATTTCTATTTCTATTTGTCTATTTTTTTTCCTTGGAGTCAGGAATAAGTGTCATTTTATATTTTCCCAAGAATAGGGTGGCAACTCAGTCAAGGTTTTGAAGCTAGTGCTCATTTTAACAAAAGGTGAAGATGGCTAACAAGAGAAAAAACACAAGAGCTTATATGAGATCCAATCCTGATGTAGCAATATATACTGATTTACCTCAAGGTGGTAAGAAGAACCAAAATAAGAAAAGGACATATCCAAATCCCACCTAGAAACCTAGAGATAATGCATCCATTAATTCCCAGTATCAACCAGTATTAGGAAGAGAGTTTTCTTCACTTAGTTCTGAATCTAAAACTACAAGACTCTTAGGAGGCATTTTCAGTACCCCATTACCAGATGAGAGAGTCTTTTAGGACAAAGATGTGTCCACAGTAGGAATTGCTTCATCAAGGCTAGATCTGGTAGCAGGCATGAACTACAGGCTCAGATTCAGGAGTTCATTTGATGATCCTTTTAATCATAGACCAGCCCCATATGTGGAGCCCAATCTTATAGATCTAGATGATCTTGCTGATTTAGAGGATACTTCTGTAGACCCTAAAGAAGTGCATTTTGAGATAGGAGTTATGAAGAAATGGATTGCTAAGGAAGAAGCTAGACATATTCATCTTGAAAAGGAGAAGGAGCAAGCCACTTTAGATGCCATAATAGAAGGGGATGCTTTGTTGAGAAGGATGACTACCTTGAAGGAGAAGAATAAAAGGTTAGAAGAAAATACCACAACTCTCCATACTGATGTATTTGGAGATGTAGACAATCTGAGAGCTAAAGTTCAGGAACAAGAAAAATGCCTGAATCAAAGGCAAGAGCTAGTTATTGCTCAAACCCAAGCCTATAAGCCTATTCAAGTGGACCCTGTAGAGCCCACTACAAAAGCTCTGGATAAAGGGAAAGGCAAGGCTATAGGAATCCAAATAAATGAACCTCAAGCTCTCCCAAGAAAACCCATACAACCCTCCATGTCAAAATTAGACTTAGATCTAGAGAAGGCTAGAAAAGAGAAGGAAGATCTTGCAAAAGAGCTTGAGAAGGTTGAGAATGAAGCTCAAGCTGCAAAAACTAGGAGAAAAATCCAATTCATAAAATCTAATTTTGCATTGGCTTCATGGCCCAATTTGTCTATCCCACTTGCAATTCCTACACCAGCTAGTGGTCCAATAATCTCAACTCATGGAATATCCCAATCTGCTCCTACCTCATCTTCCACTATTGGCACCTAAGTCCCATTTATCCCACCTCAACAATCCCAAGATGCTCCTTTGAGTCAAGCTAATATAGCTAGTACCTCAAATATTCCTGGTTTCAAGAAGAAACCTATATACCTAGAAAAGTATAGACAAATATCATTTTCTGGTATTTCTGGTGCTCCACATCCCATATAATTTGATTTAAGAGATAAAGTAGTTAAGTTCTCTGCGAATAATGTTGTTACTAGTGAAGAACATTTGAGAATTTTCATTGACATTTTGAATGATTATGAAGTTGAACATGAAGATATGGCAATGAAATTGTTTGTGCATTCACTAACTGAGGGTGCAAAGGATTGGTTTAGGAGGTTACCTGATGACAGTATCACCTCATGGAATGACTTGAAGAAATTGTTCAAGGAGCAATATGGAGACAACACTAATGCAGGATTCATGTTAAACAAATTCAACAACATCAAGAAGAATCCAAATAAGTCCACATTTGATTTCAATGTAAGATTCCAGAAAGGTATGTATAGACTATTTCAAGTTCTAAGGTTAAATGAGGATGTCTGTCTTACAACATATTTCAATGCTTTTGATAGCAAAATGGCTTATCAATTGAGGGATAAGGATCCCAAGACTTTAAGGGATGCCTATAAAATTGTAGTGAATATAGAGAATAATAGGAAGGCATCTGGAAAACTGGGTAGGAGGGATGATCCAAAGCTTTTCAATCCCAAGAACAATATTAAAAGGGAGGCTGATAAAACCCCTATAGGAAAGAAGCCAAAAGAACCCACTATAGGCCAGGTTTTGGAATTTCTCAAAAAGATGAGTTCCACTAATTTTAATAAGCCAAATGTTGCTGAGACAACCCCTATGAATAACAATAGTTTCAATAGGCAGCCTAGAATGCAAAACTACCCTTACACTACCCAGTGAAAAGATGGTAAGCCAGTCCCCAATCAGACACAAAATGTGAAGGATAAGGGTACCCCAGATCCCCTGCAAAGGAACACTATGAATATGAATGATGATGTACCATGGTGCATCATATGTCAATCACCTCATTCTACTAATTATTGTGCTATTGCTCAGTCATTTTCCCAAGGTCAAGGTGTACAACCTGAAGAAGAAAATGAAGAGAAAAGACATGATGATATAAGTTGCAATATGGTAAGCATGTGTGATGATTCAGTAGATTCTGATTCAAAAAAGCCTGAAAATGACATTACCAGTTAGAGAATTGCTTATCATTTACATCATTAGCAAGTGCTTTCAGATGATGAAGGTTATGATGCAGATAAGTTATGTGTTACATCTTCTGATGTAGGACACATAAGCTTGAGAATGCCTTCCAAAGAAGAAATTGATAGAATCATAGCATAAATGATTTCACAAGTCCATAGTAACTACAATCAGAGAAATAGAATAGTAAATAATGATGCAAGAAAGCCATCCAGTGTATTCATCAAAGATATCACCCATAAGATGAATGATCAAAATAAGAGATTCAATGAAGATGTGCCTAAGATCAAGGACAATAAGAGTAAGAAATGGGAACCAAAAAAGAAGGTTCAGTTTTAGTCAAATGAAACAGAAAAAGAAATTGTGCAACCAAAGAAATACGAACTTAATACTATCAAGCAAATAGTGGTGCCTGTTGTTCAAAAGACTCCAACTCCAGGTACTCTTGTAAAACCCACTATTGTTGAACCTATTGATATGATATCTATGTTGTCCCAAATTACTGTAAAAGTGCCCTTGTCTAAACTTTTTAGAATTGAAGAGCATAAGAACAAGGCTATATCATGGTTGGGTGGGATAGGAAACAATAATACTATTGTAGATCAAACTATTGCCCAAAAAACCCCATTAGTAGTAGAGGATAGTGGTATCATAGCCCAAAATCCCCAAATGTTTTTAGATGATTCCTTAGTGGAATTTATAGAAGATATTGAACCTTTTTTCCTCAGTCTAATCATAAAAGGGAAGACCCTAAAAAATTGTATGATAGACTCAGGACCTTCCAACACCATAATGCCTTTCAAAGTAATGGAAGCCTTAGGATTGAAGGTAGACACCAAGTAGGGCAGATGCATAGGAATGGATGCTAAGGAAGTCTCAGTCATAGGTACCATAAAAGCTTTACCATTTAGATTAGCTGCGTACCCCAAAGTAGAGTTAACTATGTCAGTCCTTATAGTGGACATACCTCCACATTATGGGATGTTGCTTTCTCGCAAATGGAGTGCTGCTATGGGGGGTAGTTTGCAATGTGACTTAACTTATTCTACTTTCTAAATGGGGGATAAAGCTTTCAGGGTAAATAGAGAGCCAAGGGTTAATCACATTTTAGGTGAAGAAATTGACAAAGATGCCACTTGCTTCTTAGATAGTGGTGTTAATGCTTTCAAAGCTGAATTGATTATTCAAGAGTTTGAGAATTTACCTGCTACAATTGAACATGAAGTTGAATGTTGCACAAATGCACCAATACTATCGACAATGTTCTTTGATGGGACTAGTTCTAAAAAGGGTGCAGGGGCAGGTGTAGTTTTTGTTTCGCTTGAGAATAATACTTTCAGATATTCATTCACTTTGAAGTTTTCCTACACTAATAATATTGCAGAATATGAGGCATTTTTGCTAGGATTGAAAGTTGCCACACATCATGGGATTAAGAAATTACATGTCATAGGGGATTCTAAACTAGTTATCTCCCAGATAAAAGGAACCTTCTTATCCAAGAACAAGAGATTAAAGTAGTATAGAAATGTAGTTTGGGATCAGATAGAATCTTTTGATGCATTTGGTATCTCATGGAGAGATAGGAATCAAAATAAGATGGCTGATTTGTTAGAAAATGTAGCAATCAAGCCTAAGGAGATATCATTTGTAGGGATATCTCAAATTGAGATACAAAATAGACCTTCCATACCTGATAACATTGAAAATTGGCAAATCTTTGAAGATGACAAAGACATTATAAACTTTTTGTTAAATGAAGACAAGTACTATGGTCAGGAAATGGATTGCAGTGACTTAATTGAAACCATAGACAGTAAGGAAACCATTTTTGGCCCAGAGATTATGCAATTAAAAACCAATAAGGTTCCTAAGGGGTTAGTCATTTTGGAAAGTGTTTTTGATAACAAGGATAGAGTGAAACCAAGAGTTAAGGACCCTAAGCCTCAGGAATTAGAAGAGATAAACTTGGGTACTAATGAAGCTCCCAAAAGGGTTTATATTGGCCAAAGTTTGCATGCTAAAATCAAAAAAACATTGATTGACTTGCTTAGGAAGTAAAGAAATATTTTTGCATGGTCATATGATGACCTTAAGGCTTATTGGGAGGATTTTTTCCAGCATGTCATACCATTGAAAGATAATGTAAAACCTTTCAGATAGAAACAGAGACTAGTAAACCCTACCTTAGCTCCCAAAATGCAGGAAGAGTTGATGAAACTAAGGATTGGGGGAATAATCAAACCAATTAGACACTCTACCTAGGTTTCAAATTTGGTACTTGTTAGAAAGAAGAATGGGGATATAAGATTGTGCGTAGATTTTAGGAACTTGAATATTGCATCCTTAAAAGACAATTATGGATTACCTAATATGGAAGCCATGTTGCAGCAAGTGACTGGCTCTGAATTAATGTCAATGATGGATGGTTTCTCAGGATATAATCAAGTCCTACTAAAGGAAAGTGAACAATTCAAGATAGCCTTTACAACCCCATGGGGAACATATTTATATGTAAGGATGCCATTTGTCCTAATTAATGTAGGAGCTACTTTTCAAAGAGCCATGGATGTGGCATTTCATGATTATATTGACAAATTTATAGTTGTATACTAGGATGATCTTACAACATATTCTAAGAAGGTTGAGGATCACTATGGATACTTGGAGAAAATCTTTATTAAAGCTCTGGAATATGGAGTATCCTTGTACCCAAAAAAATGCACATTTGGGGTGACAAAAGGCAAATTACCAGGGCATATAGTGTCTAAAGATGGGGTGAAAATAGACTCTGAGAGAGTAGCAGCCATTGAAAAAGTCCCCAAGCCAAAGAATGTAAAATGAATTCAGTCCTTCTTTGGCCAAGTCAATTTTCTTAGAAGGTTTGTTACAAACTTTGCTGAAATAAGTAGACCTATCTCAAAGATGCTCAAGAAGGGACCCTCTATAGATTGGAATGTTGAGCCTTCACAAGCATTCCAGGATATTAAAACTACAATAAAAAATGATCTAGTACTAAGAACTCTAGATTACACAAAGCCTATGCATATCTTTTCTTTTGCATCTTTTCACACTGTAGCTACAGTTTTATTGCACAAAAATCAAGAAGGATATGAGTAGCCCATTGCCTTTTTTAGTAAGTCACTAAAGCCTGATGAATTAAAATATGAGATAAATGAAAAGCAGGCATATGCTTTAGTAAAGGCTGTAAAAGCTTTTAGATGCTACATAGTAGGTGCTACTATCATTGCCTTTGTACCTAGTACTGCAGTGAAAGATATATTTTCTCAATAGGAAGTACCAGGTAGAAGGTGTAGATGGATCAACAAGATCCAAGAATTCAATATTGACATATAGATAACTAAGTTGGTAAGAGGTCAAGGTTTGGAAAAACTCATGGCTGAATCTAATTTAAATGCAAATCAGATAAATATGGTAAGTGATGATCTCAGAGCTGACTTATGTGACTTGGATTAGTGTGATTGGTACACCAATGTTATATATTACCTACAACACATGGAAGCTCCCTCTCATTTGCTTGAAATTGAAAAGAGAAGTACTAAATTGCAAGCCATCACATATATAATTGTCCAAGGCAATCTATGGTGGAGAAATTTTGAAGGAGTATTGTTGAAATGTGTTGATAAAGAAAAGGCAAAAGAGGTCTTGAAGGAAATGCATGCTGGAGTGTGTGGGGGACATTATATGGCCAAAACTACTGCACATAAAATAATGAGGGTTGGATTTTGGTGGCCTTCCCTTTTCAAGGATACTCAAATTATGATTAGAAAATGTGACCCTTGTCAAAGGTCTGCTAGAAAACTAAAGTTCTCAGGTAACACTACGTTGAAGCCAATGGAGGTTCAAGCACCCTTTCAACAATGGGGTCTAGATTTCATTGGAGAGATTTTCCACTAGTCTAGCATTGGCTACTCTTGGATTGTAGTAGCCACTGACTACTTTACAAAATGGGTAGAGGCTATCCCCACAAGAAATGCAACAAGTAAAGTTGTTAATAATTTTCTTTTGAATAATATTATATCCAGATTTGGCTACCCTCAGAGAATTGTAACAGATAATGCAATGTGTTTTAGGTCTGAGGAGTTAATTAAATTCTATCATAAATATGGAATAACAAGGTCATCATCTTCTCCTTATCATCCACAAGGAGATGGACAAGCTGAATCCACAAACAAGCGCTTGTTGAAGGTTATTAAAACAATCTTGGATGATAACAAAAGGGCATGGGATTCCAAGCTACAGTTAGCAATATGGGCTTAATAGGGTAACTATGAAAAAAGCCATTGGTGTAGCTCCATTTGATTTGGTGTATGGAATTCAAGCTAGAATGCTTTAGAACAACTTGATGAGAAACTACAATTACATTCAATTGTATGATAAAGATACTATAGATGAAATGCAAGAAAGGATGGATGAATTGGTAGGATTGACAGAAACTAGAAGAGAAGCTTCCCTTAGGAACCAAAAGTTGCAACTGCAAGTTAAGACACTCTATGATAGAAGAACTGTAAGTAGAAAGTTTGAAGATGGAGATCTAGTCTTAATGTGGAATGCCAGAATTGAAATAAAGGAAAACATAGCAAATTTGATTCTATCTAGTTGGGCCCTTATTTGATTGAAACTATTTGGGGTGAGAATTCTTATGTACTCAAAGATTTGTTAGACAATATTCTTGAACTACTAGTTCATGGATAGTTCTTGAAGAGGTATTTTTCTTTAAAAAATACTTATTATTTCCATGAGTAGTAGTTTAGGGTTTCCTTGTATATACTTGTAAATTCTTTTTCCTATGAGCTTCCTTGTACAATTTGGTTTCTTGTTTCGGTGAGTTGTTTTGTGCTTTCTAAAGAAGTTGTCATCTTTGCACTAGGTGTGTGGTCTGCTCTTCCATAGATTTTGAATTCTTGCATAGACCCAAGTGGTCTATCATCCCCAGATAGAGCCACTGTTGGTGTGATTTTCAGAGTATAGAAAAAATTTTGATATTTGGGTGAAAAATTAGTTAGATCTTTGTTTCTTGCAGATTAGGGTTTTATCTTATGAAATCCTAAAAATTGTTAGATTACCCTAGTTGTGCCCTATTCTGTGGGTTGTATTTTCCTTTTAATTTCTCAGGGCTTGTCTCTCTAATTGTCCTTGAAGAGGCCCTAAGTGTGTAAAAACCCTTATACCTTTGTTTTGTGTTGCCCTAGTTTTTAAATTTTCAAAAGGTACTATTTCAAATATTTTGGCGAGGCATTTTATCCTAAAGGTTTGTTTGCATCAGAATACATTTTTATCCTTATGAGAAACCTTTTATGCACTTTAATTGCGATATTTTATTTTAAAAAGGATGTCAAGTTGAAATTTTTTTTCAACACCGATGATTTTCTCAAGATTAAGGGTTCCTGCATTCTCGAATTATCGAGTTGTGAGGTCTTTAAATAATGTGGGGAAATGGATTTGTGACACGTAGCCCCAGATGGTTTTTTGAGATTCAATGCCCTGCAAAAGGTCTGATATGTTAGCATGTGTTAGGACACTTTTGTAGATTTGTCAGGACACATTTTATTTTCTTGCGCTGTCATTGGTTGTTCAAAATGAAAACTTCACCTTATGATCAATATTCATCAATCGGGGATCTTGTTTAGATCTACGGTTCTCGCATTCCCGCATTTTCAAAATGTAAGGTCTTTAAATAATGCAAGGAAGCAGGTGCATGATGCATGGCAATGGTGACATCATGGGCTCGCCTTTTGCAGAAAGGTAATAATAGTGTGTCCTCTATGATAGTTGTTAGATGACATGCAATGAAGAGGAAGCATTTCATTGGTCCATTTAAATTGATTAAAGTGCACAGTCATTGCAAGATTCTGATCACCATTAATTAAAGCAAGATCAACAGATTACGCTTTCTCGCATTATCAAGCTGCTTGACTTTTAAATAATGCAGGCAAGTGGGCATGGTGGGACCTAACCAATCTTTAGGAAATACATTGAGTCATGCCATGCTGGAAGAGATTAAAAGTAATGAAGTACGCTCATGGATGGAAGGTGACAAGTTTTCTAGGTTGGAAGCAATGATGTCATGGGCACAGAAATTTCAATTACTACAATTAAAATTCTCAGAGCACATGGATTAAAGGGTAACATTTTCATTGCTCGAGTTGGTTTAGTGGGCTGCCAAATAACAAGATCTTGGTTCACTGTCAATCAGGGTAAGATCGACGATGCTCGAATTTTTGCATTTTCAAAATGCGAGGTTTTAAAATAATGTGGGCAAGCAGGCTTCTAACACATGGCCAAAGATACCAGAGTTTGAAGAGACTTTCTATTTTTGAAATGAAACCATTCAATCAAAGGGAGATCAATGGGTAGAATTCAAATTCAAGATACAACATGAAAATAGCGGTTGCAGAAATAAATATGATACAGAGCTTCCTTCATGCGACTTAAATACTCTGATATAGCATGCAAATTTTCCATTGTTGAAGCATAGTTACAGATTTTCTCAGTGCAAAAGGATTTCCAGAGCTAGGGTGCAAAAATTTTCAAGGGTTTCAACAAAATTCACAGACAAAATTGCAGAGAAAGGAGGGCAAATTTGGCAGGCAAGTGATCTGTAACCAGTAGAAATAAAATTTTATGTTACAAAGCTTCTAAACTCTTAAAGATGCCTCCATGAAAGGATTTTTTGGGGTAAACTAAATATTCAAAAAGGGGTGTGCATGATGATTTTCTGGAACAATTGCCTTTGTTAGTTCATGAGATAACTAAGTGGAGGGAGTTGATTCCTAAAAACCCTAGAGTAGCTATAGCAGAGGAATTCTATGACAAGGTCAATTGGGTAGGAGATGCTCAGGTATCCATGGGAGGTTTGGAATTATTTAAGAAGTGGTTTTCAGAACAAAAATTGGATACTCCTCTGAGCAATGTCTAGGAGTTTGATATTGGTAAATTAACAGTCCCCACTATCTTCTTTGATAGTGATTTATTGATGGATTTGGCCAAGAAGTATGACCCAATTACAAGGTGGATAAAGAATCATGCTGGAGTAAACCTCTTTAGGGTCTATCTTGAACTGATTAGAGAAGTTTTCAATCTTAACCCTAACCATGCTGTGTATGAAACTATTGACATGGGTAACCTACAAGCAAGGTATGATGCACAAAAAACGTACTTGAAAAGAGGGCCACTATAGGAGCATGCTGCCAAGGTTGATAAGCAGCCCAAAGCCACTGTTGAAAAGACATTTTAACATTAGCGCTAGGGAATATATGTTTCTCTTTGTAAGATTTTTGGAATGGATGAGGTAGAGAAAATTTGAGGTTCAATTATCCTCATCATGGCACAAACTCTTCAATTTGGAATGAGCTCTATTCTGGATTTTGAAACATTTCTCGCAAGAGAAATTCACAATGGTTTGGTTGGGATAGAAAAGGGAAAAGTAGATAAACCATTCTATTGGTGTTCATTGCTTATGCATGTGTGCTTGTACAAGGGATTTACTTTTTTCTCCATGACTATGGAATTGGAAACAACCAGGGAGGGGGAGAAGAATCCAGTACAATTGTGGAGTGTAGATATGACCTCAAAAGCCACAAGTGCCGGTTATGTGAGGTTTGATAGGTATTTTGTATCAAAGCTTAGACTGATTTTAAGAGGAGATAGCCCTAGAATCCCACAAGTATTGTTAGAATTGGTCAAACCCAAGGACCATGTTAAAGGGCTACTTGTCAGTCATAACTAGGGGGATATAATTCCCTACAATGTTTCAACAGTGATAAGAGTGTATGGTTTTTTGGGAAAACCTCATGTGCTACTGTTTCATGTGCCTTTGAAGATAGGAATAGCTGAATTGTTGTGGCAGATAGGCACCGTAGATGAGAGAGAGTTGACTAGGAAGGGCACATTTTTTCCAATTATTATTGTGGCCCATGATTTTGTTTTTGTAAGGAAAGGTTGGAAACATTTAAACTTTTTTTTAGACAGATATAACATGGTAGAATCTCATGCCAGATTTATTGATCCTGAAGGTTTCTATGATGTCTTCAGGGAGAGAATAAAATATTCTAGCATGGTCCAACAAGTCTACTATCCTGAAGATGTGATTAGAAATATTTTCACCTTACAACAACAAGAATTGAGAAAGGAAAAATGGATAGTATTTAGCAAAACCCTTGAATCCATTAATGCTTTTAATCCCCAATATGACCCATTGAAAGAATAGAAATACTGGGGAGCCAAGATGCAGGCCTTGATCAAAAATTTTGCTGAGATAACACAGGCCATGAATGAAAAAAGGGCTACATATGTTAAGACATACCCAGACAAGGCTACAAAAGTGCAAAAAGCAATTAATTGTAAAAATATAGTAGCTTCTAGCCAATATACCTTGCAGAAAAGGTCAGGTTATGTAGTGATCCAAAGTGTGCAATAGGGTCCTCTTCATCAAGGAAAAAGATCAAGAAGTCCATCTACAACCAGTGCCCTAAAAAGGCAGAAGTTAGAACAGGGATCTTATTCTTCTCAACTAGAACAATACTCCTCGAGCCAATCCCTAATCAAGGTAGATGAAGCAGCTTTAGGGGAACAATTAAGACAAATTAGTGGAGAAGGGGATATAATTGTTACTTCCACAGATTTGGAGATTGGGGAACCACAAGAACCCCCTACACCTTCCTTGGAGCTTACTGTTGCTAACTATAAAGGTAAGGAAATTGAACCTATAGTTGCCCAAGCCTCTAAGAGGTTTGTAAATGATGAAAATTTTGTGAAATCTAGAGCATTTGCACAATTTTTGTGCAGATTAAATATAGGCAATTTTGAAAATACTTGTGAAAAAATAAAAGCAGAGAAACTAGATAAGCCAAACTCTGTTATTAAAGAAGAGGTAAAATCTAAATTTTTGAGTGATTTTGCCCAATTTAGACCTGAGGCCGGGAGGCAATTAGTGAAACAATTAGGAGTCCTTATCTTACCTGAATGGGATGTAGTGAATGCTATGGTTTTTGATTCAGTAAGAAAACAAAAGGATGTCCAGTTACAAACTAAAGAAGAGATACTACAGGCTCATAGAGGAGTCAAATTTAGTGATGATCACCAAGCCCTTGTAATTTGGTCAATTGAGAAAAGGTATAAAACTAGGATGCAGGAAATCTCCACTGTAGAGCATACTGGTGCATTAATAGTATACAGGGCTAGTGAGGTTGGTAGTAAACAGATAATGGGAATGGCTTCAGAAATGCTAAAATTTGGCGATGTGGTATCTGGCTAGGAAGAAGATAAATTTTCCCAGCTAAATGCTAGATTTGAAGAAGTGCTAAAGGCATATGAAGAGAGTTTCACACGCATACAAAATTTGGAGAATCAGGTGTCTCAAATGGAGAAGATACTTGGGAGAATCCAGTGCACCTAGAATTGCATACCCTCCATGGTCATTTGTTAAAGCAACCCCTATTATTGAAATACCATACACCCCTAAAAGGCCTCAATTCTATGTTGCAGAGGAATTTGAAGGAGAAAAAACCAAACTACATGAGTTGCAGGTAAAATTAAAAAATCAATATGAAGGTAAATTAAAGCCAGTCTGATGTATTTAAGGGATAAAATACAATGGTCAACCTTCTTTGATCAGTTGACAAGAATTACAACCCTCATGAATGAGTTGAATAGAGATGAGGTTAAATTGACACCTCTTGCATAGAAGTGGAGGGAGAGAAATAATGATATCATAATCATGTGTGTATCTACCATCCAAATGCCTTGTCATGAAGTAGAGAAAATTTTTGATTTGGTAAATAAACTAGAAGATTTTGATGATAAAAGGGATTCTTTGCAGAAAAGATTAACAGATTGTTTTTCCAAGTATATTGCTGAAAAATTCAATTTATTTCCTTGTTCTTTAGAATCTATTGACACAATAAAGGAAAAAGAAAAGTGCAAAAAGGAGTTGGATGAAATATTTCATGAAAGGATCAGGAACATCATGAGTGAAACTGGTCACTAGTTTTAGGCAAGGACAAATGAAGAATTGGTAAAGATACAGTTATTTTATAGTGCCATCAGAAAAGAGCTTGATGATTTAGAGGAATTTGCAAACTCTTTAGTGATTATACAAAGAGATACTTTAAATTTTGATTGGCTAGATGATGCTGCTTATAATGAATGCAAACATCAGTTCATAGAACAAATGTCAAAAGATGATGAGGATGAAGATGCAAAAGTAAAAGTTACCCTCATAGTTAATAATGAAGACATGGAAAATCCCTAGATTAAAGTAATTTTGTAGGTATTTGAAGAGGATACATCACTTTCAAACCTCATGGCCACTTACTTCGAGGATGACGAATAAATGAAGAATCAGATCATACTTTCTTGTCTCAACAATTGAGAGTGTAACAGAAAGGGACCCACCAAGGAGTGATCGATGTAATAGCCTTTCTATTATTTGCTTTTATCTTTTCTAGCAGGTGTATGTAAGTATCTTTTAGAAGACACCTATCAATCACATTTGCCATTTTCTTGTTGCAACTCATATCTATATAATTGAGTTTTCAAGGCAATGTGAAGGTCTGAATTCTATTGGTCTAGGTGAAATACTTAGTCTATTTTTGGTCCAAGATTGTAAAGCAAGTTTGTGGTGTATTTTCTCTATTAGAATCTTGAGAATACATGAAAACAGAATGATATGTGTTTCATCCTGAAGGTCATTTTGAGTTTACTATAAATTGTATACAATTTTTGAGGAAAATGAATACAAATTATGAACTGTTCCCATATCTTTTATTTCTAAACTTTGTCTCCTTTATATTAGTTGGTTATCTTGATGTTGTATAGGTAAAGGCATGTGCAATTGAATACAATCCAGCTAGGTTGTATATCTGTTTATCACTGCTATTAATTCAATGGATTAAATAAAAGCTCTAATGAATATGATAAGACTGCTGTAGTAGGGGAAAGTATTTTGAATGATGAGTTCTGATAGGAATTGCTGATGAAATTTTTTGTAAGGCAAAAAATTAGATCTAGAAATTTGTAGTAGACTCTAAGCCCCAATGGACTAGGCATTGATCAAATTTGATCCAGCTGAAAGAGGAATATGTCACACATGATTGTCAAAATGAAGAATTATAATCAACTTTATTTTTATTTCCTATAGATCTTCAAAGTTGGCCTATACTTGTTTGTATGTAATGTTTTAGCATTAGTTAGCCATCATTATTGAGAACATCTGTAGACCTATAGAAGATTTTGGCCATATCTATTATATGGGATGTGTTTATTAAAGTATCAAGAATTGTACATGTATTGAAGAATTTGAGATGAGAATTAGAATGAAACTAAAATAATTTTCATATAGTTTTTCCCAGTCTTGTATCATCCCTGGGTATACCCACCCTAGTTTTGCAGAGCCAAAAGAGTAGAAAACCACCATTAGTTTTGTAGGAGTTGGGCCCAAATGGTTTGCACATACAATTGATAAAAGGATTGGCTAGTCTTTAGACTGTGTGAGTATTATCATCTTGGTATTACACATTTTATTGCTTAGTAGTTTTAGTTCATTTTAGAAAAACACCAACAAGGGGAGCATAACAGTAGAAAATATAATAGAATAGAGTTATATCATTGGGGAGAAATACATTTTGAGGAGAAAAGAGAAAAATAAAGAGATATCAGCTAAAGGAGAGCATGAAAGAGTATCAGTATCATAGCATATTGAAGTCAAAGTGTATTAGTAGAGAAACATCTACTTAGAAAGGAGCATAAAAGTTTGGTTACAGAATAGACACACTAACTCAAGGGGGGTTATCAAATTTTGAGGTATCTAGGTTATTACAAAATTTTGAAATTTTGAAGTTTTGTATATAAGGTGAGTCATGAATATGTTATGCTCAAGAAATTAAGGATAATATTATATATTTAAGTATTTTTGACACTCATGTCAAAGGGGGAGATTTTTAATCTTAGATTGGTTTTTACAAGTAAATGTCAACACACTTAAGCTATTTACTTAGTTCATGCCAAACTAGTAATACATGCTAAGAAAACATGTAAATATTAGGCCATGCTAAGCTACAATGAGTGTTGAGTCACTCAAGTGCAGATTAGATAGATGATGCCAAGTGATTTAGGAGTCAAGTAAATAGTGGATGCTAAGTAATTCAGATGCTAAGTCACAATATTAAAAATAGTGCATGTCGAGCATTAGAGCCTTCACATGCTGAGTGACATAGTTTTGACATATTTTTTTGTAATGACACAAAAAACTATGTAAACCATTTTTGAGCCAACTTAAAGATATATTTTGATATTTGGAGATAAGGATGAGTCTCTATTTGGATTCCCTATGCTACATGCAACCAATAAAAAAAAGGGAAGGATTAAGTGGAAAAATTGATAAATCTCAACCATAGATTCATATCTAACACTAAACCATCCAATTCTTCTTGATGACAAATCCCTAAACTCAAAATGATAGAATAGAGAAAATGTGGAAGGAATTGAAGGTGTGAACAAGATAGTTTGCATACAGAGCATTCAAGGTGACTTAGAAAAAATAGTGAATTGTGAAATCAATTAGAGAAGAATAGAGGATAGAGAAAAGGATATAGCATTGATACATCTGATCGAGAAGGATCAATTAGAAATTTTTTAGAGGTGATCTGTTATTAGGCAAAGCAAGTACTAATCATAGGATCTATGGTGAGACATTTTAACAGGTCATTTTAGTTAAATCTCTTAAGTAGTTTAATCCTAAAAGGCTATATAAAATCCTTTAACAGGGTGCTTAGTTGTAAGTTGAAGTCCTCTAACAAGGCACACTTCTAATAGGGTGTTGAAATCCTCTAAAAAGGTGAGACCTAACAGTCTTTGTAAGCCTTTAATAGGGTAGACCTTTCATAGGGTAGGTCATATTTCATGATCAAAACATTGTAACCTTCATTGGATACACTTTATTACTATAGTAGTGAAGATTTGTGGGTGTCATCCCCACCCCATTTTTACCTTCTCACTTGGAGGGTTTTTGGGTAATCATATCTAGTGTTAAGTGTGTGAATACTTACATGGCTATATTTTTTAGATGCATATGCTTTACATATTATTTCAGCTTACTTGTTAATGCATGTGATGAATATATGGTGAAAGTTTTATGGGTCCAAGTTTGAACTACTGATTCACCCCCCCAGAAGTTCACCTTTCCTATTGTAATTCCAATAGTCCTATATTCTAATTCATCACTCCATCCCCTCAAATCCAAAAGCTAGATCATCAAAGGTACTCATCCTTGAATCCCTTCCAACCTTCAATCTCTATCATTTCATCCATATTCTATTCATATTCTGCATGCTCCTTTTTCTATACCTGGCTAATAGAAGTAAATTGGATGCCAAAATTAAAAAGCATAAATCCAAAATCTAAAAAAATCTATGTATCAACATGTCTCATCTACAGTACATGTTCAAGAAGAGAAAAATTTGATCCAAACAAAAGGAAAATTCAAACGGCCACAAAGGCCCAAGTTTAACAAGTCAAAAATCATGTGGATACCCAAGATTGTCATAAAAGAAATACATCTCAAAAGAAAATCTTACTTGGCATCAATTCCTACTACTCAAAAAGCATCATTCATTCATAGTTTATCCAAATCTCCATATACCCATCCTCCATCCCCCCAATTCACTTATAGTCCTCATACATCTTATCCTATACTTCCACTCCTCCATCTTCCAAGTTTACTTTTGGTCCTTATATTTCTCCACTCATTCTTTCTTCCATATAATCCATTCCATCTCATCTTTTTCAACCTTATCCACCCATCCTAGTTACCCTCTACCTCATTCACCTTTCCCATCCTATCTTCCATCTACCTCATCATCCTCTTATTTTCAAACCTTACATCCTATCATACACCTCATAAAACCTTCTCTTGAATAACATATGATAACTATGGGCACCATATTCCTTGGACATTGTGTTGTGTCCATCTTTACATCTCCCCAATCTAATCCCATATCTATTTAGTTATCTCCAAAACCGTTCATCTCCCAATCCATACCATTTCACATTATTTTACCCAAATTTTTCTATCCACCATTCTTATTTTTTTTCTATCCTTCTACCTCCCACTATCTCTCCATCACCTGGTTAATCCCTTATCATTGGTATCTAGCTCTAGTGTATCCCCATCTATCCCAATATAATCTATTCATATCCTAATACTCCTATAAATATACCACCAAATTCTCCATCCCATTTGACATCTTTCAACTCATCCAATCAAATTCTTAATTTTCTACGTAACCTTGTCGGAATCCTTGGTCACACTCCAATCATCATTATTGGGTTACATCCTTCTCACTCCTTTTCTTAAGGTATATCTTTCCCTTATCCACATCACTTGATGTAGAGCATCTCAAAAATCAGCCAATAAGTGGGATACATACTGATCCATTCAAAATATATGAAATAATTCCATTGATTAGAGGCATCCCATGAGGTAAAACAAAACATTTTCCAAAACAAAAACATCAATTCTTCTCCATTTGCATATTCTAATTTCTATATCTAATTCCATTACTCATACCTTCAGCTTTAAAAATATTCTTGAAAAAACCCTTTGGTAAAATTTTTTAAAATTATAAATCCTAAAATATATCCAAATATGAGCAAAAATAAATAAATCCATTGAAAGTTATAGTCTTTGTACTTAGACCCATTTTAAAAACCGGTAACCCTTCCTAGTGCATCAAATAAATTTCTCAAAATGAATCCAAATAAACCCAAACATATTCCAAATTATCCATGTGTGAGTCTATTTTCCAAATCTATAATCTATTAGTTTATCCATTACATAAATCATTGTATAAGTAGAAATATTTTCCCACAACACCATTTATGACATTTAAAAACCAATTTTCACTCAAATATTTATAACTTTCACAAATCTTCATAAAAATGTCTCCAAAAAAAATTAAATGGAAGATAATTCACATATATTTCCAATCAATATATTTAGGCTTCTTGAACCATCCATATTTATTCATACCAAATGCTGCAACATGACTGTTAGCAAGAATTCTCAAATCTGAAATAGTAACTTTCACCAAAATGATCATAACTTCCTCAAAACTAAATGAAATTACTCCAAACAAAAGAAATAAGAAATATAACTCATTCCACTATTCAAATATATTTATTATATACTATTTATAGGCTGTACCTATCTGTACAAGGCCTGGAACCAACACAAATTAAAAAAACCAATCAAAATAGCAATAGTTGAAGACACCAAAATTCTCCAAAATGATTCTTTCTTCTCCTTATTCTCATTTGATTTGGAATGAAAATTAAAAATATATTATATAATTTTGATAGTTTATAACTTTTGAACCAACTTGTTACATTCTTTAACCCTTTTTGCACTTTTTGCAAAGTTTTAAAGTTGCAACATTTAAGCAACTTTTACATTTTAGAAATTTTGACCTCACAACTTTGTTCCAACCTTAAAAACATGTCATGATGGAATATTAATCAAAATTTACAATATTTTACCATTCCTTGGGTTTAGAAACACATTTTGATCTCTTGACCAATTCATGACCTTACTAGGACAACTAGGGAAAATTGACAACATTTACAATTTATGATAAAATAGCTTCATAGCCTTTACAACTTGACTCAACTAAAAAATAAATAACTCAAATGGATTTAAATATCTCAAATAATGAATCTTAAATTTCTCATGTTCTTGTACTTTATGTGCTCTTGAACCGTACTACCAACCTTGAAAAGTTTCCAAGTCTCTTGGAAACATGGAACCAATAACCTGCAAAAAAAATCAGACCAAAAATCTTCACCTTTACCTTCATTTTTATTTTCCTCTTCATTCCTTTAAAACCATCATATTTTACCTTAAGGACACATTATTGTCCTCAAAATTATCTTCTCAAATACTCCTATCAATGGAGAATTAATGGTTGTCATAAAAAGGTTCAATAAATCCACCATTCCTCTTGCTACTACACAAATACCAACCTATTGCCATCTTACCCATCCAAGACCCTAGAAGATGCACTACCAGCCTCTCTTATTTGTTTCTCTCTTTACACCTTCTTCTTGATGGGGACAATATTAAGACCCCTTCTTAGGTCTTCCATACACACACCTTCTTACTACAACTTTCATCAAAATGATCATAACATCCTCAAAACTAAATGAAATTACTCTAAACCAAAGAGAGAAGAAATATAATTCATACAAATATTCCAATATATGGATTATACATGGTTTCCAAGTTGTACATGGCCATACAAGTCCTAAAACCAACACAAATAAAAAAAAACCAATCAAAATAGCAATAGTTGAAGACACCAAAATTCTCCAAAATGATTCTTTCTTCTCCTTATTCTCATTAATTGATTTGTAACAACCATTAAATATATTTTATAGGAATTTTTATAGTTGAGAACTTCCCAACCAACTTTTGAACCAACTTGTTACATTCTTTAACCCTTTTTGCACTTTTTGCAAAGTTTTAAAGTTGCAACATTTAAGCAACTTTTACATTTTAGAAATTTTTACCTCACAACTATTTTCCCACCTTACAAAAATGTCATGATGGAATATTAGTCACAATTTATAATATTTTTAACATTTCTTGGGTTTACAAACACATTTTTACCTCTTGACCAATGCATGACCTTACTAGGACAAGTAGGGAAAATTGACGACATTTACAATTTATGATAAAATGGTTTCATAGCCTTTACAACTTGACCCAAATACAACATAAATGAGTCAAATGGATTTAAATATCTCAAATAAGGAATCTTAACTTTATCATGTTCTTGTACTTTAGGTGCTGCTACACCATCACCCTATCCACCCTCATCTCACTATCTTATCATCCTGAAGTTTTCTCCCACTATATCAAAATCCTAAGCTTTTCATGCTATCTTCTCATCCTAATATTTTCATCTACTCTCTCCTCATCCTTAGCTTTTCATCCCCACTATCTCCTCATTCTAAGATTTATTTCATTTCCCTATCTCTAACCAATTCTATTATCCTATCATACTAATCTTTTGTACTATGATCCTTGTATATACCTTGGTCTATTTATTATGTATCCCAATGTCAATTATTTTCTACATCCCACTATATATGTACCAACTTTACATATCAATTCATCTTTGATCAAAATCTATAGTTCTCCTAGCTATGCATTTAAAAAATTCCTCATGTGTGATCCTCTATCTGATAAATGCTTTTAGGATACAACTTTCCTCTCATCTAATCTTGGTTCATGCATCTTGCATCATCCTAATCTCTTTGGAAATTTTTTTTTATTGTATATATTTACTCTTTCTTTTGATATCGAATTTCAATTTTGGTTCTTGATTATCTTTTCCAAGAAATTTTTTGTTCCCTCCTCAAGGTCACCATAATATTTTATAGTATGGTGTACTATGAATGAAATAATTAGAGAGCTAGTTCTTGATTAGGTCTTTTTAATATTTAATTTCTTCTTGTGAGTTAGTTAGATGTGACCCTTGCATATCCCAAACATGTGATCCCTTGTGGCTACATGGTATACTTGGGAAGCATCATTTTCTTGTGGGTTACCTAGTATCATTTCCAATTTGCTTCCTCTAGAATTCATGTGTGATGTTGGGGCAATCCTTGTACATTTGTTTCAAGTCTATCCTATGTAGTATTGGTGCAAAGGCCTTGATGTTCTTCATAGCCTTGGCATGTCTCTAATATTCGTATATCAAGATAAGTTCTCAACTACATGGTAGTACTCCCCTTTGCAATACCCCTCACTCAAGCTTCAATAGATTCCTTCGCCCCTCCATTCCCTACAAACTCAAATCCATTTTCCAAAAATCTAACCCAATTAGTTCTACAATTCTGATCCAGCCACTTTATCCATCCCATGTATCCAATGTTTCCAACCTCCTTTCCATCTCCCACTTCACCACCCCCCCATCCCCTGCTTGAGTCCTTAACCCATGGTTCATCTTGTGTATATGATTCCCCTTTATCTCATTCTCCTATAGTGAGAGTATGAGTCCCTATTAATCCTCTCTTAGCCAATGAGAGTTCTCCCTCTTGTCTTAGATTCTGATACTTTTAAAGAAGACATCAGGCCTCATCTTCTCTACATGTCTCCTTGAGTGGGAATTACCCAATCTAGTCTCTTCTCTTCCTATTCAAGATTGGGGCAACTTTTTTCTTTAAAATTTTTCTCCATGTCATCTATCTTCTAACTTCATTAGAATAGTATTGTTCCAACACTATGTCAAAAAGGAAAAAAATGTGGACACCTAAATCTGATTAAATCACTAAGTAATCTTATTTAGTAATATTCTAGGGTATTATTGATTAAATATTAAATTAATTAATCATCATCCCCTAGTTAATTATTCTATTTTATTAACTATAGTCCAAATGATAAAATCAAATGGTAACCCAAATTCAATTATCAATTAAATACCTATTCTTCTTTTAAATTAAATAATTGCATAAATATATTTAATTTAATCCCACATTTTCATTTATTAAATAAATGATTTAATAAATCAATCCCAAACCCCTAACCATCCCTAAACCCTATCATTATCCAAATCCAACCCATTCACTCATACTAACCTCACTTAACCATACTAACCCATTCACTCATACTAACTTTAATAAATAAAAACCCTCAAATCTCATAGCCCCTAAACTATCCTAAATCCTCCATTTAGCCTAATCCACCCTATCCACCCATACTAACTACGCTTAGCGACTAACTCACCCACCCTCATGAATGCCATCCACTTGCACATCTCTAACATCCCTAATCTAATCCTAACCCAAGCCTAACCCATCCCCTAATCATTTGCACATTCCTAAGCAAGCTTATGACTTTCCTAAACCAAACCAAAGTCTCCCCTCAAAATATCCCAACCACCAAGCCATGAATGCTCTTACAAAGCCACAAATGGCTCTTACATCCTCATTCATGACTCTTACATACTCAACCACCCTCATCAAGCCTTTGACCAACCCATTTCCTATCCTCTCACACTCATCCTCCTTGTGACAAGTGTCACCTCCCTATTGGTGCTAAACAAGCACAATCCATGTGCTCCCTTTTGAGTACATCCTAGCCCTCCCTCACCATCTTGCCATCCTTGAATCTTACCCCTCCATCCCTCAAGCCCTTAGCATATAAATTGGATCCCCTCCCAAGCCATTTCAGTCACAATCCTTAAACTAAAGTTACCATGTCAGTTTGAGAAGCCAAGTTCATACCATTTTCACATATCCACACCAAAAATCCAAAATCCATCTCCATTGAAGAATTTTAAAGCTTGAGCATACATCTCAAACCCATATCAAAGGAAAAATCTACACATCAAGTGATCATCCTCATTAAGAGAGCTTATCCATGGGTCATATTCTCATTTGAGGACCTCACTTTGTCTATCTTAAAGTTTATACTAGTTTTGTTAGTTAATACTTTAAAAAAAAAATAGAGTAGTGTTTCTTGTTAACATATTAGTGTACACATTTTGGCATGCCCGATGGGACCCCGCAAAGGGTCATTTTAATCCTCATTTATGTTAGTTTTACATGCTTTTTTTCATATTTTGGCTAACCATGCAAAACTAACAATGGCAATATCTTTTGTTTATGTTACCTTTTGATTTTGCTTGCAAGGCCACTTTGAATGCCTCAAGAACATGCTCCTAACCCTGTCCTTAGTTTTCACCTAGAAAATGGTAAAAAACACAAAACTTTTTGCATCCCCATGACCCTAGGAATGCAATCCCACAATGCGGGAACGCTTCTATTCTCCGGTGAGAATGCGAACCCATGACCACGAGCTTGCACTTCATCAACAAATAGTCTCTGCCATGTATCATCAAATAGCCTCTTCGTCCCTGTCGACAAATCCTCCAGTGGGAACACGCCTCAGAAATAGCGAGATCGTCATTCCCACCTTACCATTTCCTATCTTAAACTTCTCGGGACTGTAATAAATTTTTGTTAGCGAGATCATCATTCTAACTTGCGAGAATGTTGTAAGGGCATAAACCCATAGGATCCCTCTATCAAAAAGAGCTCTCAGGTTTTTGGCTTGCAGTTTTAATTCTTGTTTACATTTTTTCCTATCATTCCCACGATCCAAATTTGTGGTAGGATTGTCATTCCCGCGAATAGGAACTCCAGTGGGATCGCAAAATTGCTTGCAAGAATGCGAGTACCCTCACAAGAATGTTGTTTCTTGTATTTTCTCTACGAAAATGCTCTTTTTTTTGTTGGTCTTGTCAACATCATTGTCATTTGTCTTTGCAAATTGGAAAAATGAACTTGTATGTCTAAAAACCGCACAAATCAAACACTTCATTTTGGCATGTTAAAAAGAACAAACAAATCTCTCTTTTGCATGCAACTTAAGCAAGTTTGATTTTTGAACACTTACTAAATTGGTTAAGTTAAAAACAAATCAACAAGAGTCAAATTGAGTAGTTTTTCATTGGACTCACCCTCTTTAATCACCCATCATTCTAACCATTAGCTGCATTATCAGTGCCATTTATGGGGATGGGTCTACCTAAGAGAGTGTTAAGTGTTCCATGATCAAATTCTACTTAATTAGTTTTTGAGGGTTTGTCTTAACTTATAAGATTTCTTGAATGTCCAAAAATCTAGATTAAATCAATCACACTTCAAGTTTGGTCTTTAAAATTGAACAAGAATCAACTGACATGGAGGGCCTCCAAGCACGCGCTTGAAATCAAACTTTACACACATTTTTATTTTGGGCTTAAAACAAAATCACACTCAATCTTGAATGCCTTAAAGAAAATCAATTGATACTTGATGTGGAGGGCCTCCGAGTGTGTGGGTTTACTTTCTTGTTGACCCTAACTCTCCTTTGTGTATTCATTCTTTGATCGCTTCTCTTTTTTTGGTGCTTCAAGTTGGAATTGAACATTGGCATCCTAAACATGTGTGTTTTCAAGGTCTAGACTAGACAACTTAAGCATCAGTTGGAAAAGAACTCTGTCTTTTAGCCCAAGATCATCCAAGTCTTCTCTCCCCTTGTCGTCTTTTGAAGCCATCTTGGGTGCATAAGATTAGGATCCAAAATATTGTTTGAATTTTTAGGAGGCTTTCTTGGGGTTTTCATCACCCCTAGGGACGACCTCAACTACAGCGTTCCGACAAAGTATAAAGATTGGGAGGTGAATCCAAAGACACCTCTCTTGGGATCAAGATTTTGTCACTCGAGCTAAGCCTCAAGGAACTTTATACCCTTGAGAAGTGAAAGAGGAGAAGTAGGTTACTACTCCTCTCAGTTGTGTGACATTGTTTTGGTTTCATCTATAGATTTGGGCCTCACGTACCTTGGGTATATCGAGGACTTCCTAGCTAAACCAACTATCAACCTTATAGACAACCATCTAGGATGTTAATGTGTTTGAAGTGACTGATCGAAACATTTGTAGAATATACACACTCTACAGCATAGTTACTATCTTTTAAGAATTAAAACTTCTATCTGGTTGTTCCTATCTATTGCTTGATCTTTTTGAATGAATGTTTGCCAACTTTGGTCAAAATCCCAGAAAAGCAAAAATCTCCCAGCTCAAGGCATACTTAGCATAGTCATTGCCTCATAAGAAAATCATCCAAGCTCCCCCGCTGCAATCGAATCTATCTAGTTCTTTGCTTTAGAACAATCCCAAATCCAAAGTCCATTCAAATCATCCCCCTAGCCAGCTAGCAACCCAATCCAAAATTAGTCAAGCCTTTAAGGAATAGTTGTTACTTTGCCAGAGTTTGCTATCCAATCAATCTATCCAAATCCCTCAATCTCCCCAAGGTTATCCCTTTGACAGAGCTTTGTCTAGGGTAATCTAGCCTTGTCACTTGTCCTCCCTCATCACCTTAAGCTAAAGGTTGGGATCCACAAGTGGTCAATCTCGTGTCATGCCCATAGGATCATTTGTCTATCCTCAAGTTGACATCAAAAGCCACCAATCCTGCACATAGGAAAACCAAACTCTCAGTTTTTACATCACACCCTTGAAGTCTTCCATCCACAAGAAAGCCAAAGATCTCCAGCCAATCCCCCTTAGGTGTGTCATGCAGCTTTGACTCTCCCTAGGAAATCTCTCATCATCCAAATCCAAATCTGAGCTTCCCAACTTATCTTAATCTGCATTTCCATATTCATCCTTCATCCCCAAAACATCATGTCACAATCCTATTATGATGAGTTTTTTCATCCCATCTTTTCTCCCACCTCATCCTATTCCAAGAATGATGATGATCTTGTCGAGTACGATGGATATATTGAAAGCCTTAGAGATATTACTCCCAGCATCCCCAAAAATTCAAACATTCCTCCAAACTACTCCATCCTTCCTCCAGACATACCCATTAGTACTCCTTACCATGCCTTTGACAAGGGAAATCCATTATTATCCTCATCCTTACCTCCCTCCTTATATTGTGCCCACATATTCCTCTTATACATCAGTCATACCTCCATCTTCCTCTACCTTTATCTCCCAACCTCCACCATTCTAGAACAATTCTAGTAGCTACATCCCTAGTCCAAACCCCTTTCCAAATCCTCCAACCAATCCTAGCCATACCACATATCACCCCAATCCCCTTACTCCTCCTAGTCCAACACACTTGTCTCCAAGGAATTTTACCAGGAAACCCAAAGAAAATCCATCTCCCACACCCATCATTCCTCTTACATCATCCTATCGCTACCATCCCTATCACATCCACCCCACTTATCAAACCCCTTCCATCTCCTACCTCCCATCCATAGAATCTCTCCAAATCCCATCCACATCTCCTCCTCCTAGCATTACCCAAATCCCATATAATGAACCTAATGAGCCCATCAACCCATCCCCATTGCAAAACCTCCTACCCATCTATCTACCTCACTACAAGAGACCATCCATACTTCTCCTATCATACCATCCACTCCCATCCATTCCTATCAAGATCTTGTCCAAAAGCATGTTGAAATATCTCCTGACACAACGAAAGATCCTGCCATCCCACTTATTTCCCTACATGATCCACTTTTACCATCTCCTCCATCTTTGAATCCTACCATCTTACCTACTCCATCTCAAAATCCATTTCCATCAACTCATCCCTATCAAGATCCTCTCCTCACATCCCCTTTGCTCCATGATCATACATCTCCCATAATCCATGATGATAGATCCATTGAAAAAAAACTAACTATCATATATGAAGCTTCGACTCCTTTAGCTAATAATGAACTCACATCTTGTGTTCCAAATAATGAACATCATATTAAAGAAAGAAATAAAAGTGTATATCTAGATGTTGGTATCCCCTCTATCCCTGCATGGTCCCAAGTCCTTCCATCTTCACCCCAAAGTTCCCATCCATCTTGTCCTCCATCTATTTTGGGCCCTTATCCTACTCCTTATCTCCAACCTTCCATTTTGGGTCCATATATCCCTTATCTAAATCCCTCACCATTTCCATCCATTTTGGGTCCTTACATACCTAATATGAATCCTTTATCTCCCCCATCTATTTTGGGACCTACACCTTCCCTGTTTCCATCTATTTTGGGTCCATATCCTTCATCCATTTTGAGAAATTATATCCATCCATATCTTGTATTCCAATCTATCCTTCCATCCCCTCAAATCCACCAGCTAGATCATCAAAGGCACTCACCCTTGAATCCCTTCCAACCTTTAAACCCTATCACTTCATCCATTATCCCTCCATCTCCTCCATGCTCTTATTCCCATCCCAGGGCTAATAAAAGCATATTGGATGCCAAACTACAAAAGCATAAATCCAATCCACAAAAATCCAAGTCTCGGCATGTCCATTCTAAAAAACATGTTCAAGAAGAAAAAAATTTAATCCCAATCAAAGAAAAAGTCAAGAGGCCACAAAATCCCAAGCTAAAAAAGTCAAAAATCATGTGGATACCCAAGATGCTCATAAAAGTAATGTATCTCCAAGAAAAATCTCAATTGGCATCCATTCATGCTACTCAAAAAACCTCATCCATTCATCCTTAATCCAAATCCCCATATATACATCCTTCATCCCCCCAACCCACTCTTAGTCTATATGCTTCTTATCCTAAATTTCCCATCCTCCATCTTCCAACTTTACTTTTAGTCCTTATCTTTCTCTTCCTCCATTTTCTCCTCAACCTCGCCCAATACCATCTTTTCCACTACTTCGTCACCTCTCAAGGTGTGTGCCAATGATGATCTTCCCAAATTCCTCATCCATTTACCCACAAGCCTTATGTCTTCTCATCCATTATCGGCCAAACTCCCACCCACCATACCACCCCTTTAATCCAATCATTTTCCATCCATCCTACCAACATCTATGAGTAAAAATGCATCAAAAAAGTCAAAAAAGTCAAAAAAATAAAATAAAAAATAAAAAACAAAAAACCAAAAATATTGTCCAATGGTGAAAACTTGGCAATTTAGGCGCCTTGGACAAGTACCATGGTGAAAACTTGGCAAACAAGCATCATGCATAATCCCTTCATCCAACTGCTTTATACACTTGGGGGCACGTTCCATCACCAATTATACCCATCTCATCCCACCATACCAACCCCAACCTATCCATTTCACCCACCATCCTCCTTTGGATCTTGATAGAAATAAATTCCACCACTAGATACATTCTTTTGGTCATCCCTTTGACATCCATTTTTCATCAAAATTTGCATCCACCTATCCCTAATCCAGACATCCTCCTTATCCTCTACCTCATTAACCTTTCCTATCCTAGCTTCCATCTCTCTCCCTCATCCTCTTGTTAACCAATATTCGATCCTACCACATCCCTCATAAAGAATCCTTTTGAATAACAAATTATAACTAGGGGTACTCTATTCCTTGGAGACCATGTCATGTCCATCTTTCCATCAATCCTTATCTTTTTGCATTCCTCTACAAAAATCCCTCTCTCCACTATTCCCTTTTTCATCTATCCTTGCATCTCCCAGCATTACTTCCATCTTTCCATCACCTAATATGTCCCATGTCATTGGTATCTATCCCTCAGCTATCCCTCATCGTGAGCTTCCATCCACTATCTCCTCATCCTGAGCTTCTTACTCCCACTATCTTAAGCTTTTCACAAACCATCTTCTCCTTTCGAGATTTTCATCCCCTCTATCTCCTTATCCCATGCTTTTCCTCTACCTCCCCATCTCAGGCTTTTCATCCACTATCTCCTCATCCTAATCCTTCTATCCACTATCTCTTCATCTTTATCTTTCCTGCCGCTATCCTATCATGTTGAGCTTTTGTACGGTAATCCCTTGTACATCCTTTGATCTATCAGTTGTATATTCCTTGCCCATTGCTCCTTATCTTGGTCGCATTTTATACCTCTCATCTCTTCATGTTAGTTCATGCTTGATCGTAACTTGTAGTTCTCTTGGTTAAGTAATTTAACGAATCCTTGTCATCAAAATGTTGTCCTAAAGAGTTCTACTTTCCTAGCTCACCCTAGTCCTTGATATTACTGATAGATCCTTGTAGGATGTATACTTCCTCTCATCTAATCTTGGTCCATCAGTATCCAATCCTATCAATCTCTTTGGCAAAAGGTTAACTTTTTTATGGATTTACATTTTCTTTCGATTTATTTTCTTTTTGGGATTTCAAGTTTGGTTCTTAATTTATCTCTTCCAAGTGATTTGGGTTGTTCCCTCCTCATGATCACCATAATATTTTATATCATGGAGTGCTACGAATGGGGCAATTTGAGTGCACGATTTTGATCAAGTCTTTCATTTGTTTCTTTTTTGCTTGTGGGTTACCTAGTGTCGGTTTCACGTTGTTTCCTTCAGGTTTCATGTGTGATGCTAGGGCAATCCTTGTGTGTTTGTTTTGGGTCAGTTCATCAGTCCTCTGGAACATTGGTGACATGGCCTTGATGTTCTTGGTAACCTTGGCAGTTAACCAATAGTCCTATAGAAAATCTAGTGCTCAACTACGTGGTGGTACTTCTCTTTGAAGTATCCCCCTGCTCAAAAAGCCTCAATGGATTCCCTTCATCTCCATTATTCCCCATCCATATCCAGCATCTGTCTCTCCTACCCTAGCTTATGCATCAGTATCTCTTTGAATAAATCATCACTCTTAGCTTTAGGGATCCACAATCCTAGTCTTAGGATCCACCAATCAAATCAATCCACCAAGCCTCATCTTTCGAGATCCACAAATCCTCATCCTAGGGATCTTTGAAACCCATCTTCCATCTCTCCCACCCTTAAAATCCTATTGCATCAGCTTTATCATCCCATCATCCATCCCCTCCTCCTGGTTTCCTTTTATAGTGCTCCACCCCTTCATCCCCCCCCAATCCTGGAATGTCTTAAGCTTGCTTCCTTTTATGAATCTGACCTCCCTTTATCATTCTCCTGTAGTGAGAGTTTGAGCTAATTCAGCCCCTTCTCTTTGCCACTCTGTGTCTCTACTCATCTCAAATTCTTTTTCTTTTCAAGAAGCCATTGAGCCTCATCTTCTCTCTCTGTCACCTTCTTGAGGGGCCATCTCTAAGTCTAGTCTCTCCTCTTCTTATCCGAGACTGGGGCAACCATGTTGCTAAAACATCTTCCTCGTGTCATCTCCATTTGAACTTCTTTGAAATAGTGTTGTCTCAACACTATGTCAAAGAGGGGCAAAATGTAGACACCTAAATTTGATTACATCGCTTTGGTAATCCTATTTAGCTATCTCTAAAGGCATCATTAATTAAATTCCTATTTAATTAATCCTTTGCCATCCCCTAGCTGATTAATTTAATTAATCATCTATAGTCCTAATTGATAAATCAAATAACCAATTATTTATCAATAAAATCCTATTCTCCTATCTAATTCCAAATCCCAAATTTATTTAATCACTTTAATAAATAAAAACCCTCAAATCTAATAGCCCCTAAACTATCCTAAATCCTCCATTTAGCCTAATCCACCCCATCCACCCATAATAACTAAGCTTAGCCACTAACTCACCCACCCTCATGAATGCCATCCACTTACACAACTCTAACATCCCTAATCTAATCCTAACCCAAGCCTAACCCATCCCCTAATCATTTGCACATTCCTAAGCAAGTTTAAGATTTTCCTAAACCAAACCAAAGTCTCTCCTCAAAATATCCCAACCACCAAGCCATGAATGCTCTTACAAAGTCATAAATGGCTCTTACATCCTCACTCATGACTCTTACATACTCAACCACCCTCATCAAGCCTTTGACCAACCCATTTCCTATCCTCTCACACTCATCCTCCTTGTGACAAGTGTCACCTCCCTATTGGTGCTAAACAAGCACAATCCATGTGCTCTCCTTTGAGTGCATCCTAGCCCTCCCTCACCATGTTTCCATCCTTGCATCTTACCCCTCCATCCCTCAAGCCCTTAGCCTGTAAATTGGATCCCCTCCCAAGCCATTTCAATCACAATCCTTAAGCTAAAGTTACCATGTCAGTTTGAGAAGCCAAGTTCATACCATTTTCACATATCCACACCAAAAATCCCAAATCCATCTCCATTGAAGCATTTTGAAGCTTGAGCATACATCCCAAATCCATATCAAAGGACATATCTACACATCAAGTGATCATCCTCATTGAGAGAGCCTATCCATGGTTCATATTCTCATTTGAGGACCTCATTTTGTCTATCTTAAAGTTTATACTAGTTTTGTTAGTTAATGATTTTGTTTTTAAATAGATTATTGTTTCTTGCTAAAATATTAGTGTACACACTAGATACTTATTAG
This sequence comes from Cupressus sempervirens, assembly GCA_028749045.1. Taxonomy (NCBI): domain Eukaryota; kingdom Viridiplantae; phylum Streptophyta; class Pinopsida; order Cupressales; family Cupressaceae; genus Cupressus; species Cupressus sempervirens. Next base: position 636,662,895 of record CM053784.1, on the reverse strand, counting down.
TATCTCCCTTTATCTTCTATTAGTGAAAATGCTCAACACTCTGTCTGTACGAACTTGATCTTTTTGGTGTTCTTCAATCAAATACCATAGTAAAGTACTATGTTGACATCAATGAAAAACATAGTCATGAATGTAACACATCATCATGATAATGATCTAATCATGTTTCTACAATACTCCCCCATAGGTATTATTAGCATTCATGCTTTCAAAAATATCCCCCTTTGGCATTGATGGCAACATCAATGAAAAACATCTAGCTCCAAAAATACTAACTATAAAAGATTGTTATCCTTTCTATCCAAATACTCTTCATCAATAATTCTCCCCATTGATATGCCTTCATGTACTCTATATCAAACTATAATCTCTCTCTTTAATGTACTCTCTATCAAACTATTTTTCATGATGTAATGTGTCCCCCATTAACATCAATGTTAAAGGTTTTAGCAACCATCAATCTCTACAACAAATATCTCTGACTTGCTCAAGTATCCAAAGAGATTGTTCAAAATAACATCTAACAAGAGTCCTAGATGACACTATCCATCATAGATACTCCTCCATATAGGAAGTATCAACACTTAGTCCAAACAAAAAATAGTGCTCCATAATATTGGACTAATGCACTCTTGCATCATCTATGCTGATGTAGGAAGGGGCATGACCCCTAGCATACCTCACAAATACCCAAAAGTATCTTTGGGAAGAAGTTTTGTGAAAATATCTATAATCTACTCTTTGGTGCTTACATAGTCAAATCTAATTTCCTTTTCTACAAATTTCTCTCTCAACATGTGATATTTGATAGAAATGTGCTTAGTCTAGAATGCAACACTAGATTCTTAGACATATTCACTATGCTTGTGTTATCATAATGTATGATAATAGATTTACTAAATTCTATCCTTATATCCTTCAGAATTTGCTTCATCCAAACAACTTGATTACAATTGTTTGTTGCTGTAATATATTTTGCCTCTACTATACTTTATGAGGTATAGTCCTACTTCTTTATTAACCAAGAAACCAATCTTCCTCCAAGAAAGAAGGATCCGCCACTAATGCTATTTCTATCATCCATACTACCTACCCAATCAACATCAATATAAGCATATAAAGTGAAATCATTAGATCTATCATACCACAATCTAAACTCTAGTGTTCCTTTTAGGTATCTAAATATCCTTTTGGCTACTACATAATGTACTTCTTTGGGATGAGTTTGAGATCTCACAACAATTCCAACTGCATTTTCTATATCTGGACTTGTGTGAGTTAGATATTGCAACCCTCTAATCATAGATTTGAACTTCTTCTACTCAATAGTAAGTGTCTTAACCTTTGTAGATAACTTGTGTCTAGTTACCATAGGTGTTCTAGCTAGTTTACATTTTTCCAAACCAAACCTTTTTCGTAGATCATTCAAATACTTAGTCTCAGAAATAAAGATTTGTTCTTTATCTTGCATAATTTTTAATCTTAGGAAGTATTTCATCTATCCTATCATGCTCATTTCAAATTGCTTCTTTATTTCTTCTACGAACTTGTCAATTTTATCATCATTTCCTCCAAATATGATGTCATCAACAAATATTACCAAAATCATCAATCCATCATCTATTTATTTCTAGTATAGATTATTTTCTTGCATACCTTTCCTAAACCCAAGCTTTGATAAATGCTTGTCCAACCTTACATACCAGGTTGTGGGTGCTTTCTTTAAACCATACAATTATTTCTTTAGGTTGCATAGCATGTCCTTGTCATCTGTTAATGGAAAACCTTCAGGCTATCCTATGTATACCTCTTCTTCTTTCATAGCTTGCTTTCAATAGCCATGTTTACATGCCTCATCTACATCCTTTGGCTCAACTTGAGATATCAGACATAGTTCTTCATTGATTTTTCTTCTTGTCATTACACCTTTATCTCTGCTACTAATGATCTACTCTGGTGGATGATTATTTGTCATATTCTAACTAGAAGTAGGATTTTTCATCTCAACTCTTAGCTCTATTGAAGGTTCTAAACTTTGTTCCTTCCTTTTCTCACCTTCCTTTTGTAAATCATTATTAGTCTCAAAGAGTACTTCACCATTCTATCTAACAGTTCAAGAATTATCCTCTTCTTCACAATCATTAATGATAGTTACTAGAGTTGTTTGTTCTAATACTTCCTTTTTTAATTGACTCTCATCATCATCATCATTCAAGAATCTTTATATACTATATTTAAATTATTCATTTTCATCAAAAAGTGAACTCTTTCTAATTTTTCTTATCCTCTTAGGGCATGTAGATGAAAAATGACCAAACTCATTACATGTCTAACAAGAAAAAATTGCCATACCTTCTTGTTCTCTTTTTATAAGTAGATCAATACCTTATTTTATCTACATGTCTTCTTTAGATCTGGATATGGTTTTACTTGTGCTTCTATCTAGAAACTCATTGGACAATTCTATACACAATTGTGATCTCTCACCAATATGCTCCATCTTCTAGGTGTCTAAATTTCCTCCATCTGATTCAACACTATCCTTTCTGAAATAATTTGCTACTAGTCTCCCAAAGCTGTTAAACTTATTCTTCAAGGACCTGATGCTCTAATACCAATTGTTAGAAATAATAGTCTACCAAGATAGCTTGGGATGGGGTGGTGTGGGGGTGAATTAGTTATCTAATTAAAACAATTATCAACCTTAATTAATCTTAACCATTAAATAAAAGTAAAAAACAACCATAACAAGATGAACATAAACAATTACATTAGATTTGTTAACTAGGAAAACCCTTGATCAGAGAGAAAACCCTAGTGGGAATGATGCTCACAAGATGATGTACTAATATATATATTCCTTATTAGAGGATGGACCCTGATAGGAGTCTATTACAACATTTAGTATATATGAGTCCCTATTAGGAGACTTTGAATCCCTATTAGGAGATTCCAACCCTATTAGGAGTTGTAGAAGGAAAAATAACCCACTATCCAAACAACTTCTAAGGCAAGACCCCTGAATTGACTATCCAACTGATCTCTCAACTATTCCTTACAAAATAATTGTCTATACTATTCTTTAACCTCGTTCCTCTATCTTATCGACTAGATCAATCATTGTTAGACCTAGTAGACCAAGTCATGAACCTTAGATCCAAATATCAAACCTCAAATCTCACAATAAAACCTTAGTAATGAAGTTTTCTCCAACTTTCCTTTGCTCTACTTATCTTCACATTTTCTCTTCATGATTCTTGCAATCATTCATACATTCCATACATGATAAAGGAAAATTTATTTCCTTTACTGAACCATTAAAAAAACTGTAGAGTAGGCTATTACACCTTCTAAATTAATTATTATAGGATCTCATTAAGAACATATTATACTTAGCAATAACATTAATCTCTCACCTTGTAACTTGAATAATTTTTTGTACATGTAATATCATGATGAATGAGCTTAACCATGTCATCTCTACAATACTTCTACACATCTTTGACTTTGGATTCTCACAATATCAATTCTTCTAAGAGATATAATAAGTTTACCAAAAGATGCTTCTGAAAACTCTATCTCAGAATAGTCATCACCAAAACTTACATAACTTCTTCCAAAATTAATATTTGATGCTTTTGAGGTTAGCCACATAAACTAGACACTTAGTAGTATCTCTCTTTAACCTCACTTAATGAAAATGTTTAATGATTTGTCTATACCAACTTGATCTTTTCATTATTCATTTGTCAGATACCATAGAAAACTACTATGTTGACATCAATGAAAAACATAGTCATGAATGTAAAAAATCATCATGATAATGTTCTAATCATGTTTCTAGAATACTCCCCCATAGAAGTATCACCAACATTTATTCTTCTAACAAGTCATATTAGGGAATCCTACTAAATTCTCTAGGATAAAATTTTAGTCCCTTTAGAAGGTGGTCAATGATGCCTTGATGACCTTCATGATCATCAATTACATAATTAGGAAACAAAACACAATCAATATTTATAATTTCCAAACATAAACTATTAGATTTAGTGATACTACCTTGAATTCTATTATATTCCAACTTCCATAAGTGAGGTGCCATTATACGTGTCTTTTATGTAGCCTCTTCTTTCCCATTGAAAAAAAGTTTTTTGGCACTTTGATACTTAGTGTTTCTAGGAAGTATTAGAGTAAAAGGTTAATTTAATTTAATTTATTAAATTACCTTTACTCCATTCTTAAGATTTCAATTTATGAACCTTGCATTTCCATTTAATAATTAATTAGTAATTATTAAATGTCATTTACCTCTTAGGGTTTCCCTTTTAGGGTTTTGACCTCCTTCATAATGATTGATCTATTGTAAATTTCATTACTCTATTTCGAAAGCAAATAAAATTTTCTTCTTTGTTGAGAAAACCCTTCTCTCTCTATCTCTTCTTTTCTTTCTTCCAAGTAATAGGTTGTTTGTATGTAGGATATCAATGGTTTGTGGATTTTTTCATCATTAAATCCTATAGGAAGTGCCTATTCTCATCAAACACCTACTTTCTTAAACTTTTGAAATGACAAGATTTTATCTTTGGACCACACATTGGACCTGAAAATTTTCTTGTTGTTTGAAGATCTACAAGATAACAATACAATTAGATTAAATATGTTCATTTTAGTAATTAGTATTATCACATACAACTAGATTTCAGCATAACATATCACATAAATGTGTCAACCCTATAGCATCATGAATTATGCATAGAAGCATTGCATGGAATTGAATTTCTTTTTGTCCAAATGGTCTGAAGATATCATACATAGTCAAACCATTCCATAACACCAACAACTCATTGATAAGAGGCACAATATACACATTCATATCTTTCACTTGGTACTTACCTATTTGAATGATCAACATCAGATAATTATTTTGGTCATTTCACTCAAAGAATTATAATTACATGTAGATAACAATAAAATAATAAAATACATAGAATGATCATTGCAAACATAATGTGCCCCCTTTTCATTTACATATATGGAGGAAGGTTATTGTTGATAACAAAAACATGCCACACCAAGTAAATAGATCTCATCTCTCCAAATGGATTGACATTATCAGTTTCCAGAGAAAGCCTCAGATTTCAAGGTTATTCTTTAAAGTGTGGCCACTTTTCCTCTATGTCCATAAATGTTGAACCACCTTTAGGAATTCAAGTAATGTCATCTCAACTTCTATTGCATGCATGGTAATCCATAAATCATGCCAAGCTACTGCATCTGAATAATCATTTAAGATGTGGATTAATAAGGATGTAACAAAGAATCTTGTGAGGCACCTTTTTTGTCACTTGATCATCTCAATATCTTCTCATATGGAATTTAGGGAATTCTTTTGCATTTTTTTGTTCTTTATGATAAATAACATGATCCTTAGGACACGCATCTATTGTTTGATACTCCATTCCAATATGTTTCATAGTGGCATATAATTATTGGTATGAGTGAGGGAGAACACTTAATGTTGGTAACAAATAGTCACCTACAAATCTACAATAAAAAATATAAGTTCTTAAAATAAACAATCTTAATGGTACATATTTCACCTTTTATGGACTATAATGATGTATATGGAAAACCTTATCATATGTGATATTTTTATGTTGGATAAACCATTCATAACCTTCAAATTCACCAAAAAATAATACAATAGAGAGGAGATGATTGGGATCCTTCATAAAGGGTTTTGTTTTCCTTCTCCAGTAGAGGTGTATCATGGACAAACTCAATGTCATCCTCATCATAATAATAATCATCATCATCAATAGTAGCAACACCAATACCAAATATGTCATTGATCTATGCATTTGTACCATCATTTTCAAATGTTTTTTCTAGTACATGATCATCATCTTCCATGGGATCATGATCTTCTCATTCAATACTCATAGCTCCATGTTCCTCCATATTCACACCTCCATGTTCCTCTGAGATGTGGTGGTCCATATCACAGACTACCCTAGGGAGATCAACCTATACAAAAATGATGATGAGAAAACCCCCATTATGTGGTTCATATATATATATATATATATATATATATATATATATATATATATTGTGACAACAATATAAAAAAACTTATGAATAAATGATAATCAACCCCCACTTCAATGTGACCATTCTTCCTACAATGTCTCTTAGTTTTTTATTTTGATTCTTCTTTTCATTAAGCCATTACAACTCTTGCAAAGACAATAACAGTTCTCATCACGTTCTCTTTGAAATTTAGACAACAATTTGGTGATTGTCTCCCAATTTTGATCAAATTCCCTTGTTATCTGACATAATATTTCTTCATGGGAATAACTTATTCTTGTACCCTTATTGAGTTGGTTTTATTTAATGTTTATATCTTCAAATATGGTTTTGAAAGAAAAATTTGGTGTAACTAATGTGTATATTTGCAAAATATTGGAAATGTTGTACTTAATGTTTATATCTGCACATATGGTTTTGAAAGAAAATTTTGGTGTAATTAATTCATATATCTAACAAAATATTGGACATGTTGTACTTAATGTTTATATTTTCACATATTTTTTTGAAAGAAAAGTTATGTATAATTAATGTGTATATCTAAAAAAATATTGGACATGTTGTACTTAATGTTTATATCTACACATATGATTTTGAAAGAAAAATTTGGTGTAATTAATGTGTATATCTGCAAAACTATTGTTCATGTTGTACTTAATGTTTATATTTGAACATATGGTTATGAAGATGGTAAAATTATTGAATAAGGTATTTCTTCACTAAACTACATTAAAATTACCATGTATTTCTTCAGTGAACTACATTAAAATGTGCCTACGGGCTACAGAGCACTTGGCATATAAATACCATTTGACCATATAGTATCATTTGAGTACTTTTTGCTGTAAAGATATGTTGTTTTTTTGAATCCAAATAGCAAGATGGAAAATTTGATTTAAGGATGAAATATATTTTATCTATTTTATCACTCTTTTTTCTTCACATTTCTCACCCTAATCCCACCTAACCCTTATAAATATGCTCCATTTATATCTCCATCTACCACATCAACATAACTACCATTTTATATTGATTACTTATTTGGACTATCTTTCTCCCATTCATATCCCCTCACATATTTGATCATTTGAGAAAATAAAGTATTTAATTCCTTCTTGTATTCCTAAGGAAGGTCTTATTTGATTCTATTATTGTATGAACTATGTGTGGATATTTTCAATGTGCAGATCATTCATAGAATCATCAAAGACTTTTGTGTTGGAAGCTCTTTGTGTAAGTTTCTTTTTGTTCTTATGTTTCTCAATTTCAGTATGCTAAATGTATTTATCTACCATGATTAATGTAGGGCATAAGCTATACAAAGCTTGCATATTTTCCTCCCTTGATGGGACTATATGAGTACTATTCTATTCAATTATATTTCTCTATAATTTAATCTCTAACCCCACATTAATATCCATATTCACCTCTCACCAAATCAAGTTATGCAAGTAGGTCTACTCTTGCCTAACTTTGGATCTTTGTGAATTCCAATTAAATCTTCCAAAATAGTAGTTGGCACAAGAGATTTTATAACTTACCTTGACTTTTAATCTCCATTTCCCTTTGAGAGAGACTTTCATGACATTTTTTATGTTTCTTTTACTTTGTTTTAACCTTTCAATTAAATGATACATGCTAACTCTTAATTGTATGTGGAATATTGGACTAGTAAACTTTATGGTTGAAATCTAATGGATAAGAATGATATGTAGGTCTAAATTATTTAGATGGATGGAAGGTTCTCAATGGTATTCCTTTGCGGCTATCTTTGATTATAGGTCATAGAAAGATTAATAGATTAATAGATTTCTTATATGAATATAAGAAATGTACACACACACATATATACATATTAACATGTGCTCACACACATAGTAGTAGTAGATACTTGGGATCCTCATAGGGAGATTGTGCCAATACATGCATGGTTACATCCCTATCTTTCAATATTGGGCTAGCATATGGAGCCTTTATATCTGCCCATTCATTATAATTTGAGGAATGTGCTTCATGCTTGGAATGCAAGTGATGCATCTGCATATGCAATTTTATCACCTTGGAAAATTTTATTTGATCTTGTTATTGTTTATTTTATTGTAACTAATCTCATGATAGTTCTACATCAATTTGTAATCAACCCAACTAATCATAAAATAAACCAATTTAACTAGGGTATGGCTTGTTTCTTTCTAAAAATATCTTCTATGATATGTTTTTGTAAAATTTCTTGTGAACTCTACTCATTTTTCCTAGTCTACATTATTTTTTTCTAGGATCTTGAGGTAAGTTACTTAGCATAGGTTGAGTGATTTTTATTGTTTTATTATTTGGTTTCTAGAATATGTATACAACTTGATCAACATTTCTATTATTCTAAGATGTAATAAGCACCTTAAAATAGATCTCTCTCTATATATAAAGTGATAATGTTAAGATTCCTCATGTATGTATATTGAAGCATCTCAAGTCTATGTTTTCGAACCATAAATTTTCATATTTGATTTCATTTACCTCACTATATTTTATACATAATAAAATATCTTTGCCTTTTTTTCTAAAGTTGAGGAATATATATTTTATTAATCACTCTAGATTACAAATGAAAAACTTTATTAAAGTGATTATCTACCAATTTCTTTGTGCATAACCTTATCATAATGCAAAGAGTCCCAAATTGTATGATTTTGTAATATTTTTCCAAAGCAATAGGGATACTCATTTGATGAAGGCTAAAATATTTTTTCTAATCTAATTTTTTTATTTGATCATTTGATACATTTGAAGCACTTACTATCCTTCGTGATGCATTGAATGTTTCAAAATTATATTAAATAATGTGGTGAGAAATTAAAAAAGAGTTTTAAGAAATGCATTGTTTTGTCACACCTTTATCGAGTCAAAATTGTATTCTCGCTACACTATAAGTAAATAAAAGACGATTTGTAAATAATAATTGTAAACCTAAAATATTTTCTCTACAAGATTTAATTTATTTATGTTCTACAAGAATATGCATTCCAATGATCTTGTTCTCGTATATTTTGATTATAGGTTAATGTACATTAGATTCTAAACTATGATCTATGAACTATCATAGGGAGCATCACATGAATCACAAGTTTAACCAGATTGTTAGTGGAGTACAAAAATTGATAAATCATAGGAAAAAGTCCATAATGGTGATTTCACATATTGATTTTTCCCTCCTCTCCAAAGTGATGAAAGTGGATATTATCTACAATATTGTGTTCCATGATTTTGATCTCAATGACCTTAAAGTAGAACATGTCACCATTAAATTAGCTTCAACTTAATGCAAAGTGTCTAGTGCTGAGGAGCTGCCTTAAAAAAAAAAAAACTAGAAATCAAGACACACCGTAAAAAAAACACTTCATTGTCTATGAGATAGTTATTACAACTAATTGGACCCAAAGACTGGTTATGTTACTGTAGATGCTCAAAAATGGTTCAAATCTATGATTTCATCAGACTTTCATACTAATTCATCCCATTTTCTCATTCCACTAACTCTGATCTTTTGGCCAAATTGATCATATTTCATCATTTGCATCCTCTTTTGCATCAATTAGATGCCATTTTGAAACCATTTAAAATAAACTTGAAACCATTTCAAATTGACTTAGAATCACCCCAAATCAACTTAGAATCATCTGGAATTAGTCCTAATCAACTAAGAATGTGTCAAACATCTAAAATTTATCATCATTTGTCCAACCCTAGGCATTGTTGTGGCTTTCATTGCCTTAGAAACCCATCAATCTATCAAATTCTATCAATATGACCTTAGTAGTATCATCGCTCTCAGTGCTTGGTCAAACCATCATTCTTGTCATCTGATCATGAACATTGTCATATCCCTTTGTGTTAGATCATGACATCATCAAAACACTTTAATAACATTGATAGTGTCCATCGATGTTATTATGATCAACCATATCAATCAACCTCGATCTTGTAGCATTTACGATATCAGTTCAGTGTTACATATCTTTAGTTCATGTCATGTGTCATTGGCATGTTATCAGTTTCAATCAATTGATCAATTTGACCATGGCTTTGGTCTACCTATCATCATCCTAGTCATTCTACATCATCATCTCATCTCATTAAATGATACTGTCGTACTTATCAAATCAAACTAACCAATCATTTACTAATTTTCTCTATAGGATTAAACAACCCATAATTTAATCCTATGTCATCAATAATTATTCTTCTTGATTAACGTCCTCAATTAATTGATATTTTATTAACTAATTAGTTCATCATTCACAAATCATGGAAATTCTGAATTTCCTAAGTCATATTTTCCTCCATTAATTACATTTTCACTAATTTCTATTTTTTGGAATAAAGGATTTTTAATTCAAATATTCCACAAAATATTGACATCATCATGACACATGGGTATGACACCTCATGGATTCTCCATTGACACTTCGCTAAGATATGTCTTAATCAAATATTCTTATTCTCTTATGCACAACCATATTTGGCTTCCTTTGTCATAGATTCTTGGCTTTAAGTGGGCTTGATGTGTCATATGATGCATCATAGATTCTCAACCATATTTAGCCTTGTTTGACTTGCAAGTGTCATACAATCCTCCAAGGAATCTCTTGCCATGTCCCATATCCAAGGTGACAATTCCAATGCTCTCATCCTATGTGATGATTATAAAATGAGCATTCTTTCTCTCATTTCTAATCCCTAGTTTTCTCATTTTTTCACTCTTTCTCTCACATCTAAATCACATCTTCTAGTATTGTCATTACATTATCACCATCTTAGGCTTTTTCTTCAACATTGTGTGCACTATAGGCAATTTGGAGTTACATCATATGAAGAAGAAAGAAGGACATCAGAGCTACAAATGAAAGAGGGAGTTTTAACTTTATTTTCTTCATTTGATTCATTTGGCTTTCATGGTAGAATAGAGGGTGTTAATATATGATTATTGATTTTGTGATTTGCTCATAGTATGTTAGAAATTAGCCTATCTTCTGGTCCTACATTTGGTGAACCCGATGTGAACATGCTTATCTAAGTTGGGTTTTCCTATTTTGTTCTTTTAGGTGCAAGGAAGGAGCTCAATTGGAAGGGTATAACGACTATCTACACTTCCTTATCATACCTAGAATAATTAGGGGGTCTATTAATATGGTTATATGCTTTCATTCTATGCATTTTTTTAGCTTGTTGTCCTAGGGTGCACTCTGCTCTGTCAGGGCGCACTTGGGACCCCTAGGAGGTAGTTTTAGGGGCTCAGGAGACACCATAACCCCTGTTTGTTGTTCCTAACTTACCAACTACACCCTTCCAAGCCTCATCTACACCATGGGTGTAGTCTATACTATCTAGGCATGCTTGGGTGTATGGGTTTCAAAATTTTCAATTTTTGGGTCTTACTTAGGCACCATTTCACCACAACTTGCCACTAACATCCCAACTATGCCCAAAAACTACCAATTGTGCCCTTCTAAGCCCCAAGTAAACCATGGTCATAGTTAGCACTATCTAAGTGAACTTGGGGGCATTCTAAGCCATTCTAGCCTTCTGGGGTGTATTTTTCTCTGTCACAACACACTTGGTTCACAAAAAGCACATCTTTCAATCAAAATCTACATCTAGGACTTCTATTTCTTTCTAGGACCTAGGGTAGATGTTTTTGTATTACCAATGGTCTATTTGCAGCATGTGGAAATCATTGGATGAGGATATGATCGTAAAAAACTACTAATACTTGTTTGTAGGATGTTGTTGAAGACCTTATGTGTTTGTCAAAACTATGTGTGTGGATTTATTAGATTAAATAACACTTCATTTGGTGCTTAAAATGAACTTTTACTTTTCTACTTGGTTTGTCTATAGAGTTTAAATCCCTAGGATTTTCATGGACATATCCTCTCCCCTCACCATTCATGGATCTTGGGTGTAAGAGAAATCCATGTAACTTCTATAGTGAAGCCTACCTTAGACCAAGATATCTAATATTGGGTATGCCAGGGGATGACTTTAGAGCAATAATGATCCAAATCTAGGTCAGCATTCTAGCTACTATATCAAACTCAATTATAATGAAAGTCATGTCAATGGTATTACTGTGTGATAGCTCTCCTCTAGTGCCCTTGTGGTGCATCATACCCCAATTCTTAGGGCCAGGAGACCTTCTGTAGAAGTTTATCACTCACTTGCCAAATAGAATGCACTTACTAAAATTCATTTTTTAGTGGCCAAAATCCTTTCTATCCATTGGCTCAAGGGGTCACCCATGCCCATGAAGACATCCTACATTCTCATGGTCATTAGTAGAGACAACAGTCCCTTGGGAAGTCATGCCCCTTGGGAAGTAGATCTTGGTAGCCCTGAGAAGTGAGTGCACTGTAAGAGGGACCCTATGGTGCCAAGGTCCTAAGTTTTTTTCTTTGGATAAGTGTGTCTAACCTTTGGTTCAAGTAGGAATTCAATAGATATAGTCCTAAAGCCTAGGTTGTGGTGTCTTTGTTCACTTTTAACAATAGCTATTCTTGTCTTAATGTGTCTTACGTGTGTGTAAAACATTAATCAAGATAAAGAACAACTATCAAATTTACACCTTGAACCTTTTCATAACATTACACATTGTTAAAACATTACAACTTTTGTCAAAACTTTTCAAACTTTGGTCCAATACATTCAAGACTTGGAAAACATGGCCATTTGTGATCCTAAATGTGCTTGGCATAACATAGATTTTATCCTTGCATAGAACCCACTTACACTCACCTTAGTTTTAGTCTCATACTTGCATCATATAGGCTTCATCTTGCATCTTTTAGTCCTCACTTTGTATTCCTCATCTTTCATATTACATTCATTAGGGTTTAGCCTACATTCTTTGCATTTCAACCCCAAAATTTGCACTTTGCATTGTTCATCTTGCATCTTTGCATACCCAACCCTCATCTTAAACACTTTAACCATAATTTTGGGTGTCATACACATCATTTTAAACCTTCATTCTAGACTTAGCATTGTCCTCTACTATCTAGCTCCCTATGACATCAATCTAGAAACTGTAGCACTTGAAATTGCCTTAGTTTCAACCTAGCTTCCCAACTGGGCTCTAAAATTACAACCTACACCAAAACTAGCCCCAAATAAACCATAGGCATAGTTGGTACTATCTAAGTGCACTTGGTAGTTTGAGAACCCAGTTTGGGCTCTAAGACAACATTTTGAGGCTTCAAAGGTGTTCATAGGTTCCTTGATAGGCCCCCTTATAGTAGCATGCCCTAATTTGCATTTTACACCCCATAACCTTCATTGTCTTCACTTAGGGAATCATTCCCTACATTTTAAATTTCATTCTACATCTCCTAATACATCACAACATCAACCCTAGTATCCTAGCTCTCTAGTAGAACAATTTAGAAACCACCCCACTTAGAATCAACAACCCTTCAACCTAGCCTCCCAACTGCACCATAAAACTACTAATTGCGCCCACACTAGCCCCAACTACAACATAGGCATAGTTGGTATTGTTGGAGCACACTTGGTGCCATCAGAGTGTAGTTGGGCACCTATATGACCATTTTAGGCCTTGAAATTGCATTTTAGGACCCTAAAATTGCATTTAGGAGCCTCTGTACTTGCTCATTCTACATTTGACCCAAAACTATATTTTGCATGCAAAATCTCATTTTTCATCTTAGGACATGTCTATATTGCATATCTAATCAGCATAACCACCATTTAGAGTCACCTAAAGGTCATTTTGAACCCTAAAATAGTTGAATTTTGTCAAAAATATGAACAAAGTATGAGTCCTAGAGTATCTCCTAGTGTTGATGGATGATGGATCTTGACTAGTATTTTTATCTTTTCTTATCATTTTCTTTGGTCAAACTTGTAATACCCCAAAATTGGCTCATTTCCATGATCACCAATTCTAGTCTATTCTGATCAATTCTGAAGTCCTATGTCAATAGGCAATTCTAGTTCTGATTCTCGCTACATGACCTAAGTGTCAAATGCAAAAAATCCTAAATTTAAATTAATTAAGACATCGATTTAATTCCTAAGTATTAACTCATATTAGTTTCATTAAACCTATTTGATTAATATTTGATTTAATTTGAAGTGTTTATCTTTCAATTAAATTAAATTATATCCTAAGGCTAATGTACTAGGGAATTAAAATATTTAATTTAGTAATTGTGCCCACTTTAATTAATTGAATTGGGTTATTCAATTAAATAGAAAAAGACATTTATGAGGTCATGTCTCACTTATTAAATTAAATAATATCTTCAAAATCCCCTCTTCAGTTATAAAATGGAAACTCTGAGTGAACTACTTCTTGAAATTAGAATCAATCCAGTTAACTTGCTCTCACACTTATGACAAGTTTAGTTAACTACTTATCACACTCAAATGTGAAACAATTAACTTCATTTGCATGAGAAAGTTTCCATCTTAACTGAATCTTGGCTTCAATCATGATCATTGATTTGAGTTGATCTCAATCGTTGATGGATTCAAGGAATTCTATGTAAGAGACTCCTAATTCCTCATTATGGGGGTGGAATTGAATTTGTATCAAATCTCTACTGAATTGTGCACTCATTATCTCATTATTCTCATAAGCTTTTCATTATTCAGATTTGATATCATATAGCTTTAATATGCATACATATAGTCTAGTTTATTTTATATGCTATTAGATTAAGTGTATATCTCATCTAGATTACCTGCATCTCATATAGACTTAATTGCATTCTTTAAACCCTTCATTCTAGAATGGTCTAGTTGCCTGCATCTCAACTTTGAGAGCATAAATAAATAAAATCCTTCTAGATAGAAGGCAAGGGTTTGCACTATTGGACCTCTTAGATGAACTATCCCATGTTCATTCTAGGATGAATCCATAGGTAAGGACCATGTTGAAGTGTGTGTGAGGTTCAGAGGCCCACAAATTCATGCATACATTTTTGACACCCACCGTGGGGTCGAGAAAATCAATTTTTTTGGCCTCGTCAACATTAATTTCTGTCATTTTTATTGTTCTATCATACTATTCCATACAGATTCATGAATTTTCATGCGTGAAATTTCATTTTTGCATGAAGATTTGAAGGGTCTTGCATGTGTCTGTAAACTTTCTTAGTGAAAAAGTGCCCAATTTCATAAGTCTTCACACGACACCTCGTTTTCTTGCACGGGTTAGTAAAAGATCTAGCATGGTCTTGTGCAAGATTTCATGCAAAGTTTTGAAATAGCAAGGTCAATTTTGTTATTTTTCGGCATGTTATTCATTATCTTTTACTAACTTGTTTTTCTCTACAACATTATTGTTCTATTTTTTTTGGTTTTCTATAGCTTAATAGTTGTCTGTAGGACATTTTCTGAAGATTCCATGTATAAACCATTCAAACATGAACTAGCTATTTGTTTGCAGGATGATTGTCGAAGATATGTTTGTCAAAGAAAGCATTAAAACCCACTAAATAATGTGTCTCCTTTCCTGGTTTCTAAGCATAGTCTAATTAGGGCTTGTGAACTTCTTAGGGTGCAAGACAAAAGAATAGTGGATTATGTTCTTCACCACTTGGAGGTCATGACCAAGGGTGAATCAAAAACCTAGACTCTTTTGAAAGATGGCATTCTAAGGGAGGCAAGTAGCTTAGTGGTTCTCTAGTATGGGTCCTTTTTTATGAAGGGATGATGATTTCCTTTTAGGGAATCAAAATCTTGAGAAAGGAAAAGTATGGATTGATTAAGCTAAGTTGGTAATTAACATGTTCTACATGTTTCAACAAGCTGATAAGGTAGAGGATTATGCTCTTTTTGCTTAAGGGGAATCAAAAACTTAGACTCTTAGATCTAGACCACTAGTTTGATTCAATCCTTTAAAGGGCCTGCCAGAGTGATCCAACCTCTAGGGATGACCCAAGTGAGCACACTCCTTTTGCTAGAGATTCCAACTCACTATAATCAAGATGCTTTGTAGAGAAAAAGACTCCAAAGACAAATTAATTTTTTTCCCTTGATTCTTGATATCACTTATCAAGGGGAAGCTCTATCTATTGCACTGGTCGGCACTGGCCCCAGTCTTGCTAAGAAAGTGTGTGCACTCTCAGATGCAAGTGTCGGCTGCTAGTCTCAACTCTACTTGTGGAGCCACTGGGAATTAATATGAATGAAATCCAAGTAAAAACCTTTTAGTTAGAAGCTACCCAGTTCACCTCCAAAAGGAGGCATAATATTTGTACGAGGGAGAAGAATCTCTCCTACAAATTTTACCATAGGCATGCTACTGGACATTGGAAGGTGGTATACATGCTTATCGCCTACCACAAGGGCACTCATTCAGCATATACTATTGAGTCCTTTGAATACACCAAAAAAACGGGTGCCCTCTAGGGGGTGACACAGCTGTGTGAGGTGCATGCATGCACATAATTTTTGGGACAAAGGTTTTGCCTTCTCTACCATTTTCTATTTCTAGGGATAAAGCATGTTTTTTATCAAGTCCTAAACATGTCCAAACCTACTTAAACAAATTGAGAGTCAAGACTCCCATGTCCCTCTAAGTTGTTTTGCCCTCAGTTGGATTGTATTCGACTACTGCTTGCTTCCTTTGTCTTGTTGAAAATAATTTGTCTTATTTGAAACCCAATGTCACTCTCATAAAATCTGAAAACCAAACCTGCAATCTATCTATTATTTGTCAAACAAACTTGTAATCTATCTAAAAATGTCCAAAACTATTGAAAATCTCTTTGAAATCCAACTATGTTGTCAGTCTAGTCCTAAATTTTGTGCACAATGTTGCAACATTTCAGTCGAGCAATAACATCTTCATGTGAAACTGTCTAGATCCTTGCGTGAGAACTTTCATAGATCTGTGTGAGATCTTGTTGTTGTCTTTTACTAAACTAGTCATTTCTTTAGGTGACCTAGAGCACATCCTCGTGTGAGTTCATATTGTTGTTATGAGATTTTGCATCCCCTAGTGTACTTTCTCGCATGCCTCACAAAGGATCTTCATGTGAGACCTTGTTTTAAAACTATTAAATCAACTTATTCAAGCAATCTATGATCTGTGTCTAGTCTATTTCCTACATCAAGTTGTCCCTTCTCTATCTATAAACAGTCCCAAATAGTGGGATTTAGCTTAACTGATGATTTTTTATTTTTACTTTGACTAGTCTCATCTTTTAGTTGTTTTGATTCTTGTTCTTTAGTGCTTGTTATACTCCACGTTATGATAGTCATAATCTTTGGCTATCCTAGCCTTCAAATTAGACTACTCATGTTTTAGTATACAACACACTTATCTTGTCCTATTGAGACTAAGTTCTAGTGCAGTCCTTGTCCAAGTTCTTGTTTCTTGTCCTAGTCTATAACTGTCACAACAAAAAGTGGCAGTGTGTTTTATCCTCTTAGACTTAGGAAAGGTTGTGCTAGGGGTCATAATCATGGTATAGGTTTCCTTCCTTTTGTTACATGGTCTACATCCAATTCATCTAGTGAGGCATCTTCACAATCTCCCTCACCCATCAAGTTACCTCAAGTTCAACGAACATTCTCCATAAACTTGTGTCAAACTAGGAACCCTTTGTATCAAGAGGATCCTCAGACTAGTAAAGGTCCCATATCTCCAAAAAAAATGTTTGACTTTCTTTTCAAAGGACCTTTTCAAATGCAACATACTGAAACTAAACACATTCCTACAAGGATTGATCATAGACTTGAACATGGTAGTCACAGTATACATCAAGAACCACCTAGGAATGACAAAGAGAAAGACCATGACATAGATGAGGAATAGGAAGAGGTGGAAATATTTATTGAACACATAGAAAAGTGTCAAAAATATTTTAAAAAATTCAAAAGATCATGGAAATTCTACTTAACAAAGAGAAAAAAAAGTACTTTCTCAAGTTTTCCCAAGAGGCAGTTAAGCTACCCTCTCATTTCAATGTGGAAACCATCATCATGCATGAAGAGGAAATTGAGACCTCCAAACTATAAAATAAATTGAAAATCATGCAAGACCAACTAGCTTAGATGATGCGTGAGAAAGAAAAACCTACTAAAACATACACCTTAGACACTCTTTGTCCATTTCCATTTGACAAGAGCATAGACATGCCTCCTTTCCCAAGAGGCGTAGAACTACCTAAGTATGACAAATACTTTGGAACCATCAATCCCCAAGATCACTTGAGGGAATTTGGTGCCTTGTCTATGGAATTTATGCATAACTAGACATATCTCATGCATTTATTTCCTAGAAATCTAGGTGGTTAGGCTTTGGAGTGGTTCTCACACTTGCCTCTTGGTATCAAGATGTTTGACAAAATTTCCAAATTGTTTTTCTAGCAATATTCTCATAAAATTCAACACCCTATCAATATTTGAGATCTATGTAACCTTAAGAAAAAAGTTGGGGAGCCCTTGCTTACATTCCTCCAGAGGTGGAGATAGCTTTATACTAAGTATTCATGCAAGATTCCTAAAATGGAGAAGCTTGACATCTTAACTGATATCTCCTACCTAATTTTGGGTATATAGTTCAACTTAAATGTCCACGCACCTTTAAATACATGATTACACAAGCCATCTGCATAGAGGAATTTATGGTCAAGAAGGGTGAACTCACTCTTCAGAAGGACACCAAATAGGGTTCCACATCCAAGAAGGAAAAAATTAAGTATGTCAACAAGAATTGAGAAATTGTACATGATGGGGTTGTTGAAAATGTCACTCCTAAACCTACTAAGGTAGCCTTTAATCTCACAGATGGTCTCAATGTGGCAAAAAATACTGAGAAGCCTCCTGTTGACAACAAGACATCTGGGAACAAATTGAGAAACTCATGGGCCACACATCCTAAATGAGAGTATAGACCCCTTGGTGAACCTTTGCATGTGGTTTACAAAACCTTGTTACAAAACAAGCTTATTTCACCATTGGACAACTCTTGCCCTTATGATCCACAACCACACCCACCATGGTGGAGTGAGACCGTGTTCTATGAGTACCACCAAAATAAGGGGCACAAAACTAACAACTACATAAACTTATGCCACAAAGTCTAGGACATGATTGACATTGGTGATATTGTGGTAGATGGACATAACAAGAACTCAGATCACAAGGCGTTCAAAGAACCTTTCCCAGATTTTGAAAAAGGAGAGAGTTCAAAACCAAAACCTAACAACAAGGTCAACTATACATATTCTAACAATGACGATGAGATAATCAATATGATTGAACCTGTGGAATTTGAATACTGTGATGTCATTACCATCAAGGGAAAGCAAGATAACAATAAACCCAAGACATCATTTATCTTGAGGGGCCCTACTTCCAACACAAGGAATAACACACCTTTGCAACACTATGCTAACACTATCATGCACTCTCACACCAAGTTGGTGCTCAAAGGCCCTACACCCTCCGCTCTTGATCTTGAACAACATAAAGACAAAACCCTTACTGGTCCATCTGGAAAAGGTGTAAAACTCACAATGAATTTAGCAGCTACTAGCTATAGTGTTCTAGATTAGTTGAAACAAATTAATGCTCAAATCTCCATCTTTGAGCTGCTTACAATCTCACCTACTCATAGGTAGATTCTAGACAAAGCCCTCACTAAGGAAAATGTTCCTCAAGATCTTGATCTTGAGTGATTTCAATCCATGGTAGGTCACTTGACCTCACCTTATTTTATGTCCTTCTCTAAGGAGGATGATAAATCATTGTGTCACCCACACAATCAACCTCTACACATTGAGTTCATGATACATCAAACATGCGTTCATCGAGTACTCATTGATAATGGTGTTGGCCTAAATATTGTCTCTACTTCTTTGCTTAGATAATTGAATTATTCTGAGGAGTCTATTGATCCTCGATGCAAGATCACTATAAAAGTGTATGACAAAGTTGAACGAAAGTCTCTAGGTCTTGTGGTCTTACCTCTTTGCATCAGTCTTGTAGAAGGGAATGTCACTTGTCAAGTGCTCCACATTCCCTTGGCTTATAACACTCTACTAGGATGGCCATGGATACATGACATATGTGCTATGCCATCCACATACTACCAATGTGTCAAATTCCCATTTCATGGCTTTGAGGTCACTATTCCTACCACTACTAGCTATACCTACAATATGCTCAAAGTTGCTGAAAATTTTGTCCTTGCTAATAGGGAATCCATTGATTATGATGAAAAAAACCTAAAACAAATCAAGTAGTCATTCAAATTGAAAGAAACTAGCATGGGGGAGTACCATATTGAACCAGTACTATCATTAACATCTCTTCCAGAGTCTCCTCGTCATTATGGGAGACCCTCAGAGACAAAGAAGCCATTTGTGGTGATGCCTCAAACCAAGTATAATGGAATTTTTTTCAAAGCTATAGTTCCCCTAAAGGATGAAAGTGAAAATAGAACCATTGCTATATGGCTTTATAGAGAAGAGACTCTAGTGGACTTAACAAAGCAAGCTCGAGAGATCACTCCTGAGAAAAATGGGCCTAGTCTTAGACTCATGAAGCATTTTAGCTACAAGGGAAATAGCCCTATTGGGTGCAACAACAATGACCTAATTGATCCTATCAAGGCAATAGCTCAAAGAAATAGTGATACAACTAGCCTAGGCTTTAAGAAGGTTCCCTTTCATTTGGGTGCTAACAAATTCATACTAGAACCTAAAAGTTCATCTGAAAATGAGTCACAAGCTGAATCAAATACTGAAGAGGACCATTCTGATGATGAAGATCCTTATCCTTATTCTATTCCTCACAATCTGGCTAAATTCTTCACTAAGCTAGATGAATTTGTGTCACGTGTTAGCACTATGGATGATACTAGTGATTCTTCTGAGGACAATACTGATCAACCCAAAGCTCAATCAAAAAAGGGAGAGTCTAGTCAGTCATTACATATTGAGTACTTGTGTAAGAACCCAGATGATGAAGGTGAGTATGTCCCTATCACTATTAGGGAGTTCTATAGTCTCTCACCATGTAGCACTAATTCTAAGGAATATGAGTTTGACTCTCTTTTAGAAGTGACTATTGATAAAGACATTGTCCAAGTTCATGTCTATGAAAACCAACTCAAAGTGGGTGAAATGTCTAGGGTTAGGTTGAATGAGTCTAATCAAACTAGTGTCCTAGAGTCATCAATTACTAATGTTAGTACTCAGAGGTATTCAAACACACTTGTGGACAAAGTTGCCATAGGTCTCGAATTGCTGGTCCAAGCACTTAATAACTATACCATGAATGCAATCAAACCCATCACTACTCTTTCACTCACACATCTTGAGCTTATAGACTGGAACCCTAATGCATCTAGTGAAGTCCCCACATTCTAGAATGACCATGCTCTAGCCTACTACCTAAATTTTTTCGAACCTATAACGTCTTCCACCAGTGGACAAAGTGTCAACATGAATAAAGCTAACATCAAATATCTCAGTCAAACAATTAAAAAGAAAAAATGCAAAAGGTCCAATGGTGAAAACCACATTGTGGCAGTATCAGAACCCAAAAAAGTAAAAACAAAAGATGTATCCAAGTATGAAAACCTCTTTGAGGCATCCATGGATGAGATATTTGATGCACTTCCAAGTCACTTTCAAGAGAGATCATCAGTGTTGATAGAGCAGACACAACTAATCAATCTAGGCACAGATGAACATCCTCATATGATACATCTGGCATAGTCACTATCTCTTGAAGAAAGGGAGGAATTCATTTCCTTCTTCTGAGAGAAGAAGATAATTTTTTCTTGGACATATTCTGACATGCTAGGATTAGATCTTAATCTTATTATGCATCATTTTTCCATTGCACCAAGCATTAAACTAGTTAAATAGAAACTTCAAAAAATGCATCCTCATATTGCATTGCTCATTAAAATAGAACTGGAGAAACTTTTCAAAGTAGGATTCATCGGTGCAATTGAATATGCTAAATGGACATCCAACATTGTCCTAGTCTCCGAGCATGATAAATCTATCAGATTTTGTACTAACTTCTATGATCTCAACTTGGCATGTCCTAAGGATGATTTTTGCTTCCTAACATTGATATGAGAGTGGACATGATGGTAGGGTATGAGATATACTCACTCATGGATGGTTTTTCTAGCTATAATCAAATAAATATTGCACTAGTTGATCAGGAGAACACTACTTTTACATGTGCATGGGGAACCTTCTACTAGAACGTAATGCCATTTGGCTTGAAAAATGTTGGTGCAACCTATCAGAGAGCAGTAACTGCAATTTTCCATGACATGATGCACAAGACCATGGAGGACTACGTGGATGATACCTTGGTCAAAAGCACAAAATGCAATACTCATCTACAAGATTTGGGACACATCTTGAATCTCATGGAAAAATTTAGTCTTTGGCTCAATCCTAATAAATGTGCATGTGGTGTCACATCAAGAAAGTTTTTGGGGTACATCGTGTCTACAAAAGGAATTGAGGTGGATTTGGAAAAAGTTCAAGCAATTATAGATATGCCTCCACCTTGAAACATCAGCTAGATGAGAGGTCTACAAGGAAGACTCCAATCTATTTGTAGGTTTATCTCATAGTTGGTGGATAGATCACAACCCTTCATAAAGACTTTACATAATATTGTCAAATTCAACTAGAGTCAGGATTGTGAGCAAATTTTAACATAGATCAAACAATATCTTTCTAATCCACCAATCTTGATGCTTCCTATCTATGGGAAGCCATTGATTTTATACATTTCAAAAACTAAAACATCTCTAAGAATCTTATTAGCTCAAGAAGACAATGATAACAGGGAGAGAGCTATTTACTACTTTAGTCACACACTGATCTCTTATGAGAGGAACCACAACATCATTGAGAAAGCTTTCTTGGAAATCATCTTTGCTTCCCAGAAGTTGAGACACTACATGCTTTCCCACACTATGTGGTTGGTAGCTAAAATATATCCACTACAGTACTTGCTTAGTAAGGCAGCTCTTACAAGAAGATTGACCAAGTGGGTTATGATACTCAGTGAGTTTGACATCAAATATGTTGAACACAAAGCTATCAAGGGATAGGCAATTGTAGATTAGCTATCAAATGCACCTATGCAGAGTCTCCCACCAATGAAGATTGATTTCCCTGATGATTTAATTCTAACATTCACACACCAAATGTGGCTCATGTTCTTCAATGGGTCCTTCACACAATAGGGATCTGGTGTTGGATTACTCTTCATAACAGCACAAAGATATTCATTGCCCAAAGCATACAAGATTTTGTTTCCTTGTACAAACTACATTTCTGAATATGAGGCTTTGATCAAAGGCATGAAGATCATGACTGAATGGAGAGTAGATTAGTTAGATATCTTTGGAGACTCTCAACTTATAATCAACTAGGTTAATGATGTGTATCAAACAAAGGATGAGAAATTGATTCCTTACAAATGCATGGTTGATGATCTAAAGAAGTATTTTGTGCACATCATCTTCTAGAAAAATCCTCAAGAAAATAATAAAGTGGTTGATGTTATGGCTACTTTGGCCTCCTTGCTATAGATGCCTGAAAATGATCTCCGACATGAGTTCTTGGTGGAAGCATTACACTACCTAACCTACGACACCCTTGATTCTAGGATTATTTGTTCTATTATAGGACAAGACTCATCTCACTACCATCACATCTACTCCTACCTCCATAACCAAACCATTCTAGAAGGTCTGACCTGGAATGAGAAACATTACCTTATCTGTAATGCTTCATGGTATGTCATTATTGCTAACAATTTGTTTAGGAGAGGTCTCAACGGAACACTCCTTAGGTGTTTAGAACCTAAAGAGTCCAAATGTGCATTAATTGACATTCAAAGGGCATTTTCAGATCCCACTCAAATGGCTTAACACTAGCTCACAAATTCGTTAGAGCTGGTTACTATTTGCCTAAGATAGAGCAAGAAGCTATCAAGTATGCTAAATCCTACAAGTAGTGCCTGCTCTATGGGAGCTAATTCCATCTACTACAACATGGCCATTTCAATAATGGGCCTTAGTATTGGTGGGTCAGATTCACCCAAACTCTTCTAATGGACATAAGTTCATTATCACAGCTAAAACTACTTCACAAAGTGGGTAGAGGTAGTACCTCTTACAATAGCAAATGGAAAAAATATAGCTCCTTTTATCACAAACTACATCATCTGTAGGTATGGTGTACCATCCTTAATCAATAGTGACAATGGAGGACAGTTCAAAAATAAAGACCTTAAGGAACTATGCAAGAGATTCAAAATCACACATCATTGGTCTTCTATCTATTATCCCTAGGATAATGGTCAGGATAAGGCATCCAATAAGGTGATCCTCAAGATCCTCCATCACACAGTCAACAAATCTAGGAGAGACAGGCACCTCCAGATTAATCTAGCCTTGTGGGTATATAGGAAAAGTATGAGGACTCCAACAGGTACAACACCCCTCACTTTGGTTTATGGAGTAGATTTTGTGCTTCCAATAGAGGTCAAGATTCCTACCTTAAGAATTTCTATGAAAGGCCTTATTACTGATGAAGATTATAAGACAGCTCAACTTTAAGAGCTAGTGCTACTAGATGAATGTTGACAAGTGGCTTGTGATCATTTGTGAGCTTATCAGCAACAAATGTCAAGAAGCTACAATCAAAAAGTTAGGCCACATGACTTCCAACTAGGTGATCTCATCCTGAGAGAGAACCCTAAGAATCAACAACAGTGAGCCCAAAAAGGGAAGTTTGAATCAAACTGGCTTGGTCCTTACATCATTACTACAATGTATGGATCTAGTGTTTACTACCTTTCCATAGCCGAGGGAGAAGTGCTCAAGGAACCTGTCAACACTCTCCACCTAAAGTGGTTTTACAACTGATCTGATTACAAAAGCTCTTTGTACATATCTATATGGCCTAAAAAATTCTAAAAATTAGAAAAAGTTCTGAAAAAAAATGTTACCCTGGTGAAAACCTAGTAATAGTCACCTTGGTAACACCAAAAAAATTGAAAAAAAATTAAAAAATACAAAAAAAAACCAAAAAAAAAAAGAAAGAAGAGAAAAATACAAAAAAATTAAAAAAATAAAACAAAAGTGTCATTGGTGAAAACCTAGAAACAAGCATCATAGTAGCAAAAAAATGAAAGTTCTGCCAAGAAGATGAAAACCTAGTAAACAGGCACCTCTTGTCCCTAATGCTCCATCTTGTAATGTATCTTTTGGCTATCTGTTCAATTACTTTACTGCTTTTCCCACTTTTTGCTCATGTATCCATGGATTGAATCTTGTCATAGCTCAGGGACATTCCCCTTTAGTGTCATAGAATCTCTTTTGCAATAGTCACTAGTCATTCTGGCTATGTCTGCCTACTGTCACCAATGTCACTCTTTTTGAGATTCTCCTCATAGAATCTCTTTTGCGGTAGTCACCAGTTGTTCTAGTTGTGTTTGCTTACAATCACCAGTATCACACTTTTCAAGATTCTCCTCATGGAATCTCTTTTGTGACAGTCACCAGTCATTCTGGCTATGTCTTCCTACTATTGCTAGTGTCACTTTTGTCAACATTCTCCTCATAGAATCTCTTTTGCAATAGTCACCAATTTTTTTAGTTGTGTTTGCCTATTTTTTCTCATGTCATGTTTCCATATTTCTTTATGGAAGATCTCTCTTGCATCAATCACTAGTTGTTCTGGTTGTGTCTATCTACTATTGCTCAGTCCTCTTTAGGTTCTTCACCTTGAAGATTCCTCTTTAACCTTAGTCACTAGTCATTCTGGCTACGTCTGTCTACTATTGTTGCCTTATTGAAGAGATTTATTTCATCCATGTTTTGGACACTGACACTTGACATCAATCCTATAACACAAAAACACTAAACTCAAAATGACATACTTGTTTGAATATGCTAAGCATTTTCTTTGTTTGTTTCTCTTTTTCTTTCATCATGTCTCCTCAAGAAACTCAATGGTGTCATTTCTAACTAGAGAAGTAATGACTAGGGGCATGATCTTTTATTTGCTTTCTATTTGTGGTTTGTTTCCAATAAGTTGACATATTCCTATAAGAAGGGTATCCACTATAAGAGCCTCCATCTCGTATTGGATGGCCAGGTGTACCTCGACTCCTTTTATATGAATATGTTAATAATGTTGGTTCTTCTCCTTGTATGTTGGAGTGAAATCTTCATGCTATAGTATGTACTAATATTCATCCTATTAAGTGAATGTATGGGTCACTACAAGTATACCTAGCACACTTTTTTCTTAGGTTGGGAATGCAAGGGTCATTGTGGGTAGAATACTTACTAATTACTTAGCATAGGATGTATCTCTTGTGTGCTTGGTGTGCCTTCCATGCAAGCAACATCTTGATCATCCTAACATTTATGTTTTGATGCTTATGTTAACTTACTACATCAAAAGGGATGAATGTTTTGCTCATTATGACTTCTTGTGCCTCAAATGCATACACTTAATCCTAAAAAATCAATAACAATATGTCCTATTCATATTTACATGATTGAAATGTCAGTAGAAATTGTAGGATATATAAGATTTTTTTCTATACTTAGTGATGATAAGATTTTCGAGGCTTGGTAACTAGACCTAAGGTTGCATTTAACATAGTCTTGCCTTGCATACTTCACTTGCATAAGCACATCATTCAATTGCAACTATGTTTCCATCCTTCATAATGGGGGATTGTGGATCTCTTCAAATGTATCAGGACTCTCCATAGCTACACAAGAATTTGGTTCTTTGGTTCATATTCATGTGCTCCTCAAGGGGATACCTATCACTGTCAAGCAAAAACATACAACACTTCATGAGATGTTAGTTAATTTCCATATGCATTACATCCATGCACTCATGTCATTTACATTACATAATCAAATCACATCACATCAAACATGCATCCATTACATTGCATTTTACATCTCATAATCATCACACAAACATCTCATGTACATCAAAGTAAAAACACAAACACTAACAATGACATGAGCACAATGCTACTCAGCTCAAAATCTCATATATATCTCAAAGAGTGTGTCAGTACAAAAAATGAGCACTACTCAAGCACTATCAATCAAAAATGGCACAAAATGCTGCTGGCACACCAATCCATACATAGCCATAATCAAAATTGGAGGTAAGAATATCATGTGTCTAACTATGGCCAAAACCATCACCTCCTGGGGGAGGAGGAGGAGGTGGCATGTCTAGTCTTGCCAGCAGGTGTGCACCTCTAAAGTCTCATGTATACTATGAGAAGTGAGGCACCTATTGAGCTTCATCGGGCACAATTGTAGAGTATGCTACAAAGTAATAGGCTGTTCAAGCCATCTACAATCTGAACTCATCCTACAGTATCTTTGCCCTCTGCTCTACTACTTGAACCTACTCTCATAATCTTTGGATCTCTTGATCCCACTTGACGATCCATTCATCTCTCACTACCACCTATATATTTAGCTCTCGAATCTATCAAGAGGCCTGGAAAATCTTCTCTCTCTATCACTATAGTGCATTCTAAGGTCCTATAGCATGCTGCTCCTACATCTCCTCATTTAGCATCTAAAGTGCTTGCTTTGCGGGTGCCTGCTCCTCCACCCTTAGCCTCTATTGCCAACTCTACTCCCAACTGCTACCACCTACACCTAGATCTAACCCCACGTGATGTGGGGGGATTTGTACCTATCTGACTCTCTATCACACTTGAGGTGCCTACTACTAGGGTGCCTTCTATTGTGGTACATGGAAAGGGGTGACTGATGAAATACGCTTGAGATGCTGACATCACCCCTGCATCTGATACCTTAGGGAGGTAATCCCACTATGCTGCAACTAGGTTACACACATCAATCATGGATTGCCCAAGATCTAATCTCACTAGCCATTCTTGTGTTAGGTCTCAGGCTACTCTCACATTGGTACAACACTCCTAGGAGACATCCTTTGGCTACCCATATTTCCTCCACATCTGCATGATAGGAAACCTCTCAATAATCTATGTGGTCTTGCCCACCAGTGGCCACAAGAAAAACATCCAACTTAGCTCTCTGGGAGCATCATTCCAATCCTCTTTCTCTTGCCAGGTCTACCATATAATGAAGACCAAGTCATCGAGATGTGTCTTCCAATGATCCATATTACCTAGGACTACCTACATAATCTACCCTCTGTACCTGCATATATAAGGCTCCATCAGCTCGTGGGCATCCTCAAAAATGGGCCTCATCACTGGCAAGTGCTCCCATGCCCAGATCTACAAAACATAAATTCTGGTGGCCATGCTCTTTCGCTCATGATAAACTATCTCATGCATCTCATAGAACATGTGTGCTAGCATACACTAGCCCCATCTGAATCACTCAGGTGAATCAAGCATACATTGTAGCATGATCCCCCATCTACATTCCAACCCATGTTGTCCTCTGTCTGACACCAAAAAGCAACTGATGAATATAGCCAAAATTGAAGCCAACATGTGCATCTAGCCGTATGTATGGACGAGCTCATCCCAGGTGATGGCTCGCCCTATCGCTAACTCTCTCTAAAAAATAACCTACAACACCTTTGTCCCTGCTCAGGGTGCTATATCATATGCCACCCATGGTTTGTGAATGGTATGCAAAGTATCTAGTAGATCTCCTTTAGTGTAATAGTCAGCTCCCCCTATGGAAGATGAAAGGTGTTCATCTCTGAATGGAAATGCTCCACCAGTTCTGTTAAAAGGCCGTGATTCACTAGCACTATAGGGATCTGACATAGAAAGGTAAGACCCAATCTATCTATGTGGGCCATATCTACCTCATCCAGGCTCCACAATAGGGCTCCATATGGTATATAGTGCAACCAAAATGTGATGTCATCAAACACAATCTGAACACACGAACAAGAACAACATGCAAACAGCCAGTACTTTCTTAGAAAGTCAAAACAACAATGAATGAAAGAAAATTCAAAGTTAAAAAATCAAAAAATGCAAATTTTAATTCACATACTCTGCTAGATTTTTGTGTGAAGATGCACTTCCTCATGCAAGAATTTATTTCTTCACGTGAGATAATGCATCTTTGCACATCCTCACGTGAAGAAACATGATCTAATGTGAGAGGCAACACCAATATGAGCAAAGTTTGCCAAATTTCCCATGCATCTCACATGAGAAGTGGGTTTCTCCCGCACAAGATTTCCCATTGGAGCATGCAAAGAAACATCGAGTTGGTGGATCTTCACACAGGAAAGAATTGGCTTTGTGCAAGAAAGGACAGTCTCATGTGTAAATTGATTAACGACCTCCTAAAACATGCTAAAACATGCTAAAAAATACCTTGAAATGCATGGAAAATTAAATGCAAGGCAAGATTATCGATCACTCACTGAAGGTCCATAGTTCGCTAGCTGACTATGTTGTCGAGAGTGCTTGAAACAATGAAATATCACATTGACTGCCATCTTCCTCTCAGAGCTCCTATTCACTAAAGAATAAATGCACAAATGATTTGAAAATGACCCCTTAGGCCTTTACATAGGATTTGACCTAATTTTTTGAAGTGCACTAATTTGCATTAAAATCACCCCTAGCTAATTTGACTGTTCTGAACCCATTTTTAGGATCAAATTCAAAATCTAACACACTTAAGCAGCTCAAAAATGCGTTTTAAAATTTTTGGACCGACACGATCGATGACTAGTGCAGTCCAAATTTTTCTGATACTTTATGATTCTTGAAATATTTTTAACTCAAAATTCTTCATGTTTTCAAATTTTATTTTGGAAAAAGTCAACTCAAGTCAACTATTGTCAATTATGGTCAACCCTTGATCAAACTTAGTCTTCTGGACCTCAAATTCATGCTAAATTGACTCTAAAACTTCTACTGATCATTCTAATCTCTTCTACATTCTCCTAAATCCTTTATTTCTTCTATATCTCTCAACATACTACTCTACATCATATTTTTGGTGTGTCATCTTTTGATTTCACTCTTGAGGGGGCAAGATGATTACATCGTTGAACTGGAATTTCAAATCAATCTAAATCTTTATTTTTCTTAGGGAATCTTGTCACCATCTTATGTCCTCATCACTTTGGGCATTTCATCACTCGGGGCATCTTATTCTTCTCTTCTGGCATCATTTTCATCTATCACATCTTACAAACCATATAAACCTTGACTCATGAGGATCAAGCCTTGTTCTAGGGATGATTCTATGACTCATAATTTGATCTTGATATCTTTTATCAATTTAGGTATCTAGATGTTCTATCGAGATCCTTAAAGATTAAGTTCTGTTCTAGATATAGTCTTTTAAATGCATATCAACTTCAAGTATCTAGATGTTCTCTCTAGATCTTGAAATATTAAGCTCTGTTCTAGAAATAGTTTTTTAAATGCTTATCAATTTCAAGTATCTAGATGTTCTATTTGGATCCTTAAAGGTTAAGCTCCATTCTGGAGATGATCTTTTAAATTCTTATCAAATCTCAGGTCTCTAGGTGTTCTATCTGGATCCTTAAAGGTTAAGCTCCATTCTAGAGATAATATTTTAAATGCTATCAATCTCGGGTATCTACATCCTCTATCTAGATCCTTAAAGGTTAAACTTCATTCTAAAGAAAACCTTTTAGATGCTTATTGATTCATGTATCTAGGTGTTCTACTTGGATTCCTTAGGATTAAGTTCCGTTTTGGAGATGGTCCTTAAAATCTCATCAATTGGTCTTCGTGACATCAACTTTGGAACCAATCTTACTTATTGATCTTTGCATCATACTTTCTAATTTTCTTTGAATTGAACATGTTGCTCACACATTCATTCAAAGAGGGGGAAAATGTAATATGCCAAAATTGGCTCATTGCCATGATCACCAATTCTAGTCTATTCTGATCAATTCTGAAGTCCTATGTCAATGGGAAATTCTAGTTCTAATTCTCGCTACTTGACCTAAGTGTCAACTACAAAAAATCCTAAATATACATTAATCAGGACATATATTTAATTCCTAAGTATTGACTCATATTAGTTGCATTAAACCTATTTGACTAATATTTGATTTAATTTGAAGTGTTTATGCTTTAGTTAAATTAAATTATATCCTAAGGCTAATGTACTAGGGAATTAAAATATTTAATTTAATTATTATGCCCACTTTAATTAATTGAATTAGATTATCCAATTAAATAGAAAAAGGCATAAATGAGGTCATGTCTTAATTATTAAATTAAATAATATCTTCAAAATCCCCTCTTCAATTCTAAAATGGAAACTCTGAGTGAACTACTTCTTGAAATTAGAATCAATCTAGTTAACTTGTGCTCACACTTATGACAAGTTTAGTTAACTACTTATGACTCTCAGATGTGAAATAGTTAATTTCACCTACATGAGGATGTTTCCATCTTAACTAAATCTTGGCTTCAATCCTAACCGTCGATCTGAGTTGATCTCAACCGTTGATGGATTCTAGGAATTCTATTTAAGAGACTCCTAATTCCTCATTATGGGGGTGGAATTGAATTTTTACCAAATATTTTTTGAATTGTCCACTCATTAGCTCATTATTTTGATAAGCTTTTCATTATTTAGATTTAATATCATATAGCTTTAATATGCATACATATAGTCTAGTTTATTTTATATGCTATTAGATTAAGTGCATATCTCATCTAGATTACCTGCATGTCATATAGACTTAATTGCATTCTTTAAACCCTTTGTTCTAGAATGGTCTGCTTGCTTGTATCTCAACTCTGAGAGCATAAATAGGCAAAATCCTTCTAGATAGAAGGCAATGGTTTACACTATTGGACCTCTTGGATGAACTATCCCATGTTCATTCCAGGATGAATCTATAGGTAAGGACCACGTTGAAGTGTGTGTGAGGTTCAGAGGCCCACAAATTCATGTATAAAAAAATCTATATATGTCTTGGTAGATTTGACCTCATCTTCTTTATCAAGTTGATCTTTTTGTCTTTTATCACTTTTTGGTCAAGATCCAAAGTCCGTTATTACAAGGTTAAACTCCTAGACAAAATACTTTCTAAAGAATTCACCTAAGTTCAAAACCTTGCATATACCTTTATCATTAGCATAATCATATTCCTAGTGTCCCTAAATGTCATTTGTACTTACCCTAGTGGTATATCCCCTTCATCTTGCATTGTTCAAAACCTTAGCATCATTTCCAAAATCAAACCCTATCAACTTGTCTATCAACCAAATTGTCTTCTTGATCACTTATCCTCATTTTTCATATCCCAAAAATCATTATTAAACCTATAAAACCATCTCTTGCATAGTTAACCTTGCATATATCAACCACTAGCATCATTACCAAGTCCAACATCCAACCCTAACCTTCATTTTTGATACTAAAGGGTCATTTTCATCTCCTTTAGTCAACCTCCAAAATGTCACTTTGCATTTACATTTACATAGTTTCCCTAGGACATTTTCACCTCACATATCAAAACCCTACTTCAATTGGCATTTTCCTAGGTTGCATAACATCCTTAAACACCTAAAAAACCAAAAAATATCATATCTTGCATACCCACATCCTCATTATCAAGTTTTGTCCTATTTTACCAATTGCACCCCTATTTTACCAACTGCACACTTCAAGTGTGCAATTGGTAGTTTCAAAGTGCAATTGGTAGTTTTAGAGTGCACTTGGTAATTAAGGGTTTCATTTTAGGTTTTAAAACCCTAATCTACACTTCCATAGGCTTCATTGCATCCTAAAACCTTGGAAAACACTGTAAAACCCTCAAATCATTCACATTTTGCATTTTAGCCACCGTAACACCTCTGTTTACCCATTGCATACCTCCTACTTACCAACTACTTACCTTTAGGGCCCTAAGTGCACCAAGGGTGCAGTTGGTACTATTTGAGCACAGTTGGTGGTTTAGGTGTGCATTTGGGAGGTAGGGAATCCATTTAGGTTTTCCCCCACTTCATCTGCATCCTTAGGTATCATGCTAGCACTTACTAGGACACAATCAGATTAGAGGCATGAAGAACTTTATCAACCCTTGTTTTTTGAGGCATCAACACAACCAAAACCTCGTCCAAGATAGAAGAAGAGCAAGAAAACCCAATAAACCTTTGACAAAGACCAAATCGAGGCATCACAACCGTTACTTGCAGACACCTTAAACATGTATCCACAAGATCACCATAACCAAGAAATGATGCAAAAAACCCTAAAAAATGCACCTACCATGAGGTTTCCTTCAAACACTTCCCCTACACATGGGATGGTTAAATGGAGTCCTAACTTTGAACCTATATACGTGTCAATACCACCCAAAGGTGGAACTGTACCAACTACACCTGAGGATGAACAAACACACTCCTTTGATTTCAACAAACCCAATAAAAGTACCTTCAACTATAATGCATCAAATGCACAAAAAGGTATTATACACCTAACTGATGACTCTGACACTGATTATGGCATCACTAATGAAGAAATGGCTAGGGCATGTCACAACAAATTTTTTTGCAAGAACTTCAAACTTTTGGAAGCCCAAGAAATTGTCAAATTCAACCCAAACATGGAGAGACCTAAGTCCAAACATCAAACCAACACAACAATTGAAAACATACAACCCATGATCAATTTGGACTTAGATAAGGAAAAAAAACCTTTGGATTTTTCAAATACAATAGTGGCACCTATAAGGTCCCATCAAAAATCAACCATTGAAATCCTCCAAAGCACATTTGAACACATCAACATTAATCCCTTGTTTGATGAACCATAAGCAATGAAGGGAAACAAGACTCTTCCTAAGTATCCCAAGAGGATGTTAAGACTTTACCTCAATCACATGATGAAATAATAGGATGTGCCTAAAGGGACTTGTACTCTAGGGATGCCAAACATACCTCCCTTGGAGACAAATCAACAAAGTGCACCTTTGCTCCTAGCTCTACCAAGTGTTATGATGTCAAATGTTATGGATCATCAACTACAATAATCCCTATTGATGCGCAAAGGAAAAGTCATATTTACATTACACCTATTCCCAAAAGGAATGCACCTCATTGTTAAGTCAATATGATGTCCCAAGGAGAAACCTCTAACACAGAAAGGTGCCAAAGCAATAATACCAACATGGTGATCAATTCTCAAGGACATAACCAACTACCCTGGAAACATCAACCCACAATAGCCCAAGGACTTAATGTTTCCAACACATGTGCGACATATCAACAACAACATTAACCACAACAACAAAAACTGTAAGTGGTGCAAGGATCCAATGTAAATCTGCTTGACTTATATGCAATGTATCAACAACAATTCCGACAACAACAAGCCATGTTTTCTAAAAAATAAGAGAAACTCAAACAATAGTTGGAATACCAAAGATTCCTTAAGCAATAGATTGCATACTAGCAACATTTTTTACAATAGCATCATGTGCCACAACAACCCCAATAGATACCTCTACAACAACAATCACATACAACCAATGGAGGTATCCTAACAACAACTGCAACAAATGGCACAATAACAACACATGGTACATCAATCATAGTCGATACTACAACAAGTGGCACATCAGATACCACAACAAGTACCCCAACATGTATCACAATAGGGCCATTTTTGTCTTCGAGGTACTAACATACCTCCACCACCTAGTGACACATCACCAGACTCATCAAACACAAAAATATCAAAACTGAGTAGAAATAACTCTTGCCATAGAAAATGGTCTACTCATAGGCACAAGAGACTTGAAAGGAAAGATATCATACAAAACCCTAATGAAGAGATATTGCAACAATTCAAACAACTTTCTGAACAAGTCAAGGCATTGAGAGTCCAAAATAAATAAGCTCTATATACAAAAAGGGACCTACATCCTAATCCATTTGATAAAATTTTGTATATGCTCCCATTCCCAAAACACTTTAAGGCTCCAAGATTCAAAAAATATCAAGGAAAAGACAACCCCATTGATCACATCCGAGAATTCTATGCCTCTTGTACAAAACTCAGTGATGAGCCCACTTACCTCATGACACTATTTCCTCATTCTCTAGGTGGGTCCACACTTGAATGGTACTCAAAACTTCATGGTACTATAAAATCTTGGTTAGAGCTAGTAGACAAGTTCATCTCCCATGTTGCCTTTAACTTTACGAATGAGGTGACACTTTCCAATTTGTGTTCAACTAAATAGAAGATAGGAGAATCATTTATCAAATTCTTATTATGCTAGAGAAGCTTAGTCAGTCAATGCTCACTAGACATTCCTAAAAAACAACAAGTTAACCTATGCATTGAAAACTTAGTCCCTAACTTAATGTATGAGCTTAAAATCAAAATTCCAAGCACCATT
Source organism: Cupressus sempervirens (assembly GCA_028749045.1). Classification (NCBI taxonomy): domain Eukaryota; kingdom Viridiplantae; phylum Streptophyta; class Pinopsida; order Cupressales; family Cupressaceae; genus Cupressus; species Cupressus sempervirens. Next base: position 636,627,355 of record CM053784.1, on the reverse strand, counting down.
TCTAAACTGATGAAAAAAGAGGCTAGTACTGAAGATTCTCTTATCCATAAGGGAATCCTCAAGATGAACAAGGAAAACACAAACACCAACTTGTCTAATGACAAGGCAAAAAATTTCTCCAAAAAAAAGAATGTGACTAATGAGGGCATTGTAGATGCCCATACAATTAGCATAGAACAACCTCAATTGACTTTGAAAGATGCAAACCCAACAAATTCAGAAACTCCCAATCAAACATTAGCCCGACAATAGATGACTGAGACTTCCACACAAGAGAAACCTCAAAGACATCCTAGAACCAAGGATAGTAAATTCACACCACTGTGGATACATCTTGAGATTGCACTACAATAGTTGGTAATAACTTTCTATAGTTACCCTCGATCAAAGATGAACTGTTAACTAAATCAAATCAGTGGGATGACAAAAAATTATGTGGTTACCACCACACCAAAGGACACAAAACCTCATCATGTTTCTAGTTAAAACATGCAATAAAAAACCTTATTGATGATGGTGTAATCATAGTCAATCCATTACTACTAGCATCCAACTCTAATCTCAGTATTTTCAAAGATCTTTTGGGTAATCACGACAAAGATAAGGCCTCCAGTTGAAACTCATACTCACAAGCTAATGTAAATTATACATGTATTGGATATGACTACACTATCAACTATTTCAATGAGTCTGATTCCCGCATGTCCACATTCATTTTAAAAGCTGAAGACCCTCACTATGCTATCACTACATGGTATACCAAGATCACCCTACCTGGAGCTCCTTCTAGACCTACTGCCTCTACTAGACCTATACCCCCTAGTAGGCCTAATGCTCCTACTTCATATGATTATAGCATTGTTGAACAACTTGGCAAGACCCTTATGAAAATATCTATCTTGGACCTACTGTGTGCATCTCCCCAACACCAGAAGATCTTGGGTCAAGCCCTTAAAGAGTTAATAGTCCTAGATAACATGGATATTGCCTAGTTCTAGGCCATGGTTTGGAACCTGTTGGCGCTAAAATTTGCATGGTCAATTTTGAACCCTGTTGAGAAAAATTAGCCCTATAAATGCTTTTAAATGAGATTGTACCCAGTTGTTAGTCTGAGGCCTAAGAGGTGTTTAATGTTTCTAACACCTTTCATTTAGTGCATCTATGTGTTCTATGAAGTTAAACTGACATTTCGAACCATTCTGTGAAGTCCCATTTTGAGCTAGTGTCAAAATTTGCAATCCTGCCCAAGTGTCAAATAGCGATCAGAGGCCCAGTTTGCATCTGAATATCTTTTACCCAGGACTGTTTCATGACTAGTCACTTTGGGGATGTTTAGTTTCCTTAATAGAGAACCTATGTTTCAATTTTCAAGTCATTTCGAATCCGTTTGACTAGGTTTTGCACCCCACAAAGTTGGTCATTTACTGTTTTGTGCATTTAACTAGTTGTTCACAATTCTGGGAAGCCCTGTTCGACCAATCATATCTTTGACCCAGTTGACCCAAGTGAAAAAATTCTTTTTACATTATGTTCTAGGGGTAAGACACTTCATATATTCCAATTTTGAGATCATGTCAAATCCATTTGATCAGTTTGCTAACATGATCAAAAACCCAGTTTGCATTTGTTTTGTTACGGCTAAGGTATCCAGATTGATCCGTACCCCTGTTCGGCGTGTTATAACTTTGATCCTGTGATTGGCTAGCCTAAATGGATTGTACCATTGTGTTGTGTCCTAGAAATCCTTGAAGTATGCCAATTCTTAAGTCATGATGAATCCATTTGCATACTTTCTTATGTCCGTACATTTGCCAAAAATCACTTTTTGACACATTTGCCAGTTAAAATTTCCAAGTGCCTATTTTCGGAAATTCGCCAAATGTGCCCGGTGATTCGTCAAGAGCCCAAACTATAGAATTCCATTCTCCTCATGGCAAAGAACCTATATCCCAATTTTCAGAAACCCAAGTGATCAATAACCTAGTTTATGATGCCGAATCCGAGCCCAGTTTATGTTTTTTAACATTGTCTGCCTGCAGGATATTTGAAGTATGGATGTTCGGCAATTAAAATCTCTTCACTGGGAATTCGTCATGGGATGAAAATTTGCAGTATGGTAGAGCGTGTAGGATTGAACACTCATGTTGATTCTCGTGGCTTGGTTACTTGATTGAATCAAGTTTTAAGGCTAGCTGGCAGGCCTCCTGACACAAATTCCGCAGTGGTGCAGAAGTGATTGAAATAGTCTTCTACTATTTGGTTTTAAATATAATTTCATTTTGAAAAACATTGGCATTTATGCAAGCCATTACATTTGAGAATTATACATTCCTTTCAAATTTCAATATCATATATTTATGATACAACGTAGATGGATTCTCAAATGTTATTTGTCTCAAATATTTATAATTTTAAAAAAAAACAAGGAGACTTCAAACATCTGTAGCATTCCATGCGGAGAGAGAGAGAACAGATTGGTGTCTCACGTTTTGCAGGGAGCTCTCTGAAAATGGGAATCAGCGCATGAAATGAGCTGCAAATTTGGCATTTCGCGCTAAGAAAAGAAAGCTGGCAGCAAGGATACAAGACCAGACACGTTGAAACAAACCCAGTGCTGACTCTCCACATGTTTAAAGGCAAAAACGAGTCAGTTGCAAAGACAGAGGTCTGCACTAACCAGAAGAAAGTCCTCACGCATTCAATATCAATGAAGCATCCGCACTTTCAGCAGAGAAAACACCATTAACAGAGGTATCAAGCCGAATCTCCCATTGGTTAAATTCATAAAGAATGAAGACCATGCTATTGAGCTGGAAGCCTATGAGCAAGAACGCAGGTCAAAGACGCCTCCATTCAAACTTTTAATCCCACATGCGGCTCACGATTGAAGTCTATAGTTTATACATACTATGCAACACATACCATAAAATGAATTGAAGAATGGGTTTTATTAAAGAAAAGGCAGCGCTTTGTGGTGGACTTGTGGTCGACCAGCCAGTTGGAGGATGGAACAACAAAATTTTGACCAGAAAAGCATGCAGATTGAGGATGACGTCAGCAAAGCCAAGCGCCAGAAAAGTAAGAAATCCGGCTAGTCGCTACCTCGCTAGCCGGAAATTTCTCGAAAATCCGGCTAGCGAGGTAGCGAGTCGTCGGGAAATTTCAAAAAATCCGGCAAGGGTTAGTATGCATTGTGGGTCCCACGTGCATTTCCATCAGCGAATCAGATGGTGACAAGTGGCGGTAATAGAGTAAATGGACAGTGATGTGGCAGGCAAATGGCAGGAGCGCACCAGATGGCGCCATGTGGCAGATCTGACGGTTCGCGTTACCTCGCCAACTGAAGCTGCTCACTGGTTAAGCATTGCGAAGTAGCGAGGAGACGACACGTGGCGGATGATGCAGACCATGTAGGCCAATCACAGAGTGACACGTGGCACTTGGTCAACAGAAGTTTGACCCGAGAGAAAATGAGAAAAAATTTTAGACTTTTCAAATTTTAATATTTTATTATTGTTTTTTCTCAAATCTCACGTCAAGTTCATTTTAATAAAGTTTGAAACTTTATATAGTTTAAACTATATGAAAGTTTTAAATTTTACAAAAATATATGTTTCAAACCACTGAGTAGAGACTGAGATTTTCAAAAGGCAATATCTGGGGCAATTTTTAACCAAATTGGGCACTCCAATATACCGTTGGAATCGGGAGAGGACGAACTTTCAGATTCTGAAGTCAGTTTTTACACAGGTATCAGTCAGTTTGAGCTACACGAGATTTTTATCAGGTACCTTAAAGTGCAACCATATTCATACCAAGAAGTTCAGATTTGTTTTTTGTCAAGATAATGACCTGGATATCAACTGAAAGGCAATGGAAATGCAGTTAGGGTCGAATTTGTCCTGATTTACTCAGTAGAAACTCATTTTAACTGGCTTTTTCATGGGGCAATCAGATATTTTGGCAAGTAAAGATTTTTCATCATTAGGCAAGGATATTTTGCAAGTTTGTTACAGATTAATGATGAAACAAAATCAGATCAGAAGGGATGAAAGAAGAAAGAGGTTTTCAGTTGCACAAGATGGGATTCCAAGTGGACACTTGTCGTCTTCAATTTCAATCCGGGAATTCATCTCTAGGCTATATCTTTCTTTCTTTCTTCATTGAGAAGGGTTCCAGTTTTTGTACTGAGAAACCATTCTTCAGCATTTCTTCTTGTATTGAACAACATTTTAAGTTTTATGTAGATAGTTCTTTTCTGTTAGGTGATCTATGAGTTATTTTCTATACATTTCATGTATTTGATTTCAAGGAAAACAAATAAAGTACAGCAAAAGTTTGAAGTTCAGTTTGAATCTTGTCTCCTGATTATGGCTCTGTTATTTCTTCTAATTTGTGATCAAAGAGCATGAATTAGGTTGCATTACATTTTGAAATGTATGTGGTTAAAATGTCTTGCTTATGGAACAAAGAACCATTTAATTGCTTGATATTTGTCACAGGGTTTGCAGATTTCATGATAGGATTTTCTGAGTATGAGATTCATTCTGTAGCAGATGTCTATTCACAAGGTGAAAGATAGATCAGGGATCTTAATGTAGAGATACGTTTGAGGTTTCCAGGAGATGTATGGTTATGATTCATTTAATTGCCCAATAGATAAGGCACTGGTCAGAGATAGGATCATTAAGTTCTGTTGTTCATACTTGGGTCTTGCTGATATCAACATATTAAATCAATTTTCCCTTTTATGTTGAAAGCTATTCAATGTTAACCCGCACTTAGCTTGCCAGTTTCATGAGTTATGTTCTTAGCTATTTCATGCTTGTGATTCCTGGTTGAGTATAGAAGAAATGAGGGTTTTATCTGCTTCATATTAGATTCAGTGTATGCTTTGACAACTAGTACCATATAAAGAATCTACAGGTCTACCCACCTAGGTTTTGCAGAGCCTGAAGAAGAAGAAGGGTCATGCCTTATAGTTGGCCTGGTGTCTGAATGGATGTGTTGATAATGGGAGTTAGCTGCCCCTAGATGCATCTTGTTCTCATCAGGGTAATTGGAAATGGGTAACGTTTTCAAACACCAACAAAATGGCGACTCTGCTGGGGACTGTATTGGATCAGAATCAAGACAAACCTTGAGAATTTGAAAAGAAGAGATTCAATACAGCATTAGAAGTGCATTAAAAATTTTCAGCAGTAAGTTCTCTGATGTTCTTTCCAGTTTTCTTACTCCAAATCATGCACCCCAGTATGTTTTATCCACTTGCAACAGTGACTTATTGGTTGAGTTCAGATTGTGCTCTCCTCAAGTTTTATTTTCAATCAATTCAACCGGACCTTGTTTTCAAAGTGCTGTTGTAATTTCAGAGTCAGAATTGTGATTAAAAGTTTGTTTCTCTTCACGGTGTTTGGTGACTTTCAAAATTTTCAAGTTGAATTGTCAGTACAGATCTGCCATGTTATAAATCATTGTTTCAAATCTTTCTCACAATAGTGAGTGGCGACTCTACTTAAAGGATCTCTAAATCATTGTAGATCAGTGATGTATAAATTGTTTTCAAGAGTTTTCAGTGTAATCAAGCAGATCTGAAAATTAGGTGAATTTGCAAGCAAGAAGAGATATCTATTATAAGTTTCTGACTAGTAAGTGTTGTTTGATTTGCTGTTATAAGAATTTGTAATGATAAAGATGAATCACAGCAGTGATGTCATTTAATTCTCCTCAAGGAGATGGCGACTCTGTAAGGTTTGATCAGTGGTGTAAAGAATTTAGATTAGCACCAGGCCAATCAGCAGATCAATGGTTTCATGCAGCAACACTTGAGGTATTTTATGCTTTCATATGATTTCTTTTCAATGAAAGTGAGTTCCACATATGTGTTCTCCATCAAGTGAAGTTTTAGCACTAAGAAGAGGTGAATGATTTGATAAGTTTTATGCACTTGATTAGAACGAGTTTCAATTGTTGTTTTGAAGTTGTGAAGTGTATTTGAAGTTTTGAATTGGTAGAAAGAACTCCAGATCTGCTGCAATTAATAAATTCTGGAAGTGTTTAATGGTGAATGAGTCTTGACTTTGAAGAATGTTAAGTTTTATCTCATCTAATATGCAGCTTGTTAGTGAAAGTTTTAGATCTGTTTCTACCAGGAGGTATATGCCATTGAATTTTAATGGTATTCATGGTTTCCCGAATACTATGCCTTGTAACCTCAGAAAGTATTTGCCTAAGTTTGGTGGAAACCATGAAAATTCAGCCAGTCATCATGTTCAGCTGTTTAGTGACTTGGTTGGTGATTTTGAAATTGCTCATGAAGACATTCAGATGAAATTGTTTGTTCAGACTTTAGAGGATGATGCTAGGGACTGGTTTTCATTTTTACCAGCATGTTTAATTTCATCCTGGGATGAATTATTATCAGCCTTCATGATGCAGTTCGGGGAAAGAGTAAGCATCTCTGAATATTTTGATAAGTTTTTGAAAATTGAAATCAGGAATGGTGAGTTAGTTCCTGAATTTAATATCAGATTTGCAAAGATTTTGAGTGAATTTCCTGAAAGTTACAAGCCGGATGATCAAATGTGTTTAGTGGTTTATCTCGGTGCTTTTGATAAAAAGATGAACTACCTGTTGAGAGATAAGGAACCTAGAACTTTACATCATGCATTCATGACAGCTATAGAGATTGAGAATAACATAAAATATGGCTTAACCCGTAGTCACTTCTCTAGAAATATTGGCTGGCAATATCAGGTGCAAAGCACAAGCCAATGTCATAAGGAGTGTTTGATTTCAGATCAACAAATAAGCACTCCTGCTATTGTAAATAGTTTTGTTGAAGCCTCAGAAATAAAAACATGTGAACATGAAATCTCTTTGTTGCAAAAAGGAAATGATTCCATTCGTGCTGAAGTGAATGCACATGTTTATGGTACCACAATAGCAAATGATAGAATTGATTCACTTGATGAGTCATCCATGCAAGATATAAATCCGGCCATTCATTTTCCCATTGATAATTTGCATTATGTTGAAAACGTAATGAATCAGGAAGAGGAAAGGTATTCACCTCAGTATGAGGAGGAAGAAACCAGAAGTGATCTATCAAGTGATAAAGGTGAAATTTCTGATCCGACATGTCATGGCAAGATGACACAATATAAAGAATGTAAATCATATGTATCTCAGTCACAGTCAGAAGAACTAAGCTCATATGTTGATAATGTTTCAGCGGTAGAGATGCATTCTCTTGACCAACAGGATAGGCAAGAAATGAATTATCTCATTGAGAGATTGCATCATGTTGAGAACGTTATTAAATCTGAAGTTGAAAGACAATCATATCAATGTGAGTATGATAAAGCTGAGAGTCATTTTCCAAGTGATAATTATGTTGCTGATCCAATATATTATCAAGAGGTGTCATATGAAGCTGATGATGAGAGTTATTACTCAAGTCAAGAAGAGGATAGTGCTAGTATGTGTTCATCTTCATGTGAATCAGATGCTGATTGGGAAGAAGAGAGCAATGATGGAAGTGAGTGTTCTCTTGCTAATAAAGGTACAAATGCTGTTTCTGAATCTGAAAGTGAGTTTCCATATCAGAATTGTGTAAACCAGTTTGAGATTGAAAGTTATGAAGAAAATGTGTCTACACAATATGAAGACAAAGAGGTTATCCATAAAGACATATTGCCTAATTGTGTAGAAGAGTGTCTTGAGGATGAGTGTAATGATGATCAGTACGTGATTGACTCTGAGATTAATACATCAGCACCTTTTGGTAAGATAAATGATGATTTTCTTACAAGACATTTGAATCACCTATATGGAGACAATGAAAGTAACTTTGATCTATTTTCTACATGCTTCGTTGACAGAGTGGATGTTGATTCTTCATGTAGTTCTAATTTTTCTTCATATGTTGAAAGTGTCCATGACAGTGATGTTAGAAATGATTTTAAAGTTTTCACTAATCCATTATATGGTGAGGAGCTTGATGTTGATCAGCACATCACTTGTCCTAATGTCTATAAAGGCGCTTTGCATGGAGTTATCAATCCTCTTTTTGAAGAGCACATGGACAGTTCAGATTTAGAAGAGAATAAGTTTAATGATGATACTTTGTCTTACTGCTGTAAGAGGTCAAACTGTTCTTCTTCCAAATATGACAGTGAATATGATCATGATGTTGCATCTGATTATGATAACAAGGTGTTTAATAAGACGGTTATTGAAAATCTACCTATACCTTGCAATGAGATTCATGATGAACTCTCCGATGTGAAGACTAATTTGTTTGCTGATTGTGAAGAACCATTTGAAGATTATAGATTAGTCTCAAATTTTGACATTGATTATATATGTGAGTACAAGTCAGAATGTTCATTTGAATATCGTCCAGTTATGTATAAGGAAACACATTTTCAAGGTATGAGTGATCCCTTTCCCCAAGTTGAATATGAAGCCTTCATATTCGGAAATGATAGCATGCATGAGTCATTTGTTAGAGAAGGTTTTCACTTTCAGTCTGATATTTTTGAGCATGCTGATCAGAACTTTCATAATGAGCTAACGGTTGAAGATGAATATAGTTTTTATATGCATTATGGAAGTAAGAGTGTTGATTTTGTTTTGCCAAGTGATTTGTCATACGATGATGATATGATTGGTGAAACTAATAGAAGAAGAAAATTCAGTTTACCTCATGAAAGTTCAGATGAGAATCATGTTTATGACAGAGGTAAACAATTTTGCTGAAGTTCAGTGGCCCGGGGCCATCGTGTGTACATAGTCTTGGTAGTTGTAGTTGTTTCCCTGTTTTCAATAAAGCTATTCGAGAGAGTTTTGCTGTTCAGTTGTGTGGTCTTCTTCCTCCAGAGATCTGAATCCTTGCCATGCCCGCAAGGGACATGCATCCCCAGACAGAGCCACTGTTGGCGCTAAAATTTGCATGGTCAATTTTGAACCCTGTTGAGAAAAATTAGCCCTATAAATGCTTTTAAATGAGATTGTACCCAGTTGTTAGTCTGAGGCCTAAGAGGTGTTTAATGTTTCTAACACCTTTCATTTAGTGCATATATGTGTTCTATGAAGTTAAACTGACATTTCGAACCATTCTGTGAAGTCCCATTTTGAGCTAGTGTCAAAATTTGCAATCCTGCCCAAGTGTCAAATAGCGATCAGAGGCCCAGTTTGCATCTGAATATCTTTTACCCAGGACCATTTCATGACTAGTCACTTTGGGGATGTTTAGTTTCCTTAATAGAGAACCTATGTTTCAATTTTCAAGTCATTTCGAATCCGTTTGACTAGGTTTTGCACCCCAAAAAGTTGGTCATTTACTGTTTTGTGCATTTAACTAGTTGTTCACAATTCTGGGAAGCCCTGTTCGACCAATCATATCTTTGACCCAGTTGACCCAAGTGAAAAAATTCTTTTTACATTATGTTCTAGGGGTAAGACACTTCATATATTCCAATTTTGAGATCATGTCAAATCCATTTGATCAGTTTGCTAACATGATCAAAAACCCAATTTGCATTTGTTTTGTTACGGCTAAGGTATCCAGATTGATCCGTACCCCTGTTCGGCGTGTTATAACTTTGATCCTGTGATTGGCTAGCCTAAATGGATTGTACCATTGTGTTGTGTCCTAGAAATCCTTGAAGTATGCCAATTCTTAAGTCATGATGAATCCATTTGCATACTTTCTTATGTCCGTACATTTGCCAAAAATCACTTTTTGACACATTTGCCAGTTAAAATTTCCAAGTGCCTATTTTCGGAAATTCGCCAAATGTGCCCGGTGATTCGTCAAGAGCCCAAACTATAGAATTCCATTCTCCTCATGGCAAAGAACCTATATCCCAATTTTCAGAAACCCAAGTGATCAATAACCTAGTTTATGATGCCGAATCCGAGCCCAGTTTATGTTTTTTAACATTGTCTGCCTGCAGGATATTTGAAGTATGGATGTTCGGCAATTAAAATCTCTTCACTGGGAATTCGTCATGGGATGAAAATTTGCAGTATGGTAGAGCGTGTAGGATTGAACACTCATGTTGATTCTCGTGGCTTGGTTACTTGATTGAATCAAGTTTTAAGGCTAGCTGGCAGGCCTCCTGACACAAATTCCGCAGTGGTGCAGAAGTGATTGAAATAGTCTTCTACTATTTGGTTTTAAATATAATTTCATTTTGAAAAACATTGGCATTTATGCAAGCCATTACATTTGAGAATTATACATTCCTTTCAAATTTCAATATCATATATTTATGATACAACGTAGATGGATTCTCAAATGTTATTTGTCTCAAATATTTATAATTTTAAAAAAAAACAAGGAGACTTCAAACATCTGTAGCATTCCATGCGGAGAGAGAGAGAACAGATTGGTGTCTCACGTTTTGCAGGGAGCTCTCTGAAAATGGGAATCAGCGCATGAAATGAGCTGCAAATTTGGCATTTCGCGCTAAGAAAAGAAAGCTGGCAGCAAGGATACAAGACCAGACACGTTGAAACAAACCCAGTGCTGACTCTCCACATGTTTAAAGGCAAAAACGAGTCAGTTGCAAAGACAGAGGTCTGCACTAACCAGAAGAAAGTCCTCACGCATTCAATATCAATGAAGCATCCGCACTTTCAGCAGAGAAAACACCATTAACAGAGGTATCAAGCCGAATCTCCCATTGGTTAAATTCATAAAGAATGAAGACCATGCTATTGAGCTGGAAGCCTATGAGCAAGAACGCAGGTCAAAGACGCCTCCATTCAAACTTTTAATCCCACATGCGGCTCACGATTGAAGTCTATAGTTTATACATACTATGCAACACATACCATAAAATGAATTGAAGAATGGGTTTTATTAAAGAAAAGGCAGCGCTTTGTGGTGGACTTGTGGTCGACCAGCCAGTTGGAGGATGGAACAACAAAATTTTGACCAGAAAAGCATGCAGATTGAGGATGACGTCAGCAAAGCCAAGCGCCAGAAAAGTAAGAAATCCGGCTAGTCGCTACCTCGCTAGCCGGAAATTTCTCGAAAATCCGGCTAGCGAGGTAGCGAGTCGTCGGGAAATTTCAAAAAATCTGGCAAGGGTTAGTATGCATTGTGGGTCCCACGTGCATTTCCATCAGCGAATCAGATGGTGACAAGTGGCAGTAATAGAGTAAATGGACAGTGATGTGGCAGGCAAATGGCAGGAGCGCACCAGATGGCGCCATGTGGCAGATCTGACGGTTCGCGTTACCTCGCCAACTGAAGCTGCTCACTGGTTAAGCATTGCGAAGTAGCGAGGAGATGACACGTGGCGGATGATGCAGACCATGTAGGCCAATCACAGAGTGACATGTGGCACTTGGTCAACAGAAGTTTGACCCGAGAGAAAATGAGAAAAAGTTTTAGACTTTTCAAATTTTAATATTTTATTATTGTTTTTTCTCAAATCTCACGTCAGGTTCATTTTAATAAAGTTTGAAACTTTATATAGTTTAAACTATATGAAAGTTTTAAATTTTACAAAAATATATGTTTCAAACCACTGAGTAGAGACTGAGATTTTCAAAAGGCAATATCTGGGGCAATTTTTAACCAAATTGGGCACTCCAATATACCGTTGGAATCGGGAGAGGACGAACTTTCAGATTCTGAAGTCAGTTTTTACACAGGTATCAGTCAGTTTGAGCTACACAAGATTTTTATCAGGTACCTTAAAGTGCAACCATATTCATACCAAGAAGTTCAGATTTGTTTTTTGTCAAGATAATGACCTGGATATCAACTAAAAGGCAATGGAAATGCAGTTAGGGTCGAATTTGTCCTGATTTACTCAGTAGAAACTCATTTTAACTGGCTTTTTCATGGGGCAATCAGATATTTTGGCAAGTAAAGATTTTTCATCATTAGGCAAGGATATTTTGCAAGTTTGTTACAGATTAATGATGAAACAAAATCAGATCAGAAGGGATGAAAGAAGAAAGAGGTTTTCAGTTGCACAAGATGGGATTCCAAGTGGACACTTGTCGTCTTCAATTTCAATCCGGGAATTCATCTCTAGGCTATATCTTTCTTTCTTTCTTCATTGAGAAGGGTTCCAGTTTTTGTACTGAGAAACCATTCTTCAGCATTTCTTCTTGTATTGAACAACATTTTAAGTTTTATGTAGATAGTTCTTTTCTGTTAGGTGATCTATGAGTTATTTTCTATACATTTCATGTATTTGATTTCAAGGAAAACAAATAAAGTACAGCAAAAGTTTGAAGTTCAGTTTGAATCTTGTCTCCTGATTATGGCTCTGTTATTTCTTCTAATTTGTGATCAAAGAGCATGAATTAGGTTGCATTACATTTTGAAATGTATGTGGTTAAAATGTCTTGCTTATGGAACAAAGAACCATTTAATTGCTTGATATTTGTCACAGGGTTTGCAGATTTCATGATAGGATTTTCTGAGTATGAGATTCATTCTGTAGCAGATGTCTATTCACAAGGTGAAAGATAGATCAGGGATCTTAATGTAGAGATACGTTTGAGGTTTCCAGGAGATGTATGGTTATGATTCATTTAATTGCCCAATAGATAAGGCACTGGTCAGAGATAGGATCATTAAGTTCTGTTGTTCATACTTGGGTCTTGCTGATATCAACATATTAAATCAATTTTCCCTTTTATGTTGAAAGCTATTCAATGTTAACCCGCACTTAGCTTGCCAGTTTCATGAGTTATGTTCTTAGCTATTTCATGCTTGTGATTCCTGGTTGAGTATAGAAGAAATGAGGGTTTTATCTGCTTCATATTAGATTCAGTGTATGCTTTGACAACTAGTACCATATAAAGAATCTACAGGTCTACCCACCTAGGTTTTGCAGAGCCTGAAGAAGAAGAAGGGTCATGCCTTATAGTTGGCCTGGTGTCTGAATGGATGTGTTGATAATGGGAGTTAGCTGCCCCTAGATGCATCTTGTTCTCATCAGGGTAATTGGAAATGGGTAACGTTTTCAAACACCAACAGAACCTATCCACCTCACAGCATATCACCTTTTCCCCTTAGGATATTCCAAATGATAGACCCAACCACAATGATCCCCTTCATCTCGAAGTCTTCATCCATAATGCCGAATTCAGATATGTCTTAATAGATGGAGGAGCAGGACTAAACATTTGTACCCTTAAGGTTGTCAAAGGTTTGGTTTATTCTAAAGAAGATGTGGATCCCTCTCACAGAATCACAATAAAGGCCTATGATGATGGTGAATGCTTCTCCAAGGGTGTCATCATATTACCCATAAGAATTGGTCCAGCTACTAAAGATACATTATTCCATGTCCTAGATATAGAAAGGAATTGTAACATGATACTAGGATGCCCTTGGCTTCATGCTATGAAAGCAGTGCCCTCTACATATCATCAATGTTTAAAATTTTCCTATAAAAATGTGGAGGTTACCATCCCTATTGATCCAGACCCTTTCTAGTTTTGTGCTAATCTAAGAGATGCTACTGCATACCAAGTCCCAACAAACAATGAAGCACAACCCACAGATTCCTCTAAATATGTGGATGTAGATATACTCCTTAGTAAGGCCAAGGAAAAGATGAAGATTGAAGATAATTGGTGTGGAGAGTACTTTATGTCTCAAGTATCCCACATTAGGGAGTCACCACTTTCTCCCCAATATTATGGTAAATCAGAACTATTGCAAACACAACATTTTGAGATTAGTACACAAAATACCACTTATATCAATGAGAATACTTCTATTTGTATGGAGAAAGCACAAGCAAAAAAAAAACCCACTTTGATATCTCCTAGCAAGTATTGACTTGGGTTTACTATCATGCAAAAACAAGGTTATGATGGATGTAGTGGTCTTGGATCTTAGAAACAAGGTATAATTGAACCTATCACTACAAAAGGATGAGCTCCTAGTTTGGGGCTTGGATTTAAACCATCACAAATAGGTCCTCCTAGTACTATGGTACCTACGTGTAAGACTATGGATGTTTTGAATTATGAAAAGGCATCTAAGGGTACCCAACCTGAAACCAATAGTTCTCCAGCTTCTAAGCATGACCCCAATTATATCACTGAATCTGATGACCATATCTATACCTTCAACTAGAGCCCATTCAACACTGATGATGACATCCCCTCAAGTAATCCTAAACTATTGGATTGGGACCAACATGGACCACCAATTTTTGATCAATTTGAAAATGATGATGCTCTCACAATAGACTTTGAAATCTATGAAGGCATTAAAATTGGTGATCATACAAAATAAATTTCTCCTAAAGAGAACACATCAGCATATTTTGGGAAGTCAATTCCGTCTTCCAGATGCAAAATTGAACACAAAGAAAAAAGTGACAAAAGTAGGTCTCTTGTTGAAAACTAGAAGGTGTCATTAGACTGTGAAAAATCAAAAGTTAAGTAGCTTCCAAGGATACAAGATAAACAAGAAGATGCCATGAATATAAGTGTTACAATATTCAACATAGCACATAGTCTTTTTGAGCTCTCTCAATCAGCCTTTATGTGGGAAATTGTTGGTCTCAATCCTCCCAATCCTTCCTTATATCCAATTGTTTATCCCCCAATCCTACTATCTAATTTTCCCAACAACCAAGATCAAAACTCTATCCAAAAACCCTTTGTGTATGTCATCATGATGTCACATACAAAGAATCCTTTGACCCATTTATCATCAGATGCCTTGATTCACAAGAGGCAAAAACTATCTTACATATGGTACATGATGGTATATCTCGAGGCCTTTCTAGTGGTTTGATATGAGCTACAAACTTGGAATGACTCTTGCATAGTTATAGTTAGTTGAGGGTCCAAAGATTATCAACTAGCAGCACCAACAACAAATTTCTTTTCAACATTCATCAACAACATTTGTGATTCTGTCATAAAGTCCTAAAAAAATATCAAAAAAGAAAGAGCAAAAAGTCATAAAAAATTAAATAGCAAAAAGTCATGAAAAAATGGATGCCTTGATGAAAACCTGGCAAATAGGCATCTTGGCACAAAAATTTGAGTCAAGAGAAAAACTCCATCCAAAAGTGAAAACTTGGCAAATAGGTGCTTTGGGCAAGTACCATGGTGTAAACCTGGCAAACAGGCACCATGTGTAATTAGTTGTTCCTCCTCCATCTATTAGGATTCCCTTTGGTCTTTTCCCCTTTTTTCATTCCCTAATCATATGCTTCATATTGCAAGACATCCCTTCTTCTTGATCATGGCCCACAAACTAGCTAATGTCCATTGTTATCTTACCTAAAGTATCACCAGTCTGTACATACTCTATTAATGGCCTTTGTACATAGTTTGTGTCTTGTCTGGGGGCATATTACTTACATGGTGCATGAGTTTGAACTTGAACTAGGGTCATATCCTTAAGAACTTTTCGTCCATTGGATTTATCACATAATATATTGGAGCTAACACTTGTCTATGCTTTTACGATCCTAAAAATTCAAATATAATCCTTAAAAAATCCTAAAATTTCAAATACAATCCTGAAAAAATCCTAAACATCGAAATATGATCTTGAAAAAATTCTAAAAAAACCATAAAATTTCCTTTAAAAAGCACTAAAAATCATAAAATGTCCTGAAATAAATTCAAATAAATTGTAAAATGTCCTGAAGAAACTAGTCACACAAAAACATCATATATCCCCAAAAAACCCTAAAAATCACAAAACCCATCAAAAATGTGTAATAAACCTTGTACATTATCATTCCTTTTGCATAAACACTTGCACTTTCATATACTGAAACTCAAAGCACTGCACTTTAATGACAATCACACTATCTAAGCAATGTGAACCAATAGTCAATCCAACATGTCACTATGAACCTATCAACTGAATCAACAAACCAAACTATCACTTGAACAACTTGTCAAACATTATCTGCAGACCTAAAACACTAAAAAGCAAGTAATAAAGGACAAGAATAGTTATTGGCTCATGTTTTTTAGTGAGTGATTTATTTTTTCTTTATTTTTCTTTGATCATGTTCCTATGCCACTCGATGATATAAACTGATCTATGAGATTGGCTGGGATGGTTCATGGTCATCTTTTATTTTCTATCTGTTACAATGTCCCTTTGAGAGTTTGGGGCATGGATATATACCTTAGGAAGGAAACTGTCATTTTTTTTCTACATTGTGATTTTTTATGCAAAAGGTTTGCATTTTGTGCTTTTGCCCTTCATGCTATGATGCATTGCATTTCGTTTTCCATATCAAAATAAAGCTCCATTTGACATATAGTGCACTTTCTGAAAGAAAAAGTCTTCACCTCAATCTAATTCATCCTCATCTCATCTTCTCAGTCTTCTATCATTCATCTCATTCTCTACCAACATGATCATGTATTCTGATACACCAAATCATCTTTAGCTTGCATTTTTGCATTCCTACATCATCCTACACTATCTATCAACCTTTTGTGGCTTTCCACCTAGTCCAACCTCAGTATGACATTTTTCTAATGATATTTGACCAAATATAACCATTTTTAAAGATTTCAATCATGTTATGACATCTTTCCATCATTTTGGGCATGCACACAAAGTTTAGGGTCATTTTGAGTCCAATCGGGTTGATTTTGGCCACCAGATCCTTCTAGGGCTTAGTCTGCATTTCAGAGCATAGTTGGGATTCCCAAGTGTGCCTAGGGTGCACTTGGTATTGGTATAGCATACTTGGGCTTACCAAGTGTGCACTGGGTGCACTTGGGTATGTTTTGGGTGCACTTGGGGCAGTGAGATGCCTAGAACTGCTCCAAAAGCCCCTATGTTGCACTCTAGAGGCCATAACTTTTGTGTTTCAACTCCGATTTGAAATATGTCAATTGCATTAGAATCATATATTATTTTTGAGAAAAATGAGCTACCATTTAAATTATTTTGTCACTATATTGAGTCATAATCCAATAAATTACTCTTGAGCTCCTAATTGATCCCCGTTAGGTTGATTTTGGCCCTAGGAGCCTTCTAGGGCACATTTTGCACTTTTTGAGTACACTTGGGATTCCCAAGTGCACCATGGGTGCACTTGGTACTTTCATAGAACACTTAGGCTTACCAAGGGCACACTAGGTGCACTTGGGTGTGTTTTGGGTGCACTTGGGGCAGTAGGATGCCTTGAACTACTCCTAGAGCTTGTATGTTGCATCCAGAGCCCATAACTTTTGTGTTTTAACTCTGATTTGCAATCTGTTAGTTGCATTGGATTTTTATCTTCATTGTGAAAAAAATGAACTATAATTTTCATCATTTTGTTACTTTCTTGAGTGATAACCCATGCAATTACTCTCAAGCTCCTGATTGACCCTGTTCTACACTTTGGACCTCATAACTTTTGCATTTTAGCTCTGATTTGTGATCCTTCAATTGCTATGGCTTTGTCTTCTTGTTGTAGAAAAAATGATTTATCATATGCTTATCTTATTCAATTTCTTGATGGGTAATCAATATATATCATCCCTACTGGAGCATGTTGTGGCTTTCTCATCAGCTAATCTTTGACACAATGCTCTAAATCACATTGTATCAAAGAGGGGCAAAATATAGACACTCAAAAATGGTTCATATCTACAGTTTCATTGCACTTTCATACTAATTCGTCCCATTTTCTCATTCCACTAGCTCTGATCTTTTGGCCAAATTGATCATATTTCATCATTTGTATCCTCTTTCACATCAATTACATGTCATTTCAAAACCATTTCAAATCAACTCGAAACCATTTCAAATTGACTCAGAATCACCCCAGATCAACTTAGAATCATTTGGAATTAGTACTAATCAACTTGGAATGTGTCAAACATCTAAAATTTATCATCATTTGTCCAACCCTAGGCATTTTTGTGGCTTTCAATGCCTTGGAAACCCATCAATTTATCAAATCCTATCAATATGACCTTAGTACTGTCATGGCTCTTAGTGCTGGGTCAAACTATCATTCTTGTCATCTAATCAAGGACATTGTCATATCCCTTAGTGTTATATGATGACATCATCAAACCACTTTAATAACATTGATAATGTCCATCAATGTTATTTTGATCAACCATATCAATCAACCTCGATCCTATAGCATTTATGATATCAATTAATTATTACATATCTTTAGTTCATGTCATGTCTCCTTGGCATATTATCAATTTTAATCAATCGATCAATTTGACCATGGCTTTGGTATACCTATCATCATCCTAGTCATTCTACATCATCGTCTCATCTCATCAAAGGATACTGTCTTACTTATCAAATCAAACTAGCTAATCATTTACTAATTTTCTCTATAGGATTAAACAACCCATAATTTAATCCTATGTCATCACTAATTATTCTTCTTGATTAATGTCCTCCATTAATTCCATTTTCACTAATTTCTATTTTGTGGAATAAAGGTTTTTAATTCGAATATTCCACAAAATATTGACATCATCATGACACATGGGTATGACACCTCATGGATTCTCCATTGACACTTCTCTAAGATATGTCATAATTCAATATTCTTATTCTCTTACACACACCCATATTTGGCTTCCTTCGTCATAGATTCTCGGCTTTAAGTGGGTTTGAGGTATCATATCATGCATCATAGATTCTCAACCATATTTAGCCTTGTTTGACTTCTAAGCATCATACAATCCTACATTTGGCATCTTGTGTCATATGCATCATTGATCCTCCAAGGAAACTCTTGCCATGTCACATATCCAAGGTGACAGTTCCAATGCTCTTATCCTCAGTTTTGATTATAAAATGAACATTCTTTCTCTCATTTATGGTCCCTAGTTTTCTCATTTTTTCACTCTTTCTCTCACATTCAAATCACATATTCTATTATTCTCATAGCATTATCATCATCTTAGGCTTTTGTTTCAACGTTGTGTGCACTATAGGAAATTTGGAGCTACATCATATGGAGAAGAAAGAAGGACATGGGAGCTACAAACGAAAGAGGGAGTTTCAACTTTATTTTCTTCTTTTGATTCATTTGGCTTTCATGGAAGACTAGAGGGTGTTAATATATGACTATTGAGTTTGTGATTTTCTCATAGTATGTTAGACATTAGCCCATTTTCTGGTCCTACAATAACATGATGCATGGTCAACAAGAAAATTTAAGAAATACTCTCATTCATCTTGTCCATAAAAAAATACTCAATGATTTGAAAACTTGGCTATAGACTTTATTAGAATTTTTTAAGAAGTGTAAAATGTACTTGGAACATGGCAATACAATAGGGCACACTTCCCATAATTTTTATGCCCTTATTCACAGGTCCATATAAAAAATGTTTAATTTGGAACTCCAAAGAGAAAGATAGAGAAGACTTATCTTGCAAAAGGAAAAATTAAATTAGACTTTTGACCACTAGGCATGACCATATCTATTGTGGAGTTACTTTATAGAATAGACAATCATCACAGCACCAGAAGAAAGTTCTATTGGAATTACAATAGGAAAGGTGAATTTTTGGGCAGGGGGGGGGGGGTGGGGTGGAAGGTGAATTAGTAGTTCAAACTTGGACCCATAAAACTTTCACCATACATCTGTCTCATACATTTAACAGATAAACTAAAATAACATGTAAAGAATATACATCTAAATCATGTAAACATGCAAGCATTCACACACATAACACCAAATATGATTACCCAAAAACCCTCTAAGTGAGAAGGTAAAACTGGGGTGGGGATGACACCCATAAATCTTTAGTACTACATAAATAAAGTGTATCTAATGAAGGTTACAATATTTTGATCATGAAACATGATCTACCCTATCAAAGGTCTACCCTGTTAAAGGCTTGCAAAGACTATTAGGTCTCACCTTGTTAGAGGATTTCAGCACCCTGTTAAAAGTGTACCTAGTTAAAGGAATTTAACTTACAACTAAATAAGAACCATGTTAAAGGATTTCAAAAAGCCCATTAGGACTACTCTGTAAAGAGATTTGACTAAAATCACTTATTAGAATGTCTCAGCATAGATCCTATAGTTGGCACTTGCTTGCATGATAACAGATCACCTCTAAACAATGTTTTCTTAATCCTTCTTGATTATATGTCTCTTTCTTGTATCCTTTTATCTATCCTTTGTTTTTCTCTAACTAGTTCTACAATGTAGTTTCACTTCATAACTTTCTATGACACTATGAATGCTCTATTTGTGCATGCAAACTTCTCTCTTCACTCCTTCAATTCCTTACACATGCATTCAAAGTTTAGAGTTTTGTCCTCCTTAAGAAGACTTGGTTACTTAGGGTTAGATATGAATCTATGGCTGAGATTCATCCATTTTTATGCTTTGATGGTACTTAGTTTGGCCCTTATATTGGCCTCATCTACTATTAGTACAACTAATTGACTCTGTGTTTGAAGCAATATCTTGAAATGCTTCTCACTCTAAGCTGGATTCATTAGTAGTTTTGTAACTAATGTAGAAATTTGAATTTCTAGACTCAGAATATGACTTCTAGTCTCTCGGGTGAAGAGTGATGGGTTGCACAAGTTAGTGTACAATGAGAATATGTTTTCAAGTACCTTCTTCACATTCTCAAACTTAGTTGACAATGCAACTTGTGTGAGTGTTATGTCACCTGATATTTTCTTATTTACTTTGTTCTAGAATTTCTTTTCAAACCATTCTAAAAATTTAGCATTAGTATCAAGGTATTCATTATTGACCTTCTCCACTATATCTGATAGTTGTTCTAGTAGTGGCTTGGTCTCATCTAGAGTTGGCAAACTAAATGCATCTAAAAAGATGTCTTTGATGTCCTATCATGTCTACTTCTACCTGTGCTTTCTCCTAAGCATTTCCTAGTGCTTTTTGCTTGCTAGGGATTGCTACAATATGCACATTTTTTCTATTTTCATGGTATCAAAATAAAACTTTGGTAAAATTACCTCTTCATCAAGGCCCACATCTCCATATTGAATTACTTCTTCAGCCTTTAATGAACTCAGGCTTGGCACTAAGATCTGCAATGGAGTAGCATCTATGCTCGGCTTCTAAAGAGTTTGTGTGGAAGGAGTGCTAGATACTAGTAAGGTTACCAAGGCTTAGATGGTATTTTTCTCCTTTATTTTTCATGTCATTTCACTCTCTTTAAGCTTCCCCTATTCTACCACTATGACTTGACTTAAACAGTGTCCTTGTGTAGATAGGTCTATCTAACTTTTTTTCGGTTGTCCTATGGTGGTGAGTTGCTCTTCTACTACCTTCTTCTCATCAGTATTAATTTATGAAATTTTATCAACCTTGGTATATGTACCCTTTATAATTTGGATCAAAATTTTTACATTAATGACTGGAGGGATGATGCAAGGTGGTTGTTGTGGATTCACCTTTTCCCTTGCACCATTAGTCATTGATTTTTGTAGCTCATCTAGACTGATCAAAACATGATTATTGCAAAGTTTAGCTTATAGTATATATTGATCTAATATCTTCTTCAAATCTTCTTTAGTAAGGGGATTGATGTTCTAAGTTGATATATCATAAACATCCTTGACAGTTACTATTTTAGTTGTCACAGTTGTGTCATCTAAAGGGCTAACACTCAGCGATTGTGTGTCTTCCACACTCTATTCTTCTAGGTGCTTAGGATCAGTTGTTTCCTTTTCATCTATTTCCATTTCTATTTCTCCTTGAACTATGTTATTTTTCTCATCATCATCATCAAACTCAATAAGTTCTAGTTCTCCTTTATTTACTATAGTCAATCCATATGTTCCTTTCCATATTTGTGTGGACATTTTAAATACATCTTTAATATTATTTTACAAAATTCTAAAGGCTTTTTATTTAGGCATGAACCTAACAACATACTTCTTTAGAGCTTTAACAATTTTTACCTTTGTTAATTCAATCATTACTTGGGCTAGCGTAGTCTCATTGATTTTTTTCTCCAAGTTTAGATAGTTGCCATTTCTCCTCAACTATGTCATATAGACTTTTAGGCATAGAGTTAGAAAATTCTAGTGGAGTTGTCTTGAATTTTTCCATCATGGCATATAGGGCCTCCTCCACTTGGTTTTTCTCCACTTTACCCAATTTATCAAAATCAACATGACTGAATCTTGATAGATCTACATTATTCTTAACATTTTCACATAAATTATCAAGATCAGATAGAAGGTTATTACTCACCACCTTGAATTGGTTGATGTCATCTAACTCTATTTTCTCCTCTTCAAATTAGGGTTGTGCAATATACTTTCTTCTTGGTCTCTTTTTCTCTTGACCTCCTTGTCTTTTTTCTTTGTCTTTTGCTTGGCCTTTTATGTGGTTTCTCATGTGCTAACTCTTTTTGTAGGTGCAGTGAGCTTTGGCTAACTTGGTTTGGTGATTTTCTTAGTCCTTGCCATAGGTTGTACCTTGGCCTTCCTCTTCTTTGGCTCAGTAGGAATAGGTGCTTCCTTAGCTTCTCCCTCAGCTCCTTTAGTCTCCTCCTCTTCTTTGTCTTATCCCATACCTTGATTCAATGCTAGAGGTTCTTGTGCTTGGATTTCCTCTTCCTCTTCATCCTCTTCTTGTTCTTCTTCTTCCTCCTTAGTACCCTCTCCAAACTTAACTTTCAACTTCTTCACTAACTTGTCTATCTTCTTAATAACTAAAGTTGTCTTTAGTTCCATGGTGATCTTGGACTTTGCCACTTCATAATTTCCAAATATTTTTGCACTTTTATCTACCTCTTCTACAAGTAAATTTGTTATGGATGCAAAAGCTTCATCCACATTTATTTCATAACCTAAGGGTCTCAACCATCTCACCCTTGGTGTAGTAGCTTGTACAAAACTATAATCAGCATCCACAAGAAAACAAATGTCATCATAGTGTTTCTCAACTAAGGATAATGGTATTCTTAGTCTCTTTTTCATTGACTACTTAAAATCTTCAAAGTAGCTTGTCATTAGGGATTCAAGATTCTCTCCTAACTACTCAATAATCTTGCCAATCTTTATAGCTACTGATCTATTTTTTTTCCATCCCATAGTACCAAATAAGGGGAATGTTTTTTGCACATAAAAGAATATACAAGTCAATATAGAGCCAAATTTTCATTGTACACTCTTAGTTTTCCTAATTTCTCTAGCGGTTTCCATCAATTGTTGCAACTTTAGCTCTACTAGATCATATGTATAATCTTTATTTACAATTTTGTATCCAACATCCATATCTATACAAGGAACACTTTTCAATCTACTGGATTGATAAAATTTGCGTGATATAACTCTTACAAGAAATTTTATTAGAGGATCACAATTGTGTCTATAATCATACTTCTCTTATTCTAGATAGCTCTAGTGTTCTTTTCAATGAGTACCTTTGAATCACTTCTTAACATCTTAGGCCAATCTAGGGTTGGGTAGCCAGTAACCGTATGGATTATTCTCTTAGTAAACTTGATAGGTCCATTGTCTAGCCATAAGTAACCATCATGGATTCGATTAAGCACAATTCTTATCCATTCTATCAAATACATTTGGAAAATCTAGGGCTCATGTTAACCCCTTTCTCTTAAAAACTTGGAATTATTCTTTCAAAACACCATTGTCACAAATATTTTTGTATTCTTCCCTAATTTCCATATCCCAATGCTTCCTATCTCATAGTTGTAGCATTTTCTTATATCTTGCACCATTATTACATTCGGAAAAATTATTGATAATGTGCTAGAAGTGTATTGCTTATAAGAAATGTTAGGGATAGCTTTTAAAATGGGCTACTTAACTTCATTACTTACTAACTAAACATTCAAAACTTCCTTCCCTTCTACTTTCTTTGAACTTGACACCATATTGTGAAACTAGGGCTTATGAAAATTAAAACTGCCTAGCTCAGCTCTTGATAAGTACCTTAGAAAATCTAATGAACTAGTGTAAGATCACTGCTAGAATCTATCTGCAACTACTTTGAATAGATTTCCAAATAAACTTCTGCTCTTCTTGCCCTCTCTTGAATTTTAAATGGTGAAAATGAGCTAAAATCAATCAAATACTCTTTGAAAACCTTGCAATAAATTTTGAGTGCTTACATAGCTAAGCATCAACCAAATTTCAGGTTCACTTGACATCCATTGAAATTTCCCTTACTCAGCAACCATTGCAAGCTTGACATCAACTAAAATTCCACTCGACACGTATAGGAAACTTTTCATTCTTTGAAACAACATGAAAAACTCAAAGATTTGTCTTGAATTCCTAACAACATCTTACATCTTTGTTTATGCTAATATAGTCCTTTTAGTACTAGAACCTTTTGGAACTAACGTATGATATAACTTTTAGATATTAATCCCACATACATTTTGATTGACTAATTTGATAAGGTGTGTCACCTAACCCATTGGGTGAAGTAATCCCTTCTCCATTTGATGTGCTACAATAATCTTTCTTTTTCCATGTTTTATTCATCTCTTCTCTGATGTGTTCAACATTTTCCTTGTCTTTTCCTTTATTGAATTCACAACTTGGTACCTTTGACTTTGTTGGACAATACCTACTAATATGACCAATTTTCAAATAGCTAAAACATGTGGTTTGACTTAACCACCTTAGTTACCTTTGAAATGTGTCCTAATGCAATTTTTCAGGAACATGTTCATATTCTTAACAGTAATGACAACTATATTTTGTATTATAATCCTAGTTATAAGAGTTGCCATTATTTCTTACCTTTGTTTGCCTACTTGATGGCCACATGGATTTGGATCTATATTCAAAAGCTTTGTATCCATGCTTCTAACAATTGTAGCAATATCCTTCAAATATTTGTATGTGTAAGGTATTGGTTCTACATTCATGTGCTTGATGACCTCTCTTGTTGTAGTTATGACAAGGAATCATGTTCTTGGGCTTAACATTCTAATTTTCAGTCTTTCTCTTGCACACATTAGTAGTATGTCTTTTCTTAAAATAATTATGACAAATAGGTTTGTACTTCTTACCTTTGTTATTCCTTTCTTCAGCACTTTTGGATGACTCTCCTTCTCTAGTACTTGTATATCCCATTCCATATGTATCGTTATTAGATCTATGGGATCTCAATAATTGTTCAAGATATTTGATGGCTTTATTTTGTTTGTTGAAACTTTCAGCAAATTCCTTTTCTCTTTTTAGGTCACTCTACAGTTGTTCATTCTGCAACTTCAATGTAGTTATCTCAATGTCCTTGACATTTAACTCATAGTTGGCATTCATCATTTGGCTTAGAGTATCCAATTGCATACTGGAGATCTTGATTAGCTCAAGATTCTTTTGTATTCATCAATCATGGCTTTCTTCTTTTGTTCAATTACCTCACATAATAGTATAGCTCGTGATTCTTTCTCTAATTTGAGATTTTTGATTTCCTCAACTTGTATTCTATTCTTTTCCATTAGATCTAAAATTTTTGCATCAAATTCATTGGAGTCACCTTTAGAAAATAGCATGGTAGTGTCAATGTCTTTGTATTGTGTGTCATTTTTTGCAATAACAATTTCTTCTCTTCTCTTCAAGGACTTCTTTAATTCTTCTCTTGCTTCATGCAATTGATGTAGAATGAGTTGTATCTCAATTCCTTGATTCTCAATAATATTTCACAATTTGTAGACTTCCATTTTAATATCTTTCTTCAAAGTTGCAAAGCTTCTCCTTCTAAGAACTAGGCTCTGATACCAATTCTTGGAATTACAATAGGAAAGGTGAACTTCTATGGGGGTGAATCAATAGTTTAAACTTGGATCCATAAAAATTTCACCATACATCCATCGTACATTTAATAGATAAATTGAAATAACATGTAAAGAATATACATCTAAATCATGTAAACATGCAAGCATTCACACACATAACACCAGATATGATTACCTAGAAACCCTTCAAGTGAGAAAGTAAAACTAGCATGGGGATGACACCCACAAATCTTCACTACTACAAAAATAAAGTATATCCAATAAAGCTTACAATTTTTTGATCATGAAACATGATCTACCTTGTAAAAGATCTTCCCTATTAAAGGTTTGCAAAGACTATTAGGTCTCACCTTGTTAGAGAATTTCAACACCTTGTTAGAAGTATGCCTAGTTAAAGGAATTTAACTTACAACTAAGTAAGCACCCTATTAAAGGACTTCATATAGCCTTTTAGGACTACTCTATAAAAATATTTGACTAAAATCACCTGTTAGAATGTCTCAACATAGATCCTATGGTTGGCACTTTCTTGCCTGATAATAGATCACCTCTGAACAATGTTTTCTTAATCCTTCTTGATTAGATTTGTCTTTGCTTTATCCTTTTCTCTATCCTCTAATCTACTTTAACTAATTCTAGAATGTAGCTTCACCTCATAAATTTCTACGTCACCATGAATGCTCTATTTGCACATGCAAACTTCTCTCTTCAGTCCTTTAATTCCTTACACACTCATTGAGAGTTTAGGGTTTTGTCCTCCTTAAGAATACTTGGTGACTTAGCATTAGGTATAAATCTACGGCTAAGATTCATCCATTTTACTGCTTAAACCTTCCCATTTTTTGATTGGCTATATGTATTTACATAGGGGATCCAACTAGAGATTTTTCCTTATCTCCAAAATATCAAAATCTAATCTTAAGTCAGCTCAAAAACAATTTACATAGTTGTTTGTGCCATTACAAACATATATGTCAAAACTATTTCACTTAGCATCTAAAGTCTATAATGCTCGATATACACTAATCTTTATACTGTGAGTTGACACCTTAGTGCTCGACATCTACTGTTTACTTAGCTCCTATGTCACTTGGCACAATCTATCTACTTGACTCTCAAGTGACTAGGCACATGAGTGGCTTGGCACTCAATATGACTTGGTATGGTCTAATATTTACATGTTGTGCTTAGCATGTACTACTAGTTTAGAATGAACTAAGTAAGTAACTTAAGTTTTTTGACACTTGCTTGTCAAAACCAATCTGAGATTAGCATGTTTGATAGGGAAGGGCATAAATATGCAATCTCTAATAGAATCTTAATGGTTTAAGGGAAACACAAGTAGAGAATATTTTTATCCATAAGGAGATATAAACAAATACATAAATTAATTTCTTTGGATATTATAATTTTATTAAAGGACTACAATGTCTCAAAAATAAGAGCAATGCTTATTTTTCAAAGATGAATGTGATATTTTAATATTGGTGAGTGCTATCTATCTACTTCAGTACTCCCCTTTAATTTTCTTTCTATACTTATCTATAAAAAAAAAACCCCTTCATGTGTGTATGGATTATATTTACATTCTCTCTCACTCCTTTAATGAAGTTGTTTTATTATTGGTAGATTGTACATTGCCCTAATATTTATATATCTTCTTCAATGTTATTATCTGGTTGGACCTCATTAATACATCCACTATCCTTAACCGAGTTTTCTGCTATTTCATATGCATGGCACATTTTTCCTCTATGGACACCCCCTATTTTTTCTTTGATATTGTGGTGATCGGTAGGGACTTATGTATTAGATCTTGGTCCTCTCCAATGTTTTCCCCTTCTCCAATATATATTTGTGGAGCATATATCTAACTAGCTAATTGAGTCTATTTGAATTATTTTTCTTTTCCTTCCCTATTAATAATTTCCTTCGTATTTAATGCATGTTGTATACAATGGAAATATCTTCTACAATCATGAGGTTTTATGAACATAGGTGATTGGTTCCATGGTGTTAGTGTTCCTTGAATCTTCCTCATATAATGCTATGCTTTGAATGTGTCCTTGGTAGAGTTTAGGTGAGAGTACATAGATGGATTTTTTTATAATAATTCTAATAGTTCAATCCTATTACCATTAGCTCTAAGATTAATAAGAAGTTTAACCTCTTTAGAGTCTATTTTATTGGTTTCTAGCCCTAAAATACCACCTAATTCATTTCCTATCCATTTGAAGATTTGTGTATGAATCAACTCTATAATAAAATTCCTAATCATTACCCATGTTAGCATTAAATCTTGGTTTAAACCATCTAATTGGGTTTCCATTACATGAATTTGATGTTGTGCTCTTTGTAAAACACATCTATCCATTTAAAATTTCCTTTCTAACATTCCTATCTTTACATTGAATGTAGAATAAATTATTAGCTATCGGTGAGATACTCACATGTTAGTTGAAGGAAATTTGGAGGCAAGTGAGAAATCTTAGATGTAATTCACCAGGGTCTCTCTAGTGAGAAAAGATACCAAAAGATTTAAATGAGAGCCAACATTATTCTAAATATATATTCCTTATGATTACCATATTCTTTCTATTGCCTTAATTGTTAAGGATATGTGGATGCACTTCTTTATTTCTAACATTTTCATAAAGCTTTGTTATTTTTGTTTGATAATTTCCCCCCATTGAATAATTTGACCAAAATCTTACTTTTGGTACTATATATGTTGTATGTGGTGATCATTGAATGTGTTCTATTTTGGATTTATGTTTTGAGGGATTTTGCACTCATACTAGGTGTTCCCTAGAGGCAATGCATTTTCTCCCAATTTTAGGGGAACCTAGAGGAAAGAATTATTTTACCCCTCGTTGCTTTTTTTTTACAACTTCAAGATTAGTGCAATGAAAGTTTTCAAACAAGAAAATGAATCATAGACCATTGAAAATAACATTACAATAAATTCAAGCTCATTTTATGCCATGTAAAATAAAAAAATATTTTAATAAATTTAATATCTCATATATGGAAGATGACAGTGAAAGTTAGTGTGAAAAAATAGAAAGACTAAATAATGAGGAGAATACATTATAAGAAAAATACCACAGAAAAAATGTAGAGTAAGGGCATGGCTAGGAAATCATAGATCTCCACATTGATCTCCACATAGCTAGACAAAATGCAGAGAAAGGGCATGACTAGGCAATCATAGGGCACGGCTAGCAAACTTCTCTATACCCTCATTCAGAGCTCTCAACAATCTTTCATGCACAACTCTCAATAATTGATCAAATGGGAATAATTAATGTCCTTTTTCTTTTTTTAATTTATAATCATGCCAATATAATAATTATGATGCCAATATCATTATTGTGATGGCATCAAGGACAATTTTTAAAAAAACATGAAAATCACCACAAATTACACTGCCATCGCAATTTGATCCCAAATCTTGTAGTCTCTTTTTTATCTCTTCTTTTTTAGAAACTTCTCTTGGAATCCGACTCTAAAATTTTTTACCTAATCATCTTCTAGTATTAGATGATGCAACTCATCAATCCTTATCTTCAACATTATTTCCATATTTTAAGAAATGAACTTTCTTAGTTGGAAATTATGATTTCTCATAAATAGTTAAAATTTTGTTCATTGGCCAACACTATGTTTTAACACTTACTCATTAGTAGGTTAGTTAGTATCAAACTTCTTTCTCAGAACATGTACTATCACTTGCTTGATACTAATGCTTGGTCAACACTAAGTTTTCTTGGCACTTACTATTGTTGAAGATAAATATTCAATTGTATATTGTCATTTATGTTACACTCTAACTGATCACTGCCAGAATCGAGCTTAGAAAACTCTAGTATTAGCCAAGTAGAAATTTAGAAGAAGACAAGTTCATTGATCAAGTGTAAACTAAGCTAGGTTAGTCATTGAAAGATTTCAGTATTAACTGAGTTAGGTCATTTACTGAAGGGGTTTAATGTAAGCTAAGTTAGGTTAGTTACCAAGGTACTTAGTGGTAACCAAGTGACCCAGTCTCAGTATTAGCCGACCTACAATAAAACAATTTTTTTTGTTATTTTGTTTATGTAAGTTGACTTAGTGGATGTTGATTATTATATGTAAAGCTATTCAAGATGATTTGGCATTGGGTTTTTTATATATGAATGGTCAAGTTGTGGATTGAAATATGCAAGTTGTGGAAGAAGATAAGATGTGAATAAAGAAAGATATTTGATTAAGGGGGGACCATCCAAAGAGCTGCAAAGAATATTTTGATCGAGAAGGATCTAGAGGATAAAACATAATAATGATTTGAATCTGCAAATTAGTTACTTCAATAATCAGCTCAATCATTGTTGCTCTCTAGCAATTGTAGTAGTGAAGAAATCTCTTACCAAAGTTGACTTAATAGTCATTTTGTAAATCCTTTAACAAGGTGGCATTTCTAGATTGAAGTGTCATAAGAATTCTAATCAGGACACTCCTAATAGGTTGATTCAAATCCTTTAATAGGATCACACCTAATAGTGTATTTTTCAACCTTTAACAAGGTTGGATCCTAACAAAGCTGACTTCAAAAGATTGAAAAATTATAACTAGTTGCATTGGTGGTTTTCCCAATTTGTGCTTCCACTTTAAATATTTTTGTCTCATGTGTTCATGTTATTTTCTTACTAATTTATCTTTCTACAAATAAGTTACTAAAGGTTAATACACATTAATATCTCAAGATTTCTTTCTTAACCAAGTTAAAATAAATATCTAGTTCTAACCAAGTTGTGCAAGGATTGAGTTATTGAGAAATTTGTATTAACATCTAAGGGATTTGGAATAATTTTATTGGTAATTGATTCACCCCTCCCCTCTCATTTACTCATCTTATATTTCCAACAATTGGTGTCAGAGTTATTGGTGCTTGCAGAAAAGGTTTCAAGGACTTACGCTAAAGGTCAAGATGTCTTAAAGAAGAGAGATTCCTAAATTAAATACAGACAACTTCAAAGCATGACAAGAACTCATGAATCTACATTTTGGATGTTGGAATACTTTAGAATAACTAGGAGGGGTGAATCAGTTATCCAAATTTTGAATGTACAAATAAAACTTGTCAGTACCTCAACTTATACTTATGCATGCATTAATTATTCAATATATTAAACATATGCATATTATTGTCCTAGGTCAAAATAGTTCTACAAAAGTGTAAGCATGCAATATCACAAAATTAATCATACAATTTGACACAAGTATTTTATATGGTAATCCAATTTGGGAAAAACCACTAGTAACATGCTATCAATTTTCACTCTTCTAAAGTGAGCCCTGTGAGGAGCCAACCCTATTAAAGGTTATAATGCACACTATTAAATGTGACCTGGTTAAAGGATTTCAATCACTCATTTAGGAGTGAGCCTTGTTAGAGGAATTTAGAATATTCCATTATAATATCATCTTGTTAAAGGATTTACTAATGACTATTAGGTTAGTCTTAGACCAAAGGATTTATCTAGATTGGTATAATTGTTACAGAGTAAGAACATGACTGGATCTAATAACAATAACAACTCACTTGCAGATTATAGGTCTCAAATTCAATCCTCCATTCTTCTTGGCATTCATCCTCTTCATCTCTAATATTTTTTTCACCCTTCAAGAATTCATCACCTTAAGACTTCTTTCTTTGTATGCCAACTGTAGACTCTTCTATTCCACCATATGAAGTAATACCCTAGACTTCTTTTCTTTTTTTTATTTCTTGCACATGACACCAGTTGTTTTTGGCCTACTACCTCCTTATATAGATAATTTAAGTCTTTTTTCATGTAACCACAATCATCCATTCTAGGGTTGGGTTAGATTCATTGAATCTACCCATCTTTCCATTTTTTTCCCTTCTAGAAACTTCCTCTACAATCCTCTTTGAATTTTCCTAAAAATAGTTTATCTTGAATTTTGTGCCACCAACTCATCATAGTTATCTTCCACATGCTTCACACAATTCAAAAAATCAACTTTGTTGTAACATATTCATTAAACCTTTGATCTAACTCATTTTACTATCACTCAGTAACAACACTCTATTTTCTCAACAAATATTCTCTTTTGATGCTTGGCCAACACTAGGTTGCTTACCATCCACTAAGATTTTACTAGTGCTCAAAACATAATAACTTTATTCACTTAGCACCAACTAGATTTCTCTTGCTTAGCACATACTAAACTTACTACTTGACTTCAACTAATTTTCTACTCAACATGCACTAAATTTGCTCGGCTTGCATTATTTTCTTAGTTAGGCTTGGAAGACACACTTCTTTGCTTAGCTTCCTTCAATTCTTTCTCAAGTATCCTTTCATTATAGCCTTAAGTAGATAAATAATACACTATATCATCAATGTCTTTCTCATTTTATACACCAAATAGCTCAACCTTTCTCTAGGTTCTCTTCTCATCCTTTCTTTTCAAATCCTCTTCATCAATCAAAAAAATGATAACATTCAGACCAAAGTAAACAATTTCCTCACCAACAAGTAGCAGGTTTGACATTAGTGACAAAATAATGATTTTTCCATGATAGGTTTCAACAATCATCTTTACTTCAACAATATCTTGTCAACAATCTCCCTCTTTGGCATTGATGGAAAATCAATATCAACAACAATACCAAAATTAAACTTTATATCTTGTATTGAAATCTCTCCCTCTATTAGTGTGTCTCTTATTTCTCCCTCATCTAGTCTTGTCCTTCTTTGATAATATTTCTCCTTACTTCTTTGATCTGATCTGTCTGATATCTCCCTCAATACATTTTAATACACTCTCCCTCTTTGACAATAACACCAAAGACTTGTCATCTATACATGCAGATATGATCAATTTAGGTTCTCCCTCTGTCACCTTACATGTGACTTTAAATCTTTTGTTTCATCTCCTTCTTTACTTTAGGAAGATCCTAAAGCAAAATCCACTACATCAAGTTGTAATGTAGGTCATTCAACTCAGTTGATGTAGGGCACTACTCTTTACTTTTTAAGTAGCTTAGGATAGAGGTATCACCCCTACTTTACCTCTAATATATTCATGTGCATCCTTAAGTAAAGCATTTGTGAATATATCAGCTATCTATTCTTTTGTATTCACATTTTCCATTCTCACTTCTTCATCTTGAACCAACTCTCTCAAGTAATGATACTTGATTGCAATGTTCTTTGTGTTTGTATCCATCACAGGATTCGTTGATATATTTATTACACTTGCATTGTCATAGTAGAGTACCTATAGATGCTTAAAATCATCCCAAACACTATGTTAATTTATTAATATTTTCTTTGACATTATAATTTATTATTTATTAATTAATTATATTTGTCATATTATTCAACTTATTTAATTAAATAGGTTCACTTCTCTAATGTATTTTAATTTAACTTTAATACTTCCCTCTAATATGTTAAATTTATTTAATGTATAGTGCTCCATAAATCCCCTTCTAAATAAATCTCAATTTATTTAATTCCCTCCACTTTATTAAATTCTTCAATCCTGTGATTAAGTTAAATCCTATTTAATTTAATCTTAGTCCCATCCTAAAACCTAGTCTACACCCATCACTCTCATCCTTCTAAGCCTACCCATTAATTAATCCCACTTAGTTAATCCTAAAGACCTTTTTAGACACATCTTAGTCCCTAAGTTTTTTCTCACTCATGAAACTCAAGATCTAATCAAGCTTCCATTTTATTATTTTATTCAAAGCCTCTTACAACTCTTACACACTTGCCCTGCTTTCCTTTCTCCAAGGTTTCTCACACATGTGTGAGTAAACCTTGAGCCATCCCTTTCACCAAAAAGGCTTATGTTGACCTTTGCATGGCTTGTCCCCTTAGCACATTTGTCTCCCTTATGGCACCTATGTAGATGCCACATAGATGCCACCTCTCCAAGTTCTCTCTTAAGCCTATAAATAGAGCCCTTGTCTCAAGCATTTCACATCTACCTCATTTGCATTATTATCATGCTAGTATAGTGTCAGAGCTTTCTTAGTAGATTTAATGCATTGTTACTAACTCTTTGACATTTTTTAGATTTCATCTCTTGCTTTGATGACTTATTTTATTTTCTTGCATCCATCTTCATATGCTTTGAATTCTTTTAAGCATTGTTTCTTCCATAGCCATTGCTTGAAGTATTCTAAATTCTTCTTAGCATAGTTTCATATTCATTTATATTGGGGTTCAATCAATAGTTTTGTTTGAGAGATCACATTCACATCCCATAATTTAGAACACACCAACAAGACCTTTTATGGGTTCCCTTGTTGAGCTATTTTGAGGTTGCATGAGGACTCTAACATTTCAGTTGCATAGTTTTAAAACTCAAGTAGAATTAGTAGTTTTCAAATATTATTTAAATTTTTTATATGCACATGCTACTAATGTTTGTTTGTTTACGCATGCTTCTGACAGGTTAGGTTTTCTTACATACAATACCATAGGTTTGGTAATTTCCTCCTTCATTCCTTGGGTAACTGTTTGATCCATACGACATTTGTGCAATTCACTGTAGCAACCAAATATTCAGCTTCAGCAATAGATTATGAAATACAATTTTTTTATTGCTGGTTCATATGACCAATCTTTTTTGTAATAAAAATACTCCAACACTTGTACTTTTTCTATCATCAATGTTTTTAGCCCCATCAAAATCTATATAAGCTCTCATTTCAAACTTGTTATTTTTCTTGTAGTATAGACCATAATCTTCTATTCCTTTCAAGTATCTCATAATCTAATCAATTTCTTCTTTCATGTCTTGATTTCAGTCTTCATTCTCTAATGCATCCTTGACTAACTTAGGTTCATGCATACTTAAAAAACATGTGTCATTTCTCAACCTATTCCTTGTTATTGGTCTATCTTCTTTATCTCCAATATTTTTTCCAGCAAGGTGATCTCTTCTGACATACTTTAACAACCTTGGTTTTGTTCTTTTTTCTGCAGTGGGTCTTTCAAGAATTTTTGATGTAGGAGCATCCTAGGTGTAAGAGCAATCTTGCATCACTAAAAAATATTTTCCTTTTTAGTCTTTTCTATTTTAATAAGGACTAGTAGATAGGGTGGTTACTATTTTTGGAAACTTGCTATTTTTAGTAAGTTTGTCATATGAGCTTGGAATGTTCTCATTTTCTACATGAAGGTTCATTTCATAATTATAAGCCTACCATAAAATTCTCATTTGTCTATCTTAACTATCAGAGAAGTTATTTTAAAAAAAAAATTGTGAAAAAATTAGGACAAAATTTTTTAGGCTCACTATTGGAGGTCTTAGAGTGCCCGCATAAGGTTTGAAAACTTGATGGAAGGCCACTTGTACCATTCCAAGCTTGTAGATCAAGAGTTGATGTTTTCAAAAAGTGGTTACAATAGTCAATTAGAGAAACAGATTGAGATTTATGGCCTTCCAAAGTTGGGCTACCTGAAATATCTTAAATAATTGTCAAAGATGTATTTGGCGAACTCTATATGTATTGTTAGGTCTAGTGGCTCTAGGTATTAAGTTTGAATATCTAGAACTTTCCCATGTGGCATAAAATTCCCAATTTAGGAAAGGCTTGAATATTGTCTAGGACAACTCTAGGTAATAGTTTACAACTTGTCTTGCAGGTTACCGTAATGAAGGCACCCATGTGGGTTAGCATATATTGTACTTGTGAATTTCATAACACTACATTTGTGGCAATAATAACAAGTTCATATTTTGTTCTAACATTTGTTGTTGTTTCTTTGTTTCTATTATGTGTTTATGGTATTAAGGGCAGCATCCTTCATTAAGTGGTATTAGAGCTAGAAATATTGAGTGTGTGGATAGATCACAAACTATGAGGCAATGTGCACCAAGGCCATAGTTTGGGTTGAGCGTGTAGACATATCTCTAATTGTGAGGAAGTTTGCACTAGGGTTTTAGTAGAAGCACAAATATGCTTCCATGAAGTGAGCATGGTGGAAGAGTTGTAGGTGAACTACACCTAAGGGTTTTAGAGTCCTCAAAAGATAAATGCAAGCATTGGAAGAATAAATGTGTAAAGGAATAAATCTTCCTATAAGAGATCAAAGTGAGAATGAGGATAAAGTAGAAGAAAATGCCAAATTAAAGGTAGTTCTAAACCTAGAAGAATAGAGGCTTTTTAAGGCCATCTCCAAGATTGGAAAAAGAACTAACTTTGAAGTTCCCACATTTTTGAGAAATCTTAACCCAAAGGAGCTAATTGATTGGATCAATGAATTGGAGGAGTACTTTGAGTATGAAGATATTGAGGATCCTAATAGGATCAATTTTTCCAAGGTGATATTGAAGGGACATGCAAAGATCTAGTGGTAGGAGGTTCACTTAGAGAAAAATAGAAAGGGAAAGGAAAAAATCACTAGGTGGGATCAGATGATAGCTAAATTGAATTGACAATTCATTCCCATGGATTATGAGCTTCATATGTTGAAGCAAATGCAAGGTTTAAAGAAAGTGGAAAAATATGTTCAAGAGCATAGTGAAGAGGTATACCGAGTTCTAATTAGAATCAACCACACAGAAGTTGATAAGGAGAAAGTGACCCATTATCTTAATGGGTTAAGGCCAAGTATTCAAGATGAGTTGAGTCTGGTTCAATGAATAGTATTAAGGAGGCATACTAGTTTACCCTATGAGTTGAGGCAAAACTAAGCAAGAAGTTTGAAAACAAGAATAACGGAAAAGATCACGGTGGAAGATTTGATAGATGATCTTATGGAGGTCATAATGATGATAAGAAGCACAAGGATGAGGCTAGGAGTAGTAGTTAGAACCTGAGGGGAAACAATTACAATTGTTTCTATGATCAGAACAATAGAGATTAGAGAGGAAGAGGTAGAGGAGAAGGATCTGGAAGAGGAGGCTTCTATGGTAAATGTTTTCATCTTAGAGAAGAAGGGCATAGAGAATTTGAATGTTCCCAGTGTCAAGGAAGGACAGATCAAAGAATAGAAGGTTGGGCTAGAGTTTCACATGTTGATGAAGATGCCAGATCCTCACATTTTAAAGATGCTGAAAGAGGAGAGGTCCTAGTTAATAGAAGATTCCTACTGAGTGGTGAGAATGAACCTTATCAAAGAAGGATCTTGTTTTGCACAAGGTGAAAATGTGAAGATAAGTGTTGTGATGTGATCATTAATGGTGGAAGTAATAAAAATCTAGTTTTAGAAATTATGGTCACAAAGCTAAAGATAAAGAGATAGAAGTACCCATGTCTATACCATATTCCTTGGGTGCAAGATGACCACAAGGTCATGGTCAATGAGCCATGCTCAGTGAAGTTCAATATTGGAAGCTACCAGGATGAGGTACTTTGTGATATCATACCTATGGACATATGTCATATATTTCTAGGTAGGTCATGGAAGTTTAGGCATGTTGTACATGATTAGTGAGCAAATAGCTACACTCTAACCAAGGATAGAGTGAAGCATAAGTTGAAGTTGCTGAAGGAGAAAGAATTAAATGTATGTAGTGTTTCTAGAATATGTTTTTTTGATGCAAAAACATTTATCAAAGGTATGAAGTTTGAGCATATGTGTTTTTCTATAATTTCAAAAGATAGTAAAGAAGAAGTAGAGGAGGTACCTATAGAAGTTACAAATATGTTGGGAAATTTTTTTGATATTTTATCAGATAATATACCTAATAGAATTCCCTCAATAAGGAAGATAAATCACCAAATGGATTTGCTTCCAGGAGCCAATTTTCCAAATAAGGCAGCACATAGAATGACACCAACAGAAAGAGAAGAGTTGAAAAAATAAGTTCATGAGTTATTATAGAAGGGGTTTATTCAAGAGAGAGTCTGAGTCCATGTGTTGTACTAGCAATATTAGCACCAAAGAAGAATGGAGAATGGATGATGTGCAAAAATTATCACACTATCAACAAGATCACAATCAAGTATAGATTTCCATCTCCAAGGATGGGTGATATTATGGACTATTTGAGTGGGGTTGAGTATTTCAAAAAGATAGATATGAAGAATGGGTACCATCAAATTTGTATCCAGAGAAGGTGATGAGTGGAAGACTTCTTTCAAGACAAAAGAAGGATTGTACAAGTGGATAGTCATGTCTTTTGGGCTAACCAATGCACCAAGCACTTTCATGTAGCTCATGAATAAGGTATTGAAGGAGTTTTAGAGTATGTTTTTCATTGTTTCCCTAGATGATATTTTTATCTTTAGTAAGACATTGGAGGAGAATTTGATTCATATTCGCAAGGTTTTTGATAAGTTAAGCGAAGAAAAGTTGTTGATAAACTTGAAGAAGTGTAGTTTTGTAAAGAATGAGTTGGTGTACCTAGGATTTGTAGTCTCAGTGGAAGGTCTAAAAATGGACCCAGAGAAAGTGAAGGCTATCCTTGAATGACCTACTCAAAAGAGTAAGATAGAGGTAACATCTTTTCATGGACTGGCTAGTTTTCATAGAAAATTCATAAGAGATTTTAGCAATATTTGTGGACCCTTGACTGAAACAATGAGAGGGGATAGGAAAGAATTGAACTGGACTATAGGAGTAGATAAGAATTTTAATTTGTTGAAATAGAAAGTTACTAAGTAGCCTATTTTAGCACTTCCTAATTTTAACAAGGTATTTCAAGTAGACTATGATGCTAGTGGTATTGCACTAGGAGCTATTTTGAGCCAAGAAGATAGACATATTTCTTATTTTAGTGAGAAGTTGAATGATGCAAAAATAAAATATTTTGTTTATGATCAGGAATTATATGCTATAGTTCAAGCATTGAAGAAGTGGAGACACTATCTCCTTCCTAAGGAGTTTTTTTTTTTTGTATAATGATCATCAAGCTTTGCAATATTTGAATAGTCAAGAAAAATTAAACCAAAGGCATTTGAAGTGGGTTGAGTTTTTGTAGAGTTATACATTTGTTTTGAACCATAAGAGTGGGAAGTCTAACAGAGTTGTAGATGCTCTTAGCAGAAGACAATTTTTTTCTTAAAAAATGTAGATAGAGGTGGTTGGGTTTAAGAAACTCAATACTTTGTATCAAGATTATCCTAATTTTGGTGAAGTGTAGAAGGCTTGTACATAACCTATTACACTTGACAGGACAAAGCGGTTGGATTTTATGATCTAGGATAGTATGTTGTTCAAAGGAAGCTAGTTGTGCATTCCAAGAAGTTTAATGAGAGAGAACCTTGTCAAGGAGAAGCATAGTAGAGGATTGATTGGACATTTTGGTAGAGATAAAACCATAGCATTGGTTGCTGAGAATTATTACTGGCCACAGTTTTAGCAAGATGTGAAGAATTTTGTATAGATTTGTAGAGTATGTCAGATGGTGAAAGGAGTGAAGTAGAATACATGGTTGTATTAGCCATTACTTGTACTAGAAAAGCTATGGGAGGATGTTAGTAGGGATTTTGTTCTTGGATTATCAAGGAAACAACAAAGGCATGATTCTATTTTTATGGTGGTTGATAGGTTTTCAAAGATGGCACATTTCATTCCTTGCAAGAAGATTAGTGATGTTGTTCATGTGGCAAATTTGTTTTTCAAAGAAGTGGTGAGACTGCATGGTTTTCCAAAGAGTATTGTTTCAAATCGAGATACCAAATTTGTTGGGTATTTCTGGCATACATTATGGAAGAAGTTGAAGATAGATTTGAAGTTTAGTTCATTGCATCATCCATAGATTGATGTACAAATAGAAGTGTTCAGTAGGAGTTTGGAAAATTTACCGAGATGTTTGGTTGACAAGAAACCAAAGGATTGGGATTTGATTTTACCATAAGCACAATTTGCATATAATGATTCCATAAATAGGAGTACTGGTAAATGACCATTCTAGATTGTATATGGGAGTAGTCCTAGAAATGCTTCTAAATTGTGATAGTTGGATAATGGAGAGATAAGTAGTGTTGAAGTAGAAGAATTTGTTGAACATTTGAAGAACATCCATCAAATGGTGAGGAAGCACATTATAAAGATGAAGACACTATAAAACGTTAAGGAAGATGTTAAAAGGAGGTATAAGGAATTCTAGATTAGAGATGAAGTCATGGTTCACTTGAGAAAAGAGAATATTCTAGTGGGTACATATAATAAGCTAAAGATGAAGTTTTTTGACCATGCAAGATAGTGAAAAGGCATGATTCTAGAAATGCTTATGAAGTGGAGTTGTTTGCTGAATTGAATATTTCACTAGTATTTAATATTTTAGATTTGATAGAGTATTATGAAAGAGGTGATGGAGATGAAGTTATAGAAGCCA
Source organism: Cupressus sempervirens (assembly GCA_028749045.1). NCBI lineage: Eukaryota > Viridiplantae > Streptophyta > Pinopsida > Cupressales > Cupressaceae > Cupressus > Cupressus sempervirens. The sequence goes on along the minus strand of CM053784.1, from coordinate 636,587,312 downwards.
GTGAATTATTCTATCGGTTACTTTGGCTACAAAGGAGATTGAGGAGATACTGGACTATCATGTTGGCAAAAGTACAAGGAACAAAAATATGAGAAATACCTAGTCAAATGGAAAGGGAGGCTACTAGAGGATTCATAATGGCTAGCAAGTGACAAGGTTGACCATCTTGGTTTTCCTTTGAACACCTGAGATGTAATAGAATCACTTTTCAAATTACCCTAGGTATCTAATGTAGGAGCATCCTAGGTGTAAGAGCAATCTTGCATCACCCAAAAATATTGTCCTTTTTAGTCTTTTCTATTTTAATAAGGACTAGTACACAAGGTGGTTATTATTTTTGGGAACTTGCTATTTTTTGTAAGTTTTTCATAAAAGATCATAATGTTCTCATTTTCTACATGAAGGTTCATTTTAGAATTATAAGCCTACCATAAAAATCTTGTTGCTCTAGCTTAAGTATCAGAGAAGTTATTGCATATTTTTGGTGGAAAATTTAGGGAAAAAATGTTTAGGCTCACCATTGGATGCCTTAGAGTTCCTAGATGAGTTCTAAAAACTTGAAAGAAGGGCATTTGTACCATTTTGATCCTATAGATCAGGAGCTAGCATTTTTGAAAAGTGATTATAATAGCCAATCAGAGCAATGGTTCGATAGTTATGGTCTTCTGAATTTGGGCTACCCAAAATTTATAAAATAATTGTCAAATATGTATTTTTTTGACTCTATATGTATTTTTAGGGTCTATTGGCCCTAGGTATTAAGTTTGAATGTCTAGAACCTTCCCAACTGGCATAAAATTGCCTATTTAAGAAATGCCCAAATATTATCTAGGATAGTGATGGGTGATAGTTTGTGGCTTTTCTTGTAGATTACTATAATGAAGGCACCCATGTGGGTTAGCATATTGTACTTGTGAAGTCTATAATACCACATTTGTGGCAATAATAAGAAGTCCATATTTTGTTCTCATATTTCTTGTTGTTTCTTTGTTTTTGTTATGTGTTCATGGTATTAAAGAGAGCACCCTTCATCAATCATGCTACTATCACTCCCCTTGAGGGTGATGTAATAGAAATAGGAGTAGCTACCAATGCCTTTGTTTTTCCACTAGCGTTCATCTCCAAGGCTATACCCTTGATCTCATCCAATTCTTCCCTTGTCATTCTTGATTCCTTGGGAATAGCTTCTATCCTTTTCTCAACATTCTTCTTGGTTTCTTTGTTGTGATGCTTAAAGAGAGATTCCTTCATCTTTTCTTCAAATGCCCCCCATCTACTACATTCAGTATCTCTTTTTTATTGAATTATAATCTTTGTATAACCTTCAATGAGTTCTTCACTCATTTCATTACCCAAAGGTTCTATAAATTTAACTCTAGGTTTTATTACCTCCATAAAAGTTGTACCAGTTTCTACCATTAAAAAAAATTCATCTTTGTACTTTTCTACCATAGTACAAGGGATTATATATACTTTTATCATTTCCAACTGAAAATTCTTCATCATTTTGTCTATGTCTCTATCTCTAACATCTTCAAGTTTGGCCTTGTAATATTGGGTGATCATCTTCACAGTGCACTCATTCCTATCCCGACTTGTCATTCGATGAAATTTCTTGGTTGCATGGAAAAATAAATAGGTCAATAAAGATTCAAATCTAAAAATTATATTATTAGAATTATTCACCTTTCCAATGTTATCTAGCAATTGTACTTTGATAATATTGCACATGTTCACCTTTTTCTTTTTGACAGCCATAACATATGTTGCATGTAGAAATCTTGTTGTTATAGTATTTACCATAGAACTATGATTGAGCTTGTATCTAATAATATTTCTCAAAACTCTAACTCCAGTATCCTCAAATTAAGTCAACTCTCATATTTCTACCATCAAATGTAGTCTTCAAATTAGTTCCAAAAATCTTCCTGACATTTCTATCATTTACCAGGTTACAACCTCCATTTCTTAGTCCTATGACCTTATGAATTAGGTCAATTTCAATCATAATAGGTTTATCTCCTACCCAAAACATTTCTTCTTGTACTTCAGTCAAAACAATCCAACCGCATCGTGATTATAAAATTTTGTATAAAACATATGCTTGATCAAGTTTAACTCATTCAAGTATGTATACTTAGGTTTTAGGGTTAGGTTTCCATTGCACATAATACCTAAATCCTTATGAATGTATTCATCTCCAATACTCTCAAGTTTATAGTGAATGTAACTTATAATATCTTCCATGTGAAGTACATTAGGTGAGATTTGTGAAAACTCTCCCAAAGGATCATTGATTAGAGAAACAATTAGGTGCTTCTTAAATTTGTACCTTGGTCTCTCACTAATATAACATATAGACTAGCGTGCCATTATGCTAACTGATTAGTTTGATAATTTCAACTAAAAGCTTCATAAAATACCTTGATTATCATGTATTAGGACTTCATCAACTCTTAACTTTAGATGGTTCAACTCACTCTTAATTCTTTGTCAAATCACTCAAAAATTCTCTATACTCTTTACATAAATAAATGGTACTAAAATTCTTGTTCTCTATCCTTAAATCATTTCAAATTTAACTCTACATTAAATATACATCTACTTCATCTTCAAAATTTGTTGATGATTACTGGAAAGACTGCTTTCTTCCGTACAAGTTAATGTGATCATAAAAATGGATGCACACTTAACCATAGCTTCCTCACTATGTCCTCTACCTTTTATTGATTGTACAAGTTGTAATTCACTCTTGAACTTTAGTTATGTTCAACTGACACTCTGCCTCTACTAGAAATGCTTAATTCAAATAAGACGAGTCATAAACAATTGCTTAGTTCAATCTTCCATCAGGTGTATCAAAATACTTCTCTTCTAAGACTATATGAGAACTTTCTGGATTACTAGCTTTCACAAACACTTCCTTGAATTCATCAACATTCTCTTTGAGTGCTTCCTTTTGACTATTATCACTGTCATTACCATTTCTTTTGTTATTTCTATTATTGTTCCATCTGTAATTAGGAATTCTATTGAAATTCCTTCTATCTATTATGCAAAATCTTGATGTGCGTCCAAAGTTATTGCATAACTGACATAAAAGTACATTCCTTCTTTTATTGGTTCCAATCTAACTATCAGGTGTCCTAAAATTTCTTGCAATATGTCCAAACTTGTTACATTTGTAACATACAATATAGTTCCTTCCTCCATTGGGTATTTCTCTGTCATTGAATTTTACTTTTGATCTCCCTCTTTCATTGCCTGCAAGTTTAGTATTTTCTAGACATTTTACTATTTCCATTACTACTATCAAACTTAGGTTTCTTACAATCTACTTCATTATGTTCATAACCATGATAATCATAACAATAAAAATTAGGGATAGGTTTAAAATACTTACCTATGTAATCTCTCTTCATATGACCAACTTCATTGCATAAACATCTATCTCTAAATTCATATTCACCATGTTTCTTAGATGGATGAATTTTCTCTATTTCCTCAGGTTTTTCATGTTTCTTAGACAAATCAACTTGCTCAATTTCTTTAGATACTTCTGTAGATATGCTTGATTCTATCTTACTTTGATCAATTTCTTTAAGCTTAGGGGTTTCAACAACTGGATCTGGTTCTTTCCTAACTTCATTTTTCCTAGATGACTTTTCTCTAATAATATATCCAAGACCTATCTTATGATAAGAAGATCTCTAGTAAAATAGTTGTTCATCAATTTTCTCACTATTGGAATAAAGTTTCTCTAACTTTTGTTTAGCTTGTGTCAATTCTCCTTTTACAATTATATTGTACTTTTCTAACTTTGCATGATTTGTCTTAATAAAATCTTATTCAGATGTTACTTGAGACAACTAGGATCTTAGGTCTACATTCTAAAATTTTAGATTTTATTTAGTCTTGTTGTCATCCTTCTTTAGACTAAACTTGAGTTCAATAATTTTTAACTCATGTTTCAAGATCTCATTTTATTTCTTGAGAGTTCCTACTTCATCATTGTCACTTAACTACTCTTTTTATTCCTTCCTATATTTTTTATGATCAACCTTATTTTTGAGTTTTCCAATGTTATCCTTTGCATCTCCATACCTATCTTTCAGGTTATCTCTTTCTTCTATAATAAGATTAGTTTTCTCAAGAGCTTCTTCAAGATTTCACTTTAACTATTTCATATCCATAGGGATCTTACTCAATTTGTTAATCCTCTTTTGATTAATTGGGGTTTGATACCAATTATTAGAAATAGATAATACTGAGAGGGGGGGGGGGGGAGATAAATCATTATTCTATAAACTTTTGACCACAATTGAATATTATTAATTACTTTACAACATGCATATGAAAGTAAACCAACAATTATGAATAGTAAATAAAACCATACATAGAGAAAAATCATAACACCATTATTTAATAACTAGGGAAGCCATGGCCAAGGGAAAACTCGAGTGGGGATAGTACCCACAAAATGATCCACTAAGAAAAAAAATAATATTAAGGATATTGACCCTATTAGGAGTATATCAAATATATATAGTGTCTCGAGTCCTTGTTATGGACTAGGCCCTATTAAAAGTCTTAACCCTATTAGGAATTGCTTCAACCCTATTAGAAGTTGGTAGAACAATTATAATATATGAAAGAAAAGCCCACTATCCTAACATGCAATATACAAATAAGTTTCTTCACAAGTATAGATATACATACAATATTGTCTTACTATTGCACTTTGTGAATCTTCCAATCATACACCAAATCTTGTATCATGCAAAGATCATATGCCATATAAATTGTTGGAAATCTAATTGAAAAGATCATTGTGAGAATAAGATTGAAGATCAAAGAGGGAGATTGTTGTTAAAAGAATGTTTTCAGTCATTTTTTTGTCATTGATGTCAAATCTGCTATTTGTAAGAATGGCATTTTCTTATAAGATCCAAGCACTATCAATTCGTTGATTGATGAAGAGGATTTAATCAACAAGATGTAAAAAAAGAACCTAAGGGCAAGGTTGAGTTATGATATTGTAATGAAGTGCAAAAGATCAGTTAAGACAATGGTGAGATGATGTATTAGTAACATACTTGAAGACACAGAGGTTGGACACACTTAGAAACATCAGAGAAATAAGTTGTAATAAGGTTGACTGCAAAGCTTAAACTTAGATCATTAGTAGGTGTTGAGCAAGCTAGTTGAAGCTGAGAAAATTCTTAGTTGTTGCTGAGCAAAAGGAAAATCTAGTGTGTGCCAAGTGAAGTTCAAGTGCCAAGCAAAGTAATAGGTGTCAAGCATCAAAAAATCTTAGTAGGTGTTGAGTGAACTTTAGGTGTCGAGCATCAGTATAACATAGTTGGTGCCGAGTAATATAGCATGTGTCAAGCACCAATATTTCAATAGTGTCGAGCTATTGCATTATTGAAAATGACAAAGATTTGTCAAATCTAAGCTGACAAACCAGTTATTTTGAATTTTGAGAACTAGTTGGAGGATAAGGATGATGAGCTAATGGCACAGAATTTTATGTAAACCATTTTTCAATGAATTCAAGAGGATTATTCATGATGTTTCTAAAAGGAACAAAATATGGGTTAGATTCAATGAATCCTACCTAATCCATTTGAATAGAAATTAAAAGATGGAAGAATCAAGCAAGAAAAAAAGTTCCAAGACTTCTATTTAAGGAGTAATAGACCAAGAAGCAAGAGCTAGTAGTGTGCCAAATTGTGAAGTGGTTAGAAGGGTGTCAAGGAGAAGACATCTAGGAGAAGGAAGAACAGAGTATAGAGACTCTACTTTGACAAGTGGTCAGAGAAAGATGATTGTACTGGTACATTGAGCATGGAGACTCAAGAAGACTAAGTTTGAAAGGAGGGAAAGCTATCAGAGTTGCAGTAACTAAAAGCTAGGTAATGTTATGAGCTGAGAAGTGATCTGAGATCTGCAAGTTGAGTTGTATTCTATAATCAAGTCAAAATCCCCTTATTTTACTCTCTAGCAATTGTATCAGTTAGGCTAAAGGAAAATCCTATGGAATTAGGTTGGTTTAATAGCTATTTGTAAATCCTTTAACAAGGTGTCATTCCAAGTGAATGTTATAAAGTCCTCTAACCATGTCCACTTCTAATAGGGTGGTTAAATCCTTTAACCAAGTCACATTTAATAGTGTGTTGTAGCCTTTAATAGGGCAGGCCTTTCACAAGGCATCACTTTAGAAGAGTGAGAATTGAGTAGCATGTTACTAGTGGTTTTTCCCAAATTGGGTTTCTACGTAAATTACTATTTTATGTGTTGATATTTTTGCGTGTTATGCTTGCATGTTGATTTATAGTAACTTTTTGAATAGGAATGTTAAAACTTGGATGAATGAATGGTTGAATGAGCTCACTAAATTTAGTTTCAAGGTACTAGAAGCAGGAAGATCAAGATGTCCAAAAGAGAAGTTCCCAAGCTTAACGAAGACATCTTTGTTGCATGGAAGAGTCTGATGAAATTGCACCTTGGATCAATAGGTGATTATGCAAAAAATTCAATTGGAACAAAACATGTAGACCCAACTAGACCTCTTACAACAGATGATTTGAGCAAAAGGAAGGAACACAATCAGGCAATGTTGGAGATTGCCTCTGCACTCAGTTATGCTGAATTTGATGACATAAGGAATGTGATACTACATTCAAGATGTGGAAAGCCCTATTAGATATCTATGGGGGAGATCAAAACATTTAGAGAGCAAAGAGGGAAAGCCTTAGAGTAAAGTTTGATGACATGAAAATGGAGGAAGGTGAAAATATTGCTCAATATGGATCTAGAATGAAGGAAGTGGTAAGTGCAATAAGAAGTCTAGGTGGTTAATTAGAAGAAGAGACTATCAACAAAAAACACTTAAGAACATTGCTCTCTATCTATGCTATTAGAGTTTTAGCCATCCAAGAGCTAAGGTGTGTTCAAGGAAACACACTAACCTTTGAAGGAATAGTGGGAAGACTTATTGCATTTGAATTGTAAAACTCTGACAACTATAGACCTGAGAACCTTGAATCTACTTTCAAGGCCAAGCTAACATTGAAAGACACTAAGGAGGTGACATCAAATAAGAAGAGTAGAAAAGGAAAACATGCATCTAGTGATAGTAGCACATATTAGGAAGATGTCAAATAGTTGGAAGCACTATTGTCTACGAGATTCCATAGAGGCAAAGGTAAATTCAAAGGTAAGCTTCCTATCATTTGTTTCAATTGCAATGAAGTAAGTCATATTTCTGCAAGGTGTACATAGAAGAAGAACTAAAAAGAAGGAAGCATGTACAAGAACAAAAGAGAAGATGATAGTAGAGATTACAAGGACAAAGCCAAAAGATGCTACATATTTGAAGAAGATTTTGATGAGAATGATGATGAAGTAGTCTATGTGGCCATGAAGGATGAATCAGATAAAAATGAAGATGAAGCAACAACATTGGTAACATGTGTGAACAAGAATGACAAGTGGATCATAGATAGTGGATGCTCACATCACATGATAGGAGACAAAAGTAAGTTTATTACCTTTACTCAATATGATGGAAATAGTGTTAGATTTGGAAATGATGATCCATGTCAAATCAAAAGAAAAGGTTCCATTAAACTTACTGAGAAGATTTCATGTGATAATGCATACTATGTTGAATGATTGAACTACAACTTGTTGAGTGTAACATAGTTAGGCAATGTAGGTTTCAAAGTAGAATTTGGAAACAAAATTGTCAAGATCTATGACACTAATGGAAATTTGATAAGAAAAGGTGAACAAACTAGGAGTAATCTATTTTACCTAGATATGGAAGATGCAACTTGTCTTGTTGTTGGGCATGATGATGTGTGGTTGTGGCATAGAAGATTGTGTCATGTTAATTTTGACAATCTAATTAGCATCAACAAAAAGAAGAAGCTCAGAGGGTTGCCTAAACTGAAGAAACCTGAAAACACAATGTGTAAACAATGTCAACTAGGGAAGATGACTAAGTCTAGGTTCAAAAGAAAAACATACACTTCCAAAGAAGTACTAGAGCTAGTCCATATAGACTTATATGGTCTAATAAAAGTACAAAGTTACCTAGGAGACAAATACATAATGCTATTTGTGGATGACTATTCAAGGATGATGACTACTATATTTTAGAGAAAAAATTTGGTGCATTTCAAATGTTTAAGTGGTATTTGGCTAGAGTTGAGAAGGAAATAGGAAAGAGTCTGAAGTGCCTAAGATCAGATAGAGGAGGTGAGTTTACATCAAAAGAATTTGAGATATTCTACAATGACAAAGGTATCAAAAGACAAACATCAGCACCGAGAACTCCACCTCAGAATGACATTGCTAAAAGAAGGAATAGGTCAATGATACACTATGCAAGAACCTTGATGATGGAGAAAATTCTTTCTCTAAAGTACTAGAGAGAAGCTATAAGTATTGTTGTTTACACCCTGAATAGAGTCTAAGTCAAGAAAGGTACAAATGCTAATACTAATACTAACAAGATTGTGGAGAGTGCAAATGTAAATTTTGATGAGCATGCAAATGTTTAGGTTGATGGAACTAAACAACCAAAAGATTATAGATCTATTGTATACTTCTAAAGGAATGACTGTTGAAGATAATGTTGCAAATCAAGTTGGGAATTAGTAACAAATCTCAATACCAACCGAGTCACACCTAGTGAATGTCAAGCTACATTTAGAAGCTAAGTTATAGAATGAAAGAAATGCACATTTTGACTCTAAAAATAGTATATATGAAAGAAATAATGAAGAGCTAGATGGAGATGACTCTGAAGCTGAAAGATCAAACATGGAAAGAAGGATAGAACCAATACTAGCCAAGTATGTGAGAAGACATCACCCTACAGATCAAATCATTGGTGACAAGGATGCAAGACCAATGACAAGGAATAGACTAAGGAATGAATCATGTCTTCTAAGAAAGGTTGAACCTAAAATAGTGAAAGATGCACTACAAGATGATGATTGTTATAAAGTTGTGGAAGAGGAGATAGATCAGATTGAGAAGAACAAAATTTGGACCTTAGTTCCTAGACTAGTTGACAAGAATGTAAATTGTACTAGATGGGTGTTTAGGAACAAACTTGATAAGAATGGTGAGATAAATAGAAACAAAGCCAGACTATTTTGCAAAGGCTATGCACAAGAAGAAGGATTGGATTATGGGGAAACATATGCCCTTGTTGCAAGAATGGAAGGAGTAAGAACACTAATTGCATATACTACATACAAAGGTTTCAAGGTTTACCAGATGGATGTCAAGTTTTCCTTTCTAAATGGTATATTGGAAGAAGAAGTCTACATAGAACAATTAGAGGGATTTTTTGATGACAACAACAAGGATATGGTTTGCAAACTACATAAGACACTTTATGGTTTGAAGCAAGCATCTAGAGCATGGTATGAGAGACTACACAAATATCTTGTGAAGATTGGATTTGAGAGAATAGATGACAACAATAACTTGTACATAAAGGTTGAAAAAGGTAAAGATATTTTGATATCAGAAATCTTTGTTGATGATATAATATTTGGAGGAAAAGATGTTCTATGCAAAGATTTTTCTAATCAAATGAAACAGAGTTTGAGATGTCAATGTTTGGATAAATTAAGTTCTTTGTTGGATTACAAGTACATCAGTACGTCAATTGAAGGATTCATAGACCAAGAAGCAAGAGCTACCAGTGAGCCAAATTGGGAAGTGGTTAGAAGGGTTTCAAGGAGAAGACATCTAGGAGAAGGAAGAACAGAGTATAGAGACTTTGCTTCAATAAGTGGTTAGAGAGAGATCATTGCACTGCTACATTGAGTATGGAGACTCAAGGAGACTAAGTTTGAAAGGAGGGCAAGCTGTCAGAGTTGTAGTAACTAAAAGCCAGGTAATGTTATGAGCTAAGAAGTGATTTGAGATCTGCAAGTTGAGTTGTATTCTATAATCAGGTCAAAACCCCCTTATTTTTACTCTCTAGCAATTGTATCAGTTAGGGTAAAGGAAAATCCTATGGACTTAGGTTGGTTTAATAGCCATTTGTAAATCCTTTAATAGGGTATCATTCCAGGTGAATGTTCTAACATCCTCTAACCAGGCCCACTTCTAATAGGGTGGTTAAATCCTTTAACCAAGTCACATTTAATAGTGTGTTTTAGCCTTTAATAGGGCAGGCCTTTCATAGGGCATCACTTCAGAAGAGTGAGAATTGAGTAGCATGTTTCTGGTGGTTTTTCCCAAATTGGGCTTTCACGTAAATCACTATGTTATGTGATATTTAGTTATACCTTGCTAATTATCAAAACTCTAATCATTTGGTCTTGAAGCTTCCACACACTTGGTTAATTATAACTTGGGTTAACATCGAGAATGTCATCCCATCATAGCTAAGTAAATATTTTGTTACCAAAATAATTCCTTAAGCCATAAAATTAATTTTATCGTCATGCTATGTTATGTTATGTTAATTATTAGTATTAGAGATTCCTCTACAACTAAATCCTTACAGTCTGTGTAGATCTATGCACTAGCATATGTAATCATGACTCTATCAACTATTAGTCTTTAATTGTGCATGATCTAACTTGGACTTTGTCATCTATACTCACAGAATCTTATGTACATGCTGCTATAATTGTCCAATAGTTAGATAATTTTATGTCTTTTATTTAATAATGAAATACAAAAATATATATGTTTCCATAAATGACAACACTTACTTATCTACCTAGTCATATTGCCAACATAGACCTCAGGCATGAGTATATACTCTATTTCTTTGGGAACAAATGTTAAATTACAAGATGACTAAAAAAATGAAAGGCCTTAGTCCTTCTTTGAGTACACCTCATGAGTTTTACCATGCATTTGAAAAAATTCCTCTAATAGTTAAGAATTTAATGTGTGAATTGTACATGTACAACTTGGTTGTTCTAGATGACAAGGATTGGAATCCTTTGATGTTTTTTGGTGACATTCATCTTAGAGAATTCATGTCTTGGGCTCAAAATGAAATTACTAGAGAGAATCAGGATAGGGCTTAGAGAGAAGAAGAAGAGATGACATCATTGTATCTCAGGCTTGAAGCAAAAGATCTCAAGATTTATTACTATGAATTTTCTCAAAGTAGAAGTTAGTGATAATGGGAAAGAAAATATCAAACCTCTCAAGAGAACTACATATGCAAAATTTTAGGAATTTAAAAATGGAGATTTGAGAGAGGTAGAATGATCAATCATTTAGAGATGGATCAAACTTTCCTATAACTTTCAGGTTTGTCAGCCTCATTCCCCACAATTTTGTTATGACAATAAGTTCTCCCAGTATGTAATGTCAGGGTAGACTAGAGGATTTTTTTTAGATTCGACTCAAATTCTAGCCTCCTTTACTCATGCATCTACACTTAGGTATTCATGAAGATGTGAATAAGCATGATATGGCTATTGAAGTTTAGATTTGGGAAAAGCTAAAAGATTCTAAAGGATACTATTGGGATTAGTGAGAATGAGGTACAAGAGCCAACCTTGCAACAAATTTTAGGATTAGAGCTACAGTTTTAAATCACATAGTTGTTGGTGGACTAGCAAGCCACTAAGTTGGGGGGAATGGTGAGACTCAAAAATAACATATGTTTTACGAGTTTTATAGTTATTGTACCATCTTTTTCTTTTATAAGTCTAAATATTTTGTACTGTATATTATGTATAAACCTATAACAACCCTACTTTCTATAGTTGAAGACATCATATGGTTTCATGGATAAAATGGTATAATCAGAGTGTATATGTGATAAATGCAATATTATATGCATATAGGTAGATAAAATACTTTCTTTCTTTAAACTTTCAAATGGGTAGGTTCATGTAGCCAAGCACCTATTGGAAACATAGGAGGAGTAACTAAGAGGAAAGTGGTGAATCAATTATAACAAAAATAAATCCTAGATCCCTTAGATGTCAACACAAAACATAAAATTCACTAAAAATACTAATGTTGGACAAACACATAGGCACTTTGTTTATACTAGAAAATGTTGTAACTCAACAAACACTAAAATATCAATAGTAACTTAGAAAATATAAATCTTAAGATATTATTAGTGAATAACCTTATTTAACTTAGTTGCATACACATAAAAGAAATAGTATGAACACAAGTGACACCAAGATTTAATGTGGAAACCCAATTTGGGAAAATCCATCAATTGCAACTAGTTACTATTTCTCACTCTTCTAAAGTGAGCCCTATTAGGATCCAACCCTATTAAAGGTTACAAAACACACTGTTAAGTGTCACCTTTTTAGAGGATCTAATCACCCTATTAGGAGTGACCTTGTTATAGGTTTTTAGATACTTCAATCTTGAAATGTTACCTTGTTATAGAATTTTCAAATAGTTGTTAAGCCAACTATATTAAGAGATTTAAATCACTGCTACAATGGTTAGAGAGTAACAATTAGATGACTTGATTTCTAATACAACTAAATTTTTGATTACATATTTCAATTATGGCTTGTGTACTTGATCCTTTTTGATTGAATGTATCTTTGCAGCTCAACAAGGATATTTCTTTTACCCTTCTAATTTGCTTTCTCTAAGCATCTTCAAATATTCTACTTTTTTTTTTAAATTCTCAACTTGACCTTATATTTGTATCTTACACATTGTAAATTCTACTTGAATACAACTTAGAATACTTAATGTTCATCTCCTTAGTTAGCTAGAACTAACAAACAAATCCATTGAACTAAGTATGCCAAAACAAGAAAATCCTTCATTAGCTGACACTTCTCTGAAACACTAACACAAAAACAATTTTCCTCTATTAGCCTAGTGAACTAGGTTAACACTTCATTTCCACAAAGTTCCTTTGGTAACCAAGTGAGCTTTGTTAATACTAGTTCCATCCAACATTTCCTTCATTAAACGAGTGAGCTTGGTTAATATTCAACCATCTATGAACTTTTATTTCTCGCTCAATTGAACTTAATAGACATTATCTTCTAAACTAGGTAAACTCTAGAATGCTCGATAGACACGGGAAATTTTCTCCATCACCTGAGTGATCTCGGCATACACTGATTGGATATGATATGAAATTTTTTGTAACATCAAATAAAATACACAATTAATCAATTATATACAACAATCTCCCTCTTTGGCATTGATGGCAATGCAACATGTCATAATACAATGAAGTTTTAGAGTAGGAATAAAATAAGGAACATATCCGAAGTTTTATTTTGATTCTCATCCATGAGAACTCCTTCTATCAATGTGAATTCACTCTTCTTTCAATTTCTCCCTCTATCTACAAAACTCTATCTTCAACATCTTCTTATGATACCAAATCTTATTTTGATAGAAAACTCTCCCTTTATGATATCAAACCAAGTCCTACCTCTTTGATATCTTCAAACAAAATTTTTAAGATATGACAACAAAATCTCCCTCTTTGACATCTCATGCCAAAGATAATAGTCTATATATATCAGTGTACCTCATGTATTGATTCATATGCAATATGTTATTTTCAATATTGCATCAACTAGTTGATCTTCAACATGCTCTAGTTGATGCATCACTATACTTTATTTTAGTGAGCTTTAGATAGAGGAATGACCCCTAACATACATCTTAGATACAAAAATGCATCCTTAGGTAATGGCTTAGTGAATATGTCTACAATTTGTTCTTTAATATTTGCATATTCCAATCTTACCTCTTTGTCTTGTACCAATTCTCTCAAAAAATAATATTTTATAGCAATGTGGTTGGCTTTGATATGCATCACAAGATTCTTTCATGTATTAATTGCACTAGTGTTATCACAAAATATAACCACTAGATCCTTGACTTCTATCTTCATACCCGCCAATAGTTGCTTGAACCAAACAATATTGGAACAATTAATTGTTGTTGCCACATATTTTGCCTCTATTGTAGACTGAGAAATATAATTTTTCTTCTTTCTTGTCCAAGACACTAATCTTTTACCAAGAAAGAATGCTCCACCACTAGTGCTATTCTTGTTATCAATACTTCTTGCCCAATCAACATATGTGAGTGCTTTCAAATCTTGATTGTTTCCTTTCTAATACATAGTCTTTAGTACTCTTTAGATACCTAATGATTCTCTTGATTTCCATCATATGATTATCTTTGGGATTTGCTAAGAATCTTGCCACCATACCAATTGCTAATACAATATCAAGCCTTGTGTATACTACACATTGTAATTTTCTAATCAGTGATCTATATGTGGTTTGATCTACCTCTTTGGAATCATCACTTTTGGAAGACTTATGTCCAGTAGAAATAGGTGTTCCAACTAGCCTTAAACCTTCCATTCCAAACTTCTTTCATATCTTCTTGATATATTTGGATTGAGCAATATAGATACCATCTTTCTTCTACTAGATCTATAATCCAACAAAGAATTTTATCTCTCCAAAAATGGACATGTCAAATTATTTACTCATCTCTTTTAAAATTCCTTGCATAAGTCATCATTTCCTATAAATAAAGTATCATACATAAAGATTTCATCCAACACAATCTTCCTGTCTAGTCCTTCTATGGTATGCAGGTTGTTGTTATCATTTATTCTTTGAAAATCAATCTTTTTCAAGTAGTTATGAAGTCTTTCATACCAACTTTGGGAGCTTTCTTGAGACCATACAATGTTTTGTGTAATTTATAGACCTTATCCCTTTTTCTAAAATGAGAGATAAGTGCCATTTTTTCTCCTTCACCATCAAATTCATCTTTTATAGCAATATAAACCATTTCATCATCTTCACTACTATCGGACTCCTTAGCCATAAAACAAGATTTCTTACATTTTTCCTTGTTGTCCTTGAAGTTCTTGAAATCCTTCTTGAATTCGTGCTTGTTGTACTTTTTTTTGTCTCTGTCTTCTCTATTGGGCACCTTGTAGTAATGTGTCCAACTTCTTCATGAGAGAAATAGATTAAAGGGATTTTACCTTTATACTTTCCTTTGCCTTTGGGATACCTTCGTGCAAACACTGCTTCAATGGCTTCAAGATCACTATCAGAACTGTCATCCTCTTCACTTTTATATTGTTTTCTTTTAGACATTTTATCTTTCTTCCTGATTGATACCTTGGCTTCAAATGTAGACTCAAGATTGTTAGAACTACGAGTATAATTATCATAGTTATCTAGTTCAAATGCAGTTAATCTTCTAACTAGAGCATCTAAAGTTATCTTGTTATCTAGATCACATCTCATCTCTTGAATAGAAGTTAATCTGATTGCATAAATAGAAAGAAGGGTTCTAAGTACCTTACTTACCACTATTACATTATTTTTTCCTCTAGAGGCTTTGATAGCACTGAAATTGGCTTTGATTCTCTCAACATATTTTGCAATGTTTTCATCCTCTCTCATTTTCATCTAATCAAACTAACCTCTCAAGCACTCTTCCTTGGCTCTTTTTATGTTATCATCACCTACATAAATATCCTTCAGTTTGATCCATATGTCATGAGTAGTAGCAAATCCTTTTACCTCATCAAACTTAGCATAGTTAAGAGCTAATGCAATTTCAATCATCATGATGTTATGATTTTTCTTTTTAGAAATCTCTTCTACAGTCAATGTTCTAGTAGGAGCCTTGTAAAAAATTTCCAATGATTACAAAACTAAATCATTGATGGTTTCCAATTGCAGCTTCATAAGTTCCTACCATGCTTGGAAGTTATCATTGTTCAGCTTGGGAATCTCTCTCCTATAAGACATCTTGATTTTTGGCTTAGGTCCTTGAAACCATTCTCTATAAGCACCAAGAAGATCTAATACCAATTGTTGGAAATATAAGAGGAGTAACTAGAGGGGAGGGGTGAATCAGTTACCACAAAAATAAATCCCTGATCCCTTAGATGTCAACATAGAACATAAAGTTCACAAGCACTTGGTTTACACTAGAAAATGTTGTAACTCAAAAAAAACTAAAATAGCAATAGTAGCTCGAAAAATGTAAATCTTAAGATATTACCAATGATTAACCTTATTTAACTTAGTTACATATACATAAAATAAATTGCATGAACACAAGTGACACCAAGATTTATCGTGGAAACCCAATATGGGAAAAACTACCAATTGCAACTAGTTGTTGATTTTCACTCTTCTGAAGTGAGCCCTATTAGGAGACAACCCTGTTAAAGGTTACAAAACACACTATCAAGTGTGACCTTGTTAGAGGATTTAATCACCCTTCTAGGAGTGACCTTGTTAGAGGTCTTTAGACACTTCAATCTAGAAATGCCACCTTGTTAGAGGATTTACAAATAACTGTTAAGCCAACTCTATTAAGAGATTTAAAGCATTGCTACAATGGTTAGAGAGTAGCAATAAGATGACCTAATTTCTGATGAAACTAAACCACTGATTACATATCTCAATTTTGGCTTGTATACTTGATCCTTTATGATCAAATGTATATTTGCAACTTAACAAGTATATTCTACTTATCCTTTTAATTCTCTTTCTCTAAGCATCTTCAAATCTTCCATTCTCTTTTTTAATTCTCAACTTGACCTTATATTTATATCTTACACATTGTCAAGTCATCTTGAATATAACTTAGAATACTTAATATTCACCTCCTCAATCAACTAGACCCAACAAAGAAATCAATTGAACTTAGTATGCCAAAACAAGAAAATTATTTTTTATCAAACCTTGCTCAGTAGGCACTAACTCATAAATGATTTTCCTATGTTAACCAAGTAAACTTGATTAACATTAAATTTCCATAAAATTTCTTTGGTATTCAAGTGAGATCTGTTAACACTAGTTCCATCCAACATTTCCTTCATTAACTGAGTGAGCTCGATTAACACTCAACCTTTTGTGAATTTTTCTTTGTCACTCAAGGTAACTCAGTTGACACTATTTTCTAAACTAGGTAAACTCTAGAATGCTTAGCAAACAAAGGAAACTATCTTCATCACCTGAGTGAGCTTGGCATACACTGACTAGCAATGATATGACATTTTGTGTAACATCAAAGACACTACACAATTAATCAATTATTTTCAATAGTACCATGAGCAATAAATAGTCTATGTATTCATTTAATATTTTCTATGGGTTATTAGAGTGTATATGTGTTTTGATATATTGCATATATACTAATATGTTGTAGAAAAAGTCTAGGAAAATCATATGGAAGAACATGAGCAATTAAAATAATAGCAAGATCATGTAGTTTCCTTATACCAATGGCTAGCTGAAAATTAGGTCACAATAACTGATAAGTGTTAACTTCTTACACAAATCTAGATGTTATGGTGGTCTACATTTGCTAAAGACTTGTTCAAATACAAAGAATGTGTTTCACATTCATGTAACTTATTTATGATCTTTCTAAATAATTTATTATTGAGTCTATATTTATGAAGTAATTTTTTTTAGATGTTATAAATAAAGTTATGAACTTGCACCTCGTATAGTAGAGGAGAGATTGTAGCATGTAGTAGCATTGAATATAGTTGTTATTTTCTAGTTTGTACTATTCATGATTTTATATCAATAAAGATGGCACTATTATTTTTCAATTCTTTATTCTAAGTTCATATATAGTCTTTCACTCATCCAAGGCGGGCCACTTGGGGGAGTGAACTTAGTTAGTAGGATTAGTTTTCACTATTCTTAAATTTAGATAGAACTATGTTGTTCCTACAACAAAGGAAAATACTATAGAATTTTGTTTGTAATTCAATTTAAGTATTCTAGATTAAGTTTATTTTAAACCTAAACTTATAAATAGAATCTCTATTCAAACATTCTCATCTCCATAGATTATAAATGGAAATTAAAAGGGTTTAGAGCATATACCACAAATGTCTACACCAAGGACTCCACCAAAAAAAGGGTTTAGGGGACATTTTTCTTTTCATTCCTTTATCATTGCAAAATTTCTTAAACTCTTATAATGTGAACTCACCTCATCTATATGATCTCATGCATTTCAGACTTTTATTATTCCCCTCTCAAATCTAGTTAAATACCACTTACACATTTCAAAAGCATCAAATTATTCCTTGTGAAACATCATAGCCATCATTCTATAGAAATCATCAACAAATAGGATAAAGTAATTTTCACCAAAATAACTTTGCACTCCAATAGGACCACATAAATGGGTATGAAACAACTCTAAAATATCATCAAAAGAATATGTATTGCTCTTGAAACTAGAATTTTTCATTTTTCCTATTTAACATTGTCTTCACATCACTTTATCAAGTTTTATCAATCTTGATAATCCTCTTACTCTTTTCATATTACTATTTTTTAACAAATTATCAAACTTCACATGACATAACCTCTTATACGATAACCAAACATCATCAAATTGTGCAAATAAACATGTATTTTTAGATATGTCTAGATAGAACAAGTTAATCTTTTGTTTTCTCTCTACTTCCAATTAGTTCCCCAGTAGCATCATAGATTTTTTACTTCTTGTTTTGAAATTCAAATTAGTAGCCTAAACTATTTCATTGTGTCACACTCAATAGATTATATTTTAGTCCATCAACCCAATACACATTGTCGCATCTAATCTTATCATTCAATATAATAAATATTTTACCTTTCACATAACATGATGCATCATTTCCAAACTTAACACAACTTCCATTATAGTGTTCTATATTTTTTAAGTTACTTGTATCATCAATCATATGATGTGAGAACCAACTATCAATTATCCATTTATCATTCATACTAACATGAGAAATAACACCATTTTCCTCAAGCTTTTCATCTTCATCAGATTGATCTTTCATTGCAACATAAACAACTTCTTCATCATGTTCATAAGAATCAATTTTAGAACCATCTTCTTTAGCAATCTAACAAGATTTCTTACCTTTTCTCTTTCATTATTTGTTTCCTTAGTTATCTCTTTTATCTCTCCTTCCTTAGTATATGTTTTCTTTCCTTTCCTCCTTTGCATCTCTATCAAAAAACCTTACATAAATATGACCAACTTTATTACATTTAAAATAGATGATAGGAAGTTTACTTTTGTATTTTTCTTTTCCTATTAATTGTCTTCTTTCCATTAATGCTTCTAGGTCCTCAAGGTTGTCATCTAATTAACTATCATTATCCACAAACTTATTTTTGGAATGTTTTCTTCTTTTAGATCCATCAAGTGTTAGTTGAGACTTGAAATCATATTCAACAACAGAAGGTGTATAATTATCAAAATTTGACAATTCAAATGCAATGAGTCTACCAACTAAACTATTCAGGGTTAGGTCATTACCAGGTGTACAAATTAGTTCTTGTATTGCAGATACTCTAATGGCATAAACAGGAAGTAATGTTCTTAATACCTTGCTAATCATAGTCTCTTCATTTAATTTTTTCTCTAGCACCTCTAATTACATTTACCACTTCTTTGTTTCAGCCACAATATTGAGAAATATTTTCTCCTGCTTCAATTATCATGTCATTAAAATTGCCTCTCAAACTTTCAGCTTTATCCCTCAACACATTTTTCTCTCCTCCATGAATTTGTGCCAACTTATCCCACATTTTATTTGCATTGGTGCAATCCTTCACATCATCAAACTCTGCATAAATTAGGGAAGATATAGTTCTATCATTAATTAATTATGCTCCTTTTTTTCTTTTATTTCTTCAATTATCATGGGTAGAGGTACTTCTATGTACTCATTGTCCAAGTAGTATAGTGTAGAATCTCTAACTCTAGATAGATGGAATCTCATCAAACAATGTCATGCTAGGAAGTTCTCTTTGTTCATTTTGGGGAACTCTCTTTTAAATATCTTGATCTTTAGTTCAAGTACCTTTAAGCTTTCCCTACAAGCATCAAAGTTCTAATATCAATTATTAGAATCGTTATAATAACTGGGGGGAGGGGGGAGTGAATTAGATGTCCTCAATTCTAGATGTACAAATTAAACTTTTAACAACTTCAAACAACTTATTCAAACTTGTAAATCTACTCAGTCAATATAGAAAATCATCATTAATTACTTAGTCATATCAAGATCTAGCTCTCTATTTTAGTGTATTTTAAATTTCAAAAACATATAACATTAAATAGAATAACACATGAAAATAGCATCCACACAAGTATGACACTAGAATTTAATGTGGAAACCCAATTTTGAAAAAACCACCCAAGTAACATGCTACAACTTTATCACTCTTATGAAGTGATCTCAATTAAGAGCCAATCCTATTAAAGGTTACAAAACACACTATTACATGTTACCATATTAAAGGATTTAATTACCCTATTAGGAGTGGCCTTGTTAGAGGTCTTTAAAACCATCCCAATAGAATGTCACCTTGTCTAAATGATTTACAACATGACTATTAGGTCAACCTTGATTAAATGATTTTACTACCATAATAGTTAGAAAGAAACATCTAGGTTGATCTGATAAACTAAAACTCACTTTTCATGTTCATATCTACATTCAAATCATTCTTGGTTCATTGACTAGCCTTCATTACATTCTCCATCTCTGATCTTCTTGGCAACACTTCAATCAATCTGACTTTCACAAACTTCTCACTTTTCCTCTATGGTGCAGGAGCACCCAAGGACTTGCTAAAGTCCTCATGAAATTTTATCATAGATGGAACATTAATTGGATATGGTGTGTAATAATATATCAAGGAAATCTCAATGTGATATCCAAGTGCATCTTGGAATGTTTGCAAAGTCAAATGTAAAAGTTGTGGAAAAAGATGTAAAAGTTGCATTGCTTAGGTGAAAAGTTATCAAGTTGATATAATTAATCGTACTTTTCAAAATGTTGGTAAAATGGCTATAATATATTGAAATAGTTCCACATGCCCTTAAAATATTATTTTACATCTTTCTACACCTTTTGGTTACAATGAAATAAGGGAAATGCAAAAGTTATCTAGAAATTGCAAATGTTCTCAAGTTGCAATTTTGCATCTTTGACATCTTTTTGAGCATCTTTTCCAAAAACCTATAAAAGGTGATCAGTTGGTTCCCACCACTAAAGAATCATTTTGGAAAGGTGTATAATGGTTATTTAATCCCATCCAAACCATTTTGTATTGTTGGATGTTCAAGTTGCAAGCTTGAAGTAAGTGAGTGCCAAGCAATTTTGCTGCAAATTTTTGCAGACCAGGACATCTTCAATTTTATGGATTGATTTTTTTCTTCCTTTACTTTCAGTTGGTAGATTATATTTTTTCAAATTTTTTACATATTTACAAGTTTGTGTGATCATTTTTAGAAGGTCAAATTTAAATTCTTCAAACTCTACCAATATTTTGGACAAATCCAAGCAGTTTGGGAATTATAATAGAGTCTAACTTCATTTTCCATTGTTATAAAATCATGTTTCTACATTCTTCTATTTTTACAAGTTAGCCCTAGGTGAGTCCTAAAGAAACTTAACTGGCTAACATAGTGGTGTGCATGAAAAATTTAGGAGTGGATAGAAATTTATCAAATGACTTCAATATATGGTAGGGGAATGTCTTATTAATATTCAATATCAATGGGAATTGATCAATCCATTTTAAGAGGTATTGAAATTCTAACTCTAGACTAGTCTGTGTAGACCTAAACACCCTTACAAACCCTCACTTTTGGGTTTGGGCATATACAATGTTGGAAATATTATAAAAGGCTAAGTTACTGAGAGGGGAGGGGTGAATCAGTAACTTTGAAACTTTTATCTTTAATCACCCAATTAAACCTTGAATATATTATGATCTAATTGCATGCATATGAAAGCATACATAACACTTTGACACATAGATTTGGTGACCCAAAAACCTTCCAAATAGAAAGTAAAACTAGGGTGGGGATCATACCCACAAGCTTTAGTACTGCAATGTAAAGTTGGCTTGTTAAGGCTTATAGTGATCACTTCTAATGATCTTCCCTATTAGGAGCAATAAGGACTATTAGGTCCACCTTGTTAAAGGATTTACAAACATAAAATGAAGTATGCACTTAGTAAAGAGATTTGCATAACACTGTTAGGTCTACCTTGTTAAAGGATTTGACTGATCCACCTATTAGGATAAAATAGTAGCCAATCTTTGATCTACAACTTGGTTTATTGAATGAGATTCCTTTGAGTGTATAAATCACTTGGCTCTGATAGATATTTCTTTACTTCTCCTTATATTTTTGTAGCTTTTGTAATTCTATTTTTCTCCTCTTCTCTAATTACATTCAATTACATTAAATTCCTTCCATATATTTGGATATGATACAATTCATTACATCTATGCCAATCCAATTATATAATTACAAAGTTGGCCACAATAAAACTTTACACAAATATTATGAAGTCAGCTCAAATGTAGACACTTGGGTTCTGAAGACTAACTCAATAAGGTTCTGATACTTGGCATCCACTATCAATGTTCGGTATCATCATGCACTCAATAGATGTAGAAGCTCATTCCATACTAATCACTTCCAAGTAATCTTGAACTCGGTTTGCATTAATGACTTGTTGAATACTATGAAACTTGGCATATAAACTAAATCACTTTATTCACACTGTGTAATTCAATCAATGCTTCATCTACGAGCTCGATATAAATTGAATCACTTGGTTAACATTGAGTACCTCAGTTAACACTAGACTTGCATCACATCAAGTGTGAACTCTATAAGTACTACACAGCTCAGTTTACACTAGTAAACTCGACATACACTGAGATGCTTAGTTTACACTATTGATCTTCACAATAGTTGTAACTACTCTGTACACACTAAATTTTGTCTAAAGGACTCAATAGAAACTGTAGAGCTCTATAACAACTGAAATGCTTGGTTAACACTATTAACTATACATTAGGCTCAGTAGATACTTACAATTTGAATAAGTGTATGTCACTAATAACAAACTTGACTGATATGTCAACAATCTCCCCCTTTGGCATTAGTGAAAAAAACACTTATTAACCAAAACTGAATTCAAAAAGGTTCCTAAATACCTTTATCCATTACCTTCTAATTCTACCTTAGTAGAGTATAATATTTTTGAGATTTTTCAAAATGGTCTTGTAAGATATATTTCTATGCATTATACTATGCATCTCCTTGCTATATACAATATATGCTTACTATACATGCTTTCAATTCTTCTTTCAATCTCACATTTTTCTCTCTCATTATCTTTGCAACTTTTTACATTACATTTTTTCCCCCATAACTTTTTACATCTTTCTTCATCTATCTCCCCTTTTTTGACATTAATGCCAAATATTTATTCTATATATTCCTATAGTAATGCCAAAATGAGACATGAAGTTTGAATGTACCTTTAATATGAGTGCCAAAGTTTTGTCCTAATTGTCCTACAAGACCTTACATTTGTGTAGTGCAGTCTACACTTCTGCTGACAACTCAATGATGTGGTCTGCCATGGAGAAATTATTGTCATGGATGAGGATTTTTCAATGTGAAATATGCTTTTGTAGTGCATCCATATTAAGAAGAATCATATTCTAGATATCTACCAGTGTAGATCTAATTCTTGCTTCTTCTCTAAGTAATTCTACTTGCATATCTATTAAAAATCTAATCTTATTGAAATGGGCAAAACTTGAACTTGGGTCAAGCTGCAACTACTGAGCACTTGTTTTGAGATATTCATCAATCTTGGACAATTTTTCCTTTATTTCTTAAGTAAAATTTGAAACATCACATAACTTACCAAAAAAGTGATGATAAATTAGTACAAAAATTTTCTAGAGAGCCCAAAATGGTAGAGAGTTCTACTTGGTAGATGAAAATTTGTTGAGCAATGTGCTCTAACACTTTATTTTCAAACTTCTCTACTTTCTACAATAACTTGTCTTGTCCATCCAAGTCTTCACAAAACTTCTAGAATGCCTCTGCCAATTGATACAAAACTAGTTAAGAAGAATCAATCTCTATACCTATAGCCTCTGCCAAAATATTCTTGGCATCCTTATTGATTTTAAATTCTTTGTCTCTTTCCTCTCTTAGCCTCTACTACTTGGATTTCTTTTGGAGAAGTTCACCAAATATCTACATTTGATCTGGATTGAGTTTGGATATGTCCCAATTTGGGATCACTATTTCCTCATCAAGGTTTATTTCCACCTCCTTTTCTTTTCCTTTTCCCAAAAATTTTGTGCTTGGTTGAGGGTTGGTCTCAACTATCCTTGCACTTATTTCTTTCTTACTAGGAAAGGAAACAATAGTATACATAATAAGACTTGCCACAAAAATTGATACTATACTTATTGTAGAAATACTAGTAGAAATAATTGTAGTAGTCAAAATTGATGTATCCAAAATTGATGTCTCAATCATAGTTGAAGATGGAAGACTCTGCAACTTGGTAGATGAAGTACTTGATACTTTAGTCAATGATATGTTTAGCTAAACTGGTGCAAAGATTAATTGGATGTTTGTTTTGTCAATGGTACTCACAATCAATCCTACTGAGGCTATCTCTCTACTTGATGTTATCACTATTTTTCTTGGAGAGTGAGGAAGTGAGGCAATAACTACTATAGAAATTATAACTAGGTCAGTTTCCTCATCATCCTATGTTTCTTCCTTTTGTAGCCTCTTGCTCCTATTCCTCTTCATAATCAATAGTATCAAAATTTGTTGTCTCTTCATCATTTCCTTCTTCATCCTTTTCTTGATCATCTTGATCATCCTTGTCACTTATGTTGACTAGAAAATCACTTGATTTATGAAGAAGATATACATTCTTCCATGAATTTTTTTCATTCTTTACAACATGCTCAATATCTTTCATGAGTAGTAAACAAGTGTTGAATTTCAAGGTTAATTTCTCTTCTTTTTTATCTTTAAAGATTCCTTAACCTCCTTATCTATTAAGCTTGGTATAAGTTGCCTTAGGGTTTACACATAGATGTATTTTATAGTTTGCATGGAAAATTCCCATCTTGGCTTAATCTTATCCATCAAAATACTAGGAATCTGAGAAGTAAGCTAGTCAGCTGAGTATTTCCACTTACCCATTTTGTCCATCACCAGATCTTCAATCTACTTATGTTCTTCATCAGTCCTAATTTCATACTTTAATGCTTTAAAAAAAATTATATTGACCCTTGCCTCCAATTCGTTTAATCTATCTTGGAAGGTGGGTGGAGGTTTTATGAATATTACATATCCTCCTTTCTTTTCAGCTTTCTTCCTTGAGGATCTTCTGCTGAACACTATAGTGGATGGCTTAGCTAGCTTGGTGATGATTTCCTTGCCCTTTTTCTTCACTAGTTCCTCTTCCTCTAATTCCTCTTCATCCTTTTCTTCTTCATCTTCACCTTTTCCCTCAGTCAACAAAAGAGTAGAACTAGTTATCAACTTGGCAATTCTTTTCTTTCCTTTTTTTACCACTTGAGCGAGCTTGATTTCTAGTTCTATCCTTATTTAGGCTTCATCATAAATACCAAAATATGAAGCCTTGTGGTCCATTGGTTCATTTATTAGTGCCTCAACTATATCCTTTGTTTCATTAATATTAACCTCATATCCTAGAGGTTTCACCCATGCAATTCTAGGACTAATATTTTGAATGTATACCTTATCACTATTTACCATAAAACATACATTATCCTTGCAGTCTTCAACTAATTTCCTTGGAATCCTAAATCTATTATTCATTTTCTCCTTAAATGCATCAAAATAGTTGTCCATAATACTTGCGTATTTCTCTCCCATCTCAGCAATGTACTCATTAATCTAGTAGATTACTGGCACATCTTTCCTCCATACAACTAAACCTTTTGATGGAAATAATTTTTGAACATTAAAGAATAGATATGTCAATAGAGAGCCAAACTTATATGGGTTGTTCTTTGATGTTTTAATTCTCTCCATGTTCTTGTTGAATTGAATCAACAGTATCTTGACAAGATCAAGAGAAAGATTATTCTTGACTACCTTGTATGCAAGGTCAACTG
The DNA here is from genome assembly GCA_028749045.1 of Cupressus sempervirens. Classification (NCBI taxonomy): domain Eukaryota; kingdom Viridiplantae; phylum Streptophyta; class Pinopsida; order Cupressales; family Cupressaceae; genus Cupressus; species Cupressus sempervirens. Next base: position 636,561,285 of record CM053784.1, on the reverse strand, counting down.
TTTCACACAACACATTATTCAACCTACTTGAATTGTAGATCTTGTGTGAAATGATATGAATACCAAACTTTAATTCCATGTCAGTGACACTACTTATCTTCATGCCTCTACCATCCCATTTAGCTAGGGTTTTCTTTTCTAGTTTATTTTGACCTAAGGTTTTGGTTGTTTTGGCTTTGGAAAATATTGGGACACTAGTGATCCTATGAATCATCTTCTTCATGATAAAAATTGGTTGCTCCAACCATAACTATCCATTATGCACCTGATTGAGAATAAACCTAATCCATTTCACTTGGAATTCATGGGGTGTGTGAGGAATATGGGTTAATCCTTTAGCCTTGAGATGTTGATGGTCAAGTTTCAAAATACCTTTCACACACAACTTTTCTAGGGCTTTGTCCATTTCCAAAGTACCAGTATCTTGAATCATGCATTTAAAATGAGAACAAATGTTGTTAATCAACAGTACCTTTGGAGAGATTTGTGATTGTGCTCCACTCAGATCTAGGGTTTTAGCAATTGCAGGAGTGAGCTTGAAGTATGGTGCTTTCCATTCTACACCATGAATCAACATGTATGATCCTCATTTCACCTTTCTATTGTTGGATGCCATCTTCACTCATTAGGGTTTGAGAGAATTCAAAATCTTTGATAACAATTTGCTCAAGTTGCTTGGATGCTCTTGAAGATCGCTCTGCACAATTTGTTCTCAAAAATTCATACTAAAAATGACTTTGATTTCATTCCTTTTATCAAATTTTTCCATAAATGTCTGGTATAAATGGTAGACCAAAATGATAGACTGACATCCACTTTTCTTGCATTGATTACTCAGTAGAGTCTTCCATTATTCGATAGCCACATAAAATTTAGTTACTCTAACCTTGCTCGGTATCTAGTCTGTGACCTGACCTCACTTGGTAAAAAAAGTAACTTGGTAGTAATTGATACCCTTTTACTTGGTGATCCCTTTGTATGAATTCAAATATGGATCTTTTGTCCTTTTAACTAGAACTGATTTGGATGTCTTCTTTGGTAGCCTAGTTCCAATTCTCCTTTGAGAAATCAAGTAGAAATGGTAGAGTCACCCAATTCTTGAGTGACTCTTTCATCATTTTTTGGACTTGCATTCTCGGTAGACTTTGGAACCCATTGTTCTATTTTCTATTTTCAAATTTTATCAACCTTTGCCTTGTTTTTATCTTCTATTCTTCTAGTATTCATACAGTTCTTGGCAAGATGACCAAGTTCTATACAAATGAAACATATTTTAGTATTATCTCTTTTTCTCATATGATGTTTTATACAATTCATACCAATGTGTTCAAATTCTCCCCAGTGATGACATCTACACCAAGTGTTATAGTCCCAACCAAATATAGCTTTCACAATTTGTTTTGCTAGATTCAATAGCTTAGTTTTGCATTCTAATGACTTGTGTCCATGTTTCTTACATTTGTAACACTTGCCTTCAAATTTTGGTTTCTCTTTGCATTCATTAGCCTTATGACCATGTTGATTGAAATTGTAGCACTTTCCATTGAATTTTTCTTTTCCATTGGTCCAACATTTATTTGATGTATGACCTATCTTACCACAATGACTGCAAGTAGGTCATTGATTCTTTTGAGCTCCTTGTTTGGAAGATTCACCTTCATCTTTGTATCCAATTCCTACTTTTCCCTTTTATCTATAGAGATTTTTCTCATTCAATTGATTCATTTCTGCTTGAGATTTCATCATTATTTCATTGATTTTCCTTTTAGAGTTTAGGTCATTCTACAATCTTTCATTCTCAGATCTCAGGTTCACAATTTCTTCATTTGCATTGGTGAGCTGGTTAATAGAGTCAATCTACTAAAGGGATAGATGTTGAATCTCGTTATCTTTTCCTTCTATTTCTTATTTTATCTTATTTTTCTCTTCCATGAATTCACATAGCCTTGCTAACTGAATTTCTTTCTCTCTTATTAGTTTTCTCACTTCTTGCAGAAAATCATTCTTTTCCAACAGTTCTTTGATTGCTTCATTTGCTTCATCTGCGCTACTTGTTGAATGAAGGTATTCAATTTTTTTTTCAATGTAGAGATGATCATTCATTTGATTTGCAAGATATTTTCTTCTTTTTAGGGATTGAGAGAGTTGCACTTTTGTTTCTTGAGTCGTGCAATAGCCATTTCCAAATCTAGCTTCTCATTGCCAATAGCCTTTTCAAGTCTAAATATCTCCATGGTCTTTGATCTTTTCTCAAGCTATTAAACTTTCTCTAAGAACCACAATGCTTTGATACCAATTGTTGGAAATATTATGAAAGGCTAAGTTACTGAGAGGGAAGGGGTGAATTAGTAAATTTGAAACTTTTATCTTTAATTACCCAATTAAATCTTGTATATATTTTGATCTAATTGCATGCATAAGAAATTGAAAACATGAAAGCATACATAACATTTTGATACATAGATTTGATGACCTAGAAACCTTCCAAATAGAAAGTAAAACTATGGTGGGGATGATACTCACAAGCTTTAGTACTGTAGCATAAAGTTGGCCTATTAAGGCTTATAGTGATCACTTCTGATGATCTGCCCTATTAGGAGCAACAAGGACTACTAGGTCCACCTTGTTAAAGGATTTAGAAACATACAATGAAGTATGCACTTAGTAAAGAGATTTTCATAAGGTTGTTAAGTATACCTTATTAAATATTTGACTAATCCACCTATTAGGGTGAAGTAGTAGTTGATCTCTGATCTAAAACTTGGTTTGATAAATGAGATTCCTTTGAGTGTATAAATCACCTGACTGTGATAGATATATCTTTGATGCTCCTTATACTATTTTAGTCTTTGTAATTTTGTTTTTTTGATCTTCTCTAATTACATTTGATTACATTGCATTCCTTCCATATATTTGGATATGATACAATTCATTACATATATACCAATCCAATTATACAATTACAAAGTCGGCTCAAATGTAGACACTTGGGTTCTGAAGACTGATTCGGTGAGGTTTTGATACTTGGCATCCATTGTTGATGCTCAAAATTGTCATGCACTCGATAGACATAGAATCTTGATCCATTAATCACTTCCAAGTAGTCTTGAACTCAGTCTACACTGGTGACTTGGTGAATACTGTGAAACTCGACAAATAAACTGAATCACTTGATTCACACTGTAACTCAGTCAATGCTTCCTCTACAAGATTGATATAAACTAAATGACTTGGTTAACACTAAGTAGCTCAATTAACATTGGACTCACATCACATTAACTATGAATTCTATAAGCACCGCATAGCTTGGTTTACACTAGTAAACTCAACATACACTCAGATTCTTAGTTTACACTGTTGATCTTCACAATAGTTGTAACTGCTCAGTACACACTAAAATTTGTCCAAAGCTATTGTAGAACTAGGTAACAACTAAAATTCTTGGTTAACACTATTAATTGTATAGTAAGCTTAGTAGATACTTACAATCTAAATAAGTGTATATCATTAATAAAAAACTTTACTGATTGTCAACAATATAGATGTGAATAGATGATAAGGACGGTTGTAGTAGAGAACTTACATACTGTCTCACTTGAAGGTGTACTTGCATTTGGGGCACACAATGGGCTAGAAGCTTATCGATTTGTCACATTAGTTGATGTATTTTCTCTCTCTTTTATCTTTGAATATTGTCATAGGATATGCCAAATTTCATCTATGAAATTCAAATTTTAGAGAATTTTTACTCTTTCCAAACTTCATCTGAATTCTATATGTCTGATCATAGTTGCCTCTACTAATCTCTAGTCTCACAAATATTGTTTCTAGCAAGGTTGGTACTAATTCATCCTCATGAATTAAAATATGAGGCTTCTATGTAAGTTTGTATTACTCATATTTACACATCAACTTAGAAAATTAGTTTGATTGTATGTCACTTATAAGAGATACATTGAGTTTCTCATTTGACATAAGTGAGGCTCACATTCTTACTAGTTGGAACAAACCTTGTTTTATGAGTAATTTTATCTTAGATTTATCTGACGATTTAGTTGATGACTATAGTCATTCAATGCTAAATTGTTGCCATACTAATACACTGGAATGTCTATAGTGTGCCTTTTTTGTATTTTGATATATATTGTTCTGCACAATGATAATATACATTTTCTATCTCATCTGGTTATTTTATCACTAGATTAATTTGTAGCAAATGATTATTTTATCAAATGACTAGTTTCTTCAAGACATGTTTGTTGTCTTCTATGGTTAAAAGGAAATAAGTTCAATTCAAATTCTTATCTTATAGGGTCATCATATTGTTTTTTATTTTTGAATTAATTACATTCAATTAATTTTTTCATAGGAAAAGATGTACATGGATCATAGTTACACTTGTTATGATTTTTTAATGTAATATTTAAAACAAGTAGGAACTGCCAAAGAATGATGACCAAGGGATTTATTCTTAAGGTTATAGTTAGTTATTAAGTTAAATTTCTCTTGTAGAAGATTGATAGAGATGAACAACAAGGATTATTTGTAAGAACATACTTTATGCTTCAGCAAGAAAGAGACAAAAGAAGATTTTTAGGATGGGATGATAGAAGCTCTGAAAGAGAATATTGAATATTGTTTTTGACCTTTCATACATTTGAATATTTCTTTGAATATCATCACAATATTAGTTTGAATATTTCTTGATTAGATTATATGAATCTTTCTATCAATATTTTCATATTCACATTCAACAATTCACCATCAGAATGAACAAAAGAGAGAAGAAAATGATTAATCTAACTAAAAAAATTTCAAGCTATATGGAAAAGTTTGAATGAATGTTTCATGAAAAATAGAGATATGATACATGGTTTAATTGTGTATAAATATATGGGACATAGCCATGGAAGGAAGTACAATGTACAAAAGTATAGACCAAATGGTTGCTTATAGAAAAGCCCTAAATACTTGGTCAAATTGGGGAAATTCACAAGTAGTTTTCAAGAAATCAATGGTATTTTTCACCACCATGTCACCTCACCATTCAAGGTCGGTCTTCTTATATGATATTTATTTCTAATTTTTCTCAACAAGTTTTAAATTTTCTTTCTCATGCACTATAGTAAATCACACTGCATTATTCAGAGTTATTATTTATTCATGACAAAATTTCTATCATAATTTGATTGCATGAAACTTCTTTCCATGAATTTTTTTCATTATAAACCATGATCTATCATTAGAATAAAGAAAGTATAACAATAGATAAAGAGAAGATCATAAAGTATGATAAATAATATTGGTAGAAATAATTTACACAATTAAGCCCTAAAATGTTTTTCATGATTAATTTCAATCTAAACATGTCCACTTGAACTCTAATTAACATAATTGGCATGATTTTAATAATATGATAAAGATATAGAGCCTTTGTAGAGCACATCTACATACAATCCTCCATTACCATTTCAGGTGTCGATACTAAAATAAGTTGTGAATGACACAAGTTTTCCTCTAGTTTTGTTGGATATAATAGGAATATCCCTGCTACGCAACGATGCAAATCCCTCTAAATATGATGGTGGTAATGGCTCCTCAATATATTTCAATGGACTCTTTCTTGATAACATTTCTGTCTACCACATGGATTGAGTGATGGGATGGAAGTGTTGACTAGGTGCTTAGAGCCAATATTATTTAATAGTATATAGTGTGGAAAAAAACTTACATTGCAGGTTGCATCTTATTTCTTTCTTCTTATGTGATAGCTTTTTTTTAATCTTGAGAAAAGCTAACTAGATATAATACTATTACTAAGAAGGCTATGTAGTTATTCCTAATGTTGATTCCACAATTTCTTCTTCATTTATATGTCTAGTTGTATATATTTTTATTGTTGAATTTCACTTCCATTGATTTTGTCCCATTTTCTGATTGTTGGCATTTAGCTCCATATATATGATATATCCTTTCTATTGAAGTGTTGCAAATCTTATATATCCAACAGATGTTTCTCTTTATTCTTAAGAGATCATACCCCCTCTTATTGTTTTTTACAAAACTAATTTTAATATATGTTTGATCATTACCTATGATCAACATAATGCAAAAATGTATTATGATCTCTACACTTCACTAAATTTTCAATAATTAGTCAATATTCATTTAGCCACCATAATAATGATTACAGATAGTTGAATAAATAATTCTAATGTCAAGATCGAAATTGATTTTTTGAAGTGTCTTTAAGCAGTGTAAATATGTTTAAAGTGATGTCATGCCCTAAATTTACGAGGAAAAACACAACCAAATTTTTTTTTTTGAGAGGTGAAATAGAAGTATTATGTATTGGTCTTTACCTATCCTATTGAACTATGAGGTGTTCAGATAACAACTCATGTTAGGAGATACCAATTTGATCATTATGTTTGGTGATGGTAAAGTAAATTAGTGAATAGGAATTTATTATCTTTTGAAATCATGTAATTCAAGATCCCATGGAACCAATTGTTTCCTAGCATTAACTGAAAATCTAGGTTATGAAATAATAGTCAGGTGATATAATCATATCAAAATTTACATCCTATCCTTGGAATGAGGCATTACGCAAATAAATGTGAAGCACAAGATCCTACATCAATGTTGTGGTAATGGTTCCATAAATGTGATTGTACAGATGTTTTATTATTGCCCCAAGTAAATATCTTTATCTCGTTACACTTCATGTCCAAAACTAATTTAGTCGTTATGATATGATATGGCCTTTTAACGAGCTTCTTACATTTTGTCCTTGATTACTCTCGATCATGTTGATGGTTTACTAGTTGAATTCTACTATCTAGGCTATAAGGTTAATCAAATATTCCTTGTAAGATACCTTCAAATGTAATGCTAATCTTATGTGGCAAACGATACACCTAGTACGCCTTAATATGCATGCAAGATTTATGCAAGAATTTTATTCAGGGCTTTTTAATAATAAATTCTCTAGATTCAATCATATATCAATACTTAATAGTAACAATTCAACTACTAAACCCTCATTTTCTTCATGGCTCTTTTTATCAACAAATTGAGATATTTTCCCTACTAGCTCATAATTTTATATAAGAGAATATCCTAGTTACAAATATCCTAAACTCCTAATCTACTCTCTCCAATTTTCAAGATCTAAAACAAAAGAATAAATAAAATAATATTTTTAATTAATTTTGTATTAGCATCACATGACATAAAAGAATATAAATAAAAGACCATCATTATTTACCCACATAATTTACTATCTCTATCCCCTAACTTCTATCTCTCCTAGACTAAACATTTTCAACCACATATAATATTTCTCCATCTATCAAACATGATGGGGACACAACCCAAGAAAAAAATGGACACAACAGAAAGGGAAAATTATATTAACTGAGAAAATAAGCTATTACAAATAGTACAGAGAAAATAAACTTCAGAACATGCCCTAAGGGCTTACAATAGCATAAATCTGGAGATAATTTCTCCTTTCAGTACCTCCTCTCAAACTCCACTCCGAACTGCCTTTTACAATGTCAGAAATCTCCTTAAATAGACCCCAGAGGGTTAAGGACTAGGAGTACATTCTAGAAAGTGCGTTAGAAGTCGGCGCAAATCTAGAAGAATCCAAAAACGGTAACCGAACTTTCAGGAGGCATAACTTTTGAACCATAGCTCTGATTGACGAACCGTTTACATTTTTGAAAAGCTCTCGAAGCGCTCTATAGCCCTATGGACAAGATTTTCTTGTACCCAATTTTTGACCCTTTTCGAGGTCATTTAATGCCCCAAACCTGACTTTGAAGCATTCTTAGGAGGTCTCCAAAACTCAAAAAATTGCAATAACTTTCAAATCGTGGGGCCTATTGACTTGATTCTTTTTCTAGAATGCTCTAAATCATGATTACATTCATCTGGCCAATTCACACCTAGTTTACCAAAATGATGGCCCAAATACATGCTCCTTATTTTTTGAGATTTTCAAACGCACTGATAGTGGAACTGTGAGAGTTGGAACCTTTATTTGACCCAAATGGGTATCCAAAAATGAAAACACATCAAACAGAAACTAAGTCTAAGTACATTTTTTTTTGGGTGACACGGGATTGCCCTTATACCTCTGGATGCTCCTGCATCAAAACATGTCATATTTCCAACATCTTGTAATTCACTTTTTCTTGTCCCTAACTCCACTGACTGATTATTTATTTCTTTACTATTATTAATGTATTTTATTTTGTTTTATTTTTAATTTTATTATTTTTATTTTTATTTTTAAATCTCCATAGGGAAGGTGTTACAAGCATTATCATTCACCAAATAATCAACATTTGTTGATATTCAAATGAGAAAATTTATTTTTTTGTAATGCAAAACAAATAAAATTCACTAAATTAATGTGTTAACCCCTAGTCACTACCTAACAACAACTAGCCTATACTTACCCCAAAACTAGCAACACATACTAAGATTATCTTCAATTGTGCCCCACTTCCAAGCTTTATCTCCCACTACCCTAGGAACTTCCTTCAATCTTTCCACCTAGTCCCATGCACTTGATCACAAGGAAAATGGGGCCCTTAAACATGGTCAACCCTCGCAAACCACGAACGCCCATGAACTGACATGAAGGCCAGCCATAGGGCCAATGATGATCCTGCATTGTAAGAAGGAAGGTCACATGTTTCAAGGGGGTGCAATGTCAGCTCTAGCTGCTTATGGCAAGGCGTGCATCAAATAAATTTTCTCCCTCTTGCATGGGTTATTCAAAGAGAGGGTAGCCTTTAATTATTTTGTTGAAAAATGGTTGCCCCCTTAGTGATAAGAAGTGTATATTTTATTTTATTTTTGTAGTCATATTTTGATTGTGACTTATGTACTCTAGTCACAGGTTTCTTCCTTAGTCTCATGATTTGTTTTAACTTTAATATTGTTATTGCTTGGTTTTATGGGCTTATTTTTATTCTATATAGAAGATTCCTAGGAATATATTATTGATTATTTTATTGGTCTGTAATAGACCTAGGACTATTTTCTACATCCCCATACAAAATCCAGAGAGGTATTTGTGCACATACAAGATTAGAGTTTTAGAGGTGAGTTCCTATCATTAGGTTATTAGGTTTATTTTCTCTATTCAAATCATAATTTTGATGATTAGTTTGATATTCTTATCTATCATTCTACTGAGTATGACAAGGTTGACAATGCTATTAAATTTACTTGAAAACTTTGGAATATAAGCTTACATCCTAAAGTTTGTTCATACAAGTTACTTGATAGACTCCATCATTTTCATCTATTACATTTGAATAAGATCCATTTAAACACATCTACTAGAATAATCCTTATAATAAAACTTTAAACAAATTTACTTACCAACTTATTTACATAATGGAGCTCCTTGTTATGAGCAATCAGAATTTGAATGCACTTTCCATTTATGGCTCAAGAATGAACATTACTCAAACAATGACTAGCATTTCCTATGAGGGTTTAAAACATTAAACTCTCTAGTTGAAATAAATTATCTTAAATTACAACTGTACCATTAAAGACATTCATCTCTTCATATCATTACATATGAATTCTCATCTCAACAAAATGAATCCAAGCTATACTTTCACAATCCTTACATTTCTAATATGAAATAATACTTCAACAATACAATTAAGATGGAGATTTCTCCATACTATGAAATGCACAAATGATAAGTTCTCCTTCATGTAACATCATCACAATGGGAAATTCCAATCTTTTCCCATGAAATCTTTGAGCTCAAAATCTGCAAATACATCAGCAAAGAACAAAAATGACCACGAGTGCTCTCCACCCAACCATAAGCCTCCAAAGAGACCACCCCCATGCTAGGGGAACAAAGCTCAAACTAGGTTACACATACAATCTTGCAAATGCATAAACATTACAGTTCAAAACCTGAACAATTCCCTCTCGAGGATATTTCACAATGGTTCACCAATGAGACCATAAAAATAGGGTGAAGGTGTGCTTTTGAAATGGAGACTTGTCATATCAAACAATATCTACAATAAAAAAAATTCATGCCCTTTTGGGACTATTATAAATCAAAAAATTTCATGCCCTTTTGGGGCTTTCATAATCATTCTCCAAACACACTACCATCAATTGTAGCTTCCTTGGAGCCCATACTCCATAAACTTCCTATATACACTATACTTCCCTTATCACCCCCAACAAGATATGAATGATTATGGCATACAATGGAGGCCATACTCCAAGGTTCTCAATAGATTTTCAAGCCCAATTAACCCCTTCACCCTAGACTTCCCTTCCCTTCCCAAAGGGTGAGAGAAGTCCTTACACCCATAAATGTTGACATACATAAAAAAATGGAGAAAAAAGAGAAGATCAAATACAACAACACATTCCATCCCAACCCAACAACATCACAATATTCCCACAACATGGAACACCATTCAACATTTACATAAACACAAAATCACAATACAATACCATGAAGTCTACTCACAATATGAACTCACACAGTCACACCCCTTCATGCTCATGAATGCAATGCCATTATGCAAGTGTTGAAGAAAAATACTACATGGCAAGAAGAAACCAACCTTGAATCCCTTTTGCAAAATGGAAATGAATGGTAGTAGAAGAGCTCCCTCCCCAACTTCCAAACCCTAAGAGTCTCTAAAGTTAGAGAGTGGGTAGACAACCCACTAATATCCCTCCAAGAATTCTAAAAAGCCTCCAACTTCTCACTCAACTAAAAATGGCCCAAATGAGAAGCCCATCTTTTCTTACACCCTTGCCCCTTTCTAAAATTGCAATCTTGATCAAGTGGGAGAAACATGTGAACTCAATTTTTCGAAATTCTAAGAAAGTGACATGATTGGAGGGTTCCCAAGGTCATCTAGGCCTACTAAAGGCTAAATTTAGACCCCCAACCCATAGTACTATCATGAAAGCACTTATTTTTCACCAAAATAACCCCCTAGGACCACTTTTTGACCCTTACAAGTTAGTAGGAAGTTGGAATTCGAATTTCCCTTGATGGAGACTTCTCATAGCATTTTTCCATGTGATGTTAACTTGGGTACTACATTGGGTTAGATTTAGGTTAGGTTACTTCTTTCCAAACACTAAATGACATGTCATCTCCACACGGATAACACAAGTGTCTAGTGACACATTAAAACACATCACAATTCACATTGGCATATCTCTAATGTATTCATGAATTTAAATTGTACTACACATACAAACTCACACTTACAAAATAAATACATCACAATGAGGCTTTGAATCTTCCAAATATTCACCTTGGCTATGTTATGTTCACATGGGCTTGAACCTTGGTCCCTCGTTAAATCCCATGGTCAAATTATTGCATACTAAACTTGAGCATCAATAGTCCAAGAAAATCATATAAGCAATATATAAAAAGTGTAATAAATCACTTTTACTTTCAACATTAGGCTTGCATATTTTCTCATTTTCAATTAACTTTCCCTTTTCTAGTCATTTTCTTATAAAACATTCAAAACATTAAAATACCAAACCTTGCATATCAACATAGAATCTTATGTAACATGATTAGATTAACATTCTGAACAACCTCATAATCTATTTTCTATCATAGTGATGAAATATTGGATTCCTGACTATTAAGTTACAAGGCATGTGAGTTGGGTTCGTTTGCATATCTAAATCTATCCTTTGGCACTAATTTTCACTTGAACATTACAATTTGACATTCAAGTATTCCTGCAATTTAGTTTCCATTAAAGCAATTAAATTTGTTTAGAACATGAATTCAAATCATTAAATATATCAATTAGGTCCTAATATGCAGACATAAGTGTGAATCATCAGAATGTAGATATTAAAATGACATAACCCTATAGTCTCGAAAGTATATCAAAACATCAAATTAGAAGTATCATAATGCAATTATATCATCTATACTATGATGGATCGGGTGAAGCCTCACAAGTTACTCCTATTAAGTTTTTCATCGCATAAATTTGTCTTTGATATTAAATATATCCCTTGTATCTCCTTCCAATATGTGCCTATTAGTAAGTATGAGGTAGGACATTGTCCATGTGGGTGTATGTTTTTTCTATCAAATTGTTATTCCCAATACTAATATGGTGTTTGCATACTAAAATAGGAATAGGCGTATTTCTTTGGCAATGGTATATGTTGTCATCAATTAGTCTGAGAAAAGACCATATCCTTGAAATATTGCTAGTGCTTCCTCTTGTCCTTGTAATTTATTATAATATGTTTGGGTAATTTGAATGCATTGTTATTAACTCTTATTCCATATTAATATTTATTATATTATATTATATTATTTAAATAGTATTGATATATTATGTTATTAATTTATATGTTTTCTTACAACACATAAATTTATGATATGAGAACTTTAATTATAATTTATCTTTGATACATGCTCTAATTTGATTATGCAGTATTGATATCAACTTAAATTAAAATTAATGATGTCAATCTTGTTGGAAATATAAGAGGAGTAATTGAGAGTGGAGGAGGGTGAGGGGGTGAATCAGTTACCACTAAAATAAATCCTAGATCCCTTAGATGTTAACTTAATATTTAGATTGATAAAGATGATTACTATTGATGCTCGGTAAACAAACATAAATTGTTGTAACTCGGTAATTAATTATCCTTAAGTGTAAGGCCCACACTAGTACCCTATTTTGGATCTTGATGAAATAAATATGATTAGGAGTTAATTAGGTTATGATCAACATTTTTTTACTAATAATGATTTATGAGATCCTATTAGAGACTAAAGCTGATTTTTGGTTATAATGAGTGTAATATATATCCAATAACATTGGGTAGATAAGATAAATCCACATGAAAACAAGACTCAATATGTTCAAGCTAAGAACCTAGTCACAAGATTCAAGGTATGATCTATAAGGCAATTAGGAAAGATAAATTAATAGTCACTCTAGTGAGAACAACAATGAATGTAGGTTATAATGACAACAAGACATATGGTTACATTCAGAAATTGGTTTTAAATTATGATGAGATAATTATGGAAACATTCTATGAATTTGAGGAATTAATCCTAGAAACTCACACACAAACCCCTCATAATGTGATAAAGGGATATTGCTAGGAATGTCACTATGTTTAACTTGATTGAAAGGATACTAGTTAACTAGTCTGCACATTAGTGATTTTCACTTAGGACATATATGTTAAGATCCATTTTATATGTTTTCATGATTTACCAAAGAGGACTTTAGAGTTTCATTGTTATGTTAGAAAGAGTTGTGATAATATTCTAAATGATAATGAGTTATGTTAAGAAAGATAATTTTTGATACACATATTTGATATTTCAATGTTTTGATTATTTTATGAGAATGATTAGATAGAAGTTAATTGTATATGTTATGCGAATTATGTGATAGTGGATTATTTTGCACTTATCTATATGTATTTTTCATATTATTTCATTGGGCTACTGATGTTTAAGTTGAGTGCGTAGGAAAGTTGAACCATTGAAATTATTTGGGAAAACAAGGTTCAAACATATGTGAACATGGTGAAGCCAAAGTGAATCTTTGGAAGATTCAAAACCTTGTTGTATTGTGTCTATTTCGTAATGTTATTGTGCATGGGTATTATAAGTTTAAAGAACATGATTAATTAGAGACATGATATCATGATGTGTAACGTGTTTTAATGTGTGTGTCATTTGACACTTGTGTTGTCTATGTGTAAATGACATGTCATATAGGGTTTTGGGCATGAAGTCACTTAACCTAAACTTAATCCCATTATGAAATTAAGTTAACCCAACTTGGAGAGTGTTAGGATGAGTCACCTTCATGATGGAATTCAAATTAAATTTGATAGGAACTTTAGAGAACCTAAAAATGGTTCCCAAGTGTTATATTGGTGAAAATAAGTCACCCACATGGTAGTAGTATAGGTTGGGGGTCTAAATATCACCATAACTTGCTTAGGGGACTTAGGAGACCCTCTAAACTAGTCATTTTCAAGACAATTCGAAAATCAGAGTGTCACATGACTTTTGTCCTCATCCCCACTTCCACTTGGGTAAGTTCCTATTGGTAGAAGGTACAAGGGTGTCAGAGGGGTAGGTGAGGATAGAAGGGAAGATCTTTTTAGGAAGCTTGTGCCAAAATTAGTGGTTGTTCACCCACTCTCTAATTGTAGAGATAGATAGGGTTTTAGAAGAAGAAGCTTGGAAGCCAAGGAAGAAAATATCTTCATCACCATTTCATAACCATAGCTTGGAAGGAGGTTAGTGCTTCATGCCATTTTTTCTTTCATTTCATGAAATTTAAAGATGGAAATTGTAAGAGTGTTTTTGTAGTATCTATGTGGTTGTATATGGTTGATGTGGTAAATGTTTGTGTATGTGAGTGAGCATGTTGAATCTATTTGCATTTGGTTTTGTTTTCTTGGATTGTGATTATGGATTGAATGTTGTGTTGGGTGTGAAGGATTCACTAATCCTTGGGAGGGAAGAGAAGCCTTGGGGTGAAGGGGTTAGTTGGGCTCAACATTGAAGTCGAGAAATCCTCCTCTTGGAGAGGGGACAGTTTTCATGGAGTATGGGCTCCATTGAAGCCATATGCCTTTCTATTGTTCTATGTGAGGTATAAGTGAGGATATGTGAAGAGGAGTAAGTGTTGATAGCCTTGTTGAGGCATGTGTTATTGTTAGCCTTATTGTGGCATGTTTCTTGGAAGTATTATTGAAATATTTCAATTGCAAGTTTGGTTGTTTCACAAGGATATGGAATTCTCCTCCTTGAAGAGCCCACCTTCACCAAATGTTCATGATTCCATTTGTGAATCATTTTGCAAGCCTTGGTTGGGGATTGTAAATGTGTTGTTAAACTATGGTATTCATGTTGGTTCTTGTTATTGTGATGTTGTTTGAATGTATCCCACTTGAGCCTTGTTTCCCCTAGTGCAGGGGTGGCCTCTTTGAGGCCTCAGTTGGGAGGTGAGCCTCCATGGTTCTACATTTAACTCTTATTTGTAGGTACTTACTTGAAGTCTTGGACATTTGGAAGCTATGAAGTCTTGTCTTTGCATAGAAGAAGAGAATACTATTGTATTTGTATGGAATTGGAGGATAACTTCATCTTATTATGTGAATTCATTGTATTGTAGGAGTGTTGTTATTGATCTCATGCATATGCCAATAAAGAGAGATTATGAAACAACTTTCTTGTAAAGGTCCTACCAATGTCTATCTTGTTATGATGATTTCACCACCCTAGCTGATTGCTTGTTGCTTGTGTTGAGTGTAAGATTTGAGCAAAAAAATGAAGGAAATTTCATTGTTTAGATATTGTCAATTACTTGAATTGAATGTATTGAAGAAAAGAAAATTTGCATCATGATATACATTGGCTGAATGAATAGGAGATTATCATTTGTTATTCTTATTCCCACAAGTCTCGCATGAATAATTTAGGTGCATTTGAGTCTAACCTTGTATCATACTAAGTGTAGTCTATGTTTGAATTGATAATGAAATTATGATCCTGATGAAAACATCAACAATAAATTTGGAGCATTGGAGTTTTTAGAGTTACATGCAAAGTGGTATTGTGTTACATATAGAAGCATTTACAATTTAAGTTGAGAGTAATTAGGATAGTTGTCATTACCAACAATAGATTTTAATATGGAATAAACCATGAAATTTAAAATGTAATGATCAATTATATTAGCCTTGAAATTAGAATACATATAGAGAAAAAAAAAGAATTGGAAAGAAGCAAGGCAAATAAGGTCAACTTGAAAATAAGAGCCTGTAGTTGCATATCTTATTCTCTAGAAAATGTACAAGCAACATCAATTAATTGCCTTTTCTAATATAGTCCAATAAAATAGTGAACCCTAAATAAAATATTATTATTTTGACTATTTAAAGTTAGAACTATATAATCTGAGAAACCACCCCTATTAAAATGTGTCATCATAAGTTATAATGTCACTAGATCATGATATGACCTTAGATAGATTTTTTTTTTTAAATAACAATGAGCCTAGGCACTCAAATTCCTAGCTAGGGAGTACCTATGTGGGAACCCTCATAAATTATAATGAAGAGAGTTTAAAATAGTAAAACAAACAAATTTTTTTTTTAAAAATATTGATCGCAACAAGTCAGTGGCCAACCAATACAGAAAGAAAAGTTTCTACTAGTATAAAAGGGATTTTAATGGTGATGGCCCCACCTAGGCATCCATGATATGGAAAACCTTCCACTAGGCACATCAAAATAAAGAATATTTAAGCCTACTACAATCAAAATAGATCTAGGTTGATTTAATTCCTTGGGAAGGGTGAAGCAAGCTTCCTTGCATGAGATTTGGAGTATGGGGTCAATCACTATTCTGACACAAGTTAGAAAGTCCCCCATTTGGTGCCCACTTCTCTGGGAAAAGAATGGAGTTGAAACAAGTATATAACTTCCCTTTTAATTGTTGGAAATAATCAAGAGTAGCTAGGTTACTAAGAGTGGAGGGGTGAATTAGTAACCTCAAAAACATTAAATCAATTTAGTACTTAATCCATTCATCATTCATTCATCTAATCTACTATATGCATGAGAAAGATAAACATTTATAACACATGAACACAGAATTTTGGTGACCCGAAAACCTTCCAAAAAGAAAGTAAAACTAGGGTGGGGATTATGCTCACAAAACTTCACTACTGCAGTATGAAGTTAGCCTGTTAGGGCTTACATTGATCACTTCTAATGATCTGCTCGATTAAGAGCAATTTGGACTGCTAGATCCACCTTGTTAGAGGATTTACAAATACAAAATGAAGCGTGTACTCTGTTAGGAGATTTATACAGAGACTGTTAAGTCTAACCTGTCAAAGGATTTACAAAATTAATTGACCTATTAGGTTGAAATAGTGGATCTACCTACAACTTGATTGTTGATTAGATCCTTGAAGTACAAATCACCTCTTATGACTGATGAATCTTTACTACTCCTTGTAGACCTTGTTGAATACTATTCTCTGCTGCTAATTCACATTTATTCTTCTCAAAGCATTACATGTCAATTCCTTGATACATAGATTCGTATATATTTACACATTGCAAATGATATAATACATTACATATATACCATTCCAATAATTAAAATTGCAAGGTTGGCCAAAACACAAGCAAACAAAATATTACTGAGTCAGCCAAACAGTAGAAAAATCACATTCTTCAATCTGACTTGGTGACCTTCTAATACTCAGCATCCATTACATTACTTAGCATCACCATGCACTCAGTAGAAGTAGAAGCTCAGTCCATACTAATCACACAACGTAGCTGGGAACTTGGTAACCATTAGAGACTTGGTAGATATAGTGTCACTCAGTAAATATTGAATCCTTCGTTTACCTTTCTTTCACTCAATAAACACTACACTTCCATCACTCGGTAAACACTAGCTT
The DNA here is from genome assembly GCA_028749045.1 of Cupressus sempervirens. Classification (NCBI taxonomy): domain Eukaryota; kingdom Viridiplantae; phylum Streptophyta; class Pinopsida; order Cupressales; family Cupressaceae; genus Cupressus; species Cupressus sempervirens. Next base: position 636,543,754 of record CM053784.1, on the reverse strand, counting down.
CCATCACTCAAACTGATGACTCGGTAGACACTGTGAAGCTCGTTGAACATTGTAGGCTTGGTAGGTATTGTTGGACTGCACACTCACTCAGTAGCTTTAGGAATGCTCGATGTGAACTACTTAAGTGATGAACCCACAAGATGACCACTAAATGCTCGGTATACACTATAGACTGAGTGATGAGCTCGATAATTATTCAGAGTTGAATAAGTGTTGTCACTAATGAAAAATACAATATGATGCCAATATTAATACCATCACATCACACATTGGAAAGAGCACCATACACCTAGATAAAAGCAACATGGAAAAGTGCCAGCTTGGAGGGGACCACCTTGGAATGGGAGAAACTCACCTAGGAGGAAGGGAGATAAATTTTGGGTTAGCATGAATTAACATTGTATTATTTAAGGTAAGTTGGTAAGGTAGTTAAGGGAAGACAAAGGATTCTATTTAGGGGTAATAATAACATTGGTTAGGAATTGATTTATTCATTTTAAGTTTTTGCATAGTATGTAGGTAAAGGGGTAATATGGGGTTGATGGGATTAGAAAATATTAGAGGAAGGAATTGTAATTATAGTTTAAATGTTTATTTTATCAGGTAAAGATAGATAGAAGTAGATTTAGCAAATTATGATAAGGAAAAAAAGGTAGGGTTGGTAGATTTGTATAATAGTTAGGCTTAAAATTGAAATGGGGTCATGAATAATGGGTAGTGTTTAGAAATAGCTAGAGTTAAAGTCAGTATATTATTTTGTGTTAGTAGTTAGTAGATAATTTTATAAGTTAGTTGTTAGTAGTTAGTGATATATTACATAGAATTTAGAATTAAATTAATTTTAGTAAGTAAATTAGTCCTTGATATTGTAATAATATTAATAATAAGGTGAGCAAATAAAAATAAAAATAATGATAATAGTTGTTAGTAGTATTATGGTTATGAGGTGAAGTATAATTAAAGGATGTTTAGTATTATAATAGGCATAATTCAAGATGTTAAGTTTAGTATTAACTTGAATATAATTTGATTTTAGTTATTTGATTATATTTTGATTTTAGGGATTTGTGTAATTATGATTATAGTTTATTTTGATTTTGGGGTAATAAATGTAACTCTTTTTTTTTTTTTTTTTTTTTAAATTGCAATATATTGTTTTTAGATATTTTGGGAGTGCAGTAGTTATATATATTATATTGAAAGGTAGCATAGTATTTGGATGGTAGTTTTATTCTATAATCGATTTAACATTACTAACAATTATAGTAATTATAGCTTAAAATTAGTTAATAATGTTAGTAAATAGAGTAATGGATATATAGTAAGAATGGTAGGCACAGGTGATTATTAGTAGTAATAATAAGAATAATTAAATAATAACAATAATAAATATATTAATAAATATATATTATGTTAAGATGGGATGTGTGGGAGATTGTTTGATATGTATATTATACAATGGAATTTTTAGTGCATGTAAAACAAATTATCAAGGTTATCCAAGAGCAACATGTAATAAGAACTTGGGTCATACATATTTTCTTGATAGAATGAAGAGCCTAGTCTAGGACATCAAATTGGTTGGGGATAATTATAATAATCTTAATATTAGTAGAAAAAAAATGATTACTTAATAAAACATCTCTAAGTTGCAAACTTAGAACTTTTACCACTACTGAAACATGAACTTGGATCTGACTTGCACATCAGAGTGTCTCAACTTGGGTGCAGAGGATTAAGGTCTTATAACCATAACACCTCAACAAAATTTTACATTCAATATCTAGCAATCCGGTGAGCACCTCATAAGGAACTTGGAAATCAAGAATTTCAAGTAAAAAAAGCTTCGTTCTTCATCTCACCTCAATACCTCCAAGTTAAAGCTAGATTATATACCTTACCTTCAGTGTTCTCTTTCTAATTTCAAAAAAAAAAAGTTGTGTTTTTCCTTGAGAAAATTTGGGCATGACATTAAGATGTTATAAGTAATTACTTAACCTTAATTTGCATGATTTAGAGAAAAGAAATGAACACATGAGACACTAGGATTTAATGTGGAAACCCAATATGGGAGAAACCACAAATGCAACTAGCTACTATTTTTCACTCTACTGAAGTGAGCCCTGTTAGGAGCCAACCCAGTTAAAGGTTACAAAATACACTGTTAGGTGTGACCTTGTTAGAGGATTTAATCACCCTATTAGGAGTGGCCTTATAAGAGGTCTTAAAAAAATTCAATGGAATTGCCACCTTGTTAGAGGATTTACTACTAGCTATTAAAACCAACTCAGTTAAGAGATTTTAGATCACTGCTACAATGGTTAGAAAGTAACAATGAAATGACCTAATTGCGAAGCAACTGAATTGTTCAATCCAGATCTCCATTTTTCTTATACTTGATCCTTCTTGATCAAATATTACTTTTTTTCTCAACAAGGATACTTGCTTATCATTCAAGTTTGCTTCCTCTCTTTTCTCTTTCCAATCAACACTTTGCACACACTTGAAATCTCAACTTGACCTTATACTTATATCATCTAGATTGTCAAGTCAACTCAAGTACAAATTAGAATGACGAATATTCATTACCATAGTCAACTAGAACCAATGCTTTAAATAATTAAGCTTCATATGCCAAAATAATAAAATCCCTCATTGGCCAACCCTGCTCAGTAAAAACTAGTTCTGAATTGATTTTCTATGTTAACCAACAAAAGCTCAGTTAACAAAACTTGTGAAAATCCTTTGGTGACCAAGTGAGCTCAGTTAGCACTAACTTCATTTAACTTTCCCTCATTAACCAAGTGAGCTCAATTAACACTCTATTTTCATAATTTCTTTCATGCCTGAGTGAGGTTAGTAGACATTGCCTTTGCAAAGAGTAAATTTAGAATGCTCAGTAGATAAAGAAAACTATCTTGTTGACCAAGTGAGCTCAATATGCACTAACTGTCATTTGATATGATATTTGTGTAACATCAAAGACAACACACAATTAATCAATTGTATCCAACAATCTCCCTCTTTGGCATTGATGGCAACATAATATGTCATAGGATAATGAAATTTGAGAACAAGACTCCCTCTGATAGAAATTTTCTCCCTTTTTGATTTTACACCAAGTTTCTCCTTTATTACAATCATCATTTTTATCAATGTACCTTGAGTATTGATTCATATGCAATATTCTCTTGACTATGCTACATCAACTGATTGATCTTCAACTTGGTTCCTATTGATCCATCACTAAACTTCATTTAGTGAATTTTAGATAGGGGAAAGACCCCTAGCTTACCTCTTAGGTACAAGAATGCATCCTTAGGTAATGGCTTGGTGAATATGTCTACAATCTGTTCTTTTGTATGGAAATTTTCCAATCTGATATCTTTTTCCTACACCACTTCTTTGACAAAGTGATATTTTATAGCAATGTGCTTTGTTTTGGAATGCATCACTAGGTTTTTTGATATGTAAATTGTGTTGGTGTTATCACAATACACGACTACTAGCTCTTTGATTTCAACCTTCATTCCTTCTAGTAATTGTTTGAACCAAAAAATGTTAGAATAGTTTACTGCTGCTACCACATATTCTGCTTCAGCTATGGATTGGGATGTGCAGTTTTCTTCTTGCTTGTCCAAAATACCAACATTTTACCAAGAAAGAAAGCTCCACCACTAGTGCTTTTTTTTCATCAAGATTTTTTTCTTAATTAGCATTAGTAAACACTTTTAGGTCTAGATTTCCTCCAAGTTTTTACCATAACTCATAGTCTTCATTACCTTTTAGATATCTCAAGATTCTTTTGATTGCTATCATGTGGTTTTCTATGGGTTTTTCCAAGAATTTTGCCACTATTCCAATTGTCAAGGCAATATTAGGCCTTATGTGAACTGCATACTATAGTTTCCCAAGCATTGATTTGTATAAGGTTTGATCTACTTCTTTGGAGTCATCATCTTTGGTAAGCTTTAGTCTAGTGCACATGGGGGTTCCAACTGGTTTTGAATCTTCCATTCCAAACTTCTTGAGTGTCTCTTTGATATACTTATATTGAGTGATATAGATACCATTTTTGTTCTATTGTATCTACAATCCAAAAAAGAATTTTATCTCACCAAACATGGACATCTCAAACTTTTTGTTCATTTTTTCTGAAAAATGCTTTTCATAGGTCATCATTTCCGGTAAATAGAGTATCATCCACAAATATTTCTACCAATACAATCTTCTTATCTAGTCCTTCCTTGATATATAGATTATTGTTATCATTTGTTCTTTCAAAGCCAATCTATATTAAATAGTTATGTAATCTTTCATACTAGGCTCTAGGAGCTTCTTTGAGATGATACAATCCTTTGTGTAATTTGTAGACCATGTCCGTTTTGTCAAGATCAAAAAAACTGTCTAGTTGTTTAATGTAGACTTCATCACCAAGAATTCCATTCAAGAATGCAGATTTAACATCCATCTAATATACTTTGAATCCTCTGTGTGTTGCATATGCAAGTAAAGTCCTAACATCTTCTAGTCTTGCAATAGGAGTGAACGTTTCACCATAATCAACACCTTCTTCTTGAGGGTAGCCTTTGCATACTAATCTTGCTTTGTTTCTTGATACTTTCCCTTCTTCATTTAGCTTATTTTTATGTATCCATTTTGTACCAATCACATTTTTATCCTTAGGCCTAGGTACAAGAGTCCAAGTTTTGTTCTTTTCTATTTTCTCTATTTCTTCATTCATAGCCTCAATCCAACTTTCATTTTCCAGTGCATCTTTAACACTTCTAGGTTCAAATTCAGCAAGTAAACATGTACCTTTTAGTTTACTTCTTGTCATAGTTCCATCTAATTTATCTCCAATAACCTGATTAGGTGTATGATGCCTTTTGACATACTTAGCCAATACAAGTTATTTTCCTTTTGAATGAATTGCACTGTCTTCATTTTGAATTTCAACTTCAATCTCGGGTCCTTCAGACTCAGTAGCTTCAAAATGTGACTTAGGTCCCTGTGACTCAATTTGCACTTCCTACAACACGGTAATGATGAAGGGCTCGAGAGGTGAAGTATCCTTACTATTAGATATGTTTGGTAATATATCACATTCAAAGTAAAAAAAATTCTTGTAATCTTTTGGTTCCTTTTTGCTTTCTTCTTCAATCTTTTCTACAAACTCGTCAATTCTCACATGTGCACTTTCTATGATCTTGTGAGTAGATAAATTTAAACATTTATATGCTTTACTTCTAGAAGAATATCCTAGAAATATACCTTCATCATCTTTTACATCAAATTTTCCTTTTCTAGATTCTTTCAAGATATAACATTTAGTGCCAAATACTTTTAGGTAACTTACATTTGGTTTGTATCCATACCATAGTTCATAGGGAGTTTTATTTGAGTCCTTCAACTGTACTCAGTTCAAAGTATGAACTATAGTGTTGATAGCTTCCTTCTAGTATTTGATAGCAAGATTCTTTTCAATCATTAGTGTCCTTGCACAATCCATGATGGGTCTATTTCTTCTTTCACCTATTCCATTCTTCTTAGGAGTACCAGGGGCTGATACTTGTCTTTTGATTCCTTTTTCAATGCAAAAATTATTTAATTCATTGGAGATGAATTCACCACCTTTGTTTGATCTTAAGCATTTCAATCTTTTTCCTATTTCCTTTTCTACTCTTGCTAGATACCGTTTGAATTTCTTAAATTTTGTAAGGATATAACTAGGTAGGCTTTTTTTCCAACATGTTGAAGGAAAATTTTCATTGGATGTACATATAATAAATTGAATTATTTTATTTCATTCCTCCATTGTGATGTTGCTTCCCTATGTTTACTCTTGCTACTTGGTTGGACATATCCTTTATGGATTTATCAATCTTGAGATGTGTTAGGTGGTATCAAATCTAAGTCTATGTTCCTTGTGGAAGTTGATTTGATTGGGATCATGGGTAAGCCCTATTGTTTTGATTGTAGGGTGGAAAATCTTAAAGATGATCTATAACCTACAAAGGGTTGCAATCTTGTAGAACCCTAACTAGATTTGGTTTTATGGGTGAATACTTATGTTTGAACTATAACTTGTAGTTGACCTTTTAAAGATGGTTCATGGAAGACGATACAATCCTATATAGGATGAAGTAGATTACAGTTAGACTTTAATCTAGTGAAAAAACTCAAAGAAGTGGAAGACCAATTGTAGATGTTAGTGAAGATGATGTTGAGGAAGTGGAAGACAATGTTCTGAATCTTTAACAATCATCATTCTAGAGTAGTCATCAACAAAAAGAATGAAGAATTTTTCTCCACTATAACTTTCTATTCTAATAGGTCCACATAAGTCAATATGCAAAATTTCCAAGACATCCTCAAATTGGTATTATTTGCTCTTAAAACTAGTCTTTCCCATTTTTCCAATTTGACAATTCTTGCATAAACCAACATCTAGTTTCTTCAAATTAGGGATACCTCTTACTTTTCTAAATTTTCTTATTTTGACCATATTATCAAAGTTTCATGACATAGTCTTCTGTGCCATAACCAACTTTCTTCTACTTGAGCAATGAGACATGAGCAATCACCAAGATCAAGATAAAATAGGTCACCTTTTGTCTATTTTCCTGATCCAATAAGATTCCCTTTGTCATTCAGCAGTCTTTCCTTGCCATACATGAATTCTACCTTGAATCCAATGTTGATTAGATGTGCCACACTTAGTGATTAATTTTTAGTCCTTTAACCCAATAAGTATTGTCACATACAAGGTCATTGGTTAATGAGATATGGCCTTTTCCTTTTATGCAACAAGGTTAATTGTTTCCAAACCTTACACTACATCCATCATAGTGTTCAAAATGTTTAAACTTTGTTTTGTCTCTAGTCATATGGTGTGAACATCCACTATCTATGATCTATGTATCATTTTTACTAACATGAGAGATAAGTTCCATTTTATCTCCTTCATGATCTGATTCATCTTTTATAGAAATGTACACTATTTCATCCTCACTATTGTCAAAATCCTTAGCCATAAAACAAGTTTTCTTACCTTTTTTCTTTGTGGAATTTGTGACCTTTGAATTTCTTTTTGCCTTTGTACTTGTGGCTCTTCTTCTCATCCTCACTACCTTTGTTTGGCAACCTGGCAGCAATATGACCAATTTATTCACATGAAAAAAAAATTAGAGGAACTTTACCTTTGTATTTTCCTCTACTCCTAGAATGCTTCTTTGCAAGTAAAGCTTCAACAACTTCAAGATCACTATTAGAAATTTCCTCGGTTTCCTCTTCACTTTTTGACTAGTTGTCTTTTATTTTCTTTCCTTTTTCTTTGAGTGAAATTTTGGCTTCAAATGTAGACTCAATACTTTTGGAAGTTGGAACATAATTGTCAAAGTTGTCTAGCTCAAAAGTTGTCAATCTTCCTACGAAGGCATCCAAGCCTAACTTGCTATTTGAATCACATCTCAAGTTTCCTAAATAGCAGACACTCTAATTGCATAGATGGGAAGCATATTTCTAAGAATTTTACTTACAACAATTTCTTCTTTGATTTCTCCTCTAGATGCTCTAATTGCACTAACACTAGCTTTGATTCTTTCCACATATTTAGCAACATTTTCATCTTCTCTCATTCTCATTTGATCAAATTATCCTCTAAGGCTTTCTTCTTTGGCTCTTCTTACATTGTCATCACCACCATAGATATCCTTTAGCTTGTTCCACATATCAAAACTAGTTTTACAATCTCTGATCTCATCAAATTCATCATGATGTTATGGTTCTTTTTCTTAGCAAGATCTCCAATAGATAATGTACCAGTAGGAGTTTTGTATTCTTCATCAAGGTATTTGCAACCTGAATCACTAATGGTAGCTAGATGAAGCCTCATAAGTCCCTACCATGCTAAAAAAAATTCTTTTTTTAGCTTTGGAATCTCTCTCTCTTGTAAGACATCCTGATCTTTAGCTTAGGTCCTTTAAACTTTCCTACAAGCACCAAAAGCTCTGATACCAATTGTTGGAAATATAAGAGGAGTAACTAAGAGGGGGGTGAATTAGTTACCACTAAAATAAATCTTAGATCCCTTAGATGTCAACTTAAAATTTAGATTGATAAAGTTGATTACTGTTGATGCTCGATAAACAACCATAAATTGTTGTAGCTCGGTAATTAATTATCCTTAAGATGTTATGACTAATTACTTAACCTTAATTTTCATGCATGAGAGAAAACAAATAAACACATGAGACACTAGGATTTAATGTGGAAATCCAATATGGGAAAAACCACCTATGTAACTAGCTATTATTTTTCACTCTTCTGAAGTGAGCCCTATTAGAAGCCAACCCGATTAAAGGTTACAAAACACACTATTAGGTGTGACCTTGTTAGAGGATTTAATCACCCTATTAGAAGTGGACTTGTAAGATGTCTTAAAAAAATTCAATGGAATTGCCACCTTGTTAGAGGATTTACAACTAGCTATTAAAGCAACTCGGTTAAGAGATTTTAGATCACTACTATAATGGTTAGAAAGTAACAATGAAATGACCTGATTGTGATGCAACTAAATTGCTGAATCTAGATCTCTGTTTTTCTTATACTTGATTCTTCTTGATCAAATATTACTTTTCTACTCCACGAGGATCCCTTCTTATCCTTCACGTTTGCTTCCTCTCTTTTCTCTTTTCAATCAACACTTTGCACACACTTGAAAGCTCAACTTGACCTTATACTTATATCATCCAGATTATCAAGTTGACTCAAATACAAATTAGAATGACCAATATTCATTACCATAGTTGGCTAGAACCAATACTTAAAATAATTAAACTTCATATGCCAAAATAATGAAATCCTTCATTGTTGACCCTACTTGGTAAAAACTAGTTTTGAAATGATTTTCTATGTTAACCAACAGAAGCTTGGTTAACACTACAAACTTTTGAAAATCCTTTAGTAACTGAGTGATCTTAGTTAGCACTAACTTTTTTTAACTTTCCTTTGTTAACCGAGTAAGCTTGATTAACACTCTTTCTTGCATAATTCCTTTGACACCCGAGTGAGCTCAGTAGACACTTCCTTTGCATAGAGTAAACTTAGAATGCTTGGTAGACAAGGAAAATTAATCTTATTGACCAAGTGAGCTCGATATGCACTAACTATCATTTGATATGACATTTTTGTAACATCAAAGACAACACACAATTAATCAATTGTATCCAACAAGTTTGTGGCTTGGAAAATGGCACACGGAATGTGCTTTACAAGAGTTTGTTATGCACAAAGATGATATTTATAACTTTATTGTTTTGTTTCCAAAGATGTTTAATAGTTTAATCAATTTGAGTTTTCTTATGTTAGAATTTGGGGATAAACTAACCATTACCCTGTTAATACAGCTTTGATGTTTGGAGACCAAAATTTGAAATTCAATTGATGATATCAGAGCTTCATGTCTAGTTTAGCAGTATTGTTAGCCTTGTAGCTTATTCTATTATATTTTGTTAGTATTCATGCACAAGAATGTTAAATTTTCTTGTAATTGTTGAGAAATTATAAACATCATATCCAAGCACAAGGTGAATTAGGTCTCTAAATCACCTAGTGACTATTGATCTATAAGCATTATGGTGATGCACAATAATCTCTATCAATTCCTATAAGGCTCATCTTTTATTCTAATGGGGACTTTATTTTCCATCTTATAGTTTCCAAAGAAACTATGTTTCATGTTGTTGAGTTCTCACCTCTTGGTCTTTTGTATCCACTTTTTTTCTCCTACCATTAGCCTATTCAATTAGTATTCTATAAAAAAATTAGGTATACCTCAAGCATATCCTATGTGTGTTATCCTATATCACCATCCTCCACAAGATGAGACTCTATGGAGAACATAAATATTTTTCATTTGGTATTTTAGTTGACACGTGAAAATTACATAGCCTAATAGAATAAACTACAGAATCTATTTCTTATGGTTACTATTAGATTGGGGTATGTTTCCAACTTCAAACATTTTAGCATATAGATGTTGGACTCTTTGTGCAAAGATTTATATTTTAAACACTTTATTAGTATGAATTGTAGCTTAGATGATGATGTGATTCATATAGATGAATCTTATGTATATAGAGCATAGTCAACTTATAAATGTGACTACATATTGTATCCATTGTTTTGATTCTCCCATCATTGCTTCTAATTATTTACCCTAGTTTTTGAGAATCTCCATTATTGAAAGGTGATTAGTGTATGGGTTCACATTCCTACATTTTTTGGTGACCACATTTATATATAATATATATTTCTTATCATTTGTTTGGTTGCACACCTTAATTTGATTGGTGCTCCCATCGCTGAACCTATACTTGTACTAGTATCCTTGTGCCTTGTAGAAATTTGGTTATTTAGTGTATGAGAAAACTGGTATTCTAGTAGCATTGTTGTCCACCTCTTTCTTGTTCTCTTTTTCAGTACAAATTTCACATGGTAATGACATGTAGACAAAAGTGAACATGTGGAGTATTATGATGATGGGTGGTGCAATTGGAAAATGTGCTTGAAGAATATGCTCTAAAAAAATTAATTCCTACATATGATTCTAAAATTTCTTACATGATTCAATTTAGCAGTACAACCAACCCATCATGACATGTGTTAAATCTTTCATGTATGCAATCAATAACTCAAAGTTTGTTTGGTGATGATAGAGCTATTGCATCTAGTGCATTGGTGTTTCTAGTCTTGCAATTTTTATTGTTTCATACAATATATTGCCATCCTAAATGATTTCATTGGGTGTCTATTTATATAATTTAGAATAATTGACATGACTACAAATATTGTCATTCATTTACAAGGACATTGGTAAGTGATCTGTGTAACTCTTTAGTTTCTTAATTCTGAGTTCGAACAAAGGTTCTACTTCAAATTTGTTATCTTGTGGAAAGATTTTACAAAAAACTAATATTTTCCCTTGTTAGAGATAGTTTGGAAACCATTACAATTAATACAAATTCCTTATTAAGGGTGATCACATTTATATTGCACATACTTAAATAGAACCTACGGCCATCAGTTTTAGTATTTGGGTTGATTGTTTTTCCTCTAGTTTTGGACTGTCGTGAATATATGTTATTTCTTGTTTTCTTCAAATTTTAGATATGGTTATATAATATGAGTATAATATGTTTTCAAGTTGTACATATTTATACTAAATAATATATTATGAAATTATCTTTTTCCCCCTCTTTTCCAAGAAAATGTGTTTGTCACAATTGGTTGTGTTTTTGTTGAATGCATATTTTTGAGAAAAGTATTTGAAAAGATTATGAAATGGTAAATATAATCTTTATTCTTGTTTTCCAAAAATGTATGTTTAGTTCTCTTCATTTTTGTGTAAATGATGAAAATATTTATTGAACATCTACGAGAATTTGTTTTTTTTTTGTACTAATTGTGCATGAATTAAAGCTACTTCTATAATGCTTTGTAGTAGGCAACAAAATTTTCAACATTATACATGTTACTAGGAGTTTGGAGAATTTTGTTAAAGAAATTAACCAAGCCTTATTTTTAACCAAGCTTTTGTTTGAAATACATAGAAAAAGTGCTTGGATATCCGGATTCAATGATTTTTAGTTGACTAGTCTTGCCTTTTATACAAGTACTAGTGGAGAAAGTATTTAAGGTAGAAGGTTTGCAGGTTTGTCATTTTCCACTCTATTATAATTTATTACTTTAATTTGAATGTAAAATCATATTGTTAGCATTTTAATGATATTTTTATCTTTGCAGATGAGAATTTTTGGTTAAAACATGAGGGACCTAGAATAATTATGATGGAGAATACTAGTGCAAATACCAATGGATGTCAGTTTTTCATTACTTTTACTACAACACCTCATCTTGATGGGTATTTACTTGATGCTAAGCTTGTAGTTAGTTGGGTTATGTTCTACCTTTGAAAAGACATGCTTTTCCTTTTTTTTTAAATTCTAGTTTTATAGCAACCTAGGTCTGTGTGTAAACTAATAAAATTTTGTTATCCTCTAAAAGAATAGTAGTTTTCTATTAACATCCGGCACTTTTTTTTATTTTTAACAATTAACCTACAAATCTTTATAATGTTTTGTAGGCTATTCTCTATAGTGCAGTTTAATTGGTATATATGCTATTGATAGGGTGAGGCTAATATTTGGTTGACGAATATAGTTGACAAATATGGTTACAATTGATTATCATATTCCCCCTTATGAACATTTTTGTAGTTCCTTTCTCAATAGTAGACATGCAATATTTTTTTTTGTGTTACTTGTGTAGGTCTCTTATAGGCATTTCTTGATATGCTTGACATAATTTTTCATTTAAAAATATAAATAGATTCTCTTCTTTTTTGTATCCATGCTAAAATATTTTTCTAGTTTCGATATATAAAATGTCAATAGTTTAAAATGTAAATTTGAGATGATGCATTGTTTTCTTTGAGTATTTTGTTAATTGTGAAGTAATATCATATAACTTTTAAGGATTTTTTATAACTAACTAACCGTCTTCCTTTTTCTATTTGATTATAGGGAAGTGACTTCTTAAAGAGAGATGGTAAACACTTGCACTTTAATATTATTTGATTACTTAATAGCTGGTGTATCTCTTAAGTCTCATGTTAAAACATACTCCCTGTAAAGTACAATATGATCTAAATCCAAACACCTTCCCCTTTCCTTATTCTAGATTGGGATGTTTTCAAGGATGTTGAATGCAAAGATAATACTCCTATGGCTTTAGGTTTGAGTGCCCTATTTTATAAAGTGCATGTACATGCGGTAACTATAAATGCTTTACCTAAAGTTATGTTAAATGTTTCTAATACATCTATTGGGTATATGAAGATACCCATGGAGCCTAATGCTTGTAAGAAGGCCTTTTTTTATTAATGATTCTTGATGTAGTACAAATATACTTGAACTCTTGAGACAACTACCTAATGCAAATTGTAGCTATCTTATTATTCTCAAGAATACTAAAGGCATTTAGTCTATTGGGAATTCAGTGTCTAGTTAAAAGCTAAAACTATATGCATGGCTCTGTGTAGGTGCATTGTGTCCCTTAATACTATATTATTAATATAAATTATAAATGTGGATCTATACCAAGACATTCCTTTTTTTCTTTAGTTTCCTACAACAATATGATATTAATTCCTTTTAGATCAACAACTTTATATAAAAGCTAGACAAGTCAATGTATACACCAATCATGTTATTTAGGAACCATGTTTGAAAAAGATAGCAATAGAAAAACTACTAACAACAACAAGTGAAGAGGCATCATAGAGTATTAGGCTCTAGTCCACATCATAGTGAAGAACACATTGAATAACTGGGGTATGGCAAGATACTTCTCATAGTTTTTTTCCTATGATTTAAGTTTGATCATCCTCACATGCAAAAAGAAATTGGTAACATGCATCTATTGTAATGTCCCTTATAGAATAACTTAAATTTTTCCCTCAATCTAAAAGATCTAGAAGGATCCAAGGCTATCAACAACCAATAATTTCTAAAAGTTATATAAAATTATATAATTGATTATAGAAATTTTCTACTTCTCCCTTAGTTTTATTCAAATTTGAACTCCTTTACACTAGAATGTATTAGTGAACACCTTATAACTTCGTTGTTTTCCTCTTTTGTATCAAACTGAAACTCTCCATGATACCTTCTAAAAAAATCTTCTAGTAAAATTCTCTATAATAACTAGATTTCAAATAGCACTTTCACAATTTCCTTCTAAAAATTCATGAATAAAAACTAGTAGTCATTTCCTATTTATTACCAAACATATTGCATTCATGTATTTACTCTCTCACATGAATCAAAATATAAATACACTTTTTACTGTTGTACAAATGAATTAACTATCAGAAGTCACTCCATGCAATTATCTCTAGGCCTTATAAAATATAGTCAAACATTTGATCTTTATAGCTCTTAGTGATAAAGATATGTCTCCCTCTAATTTCTATATCTTAGTCCTACAAATAGTAAACTATTTTTGATTTCATGTCTATTGCTATAGCAATAGTGATACTTCTATCACTCAATGTTGATCGCTATACCTCTATTTCACAAAATGCAATCCATAATTGATTTTAACTTATCATTATAACTCATAGCAATACCTCTTATCTAATACATCTATCTGTCACTATAAACTATAGTGATCACCAAGCTTCATTTCTTATCACCAGAGCACACATATTCACTCTTTGATCATCAATAATCACTACATATCATAGCGACAACTTTCATCTCATCGCTAATTGCCAAAGCTGAAACCTTGTCATTTCAATTAGCAATAATTGCTATATCTCATGATGATCTCATTACTAATTTCCAAAGCTGAAAATTTGTCATTTTGATTAGCAATAATCACTATATCTCCATTGCAAAAAATGTGATCTACGATCAATTTCAACCTATTGTTATAACTCACAATGACACCTCTTTTATAATACATCCATCTATCATAATAAATTATAGCAATGACTAAGCTTCATTTCTTATCACTACAGCACATCTATTCACTCTTTGATCACTGATAATCACTACATATCATAGCAACAACTTCTATCTCATCACTAATCTCCAAAACTAAAACCTTATCATTTCAATTAGCAATAATTGCTATATCTCATGGCGATCTACTTACTTTATTGCTGATCACTATATATTTTTTGTGTTTTCACTGCATATAATCATTATAGCAATGAGCAATAGAGATATTGTATTGCTATAAGTCATGTTGATGAGTGTTTTCGATAATAAAAAGGAGGAGATATCGCTATAGAATATAGAGAACTCTTATATTTATATACAAAGAAGGCCTAATCTTGACATAGCAATGAGTGATTAGGAAAGTATATTGCTATGACATATAGTGATCCCTTTTATTGCTATGCAAATAAACTACAAAAAGAATATAGCGATGAGCAATGAGCGATAAAGGAGGCTTATCATAATAACATATAGCAGTCATCAACAAATGTAAAAAAATATAATCATTATAGTGATTAGTGGTAGATATGTTGTATCACTATAAGTCATGGTGATGAGTGCTTTTGGTGATCAAAAAGGAGGAGATATTGCTATAAGTCATGGTGATAATATTTTTAGTGATCAGAAAGGTGGAGATATCACTATAAATCATGGCAATGAGTTTTTTTGGTGATCTATAAAGGAGGCTTATCACTATAGAATATAGAAAACTCTTCCATTGAAAAGGAGGAGGTATTGCTATAAGCCATGGCAATGATTGTTTTTGGTGAGAAAAAAGGAGGCTTATTGCTATAACATATAGTGATCATCAACAATTTGGTTCAAATTTTGACCAAAGAAAAAAATGGTCAAATTTTTTATGGAAAAAATAGTGACAAAATAGTTTGTCAAAATTCAACCAACATGAGTCAAAATTTGACCAATTTTCATCAAAAAATGAGTCAATATGTACTAGTGTCATGCAGAAAGAACATGTCATTTCCATGAAGGAGGAGGTGGTGGCTTTAGAGAAGCAATATTGTACTACTACATGGCCTCCTCTAAAGCTCCAAGATATTTCCAACACTTGGAAACTAGATGTCCTTCATTTCCACAAAAACTGCAAGAATCACCTATGTACTTCTTAGTCTTGGAGGAAGACTCGCCAAATTAGAAAATTTACCCTTTGGAGAGGGTTTTTGAGCATCTGATTTAGGAGTAAACTTTAAGGAACTCTCACTACATGTTGAATCTATCTTGTGCTTCAATTTCTGCTTCAGCTTCCCTATAGATATCTAAATAGCCAATGCTTGTGTCTTTGAGTTGGTAATAGTATCCAACTTCTTAAGCTTGGACTTCTCTCTAGTAAAGTCATCAAAAAAGACCTCAAAAGTGGGCATGAAAATTTGGGACCCAAGGCATCCATAGTGGAATGGAAGGTAGAAGAGAAATCTAAAAGTTTCCTCAAAGCTCTCAAGAATAATATAGATGCACTCCTTATCCGTCTTCGCTTTTCCATATCCATGTAACAAAGTTTTATGTTGTTTAACATCATAAGAAAGTCCTCAATAGAGGGATAATCATTAGATACAAGAGAAGTAAGTTATAGCTCAATCTAAAGCACTCTAAACTCATTGATGGTGCCAAACAAGTCATTAAACTTGGTCCATACTTCTTGAGGAGTGGAACACTCATCAAGATGAAACTATAAGAAAGAAAACCCATAGCTTCATCCATCTTATTCCTATGCTTCAAAGATTGATATTAACTCTAAAATAATGGTTGCACTATATGATCTCTTTGGTGATTTGGAATGTTACGCACAGAGGGATGGCTAGGGCCCACGATGGTCTAATGATGCTATTAACGATTGAGAGGAACCGTGCACTTAGTTAGTTATGTTTGTGATATATGGTTATCTTTTATAATGGATGTTTATATCTTTTGTGATGATGTATCAAGTATTGTTTATGGTTTCATTTAATTTAATTGCATCATGGATTAATATTGGATGTTGATGTACTTTATTTACACAGATGTTTATTCTTTTAAGCCCTTCATACCTTGTATCATGTACAGTAGATGATTGAGCTAAACTAAAATGTAGTTACAAAAAGGACACTTGAATATGGTTTAAAAATGTTGGATGTATCATTTTTATTTCATAAGTATGTGATGTTATATGAATGGTTGATTTAGATGTAATTCAATGTTAAGGAATCTTTAAAGAATGTAACTTGTTATGTATGTTATGTTTACTTTTAGTTGGATGTTACTATTGCTTCCACAGATGTTATGAATGGTTTTACTTTCATGTTTTAAAAACAAAATTGTTTGGAAAATTTAAGGTTAATTCTTTGGATCCCTTGGCGGGGCATTAAATTTGGTATCAGAGCCTGAGTTTCAACATTGGGAGCTCTGAGTATATTGGAATGCCACTAGTTGTGAACTAGTTGAAAAAAAATAAAAACTTTGAACTATCATGTGTGTCTCTTTCAAACTGAAACTTAAAACTAGGTGAGTTGAAAAAGAACTTAAAACTGCTACTTGCATATTTTTCATACTTCAACACTTAGCTTTCAAAATTGAAAATTCTACTTAAACCTAAACGAGGGCAAAATTGAAAAAAAATTGAAACTCATTCTAGTTGCAAAACATGTATCTTTTATCTATGGTTTGAGGTATTATGTCTTTGATTGTCTTTGTGAGCATTAAGTTGCTCTTGTTTAGAATGTATTAGGGGATCTATTTTAGTAGTTGTTAAAAGAGCGAATGTTGGATCAATGTGGTTTTCAATTTACCATTAAAATAGAATCATATTTCTCTAAGTGTGTTGTAATATTCTCGGTGGAATCATATTCCCCTGTAAGGAGGATAAGGGATCAATGGGACCCAGACAGTGAGTTCTTCAGTATTATCATTCTTGTAGGCTTCCAGGAGTAAGCCTAATCCTAGGAGGGGTGGATGTAGTGCCTGCCCCTGGCTCGCATTTTGTTATCATTGCTGAACTCTTTTGGAGCTAGTTTCATGTTGATGGTTAGCAACATTGTTTTGAGATTATTAGATATTGTGCTATGCATTCAGTTTATTATGTGATGAGATCACTTAGACTTTATATTTCATGTATGCATGATGATTATTTTCAGTGATTTCAGTTATTAATGATGATTAGTAAGATGATTTATTATCATATGTGTTTTCTTATGGATACTTACCCCATACTTGCATGTGTATGGTGTGCGTGTTTGCTTTGCGTGTTTGCGTTTGTATGATGTGTTTGATGTGGTTAAGAAAGGGAGTCGTAGTCACCTGCTAGTTGAGATCTACACGATGTACCACTTCCTGCCATTGCCTATTTAGCTTAGTATATAATGTGCTTGTACATACATGGTTTTTATGCAGGTTGCAGGTACCGGGTATCGATTTCCCTGAATTGCCAGGATGAGCGTACCCTATCACATTATCTCAATCATAAGAGAAGGGAGATAATTCTCAAGTCCAAATCTCAATCCTTTAAGCCATTTGTTCTAATTGAAAATTAGGACAAGTATCTGAGTTGAGTACCCTCCGAATACGTTGGATAACGTAATTCGTGATATAAACCCTTGGTTTGATTTTGTATGTATTTTGGCTATGATGGATTTCCATATTTTACCTTGAGAGTCTTTGATGTATTTTCTATTAATTAAGCCTAAATAAAAGATTTAATTAAGGGTTTAATTATATAGAAAATTAATATGGTATTTAATATTTATTTTATTTAATTAATTAAGAAATTAATTAAATTAAATAATTAAATTTGGAAATAAAAGTTACAAGTTTAAATTTGGAATGTGACAATATTTATTTTAATAATAATATATTTGGAGTTCATTTTTAAATAAATGACTAAATAATATTATTATTAAAGCTAATAAATATTTTAGCAATTAAGTTTTGAAAATGAAATTTAAAAGTGAAAAATATATTTAAAATTATTAAAAGATTCTAGATCTCATGTGATTAAAATATAAATATATTTAGTTTTAAACAAGTGGATTTATTAAAGTTAGTGCATGAGATTTAATAATAAATAAATTAAATTGGAAAGAGTAAATTAAATATTATATTAATGATTGTGCATTATTTTAATATTTAAGAGTTTGCAAATTCTCGAGAGTTGTCATGTAGACAACACAGGAGTTTGCACTCTAAGAATGCATAAGTTGTCTACACTTAAGAGTTAGCATTTTATTTGAGCACATGGTGTCTACAACCTTAAGACTCATCTAGAAGGTTGGAGAAGACTCGTGCTTGGTTGTCATGCTTATCTTCTAGTTGTTTCTAGACACACTCTAGATGCATCTTAGAGGTCTTTAAATAGAGGCTCTCCTAGTGTGTTGGTACAAGCTACAAGCTACAAGCTTCAAACTTCAAGATTACATACATTTGAGAAGCTCATATGCTTCTACATGC
Source organism: Cupressus sempervirens (assembly GCA_028749045.1). Lineage (NCBI taxonomy): Eukaryota > Viridiplantae > Streptophyta > Pinopsida > Cupressales > Cupressaceae > Cupressus > Cupressus sempervirens. Next base: position 636,524,750 of record CM053784.1, on the reverse strand, counting down.
TCATATGTTTCTCCATGCTCATATGTTTCTACATGCTTCTATGCTTCTTCTAGCACTTCTAGTCACTTGGAGGATTCGGTTGGCTTGGATCTTGAAAGAATTGTGAATGTTGGAAAAGGAAGGGATTCTCTATGGACTTTTGAGGCATGGAAAATTAGCATCAGTGTCCAGGTGCACTCGTGATAATCACATAATTTATTTGCACTCTTTCTCTTCCTGTCTTCATCGTGTCTGCTATATGTGTCTGAATATTCTCTGTGATTGGATCTACAATTTTGAAATTGGAATCTAGATATGCTATTTGGTTGAGACGAAAATAATAGAAAAACCCTAGATCCAATTTAGAAGAAATAATTAGATATGAATCGGGTTTGGGTTCGAATTTATATTAAATTAGAAAGAGAAGATTTGAAATTAAAATAAAAATTTTATGGTGAAAATTTGAATGATTAGATGTAATCTTTCTATCAATTATATTTTTAGATGCGTATGAACAAACCCTTTTATGGTTAAATTTAGAAAACAATTATTTTAAGAAGAAATTCTTAATTCATCACAAATTGTCCTGTCGCTGCCCCTTGGATAGACCCGAACTCAGTCATTCATAACTTTTTATCGTGATCAAATTTATTTGATTGCTCCAGTCAAAACTGGCGTAACTTGGCCCTCTCTAACATACTTTAATTTTAGCCCGATCCAACGGTTCATTAGGAAGATATGGCTCTCGTACTGGGACTGTTTTATTTAAGGACAAATATTTCTCCATTTCCCATAACCAAGAGTTCTTTATGCTTAAACTTCACAAAAATAATATATCAAAGCATAGAATGAATTAAAGATATAATTGCAATCTTCTCTTAGTAGAATCTTATTAATATGCATTAGTTTTATATGGTTTATAATCTAATCTAATTAAATCAAATTTAATTAAGATTAGTTAATAGTAAAAGAAGTGTAATTAATTATTAGTCAATCTAAGTAAATGGATTTTTAAATAAGAGAAAATTAAAAGAAAAGAGATTTAAATATAGTTTATATAGTGAACTTTTTATAATGTATATTGAATACTATTTAATATATATTAAATAATTTTATAGTTGTTTAATGAAGATGATAATGTTAAGAATTTAAAGATTATTCATGTTAAAATCTACAATGAGTCTTATTGGATTGTGATAGGGGTCTTCATCAAACAACATTATTATTAGAACAATTAGAAAATGGAGTCTAATGGTTGATTTTAATATTGATTAAATAATTGTGAGATGATAATTTATATTATGTTGATTTAAATTTAGAAACTCTAAATGATATTGGATTAAGATTGAATTATTATGTTATTGGTTAATACGTTTGAATACCTTAATAGTGTTAAGAGTTAGTCAAATATTAACTAATGAGATTTATAGAAATAATAGTTTGATGAGTTTATTATTTATTAATATTTTTTGAGTCTAACAAACTATTAATAAATAATGGTTTAAATAATTATCAATAAATTTGATTAGAGTCAATCTAGTGGGGATTATTTAATGATTAAAACTTTGTAAAGATATTAGTTTTTGAATTTGAAGTATAATTGATTTGTAATCAATTGATATTCATTGAAATGATATTATAACTATGATATTAATAATTAAGTTGTACGATAGAGTTTTATTTGAAATGTGATAATACGAATTGTCAAGGGAATGTTGGAATTCTTTGGAAGATGATGAATGTGGTCATACAAAATTATTATTAAGATTCCCAATATAGTTATTAAACTATTAATATGATCATTTGAGTATTGAATTATAGTTGACTTTTATCTTACAAAATTATAGTTAGTTATTAGTCAACTGATATTAATTGGAACGTTGCCATGGATATGTAATTATTAATTAAATTAATTAGAGTTAATTATATTTAATTAATAATTAAGTTATGTAATAAAATTTTAATTGATATGCTAATATCGATTCTTTTAGTGAAGTTGTTAAGTAATTACATCAAAGTTGACAAGTCATACTCTCATGACTTGAATAATGACCTTAGATATTTTAATGGTGAGACTTAGTAATATTTAATTGAGAACTATTAGAATGTTAATAGGTCATGGATGGTGTACCTATGTTAATTGATTGATTTAATTGATCATTTTAATTAAGTTATAATATTCTTATTCGAAGATTGATAATTGGCTTTCTTATATTCTAACGAATAATGATCCTTTGATTATCTCGAAAAGTTGTAGTAACATTAGAGAAGAGTTAATCAATTAGAATATGGATCATAGTTAAATAAAAAAAATGATTTAATTAAGGATCAATGATGATCAGTTTAATGAGTAAATATTTATTCTTAAGTTATTCTTAAAATGTAATTCTTAAGAATGTACGGATAATGCTATCGGGGAACAAACGGGTTGACGTGTAGGTCAAATGAAGAACCTTACACATTTATATTTGAAACGAAAATTAAAGCTCTGCACATTATTCAGCTATGTGATTTTAATAAACCAAAACATGTGTTTGCATTGTGTATTCTATATGCTTCTTGTTTTGGGTTTTTCGGTTGACTAGTGTTGACCAGTTATAGGACGTCTTAAGAATGTAAGGATAATGCTATCGGGGAACAAATGGGTTGACGTGTAGGTCAAATGAAGAACCTTACAGATTTATATTTGAAATGAAAATTGAAGCTTTACACATTATTCAGCTATGTGATTTTAATAAACCAAAACATGTGTTTGCATTGTGTATTCTATATGCTTCTTGTTTTGGGTTTTTCGGTTGACTAGTGTTGACCAAAGGCTCGGGAGTTATGATTGTGATATCATGATGATGTCTTAATTTTGATCTTTATAAACTCAACCATGGTTATGTGATCCTATGCTCTATGAGATGATTGTATTATTGATTGTTATTGCTTATCAGTCTTCTTGAATGAAGCTGAGTTATTTGTATCTGAGACACTTGACTTAATCATTTTTGAGTCATCGATCAGTTATCCTTGAATTATTTTCTAGTCACCTTGATGGGACTAAAGTGTTGATTTATTTATTGATGATGTCATGTTGTGACATGTTTGACTCAACCATTTTGGAGTCTTTGATCAGTTTTATTTTGAGATATTCTTGGTTGCTTGTTAAGAACCAATGGATATTGTGATTCATATTGGAGATTATATTTATGAGATTTTATTTGTGGAGCTTTTATGTGTTCTTGGATGGGAGAACCATCTTATTATCAGGTTACCTATTAAGGAACTGAGTTTGATCTTTAAGAGTGTTGTGCTATGGGACACAACTCTGGATTTATGTGCTTAGGAGAGGTTGTCTAGGTACATGACTATGGGAGTGGCTTGCATAGGGGTCCAGGGCCCAAAGTGGTCAGTACCAGGGTAACCTAATGCAAGTTATGTAATAAACGATAATCTAGTAATTAAAATTTATGGGGGGAAACACACTAAAAAGATAAGTTAGAGATATTTAAACCGCCCATGCCTTGAGTGCTTGTATAGACTAAGGATGGGAGAAGTGCCTCATCTTCTTGAGAAGGCTTCTTGGTTTCCACATGTGCTACGTTGAGGGTCTGGGGTTCAGAGTAACCAGTCTAGGGTAACTCAACGCTTGAGGGTCTGGGGTCTAATGAAAGACCAGTCCAGGGTAAATCAACTATCCATGTGATGACACTCTTTAGTATGTAGCCTGAGTCTCCTCTATAGATTTTATGTACCTTTGGTGGTGTACTTTATTGTTGTGCCTCTGGGATTAGATGTCGATTTTGTGATTGAAACCTTTGAGTTAGTATACTTTTAGGATTCCTGGACTTATAGAGATTTATGCTATGTGATTTTGATAGCCTGTTTGGGACTTAAGATTATCTCCTCAGCATGGTGGGAGTGGACCATTTAGGTTCCATGCGGTCGGGTGGTAGTGTTTTTCCACTCTTATCATTTGAGATCAGTCCGAGACACTGTGGCTAGAGTATTCTTGATTGGTATTTATCTTCATTTTGATCTTGGAGCATTATAATAGATGATATACCTTATGATGGATGTATTTACTGGTATGTTTCTTATATTGATGATTTGCATATGTTAGATGATGGTATCCTATGCTTTACTTTGCATGTTAGTAGGATGTTTTAGGAGTGACATTCCTACTATGTTAATACTGATGATCTCTTCAGTAATTCAGAATGTTACGCACAAAGGGATGGCTAGGGCCCATGATGGTCTAATGATGCTATTAACGGTTGAGAGGAACCGTGCACTTAGTTAGTTATGTTTGGGATATATGGTTATCTTTTATGATGGATGTTTATATCTTTTGTGATGATGTATCAAGTATTGTTTATGGTTTGATTTAATTTAATTGCATCATGGATTAATATTGAATATTGATGTACTTTATTTACATAGATGTTTATTCTTTTAAGCCCTTCATACCTTGTATCATGTACAGAGGATGATTGAGCTAAACTAAAATGTAGTTACAAAAAGGACACTTGAATATGATTTAAGAATGTTGGATGTATCATTGTTATTTCATAAGGATGTGATGTTAGATGAATGGTTGATTTAGATGTAATTCAATGTTAAGGAATCTTTAAAGAATGTAGCTTGTTATGTATGTTATGTTTACTTTTAGTTGGATGTTACTATTGCTTCCACAGATGTTATGAATGGTTTTACTTTCATGTTTAAAAAAAATATTGTTTGGCAAATTTAAGGTTAATTCTTTGGATCCCTTGGTGGGGCATTACATTTGGTATCAGAGCCTGAGTTTCAACATTAGGAGCTCTGGGTATATTGGAATGCCACTAGTTGTGAACTAGTTGAACAAAAATGAAAACTTTGAACTATCATGTGTATCTCTTTCAAACTAGAACTTTAAACTAGGTGAGTTGAAACAGAACTTAAAACTACTACTTGCATATTTTTCATACTTCAACACTTAGCTTTCAAAATTGAAAATTTTACTTAAACCTAAACGAGGGCAAAATTCAAAAAAAAATGAAACTCATTCTAGTTGCAAAACATGTATCTTTTATCTATGGTTTGAGGTAGTATGTCTTTGATTGTCTTTGTGAGCATTAAGTTGCTCTTGTTTAGAATGTATTAGGGGATCTATTTTAGTAGTTGTTAAAAGAGCGAATGTTGGATCAATTTGGTTTTCAATTTACCATTAAACCAGAATCATATTTCTCTAAGTGTGTTGTAATATTCTCAGTGGAATCATATTCCCCTGTAAGGAGGAAAAGGGATCAATGGGACCCACTGTGAGGCCCCGCCCCCGACCCATCGTAGCATAGTGATACATTACTCTTATTTTGTTATCCGCGACTTGAGATGTCGAGACATTATCTGATGCTTAGAACATATTTTATTATTTCATGTTGTGTGATGTTATTTTCAGATATATTTGATGATTGTCATTTAATGTTCATGTATATGTATGTTGACGAAATCAGTAGATGTAGGATTGAGATGTGATTTAAGATATTTCAAATGGTTAAGAATTATAAAGGATGAAGAAACTTTATTGATGTATGTTTTAAATTATGAAAAAATTCTGATACATATACGTTTATATACATGTGATTTTACGGGACTATTGATGGGTGCAATGAGTGTGCAGATATTTAGCCGAAGAACCCTACGGAGGAACAAAACTGGTCTCCATGTGCTAAAAATTGGAAACCCTATTGTTCGTAATTGTGTTCTTTCAGTGTCGCTTGACACTTGTAAAATGTTTATGTACTTAATTTGCTAGTTAGAGTTGTTAGATGGACCTATTTTATTTCTAGATTTTTATTTTGACTCTAACCTCTTCCCTAAGGCTTTAAAACATGTTTTTTTTCTAACCTATGGGTGTGGGTATGGGTTAGGGGTCTTTTCCAACCCCTAAGCCCCTAGCTTTGACTTTTGAGGGCACTCAAAAAGTCCCTTTTTGCCTTTGTGCGAAAATTGCAAGTGGTTGTCATGAGTTGTCTTACCCCACCTCCTTTTTAGGGTTTAACCATGGTGTAGGTTGTGTTAGGAGTTTCTAGAGTGGCTAAGTGGGTGGAGATAGTTATTGCTCTTTTTGGGTGGTTGACTTGGAGGCTTATTGGAGGCCTTCCTTTGTTTAGTGGAGGGGGGCCCAATCTCTACATGGGGAGAAGATTTCTTGAAGCTTGAAGGAAGAAAAAGGGAAGCTCTTCTCAAACCACCATTGCCATAACTCTTTTATGAAGGTAGGAGTTCTACACTCCATGAATGGTTCTTTGTGTGTGTTCATATTTTGAATCTTGTTGCATCATGTTGGAGACATTGTGTAGATATGCATTCCTTGCTTTTGTGTTGAGGGTGGTATTGGGAGGGATTTTATCTTGTTTTCTTGATGTTATTCATATGCCTTCTTGGTGTGTTGATTGTTTTTTTTTTTTTTTTTTTGAGAGTTTTCATGGGGATGTATTTGGCAACACTCACCCTTGGATAGGGAAGAAGTGGCCATGCTTTGGGAAAGGGCATTAGTTGGACCTCAATAGTGTAGAGTCTCCTCTCATGGAGAGAGGAGGGAGAAAGGGTAGGGTGTATGTGCCCCTACTTGTCATCCCATACCTTGTTGTTATTGAGAATTCTTGAATGTGAAAAAGAATGAAAATCCTTGTGGATATAGCCCCGAAAGGGCTAAGTGAAGGTATGGTGATTGACTTCTCCTATTGAGAAAATCCACCTTTCCCCTATATTGGTTCATTGTTGGACCTATTGTGCAACCGGGTGGGAATGTATGTTCATTTTGCTTATCTCCTTGTGTTGTTATCTCCATGTTGTTTCTTATATCTCCCATGTTTACCCTTGAGGAAATGAAGACATTTGATAAAAGTCTCTTGTGAAAGTCTTGAAGAAAACTCAATGAAGGGTAATTTTATGTAAACTGAAATTGAAATTGATGTAGTGGCAAAGATATCGGGTTTTCTTACTGGTTCTTTCCCGATGGAGCCTTGAACCAGGATGATTAATAGAGGAAAGGAAAAAGGATTATGAAATTCATCTTGCAATGCTCTCATGTGTTTACTGTAGACACCTAAAAACCTTTAGAAAATAAAGTATTTTTATTTTCTGAAAAAGTCCTGATGACATCATCATTTATCAATTAATTAATTATTTAATTAATTAATTAATTTTTATGCCATTAAATCCATTTATCTTAATTAAAAATATTTAATTAAGGAATCCCTCCCAAAAATGTTTAAATCTTATTTAAACATTATTTCCTTATTTATTAATTATTTAATTAATAAATTGACCAAAAATCCTAAAATAAATAAAAAATTTATTTTTTGCTCAAAACTTGGCCAATTTCCTTATGACCAATAACCTCTTCCAAAATCTTCTAATCCTTCTTTAATTTCGATTAAAGGCTAATCTCATCATTTCCTACCCCTAACCCCAACTCAAAATATTTAATTAAGATTAAATATTAATCCTCATGTTTATTAAAAAAGTTTTAATAAATATCTCCTCAACCCAAACCCTTGAAATAAATAAAACTTTATTTATTTCCTAAAAATCTAATTTATCCTCATCCTAAGAAGTTCTAGACTCTTCTAGAAAGTCTTCATCCTCATCCTAGGAAATTCTAGACTATTCTAGAAAGTCTTTATCCTCCTCCAAAATCTAGACTCTTCTAGAAGATGTCTTTAAACCTAATCCTAATCCCCTCCTAACCTTGTCACATTCCCTAAACATGGGTTAAGACTTACTAACCCAAGCCAAAGCTAACAAATATCTCCTCCTTCACCCACCCTCATTAAATGCCATCCACTTGCCTATCCCTAAGCTAATCCTAAACCATCCTAATCCATCCTCTAATCATTTTCACAAGCCTAAGCAAGCTTAAAACTTTCCTAATCAAGTCCAAGTCGAATTTTCTCTCATCACCCTCAAAATATCTCAACCATAAAACTTTATGAAGTCCACTAGGCCATAAATGACTCTTACAAGCCCTTTTTTTGCTCTTACAAGTCATTATGAGGGTCTTTATGAAGATTTTATCTCTTGAGCCTCCTTTGTTGACTCATCCTTGCCCTTTCCTCCATCCTCTCACCATGTGACATGTGTCACTCCTTGATTGGTTGTAAGGAAGCACAATCCATGTGCTCTCCTCTCATGCAATCTGAGCCTTCCATAAGCTTTCTCCCATCCTTGCATCTTAGCCCTCAATCCCTCAAGCCTCTTGCCTATAAATTGAATCCTCTCCCAAGCCATTTTAACACAATCCATGAAGTAAAGTTATAATGCTATTTTGAGAGCCAAATCCATACTAAAGCCATCTATCCACACCAAAAATCCACAATCATCCATTGAAGCCTTTGGAAGCATATTGAGCATACATCCTATCTTTTTAGACAAAGCTACTCAACAAGAGAGCTTCTCATTGAGAGAGCCCATTAATGGCTCATATTCTCAATTGAGAGCTCATCTTAGTCTATCTTGAAGTTTATGAATTTTGTTTAGTTTGTAGAAGCTTTATTTAAATTTGGTTTCTATTAGCATACTAACATTTTCTCATATACATTTTGGCACGCCCGGTGGGACCCCGCATGGGTCATCTTCATTAGCTTTTTTAGTCAAGTTTTGTATGTTATTTGCTGATTTTGGCTAACATTGCTTGTTTTTGTGATTGGTAGGATTGTATAAATTGGTTTTGTAGGTCCACATGAGCATGAAGAAGACAAAGGAACTCATAATCTATCTCATAGTGTTTGCAGATTTTTCAAGCTTATAGGTGGACAAAGAACTTGAAATTCTTCTTCCTCTTCTTGTCTATATTCTTCTTATTCCATCTACTTCTTCTTCTTCTTCTTGTGGGAGATCTTGGCCATTTTTTTTTAAGGAAGCAAAATCATACACACTTCTTTTTAGTGCTTAAAATGAACCCCCAAATCATACTTAAATTCATTGAAAAATTAAAAATTTGCAAAAAAGAAAAAATCTTTTAACAAGTGAAACTAAACCAATCTAATCATTTGCATCCTTGCAACATCAAGGTTTTAGATGCATTCATGCAAAATTAGGAACACTTCATTTTTGGGAATTTAAAAAGAACTTCAAGTTTCCATTTCAAAAGGTTCAAAATCAACACTAAGTGCACACTAAACTTCTTTTAAAAAATCTCATAAAAACTAAGAGTCCTAAATGGTTGCCAAAAATTGTTCTAAAAAGCTTTGTTATTTGTTCCAAACAAATGTCTTGTTGCAAAATCTTGAATGTTTCTTAGGTTTTTCATGCATCAAAACAATCTAGGAATATCATTTTTGGGCTTAAAACATGCAAACTAGCACACAAAATCTTGAATGAAAAGCAAAGTCCAAAGAGTCATTTTCACTTTTGAGTCCAAAACAATCTTGAATGATCTAAGGTTAAAACAAAGCACTTCAAAGTTCTTAAAACAACACACAAAATCTCAATCTTGAATGCTCAAAGGAAAAAACTTGAATGTTTAATCACTTGTCTTTGAATGCATGTTGCTAAAGTCACTCTTGAATGCCATGGATTAAAATCAAATTTTTCTTGAATGCACCTTAATCTCGCTCACACTTTATTTGGGCATAAAAATTGGACAAATCTTGATGTGGAGGGCCTCCTGGCGCGCGCTTGAAATCGAATCTCACACACCTTTGTTTTGGGCTTAAAATAAACTCACACTCAATCTTGAATGCCATAAAGAAAAATCAATCGATACTTGACGTGGAGGGCCTCTGGGCGCACGGGTTTACCTTCTTGTTGACCCTAACTCTTCTTCTTGTTCGCATTCTTCGATCAATTTTTTTTTGTTTTTTTTTTTGTCGACGCTTCAAAGTTGGAATAAACATTGTATCTTAAACATGAGTGCTTGCAAAGTCTAGATCAGAAAACTTAAGCGTCAATTGGTAAAAGAACAAGCATGCTTTTTAGCCCAAGATCATCCAAGTCTTCTCTCCCCTTGTCGTCTTTCGAGGCCATCTTGGGTGCATAAGATTAGGATCCAAAATCTTGTCTTAGCTTTTTAGGAGGCCTGCTTGGGGATTTCATCACCCCTTGGGACGACCTCAACTCCAGCGTTCCGGCAGAGTATAAAGATCGGGAGGTGAATCCAAAGACACCTCTCTTGGGATCAAAATTTTGTCACTCGGGCTAAGCCTCAAGGAACTTTATACCCTTGAGAAGTGAAAGAGGAGAAGTGGGTTACCGCTCCTCTCGGCTGTGTGACATCTTTTTGGTTTCATCTACGGATTTGGGCCTCACGTACCTTGTGTATATCGAGGACTCCCTAGCTAAACCAAATTTCATCCTTGTAGAAAGCTTCCTAAGATGTTGGTGTGTTTGATGTGCTTGCTCAAAACTCTTGTCTGCTTGTTTGTTCATAGCTTTTGAATGAATGTTTGCCAATTTTGGTCAAAATCCCAGAAAAGCAGAAATCTCCCAGCTCAAGGCATACTCAGCGTAGTCACTGCCTTATCAGAAAATCATCCAAGCTCCCTCGTTGCAACCAAATCTATCTAGTTCTTTGCCTTAGAACAATCCCAAATCCAAAGTCCATCCAAATCATCCCTCCAGCTAGCTAGCAACCCAATCCAAAATCACCCAAGCCTTTAAAGAGTTGTTGCCACTTTGCCTAAATTTGTTATCCAATCAATCTATCCTACCAACCAACCAATCTCACCAAGATTATCCCTCTGACAGAGCATTGTCTAGGGTAATCTAGCTTTGTCACTTGCATCCCTCATCACCTTGAGCTAAAGGTTGGGATCCACAAGTGGTCAATCTCGTGTCATGCCCATAGGATCATTAGTCTATCCTCAAGTTGACATAGCCACCACCAAATCCAGCGCATAGGAAAGCAAAACTCTCACTTTTTGACAGCATGCCCTTGAAGTCTTCCATTCACAGGAAAGCCAAAAATCTCCAGCCAATCCTCCTTAGGTCTGTCATGCAACTTTAACTCTCCCTAGGAAATCTTTCATCAGCCAATCCAAAATCTGTGCTTAACCCAAATCCAACCATGAGCTTTCGTGTTCATCCATACGTAAGACCCCATCCCCATCAAACTCATCATCAAAGCATGAAGTACCAATCCTATCATGATGTGTTTGGTCGCATTGTCCTTGCTCCCGCCACCTCTTATTCCAATGATGATGAAAATCTTGTTGACTATGACGGGTATATTGAAAGCCTTAGAAACATTCCCCCAAGCATCCCCCAAAATCCAAGAGTTATTCCAAACTATCTAGTCATGCCATCCGATATTCTAGCTTCCCCTCCATCACCCCATCAACCAAGCTTCCAATCTTACACCCCCATCACACTAGCTATTCCTGTCAATCCACCTCCACCTTCGACACACGAGTCTCCAAGGAATCTCCTAGAGGAAATACAAGAAAAGTTGCCTCCAACAGTCGATAAGCCATGTCATCTAATCCAACCATGTGAAGTAGTCAGTGATGAAGCTTCCCTATCTATAATATCACCTCCATCTCCCATAGCTATCATCCCCATACCATCCATCAAATTGCTTAAAATCCTTCCACTTCCCGCAAGCATCAAAATCCCACCACCTATCAAATCCCTCCAAATCCTATCCACATTGCCTCCAAGCATTTCCCAAATCTCTCGTAATGATCCTTATGCATCCATCTTCTACTCACCCATCTCCACTACTGAATCTCCCATCTATCCATCCACTGCCTTTGAAGAATCCATCCCTTCACCCCCTATCGCACCATCCACTCCAAACCAATCCTATCAAGATCCTACCCAAAAGCATGTTGACATCCCCCAAAGCATAAATGAAGATATCATCGTACCATGTCTTCCATCCATAGTGCAGTCACCATCTCCTCCATCTCCAAAACCTCAAGCCATATCTCCTCCACTACAAGATATCTTGTCATCCCACCAGCTACATCAAGATCCTATCCTTCCATCTCCCCCGCTCCATGCTTCCATCTTACCACCTATCCAAGTTATTCCACCATCTATAATCTACCCTCTTGGTTCACTTACATTCATCCACGGTGGCCCTCTCTTAGCAGAAGAATTAAGAACAATATCTCCGCATTGCAATACACCTAATAAATCACTTCTACCATTTTCTGCAAGCAAAAAGTTTCCTCAGCTTGTTCAAATGCTCAATCGATGGCATTATCAAGGTCAAGGTTTAGGACCACAAGAGCAAGGAATCAGAGAGCCTATTATTGCACAAAAAAATCTAGGATTTCATGGTCTTGGATATGTATCCAAAGGCTCACCATCTAAAGGTGTTGGTACACCACACCCCCAAACCAAGCCTATCTCCAAGCCCACCATGCCAGCCTCCCATCACTCCTTCAAGAAATCTTATGTCATCCCCCCTCCACCATCTTTGCAACCCAAAACAACCTACCATATCCCCCCTTCATCTGCTAAATCCATTTTGGGTCCCTATGTCCCAAAATCTACCATCCTCCATCCTCCTATTAGCCATCATAAAAATCCTATTCCATCAATTTCTATGCAAGATCAACAAAGGCACATATCAGGGCACATCATCCATCATCATCCACCTACATGCTCTTTCACATCCTCTCCATCTCACAAAGCTTCTCCTAACCATCTTCCCAAAGCTTACCACAACAATGTAAATGCCAACTTCAAAATGCATAAAGCTAAAAATCCACATCCTAGGCAATCATATGTCTATTCTAAAAGACATACTCCAAAAAGGCAAAATCCAATCAAAGAATGCAAAACAATGCAAAAGCCTATGAAAAGAAAATCCAAAACCATGTGGATCCCCAAGAAAAAAGTTGAAACCCAATGCATAATGGCATCCACCATTGCTAATCCCCCATCTAGTGACTTATGTCCCCCATCTCCTGACTCCATCTTGGGTGCCTATATCCCCAAGCACGCTTCCACAAATCCTCCATCACGCCCGCATCTACCATCTATCCCCCATATGCTCTTTTCACACCTGTTCCAACATGTGCCAATGTTGCTCTTGCAAGCATCCCCATCTCATGCTCCTTTCCAGCATTTTCATCCCTCCATCTCCTACCATCAATCCCATCTAATCCGATCTATTGCATAAATCACACATCCGGTGTACCAACAGCTAGCAACAAAATTGAACATTCCAACAGCCAGTGAAAAATCCCAAAAAAGCCAAAATAGCTGAAGAAAGCCAAATCATTCCAGCTAAGTCCAAAGTCAAAAAGTCAAAAAAGAAAAGAAAAATAAAGCGTCCACTGGTGAAAACTTGGCAATTCAAGCACCTTGGACAAGTACCATGATGAAAACTTGGCAAACAAGCGTCATGCGTAATCCCGCCATCCCCAGCTTAGCCTATCACCCTCATGCTTTTGGTCATCTCTTGACATCCAACTCCATCTTCCAATCTATCCACCTATCCTCCATCCTCTAGCTTCCATCTCACACCATCCACTAATCTTATGCAGCTTCAGCCAATCATCTCAACTATCATCCATCTCCCTAGCCCCTTCAGCTTTTTCCATCCTAGCTTCAATCCTATCACATCCATCATAAGACCTCCTTCCGCATGTTATCTTCTGATTAGGGGCACTATATTCCTTGGAGATCTTGTCTTGTCCATCCTCCCTTGTCATTGGTATCTAGCTCTAGGCTATGCTCATGCAAACCCAATGTCATCTCTTTATATCCATCATAATCCTAGCTATCTACCATCCTATCCAGCCATCTCATCCTGCTCCTCTAGATATCCTTGGTCACAAAATCTCTCATCATCATTGGATGCATCCTGCCAAATCCATATCTTTTTGCTATCACCCCACCCTTAGCTTTCGCATCTTGCACAACATCGAACCATCCTGCTATCCTATCATCCTGAGCTTTTGCCTGCTTGTAACTATCTTGGTCAGCTTTAGCTTGTAAATATCTTGGTCCATCAGCTTGTACATCCTCTTTAGACTAGTATCATTGTATCTATCCAACTTTCGTGTTCATTCCTCCTTGATTAGCATCTTGCACACATCGCACAACCCTTGGTTAGCTATTCCAATGCATCCTTTAGCTAGATCTCCTGTCACCAAAGTGTTATCCTTCTTAGTTCAGCTTGCCAGACGCATCACCCATCCAGATCCATCAGCTTAGGTGCTCTCCGATAGATCCTTGTAGGATATAGCTTTCCTCATGTCTGATCTTGGTCCGTTAGTACCTCGTCCTACCCATCTCATTGGCAAACGGTTCTCTTTTGGATTTTCACTTTCTTTTGATTTGGGATCTTCCCTTTTGGGTCTTGAAGTATCTTTTCCAAGCAATCTCCTTGTTCCCTCCTCAAGGTTGCCATGATCTTCCATATCATGGTATGCTGCGAATGGGGCAATTAGAGCGTAAGGTCTTGATCAAGTCTTTCGTTTGTTTTTCTTTTTTGCTTGTGGGTTCTCCAGTGTCGTTTCCACGCTGCTTCCTCTAGGATTCATGTGTGATGTTGGGACAATCCTTGTGTGTTTGTTTTGGGTTAGTTTGTCAGTCCTCTGGACGGTTGGTGAAAAGGCCTTGATGTTCTTGGTAACCTTGGCAATTAACCAATAGTCCTATAGAAAATCTAGTGCTCAACTACGTGGTGGTACTTCTCTTTGAAGTATCCCCCCCGCTCAAAAAGCTTCAATGGTTTTCCTTCATCTCCATTATCCCCCATCCATATCCAGCATTTGCCTCTCCTACCCCAGCTTATGCATCAGTATCTCTTTGAATCACTCATCACTCTTAGCTTTAGGGATCCAGAATCCTAGTCTTAGGGATCCACCAATCCAAATCAATCCACCAAGCCTCATCTTTTCAGATCCACAATCCTAGTCCTAGGGATCTCCGAAACCCATCTTCCACCAATCTAACTCTTTGAAATCCTATTGCATCAGCTTTATAATCCCCTCATCCATCTCCCCATCCTGGATTCCTTTTATAGCACTCCGCTCCTTCATCCTCTGCAATCCCTGAGATCTTAAGCTTGCTTCCTCTTTTGCCTCTGATTCTCCCTTTATCGTTCTCCCGTAGTGAGAATTTGAGCTAACCAAACCTCTTCTCTTAAGCAAATCTGAGTCTTCTTGCTCATCTCGGATTCTTGTACTTTTCAAGAAGTCATCGAGCCTCGCTTTCTCTCCCCGCCGCCTTCTTGAGGGGGCATCTTGCAGTCCATTCTCTCCTCTTCTGCTCTAGCCTTGGGCATCTTATTTTCTTATCTTTGATGCCATGCCACTTGTGGCATCACATCAAAGAGGGGCAAAATGTAGACACCTAAAAACCTTTAGAAAATAAAGTATTTTTATTTTCTGAAAAAGTCCTGATGACATCATCATTTATCAATTAATTAATTATTTAATTAATTAATTAATTTTTATGCCATTAAATCCATTTATCTTAATTAAAAATATTTAATTAAGGAATCCCTCCCAAAAATGTTTAAATCTTATTTAAACATTATTTCCTTATTTATTAATTATTTAATTAATAAATTGACCAAAAATCCTAAAATAAATAAAAAATTTATTTTTTGCTCAAAACTTGGCCAATTTCCTTATGACCAATAACCTCTTCCAAAATCTTCTAATCCTTCTTTAATTTCGATTAAAGGCTAATCTCATCATTTCCTACCCCTAACCCCAACTCAAAATATTTAATTAAGATTAAATATTAATCCTCATGTTTATTAAAAAAGTTTTAATAAATATCTCCTCAACCCAAACCCTTGAAATAAATAAAACTTTATTTATTTCCTAAAAATCTAATTTATCCTCATCCTAAGAAGTTCTAGACTCTTCTAGAAAGTCTTCATCCTCATCCTAGGAAATTCTAGACTATTCTAGAAAGTCTTTATCCTCCTCCAAAATCTAGACTCTTCTAGAAGATGTCTTTAAACCTAATCCTAATCCCCTCCTAACCTTGTCACATTCCCTAAACATGGGTTAAGACTTACTAACCCAAGCCAAAGCTAACAAATATCTCCTCCTTCACCCACCCTCATTAAATGCCATCCACTTGCCTATCCCTAAGCTAATCCTAAACCATCCTAATCCATCCTCTAATCATTTTCACAAGCCTAAGCAAGCTTAAAACTTTCCTAATCAAGTCCAAGTCGAATTTGCTCTCATCACCCTCAAAATATCTCAACCATAAAACTTTATGAAGTCCACTAGGCCATAAATGACTCTTACAAGCCCTTTTTTTGCTCTTACAAGTCATTATGAGGGTCTTTATGAAGATTTTATCTCTTGAGCCTCCTTTGTTGACTCATCCTTGCCCTTTCCTCCATCCTCTCACCATGTGACATGTGTCACTCCTTGATTGGTTGTAAGGAAGCACAATCCATGTGCTCTCCTCTCATGCAATCTGAGCCTTCCATAAGCTTTCTCCCATCCTTGCATCTTAGCCCTCAATCCCTCAAGCCTCTTGCCTATAAATTGAATCCTCTCCCAAGCCATTTTAACACAATCCATGAAGTAAAGTTATAATGCTATTTTGAGAGCCAAATCCATACTAAAGCCATCTATCCACACCAAAAATCCACAATCATTCATTGAAGCCTTTGGAAGCATATTGAGCATACATCCTATCTTTTTAGACAAAGCTACTCAACAAGAGAGCTTCTCATTGAGAGAGCCCATTAATGGCTCATATTCTCAATTGAGAGCTCATCTTAGTCTATCTTGAAGTTTATGAATTTTGTTTAGTTTGTAGAAGCTTTATTTAAATTTGGTTTCTATTAGCATACTAACATTTTCTCATATACATTTACTAGCTTTGACATGTGTATGTGAGAAAACTAGAATGATAATTAATGTATTAAATTGAGAAATTTTGAGTTCCAATTATGATAATGGAAGACAATGGATGTGTTGAAGTTTCATTTCAATATTTGAAAAATATCATGTAATAATAATCTTCCATTGTGACCACCAAGTTATCACATACATGGTTAAGCTTCATTATTAACACAATTGAATTTGATAAGAACGATTCATCACCATTTTGAATTCTGAATATAGGATCATAATTCCTTGTTAAATTTCATAAAGAACATAATCAATAAGATTAGGAGGATTATGATTTCCTTGCATGCCTTTGTATCCATTTGATTAAGAGGGTTATAGCTCCATATTACCTCTAGAAATGTTTATACTCATCTTGCACAACAATGAACTTAGCAAGAAAACATGCTAGCTATTGGCAAAAGAAATTGATTTCCATATTGTGCACCTCCAGGTATAATATCACTCTCTAGAAAATGTATGGACTAAGATGAAACTTAACTTCCCCATGTTACAGAGAATATTCCCTCTAGATGCTTCTTTTAAAATATATATATATATATATATATATATATATATATATATATATATATATATATATATATAGTTTCATTCAAGCACACACAATCTCCATTGGCAAAATGAAATTAGTGTCTTCTAGTAAATACCCTAGCTAAGCCTACATCTAATTTCCACCAAATCAACTTTTTGCAATAACTGTTCTACCCCATTTCTAACTTATTTAAGCCTTTCCATTCCAATGCTAGGCGTGGCAAAATCTCATCACCCTGCAGCATGGTACGGCGGTCGCATCAGTTTGGGGGGGTGCAAGGAAGGACGTATGAAGTCTTTTAACTTTAAAACCTACCTTAATTACTCACCTCAATCACCACACTCCACTTCATGCGCTGACTTAGATTACTAAGGGAAGGCAAGCAAGTTGTCTCTTTAAAAACTAGGGAAGCGTTCGTACCTTTCCCCTGCCGCCATGATTTTTCAGGTCGCCCTGCATGATGTGTCCCCCACGCAAGGACGGGGGACAGTCCTGCCACACGCAGGCCTTGGGCAGCGCGTGGGCAGGCCCCCATGTTGGGTACTGAGGGGTAGGTGTTAGATTTGAGGGTGGGGGTTATTTAGCATGTTAGGATGTTTTAGTTCATAGTTAGTATGTTAGTGTTAGTTAGTGATAGATGGTAGGTTAGTATATTTAGGTAGTTGTGATTAAGTTAAATTAGTTAGTGATAGATTTTAGGTTAGTATATGGATAGTTAGTAATTGTTTTAGCTATTTTGTACGTAGTTAAATTTATTAATTATAGTTTAGTTGGTGCTTAGTTAATTTATCATTAAGTTAGTTTAAGATATTGTTTTTAATTTGAAGTTAGTTAGATTAGAATTAATTTAATCATATTAAATTTAGTTGTAATATCTTTAGTTTAGTACTAAATTGTGTTAGCTTAAAATTTGAATTTAAGTTAACTTATCTTAGTAGTATTTAATTTAGTCAAGGTTCATCCTAATTAATATCTATGTTTAGTTAGTTTTAGATGTATGTTTAATTTAAATTAAGATTAGTCTTGATTATTAGGTAGTGATCAGATGTTAGAATATTAAATTAGTTCAAAAAGTCTTTGCGTGAAATTGAATATTGTAACTTAAAACAATTTTAATGTTTCATTAATTAGTCTTTATTCTATGATGAGCTTTATAGATTGATTTTAATGTGGACTTAAAATTACGATAATTCGGATAAAGTTTAGATTAAAATATAGATTCATTGAATTTGTTATAGTCACCAACCTTATAGTGAACCTTAAATTAATTAATTAGACTGTACAAGTATGTTGGAGTTAATTGTCAATTTAAAATGATAAGATTGGTAAGTTATGTAAGCTTGTTTTATTTTATACCTAATCGTAGTTATATTAATTATATTGTATTACCTTTAGAAAGTCTTTTCCTAATAAATTTAAGTCAAAATTAAGTGGTTAGTAAATAATTAATTAATGTAACTCTTGTGCCCATTGGTAAGGAAAGTTAATGGGTAAGTTATAAATATTAATTGTCATAGTATGTTTTAGTTTAGATTTCATTCATTCAATTTTAGTTATGAAACTAATGTTATTAGTATCCTAGGATAATTCATAACCTTTATTCTAAAACTGTAGATTGGACTTTGGATTCAAATCTTAAAACGTGAATTTGAATGAAGTTGAAAGAGGATAATTGATTGACATGAAGCCTAAAGTAAACATTTAAAATTGTAGTAACGTTCAAGTGATCAAGCTAAAAAGAGGGTCTAGTCAGTTAGATCACCTTTAGGGTTGGTGGTATTCTCTTCTCATAATTAATTGCTTTATTAAAATAAATGATGGGTTATGACCTTAGTTAATAAGTTTTTTTTTTTTTTTTTTTTTTTTAAATTTGTTGTGTGTGTTTTTTGCCCTTATATTTTGGGCATGACATTTTGGTATCAGAGCTTGTGTTTCAACACTAGGAACCTTAAACCATTATGCTTCCTAAACTTAACTCAAACTTTTAATTTTGTAGATGCCGCCTGTTACTCGTAACCGGCGAGGCAGAGGTCATAAGACTGGGGGTGGTAGAGCGGGACAGGAGGGTGGACCACCACCACCTCCACCACCACCTCCACCTCCACCACCACTGAACCCAAATCAGGACATAATTGATGCACTCCAGACTTTGATCAGTGTAGTTCAGCAGAGAGTGGTACCGATAGTTCAGCCAGCCCAGCAGATTCTAGTAGTGGAAGCAGAGGGACCCGGAGGAGGCGGGCCCAGAGTCAGAGAGAGGACTAGGAGTCCCCCACTGAGACAAAGAGAGGGTCAAGGTGATCACGAGGAAGAGTCCATACACCAGAGGGAACCCCCTTTTGACAGACCTCCTAGGCATGTTGGGGATGACATCAGGGAATTGATTCGACTCGGACCACCCTTGTTTACCGGTACCACTGAGGGTTCAGTAGCAGAGGCATGGTTGTAGAGCTTACAGTGGTGCTTTGGGGTACCCCCTTATGGGAGTAATCTAAAAGCACGACTAGCAGTTCATCAGTTGAGAGGGGATGCCTCCAACTGGTGGCATCAGGAGGAGATCATTGGTGGAGTGAGGATGGACACCCTCACATGGGAATCCTTCTTAGAAAGATTTTGCGAGAGGTACTTGTCAGAGCATTTTCGACAGAAGCAGATAGAGGAGTTCCATTCTCTTTATCAGAGAGGCCTTACAGTGGCTCAGTACGAGAGCAGGTTTCTCGAGCTCCTTCCCTATGTGGAATACATGAAGGACGAGAAACTACGGGTTCATCACTTTATCATGGGTCTGAATTTCTCTCTTCAGGGCCCAGTTAGGATGGCCTTCCCTATCACTTTCAAACAGGCAGTGGAGATAGCACTAGTTGCTGAGGATACTCGAGGGAGGCAGGGGTCACGGGATCGGCCTCAGAACCGAAACTCCTTCCAGCAGAAACCCCCTTGGAAAGGGAATCAGAATTATACAGTAGGGTCCTCTAGGGGCCAACAGTCTCAGTAGCTAAAACCCTAGCAGCAGCAACAGCAAAAACCTTCTCATGGTTATCAGGGCTCTAGGCCCAAGCAGTGGCAGTCACAGGGTCCTAGGCAGGAGTAGAAAGTACATACCCCACAGTCTCAGTCAGTGAAGACTCAGCAGTCTCCTAGGGGAGGATTCAGCGGATCTAGCAGATCAGGAGGCCCGCAGCAGTCTGGGTCACAGGGTGCATGATCTTATACTCGCAGACCATGCTACACTTGTGGTTGCATGGGTCATATAGCTAGGGAGTGTCCGCAGGGACAGGCATCCAGTGGTCAGAGCAGGGCTTTTTCAGAGCCGACAGTTGGTGACATGGGTAGATCCCATAGAGTTTTTGCAGCAGTTGACAACTGCCAGGCTGTGCATCAGGCCACAGTTATCGAGGCTACAGGTATTATACAGGGTCATATGGTTGCAGTTTTATTTGATTCTGGAGCTACTGACTCTTTTATATCTCCATTTGTGGTGGAGCGTTGCGGGCTAGTGGCAGTTAGACAGGATGTTAGTTGGGAGGTAGAGTTAGCCTCAGGAGCTAGAGTGTCAGTTAGTTCCATGGTGCGGAGTTGTCAGATGCAGATTGGAGACATGTCCACTAGGACTGACCTACGCATTACCCCTCTAGGTTCTTATGATGTTGTCGTTGGCATGGATTGGCTTTGTGCCCACAATGCCAAGGTGGATTGTCGACAGAAGAGGGTGGAATGTGTGGATGATGATGGTATCTCCAGGGAGATCTTCGGAGTGAAGAGGCCAGTGTCCCTTCGTATGATTTCCGCTATGCAGCTTAGACGGTGCATGCAAAAGGGTTGTCAGTTGTTTGCTATCACTATTAGTGACTGAGAGGAAGATTCAGAAAGGGAGCCATCCCTTGATGATTTTCCAATCCTTCAGGAGTTTGCAGATGTGTTTCCCTCAGAGCTTCCTGGTATGCCTCCACCACAAGCAGTGGATTTCCACATAGACCTAGTACCAGGAGCTGAGCCAGTTTTGAGAACACCTTATAGGATGACTACTCATGAGCTTAGTGAGCTAAAGGCTCAGTTGGAAGAACTCTTGGAGAAGGGGCATATACGACCTAGTGTGTCACCTGGGGGTGCATCGGTGATTTTCGTCAAGAAGAAGGATGGATCACTAAGGTTGTGTATTGATTATCGAAAATTGAACAAGGTGACCATCAAGAACCGATATCCTCTTCCCAGAATCGATGATCTCTTTGACCAGTTGCAGGGTGCCCGAGTATTTTCAAAGATTGACCTAAAGTCGGGTTACCATCAGTTGAGAATTGTGGATAGTGATATCCCCAAGACAGCTTTTCGTACTAGGTATGGCCACTACGAGTTCACCGTGGTACCTTTCAGCCTTACAAATGCTCCAACTGTATTCATGAGCCTCATGAATGGAGTATTTCGTACCTTTTTGGATAAGTTTGTGGTTGTGTTTCTTGATGACATTCTGATTTATTCTCATGATGAGAGAGAGCATGAAGAGCACCTGAGACAGGTATTGCAGAGGCTGAGAGAGAATCAGTTGTTTGGCAGCTTGTCGAAGTGTGCATTCTTCAGACCTGAGATACACTATTTGGGGCATGTTATATTGAGTGATGGTGTCTCAGTAGACCCATCAAAGATTAGGGCTATCATGGATTGGCCAGCACCCACCAGTGTTACCGAAGTGAGGAGCTTTATGGGGCTAGCAGGTTATTATTGACGCTTCATTTCAGGATTCTCTAGATTGGCACACCCCATCACTTCTCTTCAGAGGAAAGGGAAGAAGTACGAGTGGATGGAGAAGTGTGGTAGAGCTTTTGAAGAGCTCAAGAGAGCCCTCACGAGTGCACCGATTCTCGCCGTACCAGATCCTGTTGCAAATTTTGTGGTGTGCACCAATGCATCTTTAGATGGTTTAGGAGCAGTCCTTATGCAGGAAGGATGACCTATTTCCTTTGAGTCTAGGAAGTTGAAGACTCATGAACTCAATTATCCTACTCATGACCTAGAACTAGCGGCAGTGGTTCATGCCTTGGTGAGATGGCGATATTTCCTTCTGGGTCATAGATTCGAGCTTCATTCCGATCACCAGAGCTTGCAGTACATATTTTCTCAACCGAACCTTAATGCTAGGCAAAGAAGGTGGATGGAGTTCCTCTATGAGTATGATTTTGATGTTCATTACATCAAGGGAAAGGAGAATGTGGTTTCAGATGCCTTAAGCAGAAGGTGCCATGAACTTTCATCTGTGACTACTTGCACCGACTTGAGAGAGCGGATCTTGCAACACTTACCAGCTGATGAACTTTATGTAGAAGTAAGTTAGTTAGTACATTCTCAGAGACCCTTGGAAGGGAAGTTTGCAAAATATTCTTTGGAGTTTGATGGAATTTTGCGTCATAGGGGACGTATGTATGTACCTTCCATTGGAGGTTTGCGCGAGCTCATTGTACTTGAGGCTCATAGAGCACCTTATGCAGTGCACCCTGGTGTTAAGAAGTTACATGCAGATTTGAGGCAGTTATATCATTGGCCAGGCATGAGAGTGCAGATTGTTAGCATAGTTGCGTGATGCCTCGAGTGCCAGAGGGTGAAGGCAGAGCATGGTCATCCTGGCGGGCTTCTCCAGCCGCATGAGATTGCCGTATGGAAATGGGACAGTATATCTATGGATTTTATTGTTGGTCTTCCTATGTCATCTCGTCGCCATGATGCCATTTTGGTGATAGTCGACACATTGACCAAAGTTTCCCATTTCTCACCCGTGCGTACTACATTCACAGCCCGAGACATAGCTCAGGTGTTCTTGCGGGACATTGTTAGACTTCATGGTGTTCCCCGTAAGATCATATCTGACAGAGACTCTTTGTTCACTTCTTCATTTTGGAGAGAGTTGCAGTCGGCTTTGGGCACTAGGCTCATTTTTAGTACAACATACCATCCTCAGACCAATGGCCAAACCGAGCGGGTGAATCAGGTTTTGGAGGACATGCTGCGTATGTACGTGATGGACCATCAGGTCAAATGGGAGGAATACCTTCATCTTGTCGATTTTGCCTATAACAATGGGCATCATTCTTCCATAGTCATGCTGCCGTATGAGGTTTTGTACGGGAGACCGTGCAGGACACCTTTGAGTTGGGATAGGATCGAGGATCGAGTATCTATCGGTCCCCAGTTAGTAAAGGAGATGGAGCAGCAGGTGACCCTGATTAGACAGCGCCTGAGAGAGGCACAGGATAGGCAGAAGAAGTATGCAGATGCGAAGAGGATAGATCGAGAGTATCTGGTTGGAGAGAGAGTGTTCCTGAGGGTACGACCACACAAGAGTCTGATTCATTTCGGAAAGGGCTCTAAGTTGGCACCCCTGTTTGTTGGGCCGTTCAAGATCCTTGAGAGGATAGGACCTGTTGCATACCATTTAGCTTTGCCACCTAGCCTGTCACGCATCCACGATGTGTTTCATATTTCAGTACTTAGAGGATACATTTATGATGAGTCTCATATTATTGATTGGGATGCCTTACAGGTGGAGTCAGACAGGTAGCTAGCACTGGAGCCTATCCGCATTATTGCCCAACGGACCCTAGCACTTCGAGGCCGAGAGCTGGACCAGGTTAGGGTCCAATGGGATTGTTACGATGAGGTCACAACTCCATGGGAGGATGCAACGCAGATGCGATCTCAGTACCCGTACCTTTTTGATGAACTCCAGGAGGAAGTTCATGCCTAGTGGGGGAGGATGTGAGGCCTCGCCCCCGACCCATCGTAGCATAGTGATACATTACTCTTATTTTGTTATTCGCGACTCGAGATGTCGAGACATTATCTAATGCTTAGAACATATTTTATTATTTCATGTTGTGTGATGTTATTTTCAGATATATTTGATGATTGTCATTTAATGTTCATGTATATGTATGTTGACGAAATCAGTAGATGTAGGATTGAGATGTGATTTAAGATATTTCAAATGGTTAAGAATTGTAAAGGATGAAGAAACTTTATTGATGTATGGTTTAAATTATGAAAAAATTCTGATACATATACGTTTCTATACATGTGATTTTACGGGACTACTGATGGGTGCAATGAGTGTGTAGATATTTAGCCGAGGAACCCTATGGAGGAACAAAACTGATCTCCATGTGCTAAAATTTGGAAACCCTATTGTTCGTAATTGTGTTCTTTCAGTGTCGCTTGACACTCGTAAAATGTTTATGTACTTAATTTGCTAGTTAGAGTTGTTAGATGGACCTATTTTATTTCTAAATTTTTATTTTGACTCTAACCTCTTCCCTAAGGCTTTAAAACATGTTTTTTTTCTAACCTATGGGTGTGGGTATGGGTTAGGGGTCTTTTCCAACCCCTAAGCCCCTAGCTTTGACTTTTGAGGGCACTCAAAAAGTCCCCTTTTGCCTTTGTGCGAAAATTGCAAGTGCTTGTCATGAGTTGTCTTACCCCACCTCCTTTTTAGGGTTTAACCATGGTGTAGGTTGTGTTAGGAGTTTCTAGAGTGGCTAAGTGGGTGGAGATAGTTATTGCTCTTTTTGGGTGGTTGAGTTTGAGGCTTATTGGAGGCCTTCCTTTGTTTAGTGGAGGGGGGCCCAATCTCTACATGGGGAGAAGATTTCTTGAAGCTTGAAGGAAGAAAAAGGGAAGCTCTTCTCAAACCACCATTGCCATAACTCTTTTATGAAGGTAGGAGTTCTACACTCCATGAATGGTTCTTTGTGTGTGTTCATATTTTGAATCTTGTTGCATCATGTTGGAGACATTGTGTAGATATGCATTCCTTGCTTTTGTGTTGAGGGTGGTATTGGGAGGGATTTTATCTTGTTTTCTTGATGTTATTCATATGCCTTCTTGGTGTGTTGATTGTTTTTTTTTTTTTTTTTTTGAGAGTTTTCATGGGGATGTATTTGGCAACACTCACCCTTGGATAGGGAAGAAGTGGCCATGCTTTGGGAAAGGGCATTAGTTGGACCTCAATAGTGTAGAGTCTCCTCTCATGGAGAGAGGAGGGAGAAAGGGTAGGGTGTATGGACCCCTACTTGTCATCTCATACCTTGTTGTTATTGAGAATTCTTGAATGTGAAAAAGAATGAAAATCCTTGTGGATATAGCCCCGAAAGGGCCTTGTGAAAGAATGGAAATTCTTGAAGTTTTAAGCCCCGAAAGGGCTAAGTGAAGGTATGGTGATTGACTTCTCCTATTGAGAAAATCCACCTTTCCCCTATATTGGTTCATTGTTGGACCTATTGTGCAACCGGGTGGGAATGTATGTTCATTTTTCTTATCTCCTTGTGTTGTTATCTCCATGTTGTTTCTTATATCTCCCATGTTTACCCTTGAGGAAATGAAGACATTTGATAAAAGTCTCTTGTGAAAGTCTTGAAGAAAACTCAATGAAGGGTAATTTTATGTAAATTGAAATTGAAATTGATGTAGTGGCAAAGATATCGGGTTTTCTTACTGGTTCTTTCCCGATGGAGCCTTGAACCAGGATGATTAATAGAGGAAAGGAAAAAGGATTATGAAATTCATCTTGCAATGCTCTCATGTGTTTACTAGCTTTGACATGTGTATGTGAGAAAACTAGAATGATAATTAATGTATTAAATTGAGAAATTTTGAGTTCCAATTATGATAATGGAAGACAATGGATGTGTTGAAGTTTCATTTCAATATTTGAAAAATATCATGTAATAATAATCTTCCATTGTGACCACCAAGTTATCACATACATGGTTAAGCTTCATTATTAACACAATTGAATTTGATAAGAACGATTCATCACCATTTTGAATTCTGAATATAGGATCATAATTCCTTGTTAAATTTCATAAAGAACATAATCAATAAGATTAGGAGGATTATGATTTCCTTGCATGCCTTTGTATCCATTTGATTAAGAGGGTTATAGCTCCATATTACCTCTAGAAATGTTTATACTCATCTTGCACAACAATGAACTTAGCAAGAAAACATGCTAGCTATTGGCAAAAGAAATTGATTTCCATATTGTGCACCTCCAGGTCTAATATCACTCTCTGGAAAATGTATGGACTAAGATGAAACTTAACTTCCCCATGTTACAGAGAATATTCCCTCTAGATGCTTCTTTTTAAATATATATATATATATATATATATAGTTTCATTCAAGCACACACAATCTCCATTGGCAAAATGAAATTAGTGCCTTCTAGTAAATACCCTAGCTAAGCCTACATCTAATTTCCACCAAATCAACTTTTTGCAATAACTGTTCTACCCCATTTCTAACTTGTTTAAGCCTTTCCATTTCAATGCTAGGCGTGGCAAAATCTCATCACCCTGCAGCATGGTACGGCGGTCGCATCAGTTTGGGGGGGTGCAAGGAAGGACGTATGAAGTCTTTTAACTTTAAAACCTACCTTAATTACTCACCTCAATCACCACACTCCACTTCATGCACTGACTTAGATTACTAAGGGAAGGCAAGCAAGTTGTCTCTTTAAAAACTAGGGAAGCGTTCGTACCTTTCCCCTGCCGCCATGATTTTGCAGGTCGCCCTGCATGATGTGTCCCCCACGCAAGGACGGGGGACAGTCTTGCCACGCGCAGGCCTTGGGCAGCACGTGGGCAGGCCCCCATGTTGGGTACTGAGGGGTAGGTGTTAGATTTGAGGGTGGGGGTTATTTAGCATGTTAGGATGTTTTAGTTCATAGTTAGTATGTTAGTGTTAGTTAGTGATAGATGGTAGGTTAGTATATTTAGGTAGTTGTGATTAAGTTAAATTAGTTAGTGATAGATTTTAGGTTAGTATATGGATAGTTAGTAATTTCTTTAGCTATTTTGTACGTAGTTAAATTTATTAATTATAGTTTAGTTGGTGCTTAGTTAATTTATCATTAAGTTAGTTTAAGATATTGTTTTTAATTTGAAGTTAGTTAGATTAGAATTAATTTAATCATATTAAATTTAGTTGTAATATCTTTAGTTTAGTACTAAATTGTGTTAGCTTAAAATTTGAATTTAAGTTAACTTATCTTAGTAGTATTTAATTTAGTCAAGGTTCATCCTAATTAATATCTATGTTTAGTTAGTTTTAGATGTATGTTTAATTTAAATTAAGATTAGTCTTGATTATTAGGTAGTGATCAGATGTTAGAATATTAAATTAGTTCAAAAAGTCTTTGCGTGAAATTGAATATTGTAACTTAAAACAATTTTAATGTTTCATTAATTAGTCTTTATTCTATGATGAGCTTTATAGATTGATTTTAATGTGGACTTAAAATTACGATAATTCGGATAAAGTTTAGATTAAAATATAGATTCATTGAATTTTTTATAGTCACCAACCTTATAGTGAACCTTAAATTAATTAATTAGACCGTAGAAGTATGTTGGAGTTAATTGTCAATTTAAAATGATAAGATTGGTAAGTTATGTAAGCTTGTTTTATTTTATACCTAATCATAGTTATATTAATTATATTGTATTACCTTTAGAAAGTCTTTTCCTAATAAATTTAAGTCAAAATTAAGTGGTTAGTAAATAATTAATTAATGTAACTCTTGTGCCCATTGGTAAGGAAAGTTAATGGGTACGTTATAAATATTAATTGTCATAGTATGTTTTAGTTTAGATTTCATTCATTCAATTTTAGTTATGAAATTAATGTTATTAGTATCCTAGGATAATTCATAACCTTTATTCTAAAACTGTAGATTGGACTTTGGATTCAAATCTTAAAACGTGAATTAGAATGAAGTTGAAAGAGGATAATTGATTGACATAAAGCCTAAAGTAAACATTTAAAATTGCAGTAACATTCAAGTGATCAAGCTAAAAAGAGGGTCTAGTCAGTTAGATCACCTTTAGGGTTGGCGGTATTCTCTTCTCATAATTAATTGCTTTATTAAAATAAATGATGGGTTATGACCTTAGTTAATAAGTTTTTTTTTTTTTTTTAAAAAAAAATTTGTTGTGTGTTTTTTGCCCTTATATTTTGGGCATGACACCCACACAGTGAGTTCTTCATTATTATCATTCTTGTAGGCTTCCAGGAGTAAGCCTAATCCTAGGGGGGTGGATGTAGTGCCTGCGCCTAGCTCGCATTTTGTTATCATTGCTTAACTCTTTTGGAGCTAGTTTCATGTTGATGGTTAGCAACATTATTTTGAGACTATTAGATATTGTGCTATGGATTTAGTTTATTATGTGATGAGATCACTTAGACTTTATATTTCATGTATGCATGATGATTATTTTCATTGATTTCAGTTATTAATGATGATTAGTAAGATGATTTATTATCATATGTGTTTTCTTATGGATACTTACCCCACACTTGCATGTGTATGGTGTGCATGTTTGCTTTGCGTGTTTGCTTTTGTATGATGTGTTTAATGTGGTTAAGGAAGGGAGTTGTAGTCACCTGCTAGTTGGGATCTACACGATGCACCACTTCCTACTATTGCCTATTTAGCTTAGCATTTAATGTGCTTGTACATGCATGGTTTTTATGCAAGTTGCAGGTACTGGGTATCGACTTCCCTGAATTGCCAGGATGAGCGTACCCTATCACATTATCTCAATGATAAGAGAGTGGAGATAATTCTCAAGTCCAAATCCCAATTCTTTAAGCCATTTGTTCTAATTGAAAATTAGGACAAGTATTTGAGTTGAGTACCCTCCGAATACATTGGATAATGTAATTCATGATATAAACCCTTGGTTTGATTTTGTATGTATTTTGGCTATGATGAATTTTTCGTATTTTACCTTGAGAGTCTTTGATGTATTTTCTATTAATTAAGCCTAAATAAAAGATTTAATTAAGGGTTTAATTAAATAGAAAATTAATATGGTATTTAATATTTATTTTATTTAATTAATTATTAAATTAATTAAATAAAATAATTAAATTTGGAAATAAAAGTTACAAGTTTAAATTTGGAATGTGACATTATTTATTTTAATAATAATATATTTGGAGTTCATTTTTAAATAAATGACTAAATAATATTATTATTAAAGCTAATAAATATTTTAGCAATTAAATTTTGAAAATGAAATTAAAAGTGGAAAATATATTTAAAATTATTAAAAGATTCTAGATCTCATGTGATTAAAATATAAATATATTTAGTTTTAAACAAGTGGATTTATTAAAGTTAGTGCATGAGATTTAATAATAAATAAATTAAATTGGAAAAAGTAAATTAAATATTATATTAATGATTGTGCATTATTTTAATACTTAGGAATTTGCAAATTCTCGAGAGTTGTCATGTAGACAACACAGGAGTTTGTACTCTAAGAATGCATAAGTTGTCTACACTTAGGAGTTAGCATTTTATTTGAGCACATGGTGTCTACAACCTTAAGACTCATCTAGAAGGTTGGAGAAGACTCATGCTTGGTTGTCATGCTTATCTTCTAGTTGTTTCTAGACACACTCTAGATGCATCTTAGAGGTCTTTAAATAGAAGCTCTTCTAGTGTGTTGGTACAAGCTACAAGCTACAAGCTTTAAGCTTAAATGGAAGCTTCAAGCTTCAAGCTTACATGCATTTGAGAAGCTCATATGCTTCTACATGCTCATATGTTTTCTCCATGCTCATATGTTTCTACATGATTCTATGCTTCTTCTAGCACTTCTAGTCACTTGGAGGATTCAATTGGCTTGGATCTTGGAAGAATTGTGAATGTTGGAAAATGAAGGGATTCTCTATGGACTTCTGAGGCATGGCAAATTAGCATCAATGTCCAGGTGCACTCGTGATAATCACATAATTTATTTGCACTCTTTCTCTTCCTGTCTTCATCGTGTCTGTTATATGTGTCTGAATATTCTCTATGATTGGATCTACAATTTTGAAATTAGAATCTAGATATGCTATTTGGTTGAGAAGAAAATAATAGAAAAACCCTAGATCTAATTTAGGAGAAATAATTAGATATGAATCGGGTTTGGGTTCGAATTTATATTAAATTAGATAGAGAAGATTTGAAATTAAAATAGAAATTTTATGGTGAAAATTTGAATGATTAGATGTAATCTTTCTATCAATTATATTTTTAGATGTGTATGAACAAACCCTTTTATGGTTAAATTTAGAGAACAATTATTTTAAGAGGAAATTCTTAATTCATCACAAATTGTCCTGTCGCTGCCCCTTGGATAGACCCAAACTCAATCATTCATAACTTTTTATCGTGATTGAATTTATTCGATCGCTCCAGTAAGAACTGGCGCAACTTGGTCCTCTCCAGCATATTTCAATTTCAGCCCGATCCAACAATTCATTAGGAAGATATGGCTCTCGTACTGAGAATATTTTATTCAAGGACAGATATTTTTCCATTTCCCATAACCAAGAGTTTTTTATGCTTAAACTTCACAAAAATAATATATCAAAGCATGGAATGAATTAAAGATATAATTGCGTTCTTCCCTTAGTAGAATCTTATTAATATGCATTAGTTTTATATGGTTTATTATCTAATCTAATTAAATCAAATTTAATCAAGATTAGTTAATAGTAGAAGAAGTGCAATTAATTATTAGTCAATATAAGTAAATTGATTTTTAAATGAGAGAAAATTAAAAGAAAAAAGATTTTAATATAGTTTATATAGTGAACTTTTTATAATGTATATTGAATACTATTTAATATATATTAAACAATTTTAGAGTTGTTTAATGAAGATGATAATGTTAAGAATTTGGAGATTATTCATGTTAAAATCTACAATGAGTCTTATTGGATTGTGATAGGGGTCTTCATCAAACAACATTATTATTAGAACAATTAGAAAATGGAGTCTAATGGTTGATTTTAATATTGATTAAATAATTGTGAGATGATAATTTATATTATGTTGATTTAAATTTAGAAACTTTAAATGATATTGGATTAAGATTGAATTATTATGTTATTGGTTAATATGTTTGAATACCTTAATGGTAAGTAGGAGATGATTTCCACAACTAGTCAAATTGTGATGTGAATATCAGGATTTAACTGTGTGATTTTTGAGTCAAACTCGATGACCCATGTTTCATGAGTAGTGATTCAACATGAATCCATCTCTCATGAGAATAAATGGAACACTTAGCACTCATTGGATCTAGGTGATGCTCACAGGGGTGAAGCACCGAGACTTCCCGGGAGGTCACCCATCCCAGTACTACTCCAGCCTGAGCGCGCTTAACAACGGAGTTTCCTCCATAGTTAAACCCAAAGCTTGCAACCCCATTTGCAAAACCTTCACCAAGTGTTGTGCCTTATGAACCATTCATTAGAAAGCCCCTTAAGCTCATCAATTGATAAGTAGGAGATGATTTCCACAGCTAGTCAAATTGTGATGTGAATATCAGGATTTAACTGTGTGATTTTTGAGTCAAACTCGATGACCCATGTTTCATGAGTAGTGATTCAACATGAATCCATCTCTCATGAGAATAAATGGAACACTTAGCACTCATTGGATCTAGGTGATGCTCACAGGGGTGAAGCACCGGGACTTCCCGGGAGGTCACCCATCCCAGTACTACTCCAGCCTAAGCGCGCTTAACAACGGAGTTTCCTCCATAGTTAAACCCAAAGCTTGCAACCCCATTTGCAAAACCTTCACCAAGTGTTGTGCCTTATGAACCATTCATTAGAAAGCCCCTTAAGCTCATCAATTGATAAGTAGGAGATGATTTCCACAGCTAGTCCGTTGTTAAGCGCGCTCAGGCTGGAGTAGTACTGGGATGGGTGACCTCCCGGGAAGTCCCGGTGCTTCACCCCTGTGAGCATCACCTAGATCCAATGAGTGCTAAGTGTTCCATTTATTCTCATGAGAGATGGATTCATGTTGAATCACTACTCATGAAACATGGGTCATCGAGTTTGACTCAAAAATCACACAGTTAAATCCTGATATTCACATCACTACCTTAATGGTGTTAAGAGTTAGTCAAATATTAACTAATGGGATTTATAAAAATAATAGTTTGATGAGTTTATTATTTATTAATGTTTGTTGGATCTAACAAACTATAAATAAATAATGGTTTAAATAATTATCAATAAATTTGATTAGAATCAATCTAGTGGAGATTATTTAATGATTAAAATTTTGTAAAGATATTAATTTCTGAATTTGAAGTATAATTGATTTGTAATCAATTGATATTCATTGAGTTGATATTATAACTATGATATTAATAATTAAGTTGTACGATAGAGTTTTATTTGAAATGTGATAATACGAATTGTCAAGGGAATGTTGGAATTCTTTGGAAGATGATGAATGTGGTCATACGAAATTATTATTAAGATTCTCAATATAGTTATTAAACTATTAATATGATCATTTGAGTATTGAATTATAGTTGACTTTTATCTTACAAAATTATAGTTAGTTATTAGTCAACTGATATTAATTGGAACGTTGCCATGGATATGTAATTATTAATTAAATTAATTAGAGTTAATTAGATCTAATTAATAATTAAGTTATGTAATAAAATTTTAATTGATATGCTAATATCGATTTTTTTAGTGAAGTTGTTAAGTAATTACATCAAAGTTGACAAGTCGTACTCTCATGACTTGAATAATGACCTTAGATATTTTAATGGTGAGACTTAGTAATATTTAATTGAGAACTATTAGAATGTTAATAGGTCATGGATGGTGTACCTATGTTAATTGATTGATTTAATTGATCATTTTAATTAAGTTATAATATTCTTATTCGAAGATTGATAATTGGCTTTCTTATATTTTAACGAATAATGATCCTTTGATTATATCGAAAAGTTGTAGTAACATTAGAGAAGAGTTAATCAATTAGAATATGGATCATAGTTAAATAAAGAAAAAAATTTAATTAAGGATCAATGATGATCAGTTTAATGAGTAAATATTTATTCTTAAGTTATTCTTAAAATGTAATTCTTAAGAATGTAAGGATAATGCTATCGGGGAACAAACAGGTTGACGTGTAGGTCAAATGAAGAACCTTACACATTTATATTTGAAATGAAAATTGAAGCTCTACCCATTATTCAGCTATGTGATTTTAATAAAACAAAATATGTGTTTGCATTGTGTATTCTATATGCTTCTTGTTTTGGGTTTTTCGGTTGACTAGTGTTGACCAGTTATAGGACGTCTTAAGAATGTAAGGATAATGCTATTGGGGAACAAACGGGTTGACGTGTAGGTCAAATGAAGAACCTTACAGATTTATATTTGAAATAAAAATTGAAGCTCTACACATTATTCAGCTATGTGATTTTAATAAACCAAAACATGTGTTTGCATTGTGTATTCGATATGCTTCTTGTTTTGGGTTTTTCGGTTGACTAGTGTTGACCAAAGGGTCGGGAGTTATGATTGTGATATCATGATGATGTCTTAATTTTGATCTTTATAAACTCAACCATGGTTATGTGATCCTATGCTCTATGAGATGATTGTATTATTGATTGTTATTGCTTATCAGTCTTCTTGAATGAAGCTGAGTTATTTGTATCTGAGACACTTGACTTAATCATTTTTGAGTCATCGATCAGTTATCCTTGAATTATTTTCTAGTCACCTTGATGGGACTAAAGTGTTGATTTATTTATTGATGATGTCATGTTGTGACATGTTTGACTCAACCATTTTGGAGTCTTTGATCAGTATTAATTTGAGATATTCTTGGTTGCTTGTTAAGAACCAATGGATATTGTGATTCATATTGGAGATTATATTTATGAGGTTTTATTTGTGGAGCTTTTATGTGTTCTTGGATGGGAGAACCATCTTATTATCAGGTTACCTATTATGGAACTGAGTTTGATCTTTAAGAGTGTTGTGCTATGGGACACAACTGTGGATTTATGTACTTAGGAGAGGTTGTCTAGGTACATGACTATGAGAGTGGCTTGCATAGGGGTCCGGGGCCCAAAGTGGTCAGTACTAGGGTAACCTAATGCAAGTTATGTAATAAGTGATAATCTAGTAATTAAAATTTATTGGGGGAAACATGCTAAAAAGATAAGTTAGAGATATTTAAACCACCCATGCCTTGAGTGCTTGTATAGACTAAGGATGGGAGAAGTGCCTCGTCTTCTTGAGAGGGCTTCTAGGTTTCCACATGTGCCATGTTGAGGGTTTGGGGTTCAGAGTAACCAGTCTAGGGTAACTCAACGCTTGAGGGTCCAGGGTCTAATGAGAGACCCTAGTATGTAGCCTGAGTCTCCTCTATAGATTTTATGTACCTTTGGTGGTGTACTTTATTGTTGTGCCTCTGGGATTAGATGTTGATTTTGTGATTGGAACCTTTGAGTTAGTATACTTTTAGGATTCCTAGACTTATAAAAATTTATGCTATGTGATTTTGATAGCCTATTTGGGACTTGAGATTATCTCCTCAGCACGGTGGGAGTGGACCATTTAGGTTCCACGCGGTCGGGTGGTAGTGTTTTTCCACTCTTATCATTTGAGATCCGTCTGAGACACTGTGGCTGGAGTATTCTTGATTGGTATTTATCTTCATTCTGATCTTGGAGCATTATGATAAATGATATACCTTATGATGGATGTATTTACCAGTATGTTTCTTATATTGATGATTTGCATATGTTAGATGATGGTATCCTATGCTTTACTTTGCATGTTAGTAGGATGTTTTAGGAGTGACATTCCTACTATGTTAATACCGATGATCTCTTTGATGATTTGGAATGTTATGCATGGAGGGATGGCTAGGGCCCACAATGGTCTAATGATGCTATTAACGGTTGGGAGGAACCGTGCACTTAGTTAGTTATGTTTGTGATATATGGTTATTTTTATAATGGATGTTTATATCTTTTGTGATGATGTATCAAGTATTGTTTATGGTTTCATTTACTTTAATTGCATCATAGATTAATATTGGATGTTGATGTACTTTATTTACATAGATGTTTATTCTTTTAAGCCCTTCATACTTTGTATCATGTATAGTGGATGATTGAGCTAAACTAAAATGTAGTTACAAAAAGGACACTTGAATATGATTTAAGAATGTTTGATGTATCATTGTTATTTCATAAGGATGTGATGTTAGATGAATGGTTGATTTAGATGTAATTCAATGTTAAGGAATCTTTAAAGAATGTAACTTGTTATGTATGTTATGTTTACTTTTAGTTGGATGTTACTATTGCTTCCGCAGATGTTATGAATGGTTTTACTTTCATGTTTAAAAAAAAAAATTGTTTGGCAAATTTAGGGTTAATTCTTTGGATCCCTTGGTGGGGAATTACATTTTGTGTCTCTAAATCAGCTTTTCAACACTTCTTTTAGATTGAAAATAGACCTCTATATACTCAAGTTAGAGCCAAACAATTGATAAGGCCTCTAGAAGATGGAAAAAAAATTAACCCCAAAAAACTTCGCAAGGGGTTGAAACCTTGGCCTCGAGCCCCCCATGTGACCATAGTCTAGAAAGGGAGGGGTGGAGGTCGCCTAAAGGTGGTTCTTGGGCAAAGGAGAGGTGATGTTAACACATGTAGGTTGACCAATGGTAGTGGCTTAGTAGAGCCATGACGGAGCTAAGGCTACTAGCGGGTAGAAGATCACAGTAGTTAGGCTAACTATTTGTAATCACCAGACTATTTTGTCAAGACTACTAGTAGTTTTGGTAACTGGTATGATTTCTTTAAAACCTCCAATAGTCAAAAAATACCAAAAATATGATTTTTAAATTATTTTGTGATTTCGCCATCTCAAAGTGCATGCAGAGGTTGTGCGGCCCTGTTATGCGAAAAAAAATTGCCTCCCCAGTCAACATTGTCCAAAATTGATAAAATTTATATGAAAATAAGGGTTTTGATTACTTCTAAACCCAACCATGAGGCATTTTTTCCTCAAAGTCCTCTAAAAATTAGAGAACCCCCTATTTTCATAGAAAATACTCAAAAAATACCATATATGTTCTGTCAAACCCTCATTATTCTTTTTCTCCAAATAATGAACAAGCTATATTAGATAAAACTCTAATACCATGAAGGATTTAAGAAATACAAATCCACAAATCCTAAAGAATACCTGCATTCAAGAACCTAACATAGAGAAGAAAAAGCAAAGAAGAGGCAAGGGTTTTCTCTAAGAATATGCAAACTGTATTGTCAGACTAAAAAGAAATTAGAGATATTTACAAAATATCAATCCTTATAGAAGGAGGTTGAAATCCTAAAAGGGAAACCCTAAGAGGTAAAATGACATTTAGTAATTTCTAATTAATTATTAAATGAAAATGCAAGGTTCATAGCGTGAAATCTTAAACGAGTAAAGGTAATTTAATTAATGAAATAAAATTAACGCTTTGCTCTAATGAAAATGAGGTAACCAATTGAATAAATTGATGATACATTTTACCTATATTATTGATGTTCTAAATGAGAAAAGAGATACATGGGTTACTGCATATCTTGATAGATTGACAAAGATAATGCAAGGCTTGCACTTACACTTGTTATTAATCTTGGACAATACAATCTCCAAAAAAGGATCGGATATACTATTATGAAATCAAGTGAAGATTTTATTAGGAGAGGTAAAGAAGTAGAGAGTGTAACTTCATTGTCTCATGCAACAAATACCCCATCTGCCTCAATATATAAAATATATTTGTAAGAAAATTCTCCTTCAAATTGTGTTTCTAAGAAACAAATAGTGGAAGAGGCTACTTCATCAGGAAAAGAGGTGTATTAACCCTCCCAATCCCCAATTCCTTTTTCAAATGAACAAGTAATAGTTGAGAAATTGATATAATTGAGGAGCCAAGGTGAATTTTTTGTTAAAATGGTTGAATTGGAGGAAGGGATGCTTGAAGAGCCCCCAATGCTTGTCATGGACCTCACTATAGAGGATTTTAAAGGAAACTAATTAGATCTTTTTCTTGAATAGGCTTGTGAGGAATTCTTATCAAATGATAGTTTTGTTAGACTTAGGGATTTCATCCATTTTTCTTGGAGATTGAGCATATCCAATTTTGAGGCTAGGTGTAGGAAGAGGTGAGCAAAGAAACCTAACAAAGAGGAGTTTTTTTTATAAAGGATGAAATAAAAGAAGAAATGATAGAGTAATTTAGTAAGATTACCCCAGAGGAAGGAAGAATAATGATAAAAGAAGTAGGAGTACTAATTCTTGGGTATGTACAACATCATGGTGGGCCAAATTTTTACCCTTAAAAGGTAGTCTAAAATCAACAAATTAGGTTTATATCAACTTGACATGCAATTTTGAGCTAGTTATGAAAATTATATTAAAAATTTGTAACAATAGAATTTAAAGTAGTTTCTATAATACAAGGCCTTATTTGAAAATAGTTTAATCTGATTGGTCAAAATTTTATATTTTAATACAGTATTAAAAAAAATTTAGGACAAAAATAAAAGGTAGTTGTATGTCTGACTACCTTAATCACAATCATATAATAATATTTTTTTATAAGATTCTAGATATAAGTAGACTCATTCCTAGATGTGACTCATATTTTTGGCTAATTATGAACTTTCTACTACAACAATTTTAGAAAGGAGAAAAAATGCTCGTTTCTAACCACCTTAACTAATTCAAAACATTAGAAAATTTAATTTCTTATTTTTTATTATAGTAAGCAAAGCATAAAATATGACGCATCTTTTGGATTTCAAAAATGTTTGACCATTTGAAAGTTAAAGCCATTTTCTATTTGTATGTAAATCAACACTTTGTATATATCTTCATTTAAAAATAAGTAATAATTACTTATTAAACTCATAATTTGATAGAAGTTATATTGATAGAAAGCTAAGAATATTTTCAAGAAACCCTTTTTGTTTTAACAAATTTGATCATATTAAAAGTTGTCAAGTACCTCCTCTAAGTATAGAAGTCACCTTAATGGGGAAAAGTCACATTTTGAGAGTTAACCAAGGAGTCTTGGTTATTACAAAGCCTAATCACGTACCTAAATTTAAATCAGATACCCAATATAAGATCGTGTACACAATTTGGGATTGGATACTCGATATTTCCCACCTAAATATACAAAACAATCAAAAAAAAATTGGAGGGTAAGGATTAAAACTTGAGGAAGGGTCCTCATTATCCCTTCTTTGATCCATGTGAGGTGTTTTAACTAAATTAAAAATGATATTTTTTCTTTTGTGTCATAATATATTCATATTATACTTTATTATATTATATTAATTTTTTTGACCTCATGGTCAAATCATTTGTCTATTAGTGACTTAACACTTAGTCAATTGGTTTCATTGCTATCCAGATCTATAGTTGCTAACCAAGTGTTTCAGTTGCTATCATGCTAACTAGTTAGAATATAGTTCATAATGAGCTTCATAGTATCTACCAAGCATTTGAGATAGAATAAAGTGTTAACCGAGCTCTGTGGTGTCTACCGAGATCATAGTGTTAACAAAGTAAATTTTGTGTTAACTAAGCTATGCAATATTAGCTAAGCATTTTAGTATCTACCAAGTTTTTGATTGTCCACCAAGTCATATAGTGTTAACTAAGCTCCTACTACTTGAGTTGATTAGTATGGATCAAGCTTCAACATCAGTCGAGTTTTAGAGTCTATCGAGTGTTGACAGTACTTTTCAAGTCTCAAAACATCACTAATTTGTCTTTTGAACCCTAGTTACAGCAATGTGCTGACTTGGTGAATTAATTTATAAGTTATATTGGTTCTCAATTCACCCTCTCCCCCCCCCCAGTCACCTATTCTATACTACTATTCAAACAATTGGTATCAAAGTTTTTTGTTGAAGAGATAATTGATTAATTTCATTTTCCTTTTCTTCTATTTCTTCTTTGGCTTTGTACTTTTGTTCCACAACTTCATATAATCTGACTGATTGAATTTCTTGTTCTCTTTTCAAATTTTTGTCTTCTTCATGAAGAGTAAGATTATTTTTAAGTAGATCTATGATCGATGTATCAGCTTCATCTAAAATTCTTTCTTAGAAAATGTATTCAATCCTTTCTTTAGTGTAAATATTATCATTCATTTGTGCTGCAAGATCTTTTCTTCTTTTTAGGGATTGAGAGAGTTTCTCGTTCACTTTCTTGAGTTGATCCGAGTCCAATTGCAAATCCAATTTTTCATTGTCAATAGCTTTCTCCAATCTATAAACTTCCATTGTCTCTGATATTTTCTCAAGCTGCTAAACTTTTGATGTGAGAAACAATGGTCTAATGCCAATTGTTGTTAAATTAGTATAGACTAGGTGACTGATAGGGGGTGGTGATTCATGAACCAATAAAACTTATACTTTAATTCACCAATTAAACATTAACCATGTAGTCTGATCTAATTGCATGCATAAAAGATTGAAAGTAATAAAAAATTCATAACACTATGACACAATATTTGGTAACCCAAAAACCTTCCAAATAGAAAGTAACTAGGATTGGGATGTGATCCACAAGCTTTATTACTATAGTATAAAGTTAGCCTATTAAAGCTTACAATTGACCACTTTTGGTAATCTACCATGTTAGGAGCAATAAGGATTGTGAGGTCCACTTTATGAAATGATTTATAACATACAATGAAGTATGCACTCTATTAGAAGATTTGAAATGAGACTTTTATGTCCACCTTGTGAAAGCATTTGATTGATGCACCTATTAGGATGAATTAGTAGTTGATCTCTTATATGCAACTCAGTTTGCTGATTGAGATTCTTTTGAATAGCAATGATCACCAAACTATGAGAGATAAGTCTCTTCTTTTCCTTGTATTCTTTATATCCGTCTTCAATTTGCACTCATCTTCTTCTTGTTCACATTCACTATTTTGGATATGATATAATACATTAGATACATACTAATCCACTTATTTACCTTCTGGATTCGGCTACAATACCCAATTTATTATAATTCACTAACATAGTATTAGTATATAACAAAAACGTAAAGTTGGAGTAGGATATATAGAAGAACTTGAATCTTCTCAGTAAGGATCTCAAAAGAACAAAAGGCCTAAATGTAGTCATGGTGGAAAATAGGTCATATATCAAACAAGTGTTGGAGCAATGGTAAATCAAAGTTTAGCCTTGAAGTTATTAGTATTAGTAATAGTAACTGACTCTGGTACTTGGTTGACATTGAATCTTGGTCCATATATATCACTTCAAGTAGTAAGAAGTCAGTTAGCACTATATGACTCAGTGAACACTAAGAAACTTAGTAGATACTGAATTACTCAGTTGATACTGCATGGCTCGATCAACACTAAATTCACTTTATTAACATTGTTATCTTAGTAGACATTAAAGAGCTTGGTTAACACTATACTTTCTCTCAGATGCATGGTAGATACAATGAATCTCTTCATAAACTGTAGTCTGATTGATTATATTGGTAGCAACTAAAACACTAGGTTAACACTACTAGAAGTATCCTAATCTTGGTAGCATTTGTAGATCTCGATAGCAATGAAACCAACTGACTAACTATTAAGTCACTAATAGACAAATTATTTGACCATAAGATCAACAATATCCCCCTTTGACATTAGTGAAAAGAAAAACTTATCATAAAAATATGAATGCTCGAAATACAAGTCAAAACTCCTTCTGTCCACAATCTGGGTCTTCAACTCAGTTTTGACTGTTGTTAGTTGTTATTGCTCAGTAACCTCTTGCTCTATTTTTTTTTTAATTTCTTTTGTAAACATATTTTTTACAATATATTCGTGATATTCCTTTCTTATTACAAATCCCTAATAAATATATCTCTCCCCCATACATATATCTAGAGTATAATAACATTCTCCCCTTTTATCAATAATATTCTCTCCCTCTTTGAAATAAATGCCAAATATGCAAACTTTTTACAAGTTAATACCAAAATGTGATAATAAATCACTATGTACCCCCAAAATTATTTTCATTGTATTGTAATTTCCTTGCAATATCTTTGATACATACAGGGCTATTTTCACTTTTGCTAAAAGTTTCATCATATGGTCAGCTATGGAGAAATTATTATCATGGACCACTGTCTTTGCATGTGCAATATGTTTTTATATTGCATTTTTGTTGAGAAGGATCATGCCTTGAGTATCAACAAGTGTGACCCTTATCCTAGGTTCTTCCATTAATAATTCTTCCTGAATATTTGACAAGTACCTGATCTTCACAAAATGTGCAGAGATACAACTAGGATCAAGTGACAATTGATGTGCACTTGCCTTCATGTCCTCATATATCTTGGATAGTTTATCCTTTATTTCCTTAGAAAATTTAGATACATCACTGAGTTTTACAAATAGAGAAACACCATTATTTACATATGCTTCAAGTGTAGCAAGAATAGTAGATAATTCTACTTGATCAATAGCTATCTTCTGTGCTACCTTCTTCAAGAATTTATTTCCAAACTTTCTTTTTTCCCTCTACAGAAGTTTATCTTTCCCATTAAGCTCCTCATTATACTTGTGAACAATTTCAGCAAGCTGATCCAAAATTGGCTGCTT
The DNA here is from genome assembly GCA_028749045.1 of Cupressus sempervirens. Taxonomy (NCBI): domain Eukaryota; kingdom Viridiplantae; phylum Streptophyta; class Pinopsida; order Cupressales; family Cupressaceae; genus Cupressus; species Cupressus sempervirens. The sequence goes on along the minus strand of CM053784.1, from coordinate 636,482,902 downwards.
CTCATCAACCTCAATACTTAGTTCATCAATGAATATTCATTTATATCCTCAAGCACTTGGTTTTTCTTTTTCCTTTCTTCTCAAAGATTTTTCTTGTTTAGCCCTCTTTTTCCATAGCTCACCTAGGGTATCCATTTCTTTAGGAGTTAGATCAGAGGTATCCCAATTTGGAATAACAATTTCCTCATCCAAATCCATTTCTTCTTCTTTACCCTTTTCTATTAAAATAGCAGAAGGAATAATTTCTTTTCCTTTTCTCTTAACTTTTGTGCTTGATTGAGGCTCAACCTTAACTATCTTTGCACTTATTATGGATATACTCACTATAGAAACAAGAGTTGAAATAGTAGAAATAGAAACAAATGTAGGAGTAATAATACTAATAGTAGGAATGATTGAAATTTATTGTTTTAGCTTGATAAATCTTGATGCTAGAATGATTGGAGCCTATTTCCTGGTAGATGAAGTGATAGAAACTTCACTCAATGTAGTACTTAGCAATGTTGATCTAGAGATTAATTGGGTTCTTGGTGATACAATTTTTATCTCAACCAACTTGGTAGAAACCTTCTTTGAGATGGGTTTCCCTAAGACTTTTCTCAGAGAATCAGTAAGAGAGGTCATTATCTCTACTGTAATCTTCTCAAGATCTTAGTCTTCAATACTATATATCTCAGGAAGATCATTAATAGAAATAGGAAAGAAACTAAAATGTTTGATATTAGAAAAAGGAGGAAAATTCATTTCTAATGAATTCAATGAATTGTGCAATGATATAGGAATCAAAAGATAAGTGTTTACACCTTGCACACCTCAGTACAATGGCATTGCTAAAAGAAGGAATAGATCAAATCATGGATTGTGTAAGGATCCTTATGATAGAAAAGAATGCTGCTATCTAATACTAGAAAGAAGTAATCAACATTGAATTTCATACCTTTAAATAAGTTTAGTTGATGAAGGATTAAAATAAAACACCTTTTGAATTATTGTATGGCTATAAACCTAATGTGTGTTCCTTCAAAGTATTTGGCAGTAAATGTTATGTTTTGAAGGAGTCTAGAAAGGGAATATTTGATGTCAAAAGTAATGAAGACATATTTTTGGGATATTCCAATAAGAGAAAAGCATATAAATTTTTGAATCTATCTACTCATAAAGTTATAGAATGTGCACATGTGAATATTGATGAGTTTGCAGAAAAGAGCATGTAACAAATTAGTAGGGAACCTGAAGACTATAGAAACTTTGTTTACTATGAGCTTGATACTATTCCTAATATTCAAGCAAGTGGGAATTAGTAGTCTTCACCACTTGAGTCCCAAAAATCTCTATTTCAACCCAAGTTGTAGCAATTGCAACCCAAGTCATCAGAACGACTTGAGTTTTAGCAAGAGGAAACTGAGTCACAGTCTGGTGGACCTGGGTCATTGACAATGGGACCTAAGCATGATACAAAAGATCATGGTGAACATAGTGATTTCAGAAAGAAAGAGCCAAACTTTTTGGATATGTCGGAAGGCATCATGCACCCAAAAAAATCATTGGAGATTAGTAAGTTGATGCAATGACAAGGACCAAGTTAAAAGGTACATGTTTGCTTACTAAATTTGAACTAGATCTGTAAAAGATGCATTAGAGAATGAAAGTTGGATTGAAGTGATAAATGAAGAAATTGATCATATTGAAAGGAATAAGACTTTGACTCTTGTTCCAAAACCCAAGGATAAGAATGTAATTGGCACAAAATAGGTATTTAGAAATAAGTTGAATGAGAATGGAGAAGTTTCAAGAAACAAGGCAAGGCTAATTTGCAAGGGCTATGCTCAAGAGGAAGGTAATGACTATAAAAAAAAATAATTTAAAAATTTCTCTTATTTATAGACTTAAAGGTTTTAAAACACTCTGTGCATATGCATCACACAAAGGATTCAAATTATATCAAATGGATTTGAAATAAGCATTCCTAAATGGAATCTTAGAAGAGGAAGTCTACATTGAGAAATCTGAAGGTTTCATTGATCCTAGCAAAAGGGACATGGTTTTCAGACTACATAAAGATTTGTATGGTCTCAAACAAGCCCCTAGATCATGGTATGAGAGGTTACACAAGTATCTCATAAAGATTGGTTTCCAAAGAACTAATGATAACAACACCCTATACATCAAAGAAGGACTAGATAAGAAAATTGTGTTGGCATAAATCTATGTGGATGATACATTGTTTATTGGAAATGATGATTTGTACAAATCATTTTCTAAGGAAATGAGTAAGGAATTTGATATTTCAATGTTTGGACAGATCAAATTCTTTTTTGGCTTGCAAATTCAATAGAAGAAGGATAGTATCTATATTACTCAATCAAAGTACATCAAGGAGATATTGAAGAAGTTCACTGAATGCTATCTTTAGCATGAGATGTCAAAGAGGGAGCTTTTTTTATACATAAGAGAAATTTTATGTCTAATAAAGAGTTTTTTTAATCATATATCAGAGATATTTTTCAATTCAAGAACAAAAGAAAAGTATATTAAGATATATAGAAGAAGATGAATCCTCTCAACAAGGAGCTCAAAAGTACAAAAGGCCTAGATGTAGTCATTGTGGAAAAATGGTTCATACATAAAACAAGTGTTGGAGCAATGGTAAATTAAAGTTCAGTGGACATAGAGCAAGTGAATGCACAAAGAATCTAAGTTTGAAGGAAAGTCACTACTATGGTGAGTTTGGACACATTGCAAAAAATTGCATAAAACATCACATAAGGAAGAGATACACTACAAAGACATGTTTTGTATGTAAATAACTTGGACATCTTTCCAAGAACTATATGAAAAGAGGAAGAGTTGAAGATGAAAAGAAAGCTAGGGCTGACAATATCATGAAAAAAATGAGATAGCAATGGGTAAGGAAATCTCCTAACGATGCAAATTAGAGTATAGTGTTGACACCCCAGTCAATGAGTTGGGTGTCTCAACCATTTCAATATAGTTATGTATGGATATTACTAGAACTATGATTTGTATAGGATATCTAGCATCATTTCCAATCGATGAGAAGAAGATTCATATCACCATTCAAGATGCAGAAGGATCACTAAGTGAAGATGAAAGCTGGAAACCTTACTGAGCAAGGTCGGGTTGCAAGACCTTACTGAGTAAGGTCGGGATGCATAATCTTACAAATATTTGGAAGTAGATGTCAATTTGGTGACTCTATCGAGCACCAAGTTCAAATTCAGTGGTGTTAAATTTACTAAGTTTGAAGTTCTCTCTAAGTTGGTAGTTCCTACTAAGTTAAGAGACCTTACCAAGTTGAAGTTGTCTTACGAGCATTGAAGACTAAACCAAGTGGAGAACAACCTGTCACCAAGTAAATATTTCTATGAAGCATTAATGGAAATCTTAAAGACAAAATTTTGTTAAAAGGAGGAAATTGATCAAATCATTTCATCACAAATTTGTAGAGCTAAGAAAGAAGAGCAATTTCAGAGCCCCCGAGAAATTTGAAGCAATAGTTGTTGAAGTTTAATTCTATGTTCAAATGTTAATTGAATGAATGGAATCTTCTAGCAGCAACGTGAAAAAGGGTTTGGAGATGTTGATTCAAGGAGTTGATTGCAAGGCTCTTGCATTCAAATTGAGTCCAGCAGTTATAGAAGCACTTGACCCTATCGGTGCACAATCATAGATTCCTACAAAGGAACTACTTATTCATCATATCTGGTTATTTTACCACTATTCAATTTAAGAATTAGGAATCCTATAAATGAACCAAGCATTCAATGAGTTGTGTGTGGATGGTGTTTTGAAACCCAAGCACAAGCATCTAGAGATGAAGGGTTTAATGTATATTCTACATACGTAGAGGGATTTCCAAGAGAAATGGATTAGGTTCATCCTAAGTCAAGTCCATGACATGCATTTTTGCTTGGATAACCCAATTTTGATAATGAAGATGATGATACATGTAGAATTACCAGGTTGTCGATGTTGAACAAGGTGAAGACTACAAAAACCCTAGGTCAGGTTGAACTGACTAAGAGGACTCTTATCAAGTGGGATGGTAGAAGCATGAAGTTGAATAGAGTAACTAACATGGAAATTAAGTTTGTCATCCATGTTATTATGCGCAAGATATAGATCTCAAGCCATCTGAACAGCATTTCCTATGAAGCTTAATTTGGCTTACAAGGTGCTGAAGAATAACCTATCCTTCAACCTTGTCAAGCTATAGTTGAGCCAATTCAGCAAGAACATGGAAAGCATCTGAGTCTCAAAGAATAATCCATGTAACTTTAGTTCTCTATTGACTTGTTTATTTTTCTATGTGCAAGAGTTTTTCCCTTCAAAATGAACTGTGGTGTAGAGGAAGGATACACCATTGTTATATTAGATAAATGAATTTATAGAAAATATGGGAGAAGATTTTGAAATTATAATGGATAACTATTTTGAGTCCTTCAAAGAGAAAATACAAGGTAGATTCAAGATACCAAGGAATTTGGTAGAGGGTTATGACAAGGATGTTTTTTTCTTGTTGACTATGAAAAGGTTCATATCCAAGAAGTCAAACCTATAGTTGCATGGGTCAAAATATGACGTTAATATTAATGATACTAAAGACATAATTGAGGCTCTCTTGAATGATCCAGTAGATCACAAGGCTTCATATTTTGGAACCTATGAGGAAGAAAAGATTGGAATTAAACTAGAAATTAAGATTCCCCAAGTAGTGAAGAGATGAAGGAAGAAAGTGGAGAAGATTCTTAAGGCCACAAATCTTCTAGTTCCCCTCTCTTAATAACTAAAGCATGAGGAGATGAGCTTGATGAAGAAGAAGGAGAGGAAGATCAGGCAAAGGAAGAAGAATCTAAAGAGAAGGAGCCTCCTAAGAATAAAGGGAAGTTCATTATAACCAAACCTGCAAAATCATCCCCTATTTTTTTCATCAGAATAGCAGAAAAATCTAGGAAGAAAATAAAGCTTAGAAAGGATGAACATGAAGCTGAATAGATAATATTTTAGAAGATTTCCCCTACCTTTGTAGAAAGATTTAAAATATTAGAAGAAGGATGGGGCATGGCATTTTTCAAGTATCTTAGGTATGAAATTTGGAGCACAAAGGAGAAAACAAATAGAGAATACCCTAGTGGCAAAAATGGAAAATTGGAAATACTCTCCTGATGAGTTGAAAGCACAAGTTCTTGATGTAATTCTGAAGACAATTGTACTGGTATGAGAAAATGTAGTGATAAGGAAGTAAAAAAATCATTCAAGGAGAATGAAACAAAGTTGACACCAAAATTCAATGCATTATTGATCCTATCAAAAGATATTGAGTTAGTTGTGAAGTCCAACACCACAACATGGAAAAATATCTATGGGCTACAAAAGCCTAGTGATTAGGTTGTGCAAATTGATGATGAAAGAGGTATTGAAAAAGATGATGAAGAAATTGATGATATTGAAAATATCAAAGGAAATGATTCTGAAGGATAAGAGGATCAACAAGCTATAGGAGGTGATCTTCCTGAGATACAAAGTATTTAAGACTTGGATCATAAGAAGATTACAGTAGAGGTAATGGCCTCTCTTCCTAATTCTCTGAGTAAAGCCTTAATCTAACTAATCCAGGGGGATATTTTCATCAAAATTGAAGTATCTCCAAAACTCCAACAATTAGCATCAAGTTAAAGTTCTTGGAATTCTAAATCCAAAGCAATTTGAATAGACAAAAATGAAGTCCATATGCAAAAGTTATGGACAATCAAAGGTTGGTCAAACTAAGAACAAAGGTCATCAAAAAGGTGAAAAAATAATCATCTCCAAAGTGGTCAACAATGGATTTCAAAATAAAGAGCTTGTTGAGAGCTTTCTAACAGTATTTGTTTCATTAAAAAAGGAGCTTGTACGTGGAAGTTATGACATTTTAAAGTTTGGAGTAAGAGATTAATATGGATTATGTCATCGTGACATCAGCAGAGTGAAAACAAGATTAAAAAAAAATAGTTCATGGTCGGATTTTAACTCATGACCATTTACCTCCAAAACTCATTGAATTATATGGGCGGGAATTTATATTTAAATGTTATCTAATGCCAATTTTGAATAAGGAAGGTTGCACTGCCAGTGGGGTTGGAACTGTTGACCGACGACACACCATAAAAGACAGTTGATCGTTGCGCCATTTGGGTGCCTGATAATTTATGTGCATGATATCATATTTAAACTTAGTAGTATTCTGCCTAACCTCAGTAAAATAAGGTTATTATTTATTTTTTACCCCAAAATTGACATGGAGACAAATTTGTCAAAAATGGCTAAAAGTTTATTCCAAGAGGGGAATTAATTAAAGGGTTATTTTTGTAAAATTTTGTTATAGCCTTATTTTGGCTAATTTCATGTATAAAAAGGGGTTAGGAGGCTCCTATATTCATTCAAGAAAAAGGAGAGAACGTCCAAGTGCTGAGAGTAAAGGAGATTTTTGAAGTGCTCATTCTTGTACTTTGAAATAGCGTGATGTTGTTGTACTTCAAAGGAGTGACTTTGTAAACATTTGTACTTAATTTTTGGAGATAATCAAATTGGTCCCCCTATTGGAGCAGGACCCAGAGACGTAGTCCATATAGATGAACTCTGAGATCAAATTATTTGCATCTTCTTTCTCTCAATTTCTCTTTTATCAGCTTAATCTTATTGTTCTCTTATTTCATTTACATTAATTTGATTCATTAAAGGTTTTTAATTAATTCTATGTAATCAGTTAGCATTCCTCTGTAATAGTCCTAGATCCTAATCAGATCACTAACCCAGCTTAGAGAAGGCTTCTACCAAGTTGGTTGAGGTAAAAACTACATCACCAAGCACCCAACCAATATTTTGAGCAGCATTGTTGAGTGCTACAATGAGTGAATTTTCTATTACTTCATCTACCAAGCAGTAGGTTCTAATCATTCCAGTATCAAGACTCACCAAGCTAAAACAAGGTATTTCAATCATTCTTATTGTTAGTATTGTTACTCCATTCATCTTTTGTTGTTTCTATTATTTCAACTACTTTTTCTATACCAAATATATCCATAATAAAGGCAAAGATGGTTGAGGTTAAGGCTCAACCAAGCATAGAAGTTTAGAGAAAAGGAAAAGAAATTGGTCCTTCCACTATTTTAATAGAAAAAGTTAAAGAAGAAGAAACTAATTTAAATGAGGAAATTTTTATTCCAAATTGGGATACCTCTAACCTCACTCCTAAATAAATGGATACTCTAGGTGAGCTATAGAAAATAAGGGTTAAATAGAAAAAGCTCAAAGAAGAAAGGAAAAAAGAAAACTCAAGTGCTTGAGGATATAAAAGGAATATTCATTAATGTACTAAGTATTGAGGTTGTTGAGAAGTAACCAATTTTGGATCAATTTTTTGAAGTTGTTTGCAAGTATAATGGGGAGCTTAATGGGCAAGATAAACTTCTATAGAGGGTAGAAAGAAGGTTTGAAAACAAAGTCTTGGAGGAAGTAGCACAATAGATACCTATTGACCAAGTAGAATTATATATTATTTCTACTATACTTGAAGTATATGTAAATAATGGTGTTTCTCTATTTGTAAATCTAAGTGATGTATCTAATTTTTCTAAGGAAATAAAGGATAAACTATCCAATATAGATGAGAACATGAAGAAAGTGCCCATCAATTGTCACTTGATCCTAGTTGTAGCTCTATACATTTTGTGATGATCATGTACTTGTCAAATCTTTAGGAAAAATTATTAAGAGAAGAAGCCAAGATAAGGGCCAAACTTTAAGATATTCAAGGCATGGTCCTTCCAACATGGATTCAATGAAAAAATATGTTGTGCATGCAAAGAAATTGGTCCATCATAATAATTTCTCCATAGTTGATCATATGATGGAACTTTCAGCAAAAGTGTTGATAGCCTTGCATGCATCAAAGGTATTACAAGAAAATTGGGACAAGACAATGAAAATCATTTTGAAGGTACAAAGTGATTTCTTGTCACATTTTGGTATTCAATTGTAAATAATTTGCACCTTTGGAATTTATGTAAAAAAGGGGGAGATTAAATATTATTGATAAAGGGGGAGAGTATTATCATACTCCAAATGTATGCCTAGGGGAGAGATATATGTATAGGGGAGTTCTAATAAGAAAGGAAAAAAATGTATGGATAGTACAAAATATGTTTACAAAAGAATTTTTTTTAAATCAAAAAATAGAGTAAGAAGTTACTGAGCAACAACTGTAGAAGCAGTCAAAATTGAGTTGAAGACCCAGATTGTGGACAGAAGGAGTTTTCACTTGTATTTTGAGCATTGATATTTTTATGATAAGTCTTTTTTTCACTAATTCCAAAGTGGGAGATTGTTCGTCTTATGGTCAAATCATTTGTCTATTAGTGACTTAACACTTAGTAATTTAGTTTCATTACTACCAAACTCTATAGCTGCTATGGAGCTTACCATACTTCTAGTAGTTTTAACAAAGTGTTTTAGTTGCTACCAAGCTATTCAATTAGACTACAATTCATGACAGGAATCATAGTATATGTCGAGCATTTGAGATAGAGTATAGTGTTAACCGAGCTCTACAGTGTCTACCAAACTCATAATGTTGACAAAGTTAATTTAGTGTTGATTTATCCATATAGTGCCAACCGAGTATTTTTGTATCTACCAAGTTTCTCAGTGTCCACCAAGTCATACAGTGTGAACTGAGTTCCTACTACTCGAAGTGATCATTATGGACCAAGCTTTGATGCCAACTGAGTGTTAGAGTCTTCCAAGTATTTACAGTATTTTCTGAGTGTCAAAACATCATCAAGTTTTCTTCTGAACCTAAGTTATAGCAGTGGGCTAACTTGGTAAATTAAAGGATAAATTATATTGGTTCCGAATTCACCCCCACCCTTAGTCACCTAGTCTATACTACTTTTCAAACAAAATTATACTATATTACATTATAATATTATATTTTATATTTTAATATAAGATATTCTATTACATTATATTATATTATAATATAATATTAATCACATAATATAATATCAATTCTATTCTACTCTATTCTATTCTACTATAAAATAAATTATATGATACAACATATATCCCTCGGGGTCATAGGATCCTTAGGGACATATTGTAGTTGATTGTATGGGTTTAAGGTTTATAGTTTAGGACATATGTTATATTGATAGTGTTGATCAAAATGGGTCATGGGTGCACCTATGACCCCTTTTGACACATTTGATAACAACATAGGTTCTCAGGGTCCTATGACCCCTAGGGACATATGTTGTATTGATTTTATGGGTAGAAAGGGGTCATCAATTTACCTATGACCCATTTTGACACATTCACTAATAACATATGTTCTTGAGATCCTAGGACCCCTAGGGACATATGTTGTATTGATTGTATGGGTGGAAAGGGTCCATAGATTCACTTATGATCCCTTTCGATGCATTTGCTGATAAAATATGTCCCTAAGGTCCTACGACCCCTAGGGACATATGTTGTATTGATTGTATGGGTTGAAAAGGGCCATAGGTTCACCTATGACCCTTTTCAACACATTTTCTAACAACATATGTCCCCAGGGTCTTAGGACCCCTAAGGACATATGTTGTATTGATTGTATGTTCATGTATGGGTTGAAAGGGGTCATAGGTTCACCTATAACCCCTTTCCATGCATTAAATGACAACATATGTCCCTGAGGTCATGTGAGCCCTATGGATAAAAGTTGTATTGATTATATGGGCTTGAAAAGGGCCATAGGTTGACCTATGACCCCTTTTGATGCATTCACTGACAACATATGTCCTCAAGGTCTTAGGACTGCTAAGGATATATGTTGTATTGATTGTATGTTCACATAAGCATCAAAAGGGGTCATAGGTTCATCTATGACCATTTTTTATGCATTTGATGACAACATATGTCCTTGGGGTCCTAGGACTCATAGGAACATATGTTGTATTGATTGTATGTTCATGTATGGGTTAAAAGGGGTCACAGGTGAACCTATGACCCTTATTGATACATTTATTGACAACATATGTCCCTCGAGTCTTAGGACCCTTAGGGAAATATATTGTATTCATCATACATTCATGTATGGATCAAAAGGGGTCATACGTTTACCTATGACCCTTTTCAACACATTTGATGACAACATATATCTATGGGGTTCTAAGACCCCTAGGGGCATATGTTTTATTGATTGTTTGTTCATGTATGGGTCAAAAGGTGAACCTATGACCCCTTTCAATGCATTCATTGACAACATATGTCCTTAGGGTTCTAGGAACCCTTGGGACATATGTTGTATTGATTATATGTGTCAAAAGGGGTCATAGGCTTTTGATGCATTCGCTAATAATATATGTCCCCAAGGTCTTGGGACCCCTATAGACATATGTTGTATTGATTGTATGGGTTAAAAGGGACCATAGGTTCACTTATGACCCCTTTCAACACATACAATCAATAAAACATATGTCCCTAGTGGTCTTAGGACCCCTGTGGACATATATTGTCATTGAATGGGTCAAAAGAGGCACCTATGACCCCTTTTAATGCATTCGCTGACAACATATGTCCTCGAGGTCCTAGGACCGCTAAGCACATATGTTCAATGACAACATATGTCCTGAAGGTCCTATGACCCCTAGGGACATATGTTTAATTGATCATATGTTTACGTATGGGTTGAAAGGTGTCATAGGTTCATGTATGACTCCTTTCAAGGAAGTCACTAACAACATATGTCCTCAAGGTCCTAGGAGCCCTAGGGACATATGTTATATTGATTTTATGGGTCAAAATGGGCCATAAGTTCACTTATGATCCCTTTCAATGCATTCATTGACAATATATGTCCTCAGGGTCATAGGAGCCCTAAGGACATTTGTTGTCAACAAATGTGTCAAAAGGGGTCATAGATTCACCTACGACCCCTTTCAATTCATTCAATGACAACATATGTCCTTGGGGTCCTAGGAACCCTAGGGCCATATGTTGTATTGATTATATGGGTCAAAAGGGGCCATAGGTGAACCTATGATGCCTTTTGATTCATCCACTAATAACATATATCCCTGGGGTCCTATGACCCCTAGAGACATATGTTGTATTGATTATATGGATAGAAAGGGGCCATAGGTGAACCAATGACCCCTTTTGACACATATAATCAATACAACATATTTCCTTGGGGGTCTTAGGACCCCTATGGACATATGTTATTAATCAATGGATTGAAAGGGACCATAGGTTCACATATGACACCTTTCGATGCATTCATTGACAAAATATATCATTGAGGTCCTAAGACCCCAAAGGAAATATGTTGTATTGATTGTATGTTCATGTATGGGTCAAAAGGGGTCATACGTAAACCTATGATCCCTTTCAACACATTTGATGATGGCATATGTCCTCAAGGTCCTAGGACCCCTAGGGACAATTGTTGTATTGATCGTATGTTCATGTATGGGTTGAAAGGGGTCATAGGTTCACCTATGATCCCTTTCAATGTATTCAATAACAACATATATCCTTAGGGTCATGGGACCCCTAAGGACATATGTTATATTGATTGTATGGGTTGAAATAGGCCATAAGTTCACCTATGACCTCTTTTGACAAATTCACTAACAACATATATCCCCGAGGTCCTAGGACCCCTAGGGACATATGGTGTATTGATCATAAATATTGAACCATAATATTAAACATGAAACCCTTATTTCTTAACCATAATCCTAAATTCAAAACATTAATCCAAACTTATAAACCCTAAATTATTTAATCTATATTTTAAATAATAACCCTAAATAGTAAATCCAAAGTGTAAATGCTAACATCTAATTCTAAAAATTAAGCTATAATTCTAAATACTTAGCTATAATAATTAATCATGAATGTTAAACCCTAATATTGAATCCCAACCCTTATCATAAGTTCTAAGTTAACCTAAATCCTAACAAAAACTACAAGCAATGGTAAGGAAAATTATAAATGCTAAACCCTACTCTAAAATGCTATATCTTGATTATATATGTTAAAATGCAACACAAAACCTTAAACCCTAAACCTTTATCCTAAATACTAATCCCTAATCTTAAATTTTATAATCTAACTCTAAATCCTAATCCTAAACATAATATTAACTATAATGTGAACACATATCCTAGTCTAAACCTAAAATATTTAATCCTGAATGATAAAGAATAATTGTAAGTATTAAACTATAATCCTAAATAATAATGAGGACCTTTTTTCAAAACACCTCATGTGGATCATGGAGGGGGTAATGAGGACCATTCATCAACTTTCAATCTCAACCCTCCATTTTCCCTTTTATTTCTAAATACATTTGATGGGAAATATCAAGTACCCAATATTTTACTAATAAACTTTTTTAAAAATTGGCTCCAATCCCCTTACTCGAGACATGCAAAAAACTAATCCCTTTTCTATGAGGTTTAAGGATTTTGCAAGTGAAACATAAAATTTGGGGCCCAAAATTTCAAAAAGTGGTTTGATCATTTGGTTTGGTGTCCTAAGATTGTTGACAATATGGGGAGTAGTAGTAGGTGAAATTCTAAATGGAGGAGGAAGGTGGTGAACAAAGAAATCAAAGAATATAGGGAAAAAGATAGCAAATATCATTGTAGAAAGATACAAGGTATGTTGAACATCAATGAGGTCGAGCCTGTAATAGTAGTTCATAGTAAAAATGATGTTGAATTTGATCATATGGTTCAACTTGATGTTGTGAATGACAATGTACTAATTGAAGAGGAAAATGTAGAGCTTTAGAGAGAAAATATAATAATCGAGAATGATATTAATAATGTTGCAAATGAACCTTACATGTCTCCTTATTATAATAAAAATAAGGTTCCTTGTAATGAAGAGAGACAAACATCTGACCCTAAACCTAATAGAACACCAAAATGGTTATTAAAGAATGATGAGAACATTTAGAGCACATTGGAAGGGAAAAGATCACATAGAACAATTTAGTTGTGGGCTTTAAGACTATATGAATAGTTTTTTGGGAACAAGACATTGGTGGAGCAATGCCAACTTTTTATGCAATTGTTAAGGATGGAAAAATTAAGACCTATGCTATCAAAAATGAAAATTTGTGTGAACAAGAAAATGTAGAGAAATACCATTATTTTGAAGAATCTTTTCAATGCTATCAATAACATAGGACAAAAGAGTAGGTAAAAGGACAAGACAACTACTTGTAGGGTTATTACAACTTCCATGATAACTCATCATTTGAGAAAAGAAATATTTATTAGATAAACTTGTGTTGACTTAAACATAAGTCGTATGAGTTTTAGTAGAACACTTAAAAGAAGAAAGACTCTTGACGATACTCTTCAAAATAATACATGGTGTTATTGTGGAAACTTCCACGTTGTGATAAAAAACTAACAGAGGGTGTGAAGGAAAAAATTGCACAATTTTGGCACTCTAGCTCAAGAGTGCACCATTTTTGAAGGATGTTTTGAAGTCGAGAATTGGTGATGAAGATCGTACCCTGCATCCAAAACATTATTTGGAGGTAAGTCAAACAATGTTGTTCAAACATTTTTGAGACTAATCCAACTTTACATATATCACAAAGGGATTTTGAATCAATGAAGCCATTTTATTGTGTGCCTCTTAAGATTTCAAATACATGTTTTTTTCAAATATCATGTGGATTTTTCTATGCACTATGAAGTACTATGCTCTATTTGTTCTTCTTTGCATACTAATGAAATTTTGGAAATTTGCGGTACTACTTTCCTTCCAAAATCATCAAGATCATTTAGATCAATTCTTATGTCCTAGAGATGATGGTTGTTTCTTTTATAGAAATGATTACTTAAATGAGGAGTGCTTATAGTGTGGTGGTTTATCAAAAATTTTGACATGTTTACATGAAGGGTATGAAAAAGGTATTGGAAAGACATTAGTTTCAAAGAATTTTTATGAAACAGTGAAATACACATTGAAGAATGGAGGTGAAGACTCTAGATGTGAGTTGGTTGAAAAAAAAATGAGTGTGGTTGATTTTATTTCAAATTTCAAGGAAAATCATTTTTACAAGTATGCAAGGAATAGTCATAGGTCTCAGTGGTTGGATCAAAAATTTAGAATGTGTAATGATACTTTCCCCATTGGTACTATTATATTAGTTATTGACTTTGCAAAGAACTATACATTACAAACCCAAAATGAGACACAATTTGAATATTAAACCTCCATTCAAATTGCTATTTTTCTCCACATAACATATAGACATGCCCTTGATAGTATGGAAGATAATTAGAGAGTACCACTTTTATATGTGCAATGATAGATCTCACTCTCACTAGTTTGTCCAATATTATTTCAAGAATTATTTTGAGTTTCTATGAGAACATGATATTTATATGGATAGGCATCTCATTTGGTTAGATAGTTGTATAGGTCAATTCAAGAATGCTCACATGTTTTATTGGTTATGTACAATTCATGTAAAGATGAATGTGTTGGCATTATAGTGTATTTGTCATTAGTGACAACACTTATCCGATTCTGAATTATTATCGAGTTCATCACTCAGTCTATAGTGTATACCAAGCATTCAGTGGTTTCCTTGTAGGTTCATCACTTAAGTAGCTCATACCAAGCATTCCTAAAGCTACCGAGTGAGTGTGCAGTCCAGTAGTTCATACCAAGCATTCCTGAAGGTATCAAGTGAGTGTGCAATTTAGCAGTTCATACCGAGCATTCATGAAGCTACTGAGTGAGTGTACAGCCCAGCAATATCTACCAAGCATATAGTGTTCACCAAGTTTCACAATGTCTACTAAGTCATTAGTTTACATGATGGAAGCTAGTGTTTATCGAGTGATGGAAGTATAGTGTTTACCGAGTGAAAACAAGGTAAACGAAGGATTCAATTTTTATTGAGTGATACTATATCTACTGAGTCTCCAATGGTTGCCGAGTTCCAAACTATGGTGTGTGATTAGTATGGACTGAGCTTCTACTTCTACCAAGTGCATGACGATGCCAAGTAATGCAGTGGATGTCAAGTATCAGAAAGTTACCAAGTCAGCTTGAAGAACCTGAGTTTTCTATTGTTTGGCCGACTCAGTAATATTTTGTTCACTTGTGTTTTGGTCGACCTTGCAATTATAATTATTGGAATGGTATATATGTAATTTATTATATCATTTTCAATGAATGAATATGTTAAGGAATGGACATGTAATGTTTTAAGAAGAATAAAAGTGAATCAGTAGCAGAGTAGAGTATTAAGCAAGGTCTACAAGGAGCAGTAAAGATTCATCAGTCACAAGTGGTGATCTGTACTTCAAGGATCTAATTAGCAATCAAGTTGTAAGTAGATCCACTATTTCATCCTAATAGGTGAATCAATTTTGTAAATCCTTTAACAAGGTAGACTTAACAGTCTTTGTATAAATCTCCTAACAGAGTGCATACTCCATTGTATGTTTGTAAATCCACTAACAAGGTGGATCTAGCAGTCTAAATTTCTCTTAACAGGGTAGATCATCAGAAGTGATCAATGTAAGCCCTAATAGGCTAACGTCATACTACAGTAACAAACTTTTGTGGGTATCATCCCCACCCTAGTTTTACTTTCTATTTGGAAGGTTTTTGGGTCACCAAAATTCTGTGGTCGTGTGTTAAAAATGTTTATCTTTCTCATGCATACAGTAGATTAGATGAATGAATGATGAATGGATCAAGAGTTGAATTGATTTAAAGTTCTTGAAGTTACTAATTCACCCCTCCCCTCTTAGTAACCTAGTTAGTCTTGATTATTTCCAACAGAATGTACCTCATATTTGGAGCTTTTTTGAGTCTGGAAATTGGAAAGGGGATCATGATGGAGTGGGGGCATGTGTGAAGAGAGCTCCAGTGAAGAAGAAAATAAATATTTTACCAACAAGACTTCTTGATGCTCGTACCATAGTTGATCTATGTACTTTTTCATTATCACAAGGGGGAACTCTTATTCCATAGTGCATAGGTTCTTTTGTTTGGTTGAGGTGGGATCATTAGTTGATAGATTAGATTATGCTACAGTTAGATATTCTTAAAAGATGCATTCATTCCATGGCTCTAATTGTTTTTAGTGTGATTATGATAAGTGTAATTTGAGTGAATGGGTGGATACATGGAATTTACATTATCTTACTCCATTATCTCTCATGTCATTTATTAGAAATGATGACATGGATAGTCCTGTTGACCATAACCATCTATCAAATCTTCTTCAACCAGAACAAGTCTTTGCATTGGTTACACCACAAGGATATGATGAGAAATATGATTATTGGTTAGCACATTGTATAAGAGGTAAAAAAAATATTGTATAACCAATTATAGATGATGATGGATTCACATATCCTAGTGGTTCATTTGTTATTGTTGGAATATGGTTGTGAACATATATACATAGAAAGAATGGAATTCCTATATTTGAAGAGTATTAGAAGCACAAAAAAATTCTCATACATTCACATCTTATTATATCAATGGATGTGAAGTTGTTGAAACATCAAGGAAGACCAAAAGTAAAAGAATTTTTTACTATTAGTAATGTTGATCATAAAGCCCTATTGGAGACCCTCAAATAGAGAGATGGCCCTTTGGGAACACTTCACTAGGTAATACTAAGTCATGAAAAGGTTTCAACTATTAATTATATGCTTTAAATTTAGTTTCATATGTTAATTATATGTTTATACTTGTACTTAATATTAAATGCACACAATACTAACATTTTCCATGATATTAAATTGTAGGCATCTTCAATAGTAGTAGTGCATAAAGATAGAAACAATTTTAAGAAGCAAAAGAAAGTCAATTCTATGATAGGTTAGTCTCTATGTTTTTTGGTTTTTGTGTCCATGTAATATGGTTCTATCAATGATATACACAAGGAATTTTGTATGCACAACAATGAACATTACATATCTTTTGATCCATATAAATAACTTTGTATGGAAAATCATATTTATATCATTTAGTTGTAGCTATGATAAAACACTTGAAATAGTAGAAATATAAACTCATTGATTTATTATGTCTTTTCATAAGCTTCACTAATTTGTGCTTTTATATTAAATATATTAACAGTAAATTCACTTGTAATTGTTCTAACAATGGAGATCCTAAATTCTCTAAATGCATTTGGAGATTGATCTTCCAAGGGCCATAACTCAAAGCTTAGAGGGGTTGTCAGTGAAATGTCAAATTCTATAGGTAAGTAATGTTGAGGTCTACAATAACCTCTCTCATTTTGGAGATATCATGTTTGGTTTGAATTTTTCATAGCTATCTCGCCTAAAGACAAAACTTGTAGTGTGCCTCATTCATTGATCCACCACTACGTAACTTTGAAACTATTGTTTCTAACATTGAATCTTTAGCTCTATTAGCTTTGGATGCATGGGTGAACCCTAGTGACACCCTTCTACTAACCATAGAGAGCCTACAACATTCATGGCCACCCTATACCAAATTATCTCAAAGATTCTCTAAGTACATTTGAAGATCGATCTTCTGAGGATTGTAACTTAGAGCTCATGGGGGCTATTGGAAAATATTGAATTATAAATGATGGTCATGTTGAGCTCTGTAATAACCTCTCTCATTATTGAGAGATAACATTCCATTCAAATTTGGATGCCGAAACTTGTAGTGTGCCTCAATTCATTAATGCATCACTACATAACTTTAAAATAGTTGATCCTGGTATCAAAGCATTAGCTCTGTTAGCTTTGAATGAGAAGGTGAACACTAGTGACACCCTTGTTCTAACCATAGAGAGCCCACAATGTTTGCAGCCACTCCATAATGAAGTGTCTCTAAGATGCTCTAAGTGTGTTTGGAGATCAATCTTCCAAGGGTTGTAAAACAGAGCTCATTAGGGCTATCAGTGAAATGTCAAATGCTATAAGGAATTTATGTCAAGTTATATAATAACCTTTCTAAATTTTAGGAGATCACATTCAGTTTGGATTTGACACATCGATCTTGCCCAATGCCAAAACTTGTACTATGCCTCGACTCATTGGTTCATCACAACATAACTTTGAAATCATTGATCTTGGCATCAAATAATCATCTGTGTTAGCTCCATATGGATGAGTAAACCCTAGGTAGACCCTTTTTTTGACCAAGGATAACCTACAACGTTCATGGACACCATGTACCAAAGTGTCACTAAGATGCTCTAAGTGCATTAGAAGATCAATCTTCTGAGGGTCGTAACTCGAAGCTCAGGGGGGCTATCATTGAAACATCAAATGATACAAGGAATTGATGTCAAGGTATACAATAACCTCTCTAAGTTTGGAGAGATCAATTTTAGTTTGTGTTTGGCACATTGATCTTGCCCGATGCCAAAACTTGTAGTGTTCCTCAATTTATCTGTGTAGCACTACATAACTTTGAAATAGCTAATCCTAGCATCAAATCATTAGCTCTGTTAGCTCTAGATGGGTGGGTGAACCCTAGTAACACCCTTGTTCTAACCATGGAGAGCCTACAAAATTCACAAACATCCCATACCAAAGTGTCTCTAAGATTCTCTAAGTGTGTTTGGAGATCAATCATCTGAGGGTCATAACTTGGAGCTTGTGTGGGCTATTAGTGAAATTTTTAATGCTACAAGATGGTGATGTTTAGGTGTAGAATATACTCTCTTAGTTTGGAGAGATTAGATTCATTTTGGATTTGGCATAAAGATCTTGCTTGATGCCAAAACTTGCAGTGTGCCTCAATTTCTTGGTGCATCACTATGTAACTTTGAAATAGTTGATCCTGGCATTGAATCATCAACTCCATTATCTTTGAGTGGGTGGGTGAAATGACACCCTTATTTCAACTATACATTTCCTACAACGTTTGTGGCCACCTTGTTCTGAAGTGTCTCTAAGGTGCTATAAGTGCATTTAGAGATTGATCTTATAAGGGTCATAAATTGGAGCTAGTGGGGGCTATCAATGAACCATAAAATTCTATAGGGTGGTGTTGTTGCAATAACCTCTGTCGATTTAGAAAGATCACATTCAATTTGGATTTGACACAATGTTCTTGCTTGATGCAAAAATTGTTAGTGTGTCTTAATTAATTAGTGCATCACTATGTAACTTTGAAATAGTTGATCCTAGCATTGAATTTAGCTCCAGATGGGTGGGTGAACCACAGAGAGACCCTTATTCCAACAACAGAGAACCTACAACATCTGTGGCCACTTCGTACCAAAGTGTCTCTAAGATGATCTAAGTGCATTTGAAGATTAATATTTTGAGGGTCATAACTTAGAGCTTGTAGGGGCTATCAATGAAAATTTGAATGTTATAGTGTGATGATTTCAAGGTCTACAATAAGCTCTCTCAACTCAGAGAGATTAGATTTTGTTTGGATTTGGCACAATGATCTTGTAGTATGTCAAAACTTGTAGTGTGCCTCAGGTCATTGCTGCATCACTGAATAACTTTGAAACCACTTATCATGGCATCAAATCATCAAATCTATTAGCTCTGGATGGGTAGGTGAACACTAGTGACACCCTTTTCCCAACACAGAGGGCCTACAAAGTTCACAGCCACCCCATACCAAAGTGTCTCTAAGATTGTTGTGATGTGGAGCCTAATTAGAATCAGATTTTTTTCAACATGGCTTCCCTCTACATTATTTCTATGGGGGTTTGGGGGCAACTCTCCCAAGATGGGGTCCTAGGGGAGCACACAAAGTGCACTCCCTATCGCAGTATAGGGTATGGTTGAGGGGTAATGCCCCCGCGGGGGTTTTCGAAGCCAAAAATGACCTTATATTGTAAAATGTGTTGGATAATATTTTTCTATTATTTCTAGCCCTAATTTTGTAAGCAGAAAAATTTGTATCAAAAGGCTTAGAGTTAGGGATTTTCATAATGTGTGATACAAAAATTGGTTCTTACAGTGTTATTGAGTTATAAAGGATTACAGATCGTAATCAAGTTGTAATCACTAGATCATAATAATATTGGACTTCTTGTTGGTGGATGTAGCCTAGTGATTGGGTGAACCACATTAAATCTTGGTGTCTTGTGTTCTTATTTATGTGATATTCTATTTTTTAGTATTGGTTATATTTGCATGTAACTGTTATTTCTATCTAAGGTTAATCCTAACAAAGATGCTCTAAGTGTGTTTGGAGATTGATCTTCTAAGGATCATAAATCAGAGATTGTGGGGGATATCGATGAAATTTCAAATGGTAAAATATGGTAGTGTTGAGGTATATAATAACCTCTCTCAATTTGGAGAGACTAGATTTCATTTGGATTTGGCACAACAATCTCATCTGATGCCAAAACTTTTAGTGTACCTCAGTTCATTGGTGCATCACGTAACTTTTTAAACACTAATCCTAGCATCAAACCATTAGCTCCATTAGCTCTAGATGGATGGGTGAACCCTGGTGAAACCCTTGTTCTAACCACAGAGAGCCTACAAAATTTGTGGCAACCCATACTGAAGTGTCTCTAAGATGCTCTAGGTGTGTTTGGAGATCAATCTTTTGAGGATCATAAATCAGAGCTCATGGAGGCCATCGGTGAAATGTAAAATGATACAAGATGATTATATTGAGTTCTACAATAACATATCTCAATTTGGAGATATCACATTCCTTTTGGATTTGGCATAGAAATCTTTCCCAATCCCAAAACTTGTAGTGTGTCGCAGTTCATTGGTGCATCACTACATAACTTTGAAACCGTTGATCCTGGTATTGAATTATCAACTCCGTTACCTCCATATGGGTGGGTGAACCCTAGTGACACCCTTCTTTTGAACATGGAGAGCCTACAATGTTCATGTCCACCCCATACCAAAGTGTCTCTAAGATTCTCTAAGTGCATTTGCAAATCGATCTTCTGAGAGTTGTAACTCAGAGCTAGTGGGGGCTATCAGTAAAACATCAAATGTAACAAGGTGGTGATGTTAAGGTCTACAATGATGTATTTTATTTTAGAAAGATCACATTTTTTTTTATTCAACATTGCGATCCCATTCAATGTTAAAACTTGTAGTATGCCTCAACTTATTGGTTCATCATTGCATAACTCTAAAACTGGTGATCTTGGCATTGAATTGTCTACACTGTTAGCTCTAGATGGGCAGGTGAACCCTATAGACACTCCTATTTTGACCATAGAGACCCCATAATTTTTGTGACCACTACATACTAAAGCATCTCATAAGACCAAAGATGGGCTCCTAAGGCCAAATTGACCATGGATTTGGCTAATTGTGGACATCTTGAGGAACTATAAACATCATTTCAAATTAAACATTGCACAAAAAATTGATAGTGAAGATTGATAAAATTTTCTGCACAAATTTGTTCATTTGAATCAAATATAACAAGAAAGATCAAAATGAATGATATTCCATAACTATGAACAATATACATGATCCATGATAAATTGAACAATACTATACTAAATTAATATGTATATCCTTGCGAACATAAATAACAAAAGTATATATCAAAATACATATATCCATAGACAAATTATGCAAATATATATTAAATTTCATGTATCCATAGATAAATTATTATATATCCATATATAAAATATTGTTGATCATTCCAACAAAATGCATATATAATGTAGTAAAATGTAGGAGAATCCCTACAGAAGATGTCCTAGCCCCCAACAAATAACCACATAGCAAAAAAAAAAAATACAAGAAATAAGATCTTATACCAAACACAACTCTTTATTCATAAAATAATTGTTTATATGCAATGTGCTCGACTCTAAGGCCTTATGGGTTACGACCAAATACATTAGTAATTGTGATAGTAATTTTGCAAGATCCCTCAAGATCTGACCCAAACTCTAGTTAGTCTAGACCCACACTATGGTAGAAACCTCCAAGGAGGATCTAAACTTGTTCTCGTAATCCCACTAAGCAATCTCCTTATTACCCAAGTCTTAGCTACTAGCTCTTTTCAAAATTTACCCAAGATCTAGGTGTAAATTGCCTCACATTCAATGCTATGTCCACACACTTAGGAAAAATTTACTCACTCGGCTACTCCATCTTCTCCATGCTAGAACCGACACTCAATAATGACCCACTCCACCAAATCAATGCCTTAAGAATCCACAAGACACCTTTACTCATACCCAACTAAGCCACAAGTCATCCTAGGAATTACAAATTAAATAAACCCTTGCATTAAATGCACATTTAAGGCACAAGTTGGCTTACAAAAAAAATTAAATATGTATAACCAAATTAAATGCCAAGGTTGGCTCACACAAGAAACCAAACATAGACAACTTGGGCAACACAAAAGCTAAGTGTCAAAAACAACCTCTGAGCATCAAAAAAACCACCAAGCATAATTGAGCTCCTTCATTGACTGAGCCACTCTGTCAACATGGAACTTGAACCATGTAGTATAATACAATCTCCCTAGTATATGTCAAGTTTCTTACAAATAGATAATATTGATTCACTGTTAGAAATAGATAATACTGAGAGGGGGTTGAATCAGTATTCTACAAACTTTTACCCATAATTGAATATTGGTAATCACTTTATAACTTGCATATGAAAGTAAACCAACAATGTTGAATAGTAAATATAAGCATGCACATAGAGAACTCATGACACCATTATTTTTTAACTAGGAAAATCTTGGCCAACAAAATGGATGATACCCACTAGATGGTCCACTAAACAATAGGATCCTACTAAGGATATTGACCCTGTTAGGAGTCTATGAAGTACATATAGTGTCTTGAGTCCTTGTTAGAGGACTAGGCCTTGTTAGAAGCCTCAACCCTATTAGGAGTTGCTACAACCTTGTTAAGATTTTCTACAACCCTATTAGGAGTTTCTACAACCCTGTTAGGAGTTATTAAAACAATTACTATGTATGCAAGAAAGGCTCATTGTCGAAACATGCAATTGTACAATTCAATTCCTTCACAAGATAGGTATACATACAATATTTTCTTTACTATTATAACTCACACTTAATCTTATCTTACATTATATTTCACATCACATAAGTTTTGTAGATAATTCTCACAATAGTTTGCATGTCACATCTAATCATGCAACTTCACCATTATCTACGTAAGATAAGATCTTTATTTATGCCTTGCACAATCACAAAACTTTTCACTGTCAACCTTCATGTCTTCACATTCTTGACATAATATAAAATAACTTGTGGGATAATATCCACATATTTGGCTCAACATAAATTAGTAATTATTTCCAAACCAAAATAATTTCTAAAGTCATACAACTCTGTTTATTGCTATGCTCTGTTATGCACTATTAAATACCTACACTATTAATCTTACTATAACTTGTGATGTACTATCTATATGCATATGTGCACTAGAAGACATCATCATGATACTATCATGAAGCTTCCCTTAACTGTGCATAAGATAACTCTCAATGAGCCATCCACTTGCTTAAGATCTGTATTTTGTGTTGCTATAAATTGTCTAACACTTAGAAAATTTTCTATCTTTAAATGCATAAATACAATGTTGAATATATATTGCCATAAATGAAAACCATCAAGACCTCTATCTGACCATATTTCCAACAATATTCCCATTTGGAATTGATGGAAACATTTGGGAAAATTGGCTAAGTCCCAAAATGATGTCAGACATAACGAAAAAATAAATAAAAGTAACTACACAAAAATTGCCTTCAGAACATATCAAGTTATTCATGTTTTGATGGATCATTACATTCCTTATTACTCCTCTACATTGATACATACATAAAAATCTCCCTTACATATACATTTACATCTATAAAAAAATTTCTCTACATAATGCTCCCCCTTTGACATCAATGGCAATGATGCCAAAACTTATATCTCAAAAATTTGTTGACTATTGTTGATCAGCTCATCATTTTGGATATGCAATCTACAAAATCAATCTTTAGTATGTCAAAGTCCTTCTTCCAATTCCCTTTGATATGCTGATGAGTGCACAAAGTGCATAAGATGTCACTTCAACCACACTCAAGTCAGTATAGAAAAATTTGTCATAGGAATTCTTTGTTGTAAGACATTCCTCCAACTGCCTCTACAAAATTACAACCTTGGGTGCCAAATATTCTCTAAGAATAGAGAATCTCTTAATTACCTTCTCTCTATAAAATTCAATGCCTCTAATATCATTGTGAATCTTCTCAATCTCATTCTAAGAATCTTAAATTCTAATCTCTGGTTGTTGCAATCTTGTAGTGATTGTTTGAAGATCACTCATATGGCCTTTGATCATTTCATCAAAATCTGATAAGTAAGTGTAAGACATTGTGAACTATCTATACAAATTCTTACCTTCAAAAATACACTTTATTAGTTCCTTGATATTTCCATCAAGTGCCTTCAAATCATTGCACACATTGGAGCACACTGTGTTGAATAGGGTTGCATCATTATTTGTTTGTACTTGCATTGTTGCTACTTCAGCTAAAGTTGTAAAATCCTCATCAAAGGTTTTCATGAACTCTTTTTCCTTGTCCTACAAGTCTAGATTTGTTATATTTATGGAAAATATCTTCTACATGTGCTCTAAGACTTTAGCAAGAGTCTTCTCCAAAGACTTAATAGTTCTATTATTCTTGAATAACTTTCTCAAGGCACCCATTAGTTCTTTTTGGTCTTCATCATTAGATGGGATAGATACTGCTACTGATATTCTAGTTGCTTATAATACTAAAGGTATAGTAGCCTTTATCCATTGTTCCTATTCTTTCTTCTTTTCCTTGTCCTCTTTCTTTGCATCTTATTCTTTCTTCTTCTTTTCCTCTTCTTCTTTTCTCTTGTTTTCTTCTGCTTCTTTTCTTTTCCTCTTTTCTTGTTCTTCCTTCTTCTTTTTCTCTTCTTCCTCATCATTATAACTAGTATAAGCAATGACATTGCTCATATTGTCAACAATATTTGCTCCATACCCTACAAATGGGTTCTCCCTTGCATCCATAGTTATGTGAATACTATCCACTTGCATGAATTAAATACTAATAACAATGTGAGGTGGTGATAGTGCCTGTTGTGTCTCCTCTACTTCTTCCTCTTCCTTGGAAGGTGTATGGACTTCCACATATACTAGACTATCAACTTTTGTCTATGCACTCACCTTAGGTAACAAGGTTATATACTTTACTATAGCCTCTTATGATTCTTGCCTAACCTCCTCATAATTGCCTACCATTAGAAGAATTTCTCTTCTTTTTTTCCTTAGCAAGGGCTCAATACCCTTCAAGATTTTGTCAGATTCTTCTTTTGATCCAATATCACATAACTTATTTAGTGATGCAATTATCATATTCAAATCTTCTTCTACTACTCTTCTCTTTCTATTAATTAACCTATTATATAGGTCTTCAAGAATTTTATTCTGAATACTTTCAAATCTTTTATTTCTCAAAATCATGTTTCTTATGGTGGCATCATCTAATTGCCTCCTATCCATACTACTATACATGTTATGAAATTTATTTAACTAAACAAAATTGTCATCATTTATAATCTTTGTGTTCAAAATCTCTACCTTTGGTTTCCATGCCTTTTTACCTATAGCTATCTTAGCTTCCTACACATCTTCTTCATCTTAGTATCATCTTTTGAGATTTTAGAACTACTCATTTGCATTGTTTTTCTTCTCTTACTAGGCCCATTGGCGGTCTTCTTTACTCTTTTCTTTTCTTGGGGTGTAGGTTCATGCTTAACCTTCTCAAGTCTTCTTCACTTCCTCTACAAAATAGGTGCTTCCACCTCTAGCTTCCTCCTTGATTGTCCATAATTGGTTCTTATAGATTGCATTTATGCAATTACTACATATGGTGCAATAGGAGCTTGTGCAGATGGTTGTGCCACCATTACTCCTTTTGAAGGTCCTACCACTACAATTGGTGTTGCTACTAACAATTTAGATTGCCCACCAGCCTTCATTTCCAACGTAATTCCCTTTAGCTCATTGAATTATTTTCTTGGCATACTAGATTCCTTGAGGATGTAATATGTTTCCTTTTCTACCTTCCTCTTTCTCTTTGCTGTGGAGCTCAAATTCTACTATACTTAGCCTTTCATCATATGTTCCCCATCTAGGACATTCAATGTCATGCTTAGATTTGAATATGATCTGCACATACCCTTCTATCAATTTTTCACTCATCTCATAGCCCATAGGCTCAATGAACTTCACTCTAGGTATCATTGCTTCCATGTAGGTGTTTTTAGTCTCCACCATAAAGCATAAATAATCCTTATATTTTTCCACCATAGAGGGAGGTATCATATACCTCAGTTTCATCTCAAACTAAAAGTTTTTCATCTTTTCATCTATATCAATGTCTTTGACATTCTCAAGCTTGGATCTATAGCATTGAGTCACTATCTTCATTATACACTCACTGCTATCTCAATTTATTATTCTAGGAAACTTCATTATAACATAAAAGAAAAAATAAGTTAGTAAGGACTCAAATCTAAACACTATGCTCTTTTTTATCTTTGTAATATTATCCAATAGTTACAATCCAATAATTTCGAATAAGTTTACTTTCCTTCTCTCAATAGCCATCACATATGTTGCATGAAGAAATCTAGCTAGTACAAAGTTAACTCTTGATTAGTTAAACTTGTACCCTAAGATCTTAGTTAATAATTTGACTCTTTTATCTTGAATAAGATCAACCTTCATATTCCTTCCATCAAATTTGGTTTTCAGATTCATCTCAACCATTTTCTTAATGCTTATTTCATTAATAGGATTACAAACTTCATTGTTTAATCATATGACCTTGTGAATTAGGTCATTTTCAATGACAATCTATGCATCACCCAACTAGAACATATCATCATTTATTCTACTCAAAATGATTTGGGTCCACTCATGATTATTGAATTTCATGTAGGACATATACATCACTAAATTCAAATCTTCAAGGTGTGCATATTCAGACTTCAAGGATAAGTCATTATTTCACATGACTCCTATATCCTTGTGAATTTTATCATCTGTTATGCTCTCAATATTATAATCTATATAACTCCTTATATCTTCTATATATAACACATTTTTTGAAACTTGCAAAAATGTGCCTACTAGGTCATCTAATAAAGAAACAAATGGCTATTTCTTGAACTCATACCTTGGTCTTTCACTGACATCATACACTCTCTTACTAGCTATTGCTCTATGATTGTGAAAATTGGATTCAACACTTCATAAAATACCTCAAATTCACAATTTAGAGTTTCTACAATTTTTGGTTTCACAAACTTTACTTCACACTTCAATCTATATTCAAATCACTCTTCAATTCACTTGAGTCACTTTGTATGAACAAATGGTACACTAAATCTTGCTCACAATCATTAAATCATTTCAAATCACACTACAATTAAATGTTGATCTACTACAAACTTAGAATACTATCTCTATTCACCATTGACCTTGTTTATACAATTCTCACTTATTGTGATCACATCTATACTTGTGCACTAAACCATAGCTTCCTCTCTATGTCTTCTACCTTCTATTAGCTATGAAATCTCTACTTCACTCTCTAACATCAATTCTGAAAAACTAATCTTCTATTTCTTTTGTAATATCTTAGTTCAGATATGTTGAGCCACAAAAAATCTATGACTTCAACTTTTTGTCAAGTGCATCAATGAATTTTTCTTCTCATATTGCATCTAAACTCTCTAGATTACAAGCCTTCACAAGTGCTTCTCTAAATTAATCAACATGTTCCTTGACTACTTCTTTCTGGCTATTGTTTCTTCTATTTTTTTTTCCTTCTATGATTAGGGTTAAATTTCCCTTTGTCCATTCTATAGAATCTTGTTGTGTGTCCAAAGTTATTACTTGACTGACATATAGGTGCATTTCTCCTCTAATTGTTTCCATTCTAACCTTTAAGTGCTTTGCAATTTCTTGCAATGTCTCCAAGATTGTTACATTTGTAAAAAACAAACTTCTTTCTGCCACCATTAGGTTTCTCTCCATCGTTAGATCTACCCCTTCCATTACATATAGGTTTAGTATTCCTAAAAATTCTACTATTCTTAGTATTATCAAAAAATTTAGGTTTCTTGCATTCTATTGCCTTATGTCCACAACCATGACAATTATAACAATAGAAACTAGTAATAGGTTTAAAATACTTACCTATGCAATCTCTCTTCATATGTCTAATGTCATTGCATATGAAACATCTACCTCTGAATTCATGTCTTGCCTCTCTAGATGAATCATCTTTCTTAAGTTTGTCAACTTGCTTTGTTGTTCTAGGTTCATCAAATTTCTCTGTCAATTCAAATTTCTCAACTTCATTAGACCACTTGAACTTTTCTTTAGGGATTTTTGCTATAGAATCTAGTTCTATCCTAATCTCATCTTTCTTTGCTAACTTCTCTTCAAGAATATATCCAAGGCCTATCTTGTCATAAGAAGGTCTTTGATGAAATATATGTTCATCAATTTTCTCAAAACTTGTGTAAAGTTTTTCTAACTATTGTTTTTCTTGTGTCAACTCTCCTTTCACAATGATGTTGTATTTTTCCAAATCCCCATGTTCTATTTTAATAGAGTCTAATTCAAGTGTCACTTCACTCAATTGGGATCTAAGGTTTGCATTCTTATATTTTAGATCAAGTTCATTCTTATTGCCACTAGTCTTAAAAGTCAACTCTAGTTCAACAATTTTCAACTCATGTTTCAAGATCTCTTTCTCTTTCTAAATATTTTCTATATCATTGGTGTCACAATTTTGTGCAAATGGTTCCTTTCTAGATTTAAAATCATCAATTTCATCTTTTAGTTTTCCAATGTAAACTTTTACATATTTATATATATCTTTCAAGTCATTTCTTTCTTTAGTAAGAAGATCAATCAGTCCCAGGGCTTCTTCAAGTATTCCATATTCACTAGAATCTTACTTAAGTAATTGACCCTCTTCAAAGTAACTATTCTCTGATACTATTTGTTAGAAATAGATACTACTGGGGGGTGAATTAGTATTCTACAAACTTTTTCCCAGAGCTAAATATTGCTAATTACTTTATAACTTGCATATGAAAGTAAACCAACAATGTTGAATAGTAAATATAACCATGCACATAGAGAACTCATAACACCATTATTTTTTAAATAGGGAAACCCTAGTAGGGATGATGTTAGGGTTTGACATATCTAGAACAATATAAGAATAAATAGTTATATGCAAAAACAAAAGAAGAAAACATAAAGAACACAGATAACACATAGATTTAACGTGTTTCACCCAAAACTTGGGCTACATCCACCTACACATCCTTCAACCTTTCTATTATCTAGCAAAAAAATTTACCAACATTATAATGCATTATGCATCTTAGCCGCTTATAACAAAATTTTAGGGAAACCTTTAAAATTGACCATTTTAGGGCCTTACAATTTTGGTTTTATGTTAATGAAGAAGGCACTACGACATCAACCCCCACTACATGATTAGTCACCACATTATCAAAAGATGATACCCACTAGATGATTCACTAAACAATAGCATCCTACTAAGGATATTGACCTTGTTAGGAGCCTACAAAGTACATATACTGTCTTGAGTCCTTGTTAGAGGACTAGGCCTTGTTAGAAGCCTCAACTCTATTAGGAGTTGCTACAACCCTGTTAGGTGTTGGTAGAACAATTACAATATATGCAAGAAGATCCCACTTCCCTAACATGCAATTATACAATTCAATTCCTTCATAAGATAGGTATACATACAATACTTTCTTTATTTCTTTAACTGGTACGTGCTCTGATCTTACATTAGATTTCACATCACATAAGGCTCGCAAATATTTCTCACAATAGTTTGCATGTCACTTCTAATCTCGCAACTTCCCCATTATCTATGCAACATAAGATCTTTACTCATACCTTGCACAATCACAAAACTCTACATCATTGGCCTTCATGTATTCGCATGCTAGACATAATATAAAATAACTTGTTGAATAATATCCACATAGTCAACTCAACATAACTTAGTAATTATTTTGTAACCAAAATAATTCCTAAAGCTATACATCTTTGTTTACTGCTATGCTCTATTCTACATTGTCAAATACCTACACTATTAATCTTACTATAATGTGCATCATACTATTTGTACACATCTGTACACTAGAACACATCATCATGGCATTTTGGTGAATCTTCCCTCAACTATGCATAAGCTAACTCTCAATGAGTCATCCGCACACTTAAGATTTGTACTTTGTACTACTGCAAATTGTCTAACACACAGACAATTTTCTATCTTTAAATGCATAAATGAAATGATAAATATATGTTGCCATAAATGATAATCATCAAGACATCTATCTAACCATATTACTAACAAAGTTCTACCCCTTTGGTGACTAATTCCCTTCATTGATCGGGCTACTTGGTTAATACTGCAACCAAGAATCACCAAGCTCCCAGTGCATGTCAAGCGCCTTCAATGACCAAGCACCTCTAGGATCACTGAGCACCTCTTTTTTGACTAAATAAAACTCCAAGTAGTCTCCAAAGAAACTACTAAGCATTCCTCCAAAGTATTCACTAAGAAAACCCATGATGCTCCTACATCAGACTCCCTAGGTAAATAGGAAAGTGTGTCTCACACTTTGATTCTCAACAAAAGATATGATCCAAATTTCATTTTCACCAAAGGCTTCCACTCCAACAAGGAAAAGAAAAATAATATGTACATCATCCAAGTCTACCTCATCCATCCAAAAATCAAAAAAATCTGAATCACCACTAACCATTCAACATACAACTTATCACATCCATCCATATCAGAAACAAGTGCATCTAACTCCACATCTGTAATGATAAAATGTAGATCCAATACCAAATACACATCAGCAACAATATGTAACTCCTCATCAACGTATGCTAAACTCTTAATTCCATCAATCTCATTGCTCACAACAAGGTGATATGTAATATATAACTCATCACGCACATCAACCTGATCATCCATGACCAAGTGATCTACAATTTCCATGTAAAATCTATCCAACTAATAATGAAAACCAATTTTTGTCCCAACATCAAAAAGGTTAGGAATCTTTTCACCAACAACCACAAGTTGCTCTATATGTTTTACATTAGACTCTAACAACTTATCAACAAAACCAACCTCTTCCACATCGGCCTTGTTATGTCATCTTCTCTCGTGTACAAGTATTCTAACAAACCAGACAACTCTCTTTTGGATCGGTAGACTCTAGCTCCACAAAAATATACAAAAATCAACCATCACTTCCTTAACTCAATTGGTTAGTCTAGCTTCCAACAGATCTGACATCTCTAAAAGACTCTTCTCCACCACATCACAAAGATCTCCAATCATCTGAGGGTCCAATATTCTTGGAGGAATCTTCCAAGATCTCCACAAACACTCTACAATAAATCCTTCCAATGCACCTTGTGAAAAATTTGAATTGTTTCCAAGTCAAATTGCAACCTACCACCTTGCACAAAAAACCAAGAACCAACCACAAGTCCAAGAACATAGATCTGCAATACACATCACACAAACTCTCTATGATCATGCTTCAACAAGCTCAACCTTCCCTCTTTGCAACCATCAATCGATATGCAATTCCTTCATAATTGTAATTCAGAACCACAATCTGCCACCTCACAACCAAGAGATCTGGAACTACAGAAAGAAAAATCCACCACTAGATCAAGATCTTCTCATATCAACTCCTCTCAACCCAAGGTCCTGGTAGAAACTACCTCAACTTCAGTGATCTATCTACATTCTTAGGAAAAAATGTTCTATGATACCATCTGATGTAGTCCAAGGAAGGAGAATCCCTAAAGGAGATTTCTTAGCCCCTAGAAAATAACCATACAGTGGAAACAAAAAAGAGAGAGAGATATCTAATACCAATTCACAATACTTGTTTCAAAAAATAACTAATTACATATAATATGTCAGGTTGTAAGGTCTTTACGATTATTTCCAAATATAATAGAAATTATAATAACAATTCTAAAATATCTCTCAAGATCCAACCCAAACTCTAGCTAGTCCAAATCCACACTCTCATAGAAACCTCCAAGAAAGATCTAAACTTGTGCTCACAAGCCCACCAAGTAATCTCCTTGTTTACCAAGCCTTAGTTACTAGCTCTTTTCAAACTTTACCCAAGATCTAGGTGTAAACTACCTCACATTCAACACTTTGTTCACACTTAGGAAAACTTCACTCACTTAGCTACTTCATCTTCTCCATGATGGATCCCACACTCAATAATGACTCACTCCACTAAATGAATGTCTTAAGACTCCATAAGACCCCCTTAAATATCACCAACTAAGCCACAAGTTGGCCTAGCAATTAAAAATTATATAAACCCTTGCATTAATTGTACATTTAAGCCACAAGTCAGCTTACAACATAAAATAAATATATATAACCAAATTAAATGCCAAAGTTAGCTCACACTAGAAACTGAACATAGACAACTCAGGCAACATAGAAAATAAGTGTCAAAAACAACCTTTAAGCACCAACAAAGTGACCAACCATAACTAAGCCCCTTCATTGACCAAACCACTTGGTAAATACAACAACTAAACCATGTAGTATAAGCCAATATCCTTGGTATATGTTGAGTTCAACTCTTTTGGTGATCTAGTCCCTTCATTGTAGAGCTACTCAGTCAAAACTTCAACTAAGCATCACTGAGCTCCCAGTGCATGTTGAGTGACTTTTATGATTGAGGACCTCTAGTATTTTTGAGAACCTCTTCTTTGATTCAATAACACTCCAATTACTCTCCAAAGAAACTATTGAGCATTCCTCCAAAGTAGTCACCGAGAAAACCCACGATGCTCCTGCATAAGTATAATATTAATCTTTCTATATACAATGTAGCATATGCCATCTAAAAATGTGTCATGATGTATCCTATGATAACTATACTATCCTATGTTTCTAGTGGATCATCAAAATGTACCCTCTTCACTAAACTAGGTGGATCAGATGCCTCCTAGTTAAACAAAAAAGGAATTTCTAGAGTTAGACTACTAAATTTATATGATTTTATGTATCTAACATAGAATCATTAAAATGCATTATAATCCTTTTTTAAGTGAAGATTTATAGTTTAAAACTTTCATCATAAATACCTTTCTCATCAACCTTTTGTAGCACTCAAGAGTCCTCTCACATGTCCTCAACAACACTTGAACCTCATTGATTATGGCATGTATATGTTCAAGTATGGTTGTCATATGGATCTACAACTTAAACTATAACATTATAATTCATAGAATAATAAATTTATACTATATAATCAATAATTCAAACTAAAACATACCTCTATCAACTCCTCCTTTGGATAAAATGGTTGTGTTAGCAAAGATACAAAACTCTAATTTCCAGCTTTCTGTGCACTAGGTGTTTCCTATGAGATACAAAAGCCTAGTTGTTAATATCATGGAAATCAGTTTTGAATTTTTTTATGAAAATAAGGAAAATAACAAATAAATGATAGTTATACATACCATGGGCTCACACTGTGAATAGAAATGTCAGAGGGTATATGATCTCAAATCTTCCTAGACTCATCACCAGTAGCCACGCCTTGTACAATAAGGAATGTAATTAAATTTCATTAGGACAAAATTTTTACAAGAATGCATAGATATTTAATGAATTTAAAAAAATCTAATTAACATTTTACTAACCATATTTCCAAAAATATCCCCCTTTGGCATTGATGGAAACATTTGAGAAAATTGGCTAAGTCCCAAAATCATGTCATACAAAACAAAAACAAATAATGTAACTACACAGAAATTGCCTTCAAAACATAATAGTTTTTGTCATGTTTTGATAGATCATTACATTCCTTATCACTCCTTACATTGATACATAATTATATTCCCCCTTACAAAAACATTATAATCATACAATTTTCCTTATATTAATACTCTCCCTTTGACATCAATGGAAAAAGTGTCAAAACTGTATACAAAAACTAGGTGGTCTGCTGCTAATCAACTTGATATTCTAGAAAAGCAATCTACATATCCAAGTTTCAGTCTTTCCACTTCATTCTTCCAATTCTCCTTCACAATATCATAAATATTTATTACTTTTTACAGTACATAGGATGCCACTTCAATTATGCTCAAGTTAGTATAAGGAAACTTATCATAGGAGGTCTTTACTACAAGTAATTCCTCTTGTTGCTTCTGCAAAATGCTGATTTCTGGTGACAAGATTTCTCTAAGAGTAGAGAACCTTTTTACAACATTTTCTTTATTAAACTCCAAACCTCTAATCACATTATGAATCTTCTTTAATTCTATTCCACAATCTTCAATGCTGGCCTCAAGGAGTTGTATCTTTACAGTCAGTGTGTCAAGATCACTCAACTAGCCCTTTATCCAATTCTCAGAATCTGTTAGGTACTTGTATGATAATGCATACTATCCATACAACTTAGGTTACCTTCATCAATGTTTTTTCTCAACTCCTTGATGCATACATCAAGTTTTTTTAAATCATTCCTTACATCTATGCACGATGTATCAAAAAGTAATGCATCATGATTTTCTTGGGGGTGAAACTACCTTAGATAATATTGTGAATTCCTCATCAAAGTTCTTTACCAATTCCTTAGCCTAAGACTAAAAGTCTGGACTAACTACAGTTGTATTAATTGTCTTCTGCATCTGCTCCAAGACTTCAATTAGAGTCTTCTCTAAAGACTTCACAGATTTTTTTCTCAAACAATTTTTTCAATGAGCTCATCAGTCCCTTCTGATCATCATCATCATCAGATAATGCTAACAATACTTTAACTGCTAACGATGGGCTAATTATTGGCATTGTAACAAGTATAATTGTTGGAGCTACATAAGGTATGTTAGCCTCATGCTAAAACACTACCTTCCCAATTTCTAACTCCACATGTTTTAGATTGGTCAAGATTGTTGATTCTTGCATTACAATCTTCCACCTTTTCTTAATTTCAAAAAATCCTTCTATTTTCTTCTTCCTTTCCTCTTCCTCTTACCTCTTTCTCTTTCCTTCATCTTTCTTCTTCTCCTTAGCCTATTTATTCTTTTCCTCTACTTCAATTTCATCATCAGAGCTTGAGTAAGTTGTGATATTGCCAAAAATAGATGTCTCATACCCTACAAAAGGATTCTCCTTAGTATCCATTGTTATGTGTGTACTATCCACTTACATGGATTCAATATCCATAACTATGTGTGGTGATGAGAGTACCTATTGTGTCTCCTCAAATTCTTCCTCATCATTGGAAGGTGTACTTTCTTGTACATATACTAGGCACTCGGGTTTAGTATGAACACTCTCCTTTGCTACTATAGGTATTGAGGTCATGTATTTCACAATGGCCTCCTTTGTTTCCTTCCTCACATCTTCATAATTGCCTCCCATCAAAAGAATTTTTCTTCTTTTTTTCCTCAACAAGAGTTCAATACCCTTCAAAATTTTGTCCAAGTCCTCACTAGAGTTCACTTCACATAATTTATTGATCATTATTTTCGATGGGGACTCAACCCAAGAATAGAATGGACACAACAGAAAAGGAGAAATTATATTAACTGAGAAAATAAGCTAGTACAAATAGTACAGAGAAAGTAAACTTCAAAACATGCCCTAAGGGCTTACAATAGCATAAATCTAGAGATAATTTCTCCTTTCAATACCTCCTCTCAAACTCCACTCCGAACTGCCTTTTACAATGCCAAAAATCTCCTTAAATAGACCCTGGAGGGTTAAGGACTAGGAGTACAT
Organism: Cupressus sempervirens; assembly: GCA_028749045.1. Taxonomy (NCBI): domain Eukaryota; kingdom Viridiplantae; phylum Streptophyta; class Pinopsida; order Cupressales; family Cupressaceae; genus Cupressus; species Cupressus sempervirens. The sequence continues at coordinate 636,446,960 of CM053784.1, read as the reverse complement.
TCTAGAAAGTGCTAGTAGGCATCCAGCGACCAAATAGAAGGTTCCAGAAGGTGCGTTAGAAGTCGGCGCAAATCTAGAAGAATCGAAAAACGGTAACCAAACTTTCGGGAGGCATAACTTTTGAACCGTAGCTCCGATTGATGAACTGTTTAAATTTTTGAAAAGCTCTCAAAGCGCTCTATAGCCCTATGGACAAGCTTTGCTTGTCCCCCATTTTTTGGCCCTTTTTGAGGTCATATAATGCCCCTAACCTGACTTTGAAGCATTCTTAGGAGGTATCCACAACTCAAAAAACTGCAATAACTTTCAAACCCTAGGGCCTTTTGACTTGATTCTTTTTCTGGAATGCTCTAAATTACAATTAAATTCATCTGGCCAATTCACACCTTCTAGTTTACCAAAATGATGGCCCAATTACATGCTCCTATTTTTTTAGTATTTTCTAACACAGTGATAGTGGAACTGTGAGAGTTGGAACCTTTATTTGACCCAAATGGGTATCCAAAAATGAAAACACATGAAACAAAAACTAAGTCTAAGTACATTTTTTTTGGGTGACACAAGATTGCCATTATACCTTTGGATGCTACTGCATCAGTTTCCCTCAACTTGGTGTCATCCTTTGTCACTCTTTTCTTTCTATTTAGTAACCTATTATATAGGTCCTCTGGAATCCTATTTTGAATATTGTCAAATCTCTTATTCCTCAAAATCATATTCCTTACTATGGCATTTTCTAGTTCCCTCCTATCCATATTATTATACAAACTATAATACTTATTAAACTATACAAAATTGCCTTCATTAATTATTTATATGTTAAGGTTTTCTACCTTTGGCTTCCATGCTTTCTTTCCTATTGGTGTCCTACCTTCTTGTACAGCTTTCTCCACTGGTCTATCCTCAATTTCATCCTTGGAATCCTCAAAATGACTGACTCGTAGAGTTTTAATTCTTATACCTAGTCTACTTGTGGTCTTCTTAACCCTTTTCTTGATGGATGATGTATGTTCTTGATTCACCTTCACCAATCTCTCTAACTTTCTCTAATAAATAGGTCTCTTAACCTCTAGTTGCCTCTAAGTTCTTAGTGGTTTCACTTGTGCAACTGCTACATAAGGTGTCTACACACTTGGTTTAGCAATAGTTACACCTACAGAAGGTGTTACAATAGAAATAGGTGTTTCATTTATCACCTCAAATTTCCCACTTGCCTTCATTTCAAGTGCAATGCCTTTACCTTCATTAAATTCTTCTCAAGTCATGTATGACTCCTTAAGGATGGACTCTATCAATTTCTCCAATTTATTCTTTCTTTATTTCTTTGTTGTAAAGTTTAGAATGAAATTCTCTCACTTTCTCATCATAGTTACCCCATCTAGGGAACTCATTATCCCTTTCTAGTTGTAGTATGATCTGTGCATAGCCTTCAATGAGTTATGCACTTATTTCATAACCCATTAGTTCAATAAATTTTACCCTTGGTTCAACTACCTCCATTCATGTATTATCTCTTTTGATCATGAAACATAAATTATCTTTATACTTCTCTACCATGGAATGAGGTTTGTGTACCTATATTTCATCTCAGTCTAAAAATTCTTCATCATTCTATCAATGTTACTATATTTGACATTCTCCAATTTATCCCTGTAGTATTGAGTTACCATCTTCATTGTACACTCATTACTTTCCCAATTTGTCATCATTGGGAAATTCCTTGATGTATAGAAAAATAAATGAGCTAATAAAGACTCACATCTAAAGACTGTATTCTTGGTCTTCTTTAGGTTTTTAATGTTTCTCAATAACTATAATCTAATTATCTCACATAGATTCACTTTCCTACCCTAAACTGTCATTACATAAGTTGCATGTGAGAATACATATGGCATTAACCCTTGAACCATGGTTAAACTTGTATCTTGAAATCTTACTTAATAACTTTACTCCTTTGTCTTGAACTATATCAACCTTCATGTTTCTTCCATCAAATCTAGTATTTAGGTTTGTTTCAACCATCTTCCTTAAATTCTTTTAATTTATAGGGTTGCATACCTCATTACTTAGTCCTATGACCTTGTGAATTGGGTAATTATAATCGCAACATGCACATCTCCTAACCAAAACATTTCATCATGTATCCTACTAAGAATTATTCAATTCCGGACATGGTTGTCAAACTCAATATGAAATATATACTTCACTAGGTTCAACTCATTTAGGTGTGCATGCTTAAACTTCAAAGTTAGTTCATTATCACACATGACTCCTAGGTCCTTATGTATATCTTCATCTTTTATACTCTCAATCTTGCAGTGGATATTGTTAGGATTAACCTCAGATAGAAATAATAGTTACTTCCAAATATAACAATATCTATTATTTCTTATAACAATATCTATTATTGCAAATAGTTACTTACAAACCATGTTAATAGCCAATGCCTTTTATAATATAAGGTCATTTTTTGCTTTGGGGGTACTACCCCTGAAGACCCCTGTGGAGGCATTGCCCCTCGACCCCAGCCTGTATTATGACAGGAAGCACACTTGGGGTTGTATCACCTAGTTTAGTAGTGTAACATGAATACTAGCTATTAAGGAAAGAATTAACAATACTAAAATGAGTAAATACTTAAGATAGGACTGATTTTTTATCACCACAAATGGAGACAAACCAAGAATGGTAAGCTCCAAATGGTATAACACAATGATATAGTAGATTTGTCCCGAATTTAAGGTATGTGTGCTCACAATTATAGCTCAAGCTTCAAATGGATGGATGAGGTGAATGAGGCAAGGTTTCAACAATGGATTCATGGAGTGATTTTAGCATTATAATGGTATTTTGGTAGTGTGTGTGCTCTCAAAATATCATTATAACTTTGCATGCAGGATGGATTCTATTTTAGTAAAGGGAGAGGGTTCAATTTATAGGCCAAGGGTTGGAGAAATGGAGGGCCAAGATGTCAATATGATGAAATGGTGAGGGAGGGTCAGGATGCACTCAAAAGGGGGCACAAGGATTGTGCTAGTTTAGCACCAATGGGGAGGTGACACTTGTCACAAAGAGGATGAGTGTGAGAGGATAGGATAAGGGTTGGTCAAAGGCTCGATGAGGGTGGTTGGGTATGTAAGAGTCATGAGTGAGGATGGGAGAGGCATTAAGAGGAGTGTAAGAGATATTTGAGGGTCATTTATGTTGGAGGGTGAGGGGAAGATATTTGTTGACTTTGGCTTGGGTTAGCAAGTCTTAACCCATGATAAATTTGTCACATGTTTAGGAGGGAGATTAGGATTAGCTTAGAAGGGGGGTTAGGGGACTTGTGATTTGGCTTTGATGGGATGGGTTAGTTAGGTGGCTAAGTGAGGTTAGTATGTCTGAATGGGTTGGATTAAGGGTTAGGATAGGGTTTAGGGAGGCTCTTAGGATTTTAGATATTTTATTAAATTATTTGTTTAATAAAATGGGGAGTATGGAATTAAATTAAATAGATTTGATGATTTATCCAATTTAATAGAGGAATAGGGATTTAATTGATAAATTGATTTTGGGTTATCATTTGATTTTATCAATTGGACTATAGTTAATTAAATAAATTAATCAACTAGGGGATGATGATTAATTAATTAAATATTAAATATTTAATCAATAATGTCCTAAGAGATGACTAAATATTATTATCTATTGATGTAATCAGATTTGGGTGTCTGCATGGGCACTACCCCAAGGCCTACATGGGTGTCGCCCCCAAACCCTTGTAGAAATAATATGGGGAGAAATATGTGCCAAATAAACCTCTAAGTATCATTAGGCTCCACATCACAATAATTTCCCACTTGGAGACTGATCAAACTCCACAATAATAACCTCCCACTTGGAAACTGAGCATAGCACTACTAAACCTATAGATCCCACTGGAAGATCAAACCACCCTAGACTCTATTGATTTTTTAATTTTGTTCAGTCTAGAATACCAATTGAAGATGAAGAGGATTTTAGTTTCTCCCTTGTTACTACCTTGGTAAAAATATCTACTATATTATTATCTATATGTATCTTCTCTAGCTTTAATTGTGCATCATTCAAAATTGATCGAATGAAATGGTACCACAATTGTATGTGCTTAGTTTTTAAATATAGAGCTGAATTCCTTGCAAGATGAATGGCACTCTAGATCTCTATAAAAAAATAGTTATCCCTCTTTGGATTTCCTAAATCTTCTGTGAATAACTAAAACTATATCATCTCCTTGGCTGCCTCTATAGTGGATAAAGCATTAACCTTCTGCAATAGAGAAACCCAACTCATTGTTGCTCTACTAATAGTAAATACATACCCTATAATACTCTATCTAGTATCAATATCTCCTACCAAATATGAGTCAACATATCCTTGTAAATTAATAAAAGAACCCCTAAAATGTAGACACTTACTAGATGTTCCTCTCAGATATCTGAGAATCCATTTGACTACATGTCAATGCTTAATTTCTAGATCACTCATATATCTGCTAACAAATCCCACTGCATATGCAATATCTAGCTTAGTACATCCCATTGCATACATCAATATTCCTATATCTAAAGCATAAGGTACCACATACATCTTTTCCTCCTCTTCTTATGTCTTTGGACTCATCTCCTTAGTCAGCTTCAAATGACTAGGTAAAGGTGTGTTGATAGCTTTAGCATACTCCATAGAGAAATGTTGCAACACCTTTGCAATATAATTAGCCTGAGATAAAGTCAATTTTCTATTCTTTCTATCTTTGTAAATCTTCATACCAAGGATTTTTTTTTCTTTCCTCAAATCCTTCATAGAAAATGCATGTGCTAATTTTTCCTTTAACTCGTTAATGTGATCCATGTTAGACGTAGTTACAAGAATATCATCAACATATAAATATAAAATAATGTAGCTATCATCATCCAAAATCTTAAAATAAACACAATGATCTAAATGAATCCTACTAAGTCCATGCTAATGCATAAAACTATCAAACTTTAGATACCATTGTCTAGGTGCTTTCTTCAAGCCATATAAACTTTCCTTCAATTTGCACACTAAGTTATCCTTACCCTTAACCTCAAATCCCTGTGGCTAAGCCATATATATCTCTTCATCTAAATCACAATGAAGAAATTTTTTTTTAACATCAAGCTACTCTAAATTTAAATCTTGAGTAGCCACAATACATAAAATAGTGCAAATAGAGGTTATTTTTACAACAAGAGAAAATATCTCTTCAAAATCATTGCCCTTTTTCTATGCAAATCCTTTTACCACTAACCAAGCTTTAAATATTTTCTTACCTCCATCATCTTATTTTAACCTATAAACCCATCTATTCTATAAAGACCTTTTATGTACAGGCAACTTGCATAAATCCCATGTCTTATTTTTCAGCGAAGAGTCCATTTCTTCTTTCATTGTAGACTCTCACTGAATCTTTGTATCCACCTGTATAGCTTCATCATAATGTTTAGGTTCACCAGCATCAATAAGTAAAATAGAATACAAGAAGGACAAAATCTTTTGAGAGGTCTACTTAGCCTTGTGGACCATCTACATTCATTGGGGTGTGTGGTATTTGTTGTTGTAGTCATTGTAATCATGAAGAATTTATGGATGATCAGCTTTTGAAGTATCATCCAACACTACATAATCATTTTCTTTCTTCTCATATTACTACAATAGATCTTTGTACAATACTTTCTCGTTGAATATGACATCCATTCTTCTTATGATTTTATGATTTTAAAAATCCCAAAGCCTATAACCAAATTCATTATTGCCATATCCAAAAAATACACATTTCTTTGACTTATCTTATAGTTTGGCTCTATTTTCAGAATCTATATGAGAAAATGGTTCACAACTAAAGGTTTTGAGAAAATAATAACTCGCCTTCTTACCAGTACATGCTTCATCTAGAACACCATAGCCCAAAGGAGTTGAGAGACCTCTATTAGTCAAATATATAGTAGTATTGATAGCCTCCACCCACATGTTTAAGGGCAACCCTACATGCAACCACATGCTTCTTGCACACTCCATTATAGTCATATTCATGTGTTTAGCCACTCTATTTTCCTATGGAGTCCTTGGAATATTTTTCTATCTATGAATACCATCTATGGAGAAATAATCTTCAAATTCATGACTACAATACTCACCATCATTATCAGATTTGAGACATTTTAATTTCTTACCAGACTCATTTTCAACCAAGCATTTCCATTTCTTTAAAGTTGAAAATATATCATATTTTTGTCTAAGGAAATAAACTCATACACTTTTCTAGTTACATCATCATTAAATTTAACATAATAATGAGAGCCACCAAGGGAAGATACCTAATCTAGTCCCCATACATCTATATGCACAAGCTCTAATCTCTCACTTTTATTTTTCTTCCTAGTTTTCACAAAACTCGCTCTCTTTTGTTTTCCATACACACAACTTTCACAAAAATTCAGATTGACACATTTTAGACCTAGTAAAACTTTCTTTGAATGAAGTACTTTTATACTTTTCTCACACATGTGCCTAAGTCTATTGTGCTATAGCACTATATTAGAATCTAAAATCGCTATTTGTTCTCCCTACTCAACTGTAGTAACTGTTCATGAACATTTATTTTTCTCTAAAAAAATCAAAGTAGAAGGAAGAATATGACCTGTATAAAGATATAAGGTGCCTACTTTCACGCATTTTTCTACTAGAAGGGATCCTTTTGAAACCTTTCAATTTTAAACATTAAAAGTAACTACACAACCCTCATCATTGAGTTACCTTGTTGAAATTAAGTTCCTACTTAGCCTTGGAACATGTGTTACCTCATGTAGTAGCCAATGATTCATATTTTGCAACTTAATCTTAACTTTTTCTTTTCCAACAATCTAACAGGGTTCATTATCCCCCAAATAAATAAGCCCAAAATCCCTTGGACATAATCAATAAAATAACCTCTATGAGGTGTAGCATGAAATGAAGCACCAGAATCTAAAACCCATGAATCATCAATTATTTCTAAAGACAAAAGAAAAGCATCCTCTTTGGATTTGTTACTTGCCACATTTACCTCCTTGTTCCCTTATGGCTTATCTCCTTCATTGTTCTTTTGAGTCTAGTAGTCTTTCTTCTTAAGCCCTAGTTTTCCATAGTACCAATAATCTCATGGTCCTCTAGATTGAGACCTCTTCCCTTTTGACTTTCCTCTTGATTTCCCACAATTTTTGAAATTATTTCCTCTCTCAATTGTTCTACCTCTCCTTTATATGCTCAAAGAAGTTCCTAATGTAGATCCACCTATGCTTTTCCTACAAGTTTCCTCACTCTAAATAACATCGATCACATCATCATTTTGTATGATATTAGATCTAAAAATAGAATTACTCATAGTCATTACCAAGCCATTCTAGCTTTCAAGAAAAAGAACACAAAAAAAGAAAGACCTAATTTCTTCATCAAAATTAATACACATAGAAGATAAGTAACTAGTAACAATATTATATTCATTTAAATGATCTGTAATAGATACATCTTCTACTATTTTCATATTAAATAAACACTTCATGAGAAATACCTTATTTGATGTGGAGGGCTTTTCATACAATTTTGCTAGGGTTTCCATCAACTCTTCTGCCATCTTTGCTTTTGTAATGTTAAATGTCACTAATGGTGCCAAGCATAACCAAATGCTTCCAAATGCCTTTCTTTCTAAAATCTCCCATTCCTCATTTATCATAATTCCCCAGTTTTTAATTTTTCCTTTCAACAGCTTCCATAAATCCTTCTGATAGAGATAGTCTTCCATTTTCATCTTTCATAACTAAAAGTTTTTCCCATTAAACTTGTTAACCCTCAACTTACCCTCATCTGTCATTGCTCCCACTCAACCATGAGACTCCGACTCAACCATGAGACCTTTCTACAAACAGTCTAGCTAAAAAAAAGAACAATGACCATTTGGTTCTGATACCATTTGTTAGGATTAACCTCAGATAGAAATAAGAGTTACATGCAAATATAACCAATATCATAAAATAATAGATCACACATAAGAGAACACAAGACACCAAGATTTAATGTGGTTCACCCAATCCATAGGATACATCCACCGATAGCAAGTCCAATATTATTATTATCTAGTGATTACAACTTGATTACAATCCTTATTCCCTTATAGCTTAGTACTACAATAAGAACCAATTTTTCCCATTGCACATTATGAAAATCTCTAGCCCTAAGTCGTTTTATACAACAATTTTTGTGCTTACAAAATTAGGGCTAGAATAATAGAAAAATACTATTCAATGCCTTTTACAATATAGGATTTTTTATTTGGTTATGGTGGTATATCTTCTTGGTTGAGGATCATGGTTATTTGGTTTCTTTTGAAGATCTCACGATGTGCACTTTGATTTCTTTGATGGTTTGATACCTTGCTTGATTCTCATGGTTAGAGGATGGTTTTTTTATCATGATGTCATGGTTATCTTGGATACATAGTTTAGTGGGAGCTTATGGAAATGATGAGGTGATAGTGTAGGAATAGTTCCTAGTTTGGTTTATATCTTCTTGCATTTGGAGATCTTGGTTTCACTTGGTACTGATGCTTTGGTTGTGTGTATGGACCTGGAGAATCTTCATGTAGGAGATGGATTTTATGATGCCATAGATGACTTGGTAACATTGCTGAGTGGAAGATTTTTTTTTGGCATTGATATATTTATTGAGTGTTTGCAGATGTTGGAGATTTCTCTTAGATCTTGTTGATGTAGAAGCATCTTTAGTATTTTCATGGTGCACTTGTTATCTTCATGGTGTGTGGAGATGGTTGCATCTTGAGGAGTAATAGGGTTCTTGGTAAAGGTTTCATTTATGCTTTCATTTGGCATGTTATCCTTAGAGTTAGAATGGTTTCATTTTTATTTCATGGTATACTCTTGATATGCATTTAGAGTTGTGACATGTTATAGTATGCTCATATGGAGCATGCTATCTCTTTTGTTGATTGGTTAGATCATGTTGTCATGTTTATATTCCTAAGGCCATGGTTGGTGTTGGTATTTTGAAACGCTATAGTTCCAAATTATCCTAATGAGAACAAGATACATCTAGAGGTAGCTACTTCCCATCCTTAACATATCCTTTTAGACATCAGGACAACTATAAGGCTAGACCCTTCTTCTACTTTAGGCTCTGCAAAACCTAGGTGGGTGGACCTTAGATTCAATTTATATGGTACCAGTGCTAAACATATTCTTGAATCTATTAATAGTAGATGAAACCCTTATTTCTCCTATTGGCTCATGTAATAACATAGATCTGAAGTAGCTAAATGCTTGAGACAATGCAATTCATAAGCTGAGTGAGGGCATTCTATTCTAGCTCGTCAATCATAAAATATAAAGATGATTTGAATTTGATTTGATTTTATGTAGGTGGGGAATGTAGATGAAAACCAAGTATAGACAAAAAGCTAATGATTCTATGGCTAATCAGTGCCTCATCCATTGGAAAAATTCACAAATCTTTCTCATGCATTTTGGACATCTAAGACACATATCCTATGCCAAGACTCTAGATCTATCAATTTACCTTGTAAATTGGATATCAATGTTCAATCTAAATCTCATTCTTACCTGATATCCTCCTCAATAAACCTGCAACCCTATTGATTTCCCTAAAGCATTTACATAACTCATTGAATTATAAGCAACAATGAAACAACATATAGCCTTAAGGGACTACAACTGTGATCTAGACTCTTTTTTCAAAGATCATAAAACATTGCACATCACTGATAAAGGAGACAAGATTTAAAATGAAACTCAACATCTATTGTTCTTCATATTAATTTCCTTGAAATAATACATGAAAATGCATGAAATTGACTCGCAAAATACCTAATAAACTAGATTGTACAATAAACATATGCTATCATACAAGAGAGAAAGTGGTGGAAATGAGAAACTAATGAGATAGGAAGGGGGTATCACAGCCAAAGAAAAGATTCATGATCTAGAACCTACACATCCCAAATCTTTCGACTTAGATTTCATCAATTCCATAGCCATTTCTACTTCAATTTTCAACTCCTCACTTTTCTCTCACCTTTTCCAACTTCTAAAATGGTCTCACAGTGAAAAATTGGAACCCTCACAATGAGAAAGAAATAGAATGATATAGAGGAATGAATTCCCAAATCTGTTGTGCATCTGACATGTGTCCACCTTGAAAACATCTCCTAGAAGTGACAAAGCATCTCATTAATCTCTCTCTAAAATTGGTAAATCAAATCCCCCCTCATTTTTCCTCCCCAAAGCATAAAATATTTTTAGCACTTGATGGAAATCATAACTGATTGCAAAAGATAAAAATCTTTGAGAAGTTTCATCATAAAGTATGCAAATTGTGAAAAACTAGAGGCAAAATACATCATTATATATCAAATTTCATATCAAGTGTATCACAACTGAATTCTACAACTAAAAACATGAAACACCTATCAAAAATCATGCATTAAAAATACCACTTTAGCATGCACTAGTGACCACCTATGTAAAACAAAATGTAGAAATGTATAGCTTGTCTCTTCCCAATTTTGACACTATATTCGAGTGCATATTTCAGGTGAAAATGCCCCTCTTGTAGCCATTTGAAAATAAGGCTCCTTCTAATGCTCTTGAAACAACACCTGGGAATATATTTAAAAGATTCTAAGGTTTTAACTTTAGAATACATCAAATTTTATTTTATGCTATTTGAATTTTTTCCTCTATTTTCTCATTCAAGTCAAACCTAGTTTGACCGCCCTGCCACATATCAGCATTGGATTGGCTCTTTTCCTACATAGTCACCTAACAACCTTCATCTGGATGCCATGTGGCACCATGTTATTGGCTCCCTATTTCACCATGTCATCATGCCATGTCACTATACCATGTCATCAGTTGCTATGTTGCTATCCCAGTCAACATTTTGTCATGTCATTGTGACATAATGACCTTGCGACACATGTCATTCTCATGACATCAGCATCCAATCACTGATCCACCTCAACTCGCCACATTAGTACCACCTCAACACCCAATTATCGCCACACTAGCTAGTCACTATATCACTATGGTTATTGATCATGCATCTTCATTTGGCAATATGGCAACCACCGTCGAATCTGCCAAGTGTCTCAATCTTATCCCTTTAAAATTTGATTGCCAAATGTCTTCCTCTGGTTTTTTCTTAGGTTCCACATCATAGCTAACATCATGTCTTTAGCATGCATGTTTCGTCAAAGCTTATCTTCATTCCCAATTGGCTGGTGTCCACCATATGGACTTGTGGTTTCGAAAGGGTCATGTCTTGAAGACATTAAGTGTTATGTGTGTTGTAGTATTTAACTAACACAACATCCCCCATCCTGGTGCATGTGGGATGAATGCTTTTTAAGAAAATCCCCTTCTCTACCCTGCATGTCTAGTCTTTTCTTCATCTTCAAATAGGTTTTCCTTGCATGGCGCCTCCTCTCTCAAAAATTAGATGCATTCTCAAACATCAAACACGTCATTTTTGGCCTTCTTCAAGTACTCTACAAAGAACTCCTTTGTCATTCTCTGTTGATTGCTCCTAATGGCTCCCTTTGTAGTTAGCAGCTTGGTCTTTTGCAAAAAATGGCCTATGAGAATTCTAACAAAGAAGAAACTTATTTTGGTAATGCCATGTGTTATAGTGAATGGTAAGAATAGTAGGAATCTTGCCTAGTGTGCTAGGTGAACCTGAAGTTTTATTCTTCAAATGAAACATCTCTCTATAGCCCATAAGTGCTAAAGATTTATAGACTTGTGAGTATTTGTCTCGATAGTTGTTCAAAAAATAAACTAGTGGATCATATCCAATAATAATTGTTTCGGATGCTAGTAGTAAATCTTTCACTCCCTTCTTAACTTTATAGTATTTTCTGAGACCCTTTTGAGTTGGCTCGTACTACTTGGATCCTAGAAAATCCTCAATTGGTAGAATGTCTAGAAATACTAACTAAGCTACCACTTGAAGCGAAATCATTTTAGTCTACAACATTAAGCTGGACTTGCCCATTCCCCAATCACCTGAGATGAGATTGAAAGGATTTATCACCGATGGCCTAAGGTGTAAAAATTTATATGGGAATACATTCACTCCCTCAAACAAATCTATGGTAAGGGGAGCTTCAGCATATGAAGAATAAAAAGCTTTGACTTGGGTATACTTTACATCATATTTAATTCCATTTTAAAACCCTTATAAGGATCAACGCCTGATGCTACATGCTCACTTGTATCAGTAATAAATTCAATGGATAACAATCCAACAATATTTGGATCCTTTTGAAAATGATAAACACATCCCACCGACTGAATATATTAGCCTGAACACATAATTTAGGACAAACTCAAATCAAAGAAATGAACTGGTCCACCAATATTTTCATGACTTCCACAGTCATTGTTGTTCTAATGGACTTAGTTAGGCCCCCAAAGTGGGTCTGGGCCAAAAAAAATTTGTTTTCAAACAACTAAAATTTCAAAGTGCCCTACTGAACATCTTGAACTGATTGGGTTCAAAATCAAGCACTGTTATGCCATTAAAAAATCATTTTACATCTTATCCATGAACTTTCAAATTTGTGCTAGGAGGTCCTTTAATTGACTTTAAAAATTGATCTAAACACCTGACTGGGCTCTAAAATCTGACACACTGATTCTTCGCTCTACATTCTTGCACCTTGTCGAATCTCATCTCATGAAGAATTCTCAGTCAAAATATATTGACTGTCGAAGTTACTCTTTCAGAATTGCATACAGTAAAACATGTTAGAAAGTAATAAATCGTGTTTGGAATTGGCTTCAAAAACTGGGAAAACTAACACTTGGGAAAATGAAGGCTGGGGTTTTGGTTCACTATCATGAGGAGAGTATAAATCTATGATTTGGGATCATGATGAATAGATGGGTGCATTTGGTGAGAAATCAAAGTGGGCTACTCAGATTTGCAGACTGGAAGCAATGTCAGAAAAGTAGTTTTTGCAAACGGAATGGACCTAGGAAAGTATGCAAATGGATTCATCAAGATTTGAAAATATGCACACTTGAAGTATTTTTGGAGTAAACACAATGGTACAATCCATTTGATCTCATCTATCATGGATCTTGAGTTATGACATCCCGAACAAGGGTACTAACAAATCTACACTTATTGACACCAATAAAACATCATTCATTGCATTTGGAATCATGTTTGGAAACTAACCAAATGGATTCGTCATAAGCTAAAAATTGAAACATAGAAATTGTTTGACCTCTAAAATGTAATGAAAAAGGAATTTTAGCATTTTGGTCAACTAGGTCAAAGTTATAACAAGTCAAACAGGGCATTCTAGAATTTAGAACAATTCACATCAGCATGATAACAATAAATGACCAATTTTGAGGGATTGAAAAGCTAGTCAAAAATATTCAAAACAACTCAAAATATGAAACATAGGTTCTTTGGTATGGACACTAAACACTCCCAAAGTGGAAATTAATGAAACATTACTGGGTGTGAGATGTTCAATTGCAAACAAGAGCTCCTATCACTATTTGACACTTAGGCAAAAATGTAGAATTGGAAATTGCTCAAAACGGGACTTAATAGAATGGCTCAGAATGGAAATTTATCTTCATGGAAAAAATAGGCATACTAAATGCAAGGTGTTGGAAACATTAAACACCTCATAGGTCTCAAATGGATGGTCGAGTACACATGCATCATAAAGCGCTTATAGGGCTTAATTTTCTCAATGGTCCTCAAAATCAAGGCTTCAATTTTGAGTCCCAACAGTGGCTCTATCTAGCTTGGATGCATGTCCCTTATCGGCATGTAAGGGATTTAGATCTCTAGAAGAAGCAGACCACACTCCTGACAGCAAAAAAATTCTCTCATGAACAGTTTTATTGAAAGCAAGAAGTCTACTCCTACTATGTACAAACGATGGCCCCAGGCCACCAAAATTCAACAAATTTTTGTATCTCTATCATAAATTTTATTTTAATTTGAACTTTCATGAGGTAAACTAAAAACATCTTTCTCATCAATTCCACCAATCATATTAGCATCTTGAAACAAAACACTTGGAAAAACTAAATTATAACCTTCATTCTCATAGTGCATGTACAAATCAGCATTAAACTCTACATCATGCTCACTAAGAGAAAAAAAATTGGCATACTCATGTAAATTAGAATCATTCTAAAAAATTTCATCCACATATGACTGATGCATGCTCTCAATTGGAAACACAAATGATTCATATTCTACTTTGTTTAACAAGTTGCATATGTCAAAACTTTACAACTCAACTAGTGTAACCAGATGTGAAGAGTATATAAAATCTGATCGCTGCCTACTTGCAATCATGTTAACCATTAAATTAGATTTATCTATTGCTGAAATCTCTTCACACTCAAATAATTGATTAGTCACCAAATATGAGAACTCATCTTGAAAATACTGATCTAAACTATGATGATCACAATCATTTTTTTCATCTAAAAAATTTTCAGAATGAATCTTGAACTTATCTCTACAAGAATTATCCACGCATAAAGAAAATCCATATTTTGATTGATGACTTTCATTATTTTCCTCTTCATCGCATGAAACATCAAAGCATATTAAATCAAAATCAACATGAGAAGAATCTGAAATAGTATCAAACTTCCCTTCACTAACATCCCCCATATCCAACAAGTCCTCATGTGCAAAGACATTTGAGATACTATCATATACACCTCCAAAATTTGATAAAGATTGTTTGGATTCTATATCTCTTTCCACATCAAGAAATATTATGACAAAAAATATGAGCATCTGTAGAAACACTTACATGCTTTTCAAAATCATGAGCCAACAAATCTAAAATTTCATTGGGGCTCAAGAAGACCGCCTCACAAATCTTCTCCTGGCTAGGATTATTATCCAGATGACATGAAGAATTCACAATAGAAAAATCATTAGTATAACAATCTGAAATACCAGCATTATTATAATATTCATTCTTATCATGGCAAGCACTACCTCCGTTGTTGTTATAACTTTCTTCAACTTTATATTCACTATAACAAAGTTTACTTTCACTTTCATATCCATCTTCCTTATGTTGATTTTAATTACCCGATTCATTAACATTTGAATCCACCTCTTCACATTCAAAGGAAAAATCATCTTTCTCTATGGATTCATTATATTCATTGCTACCTTGACTTTTAGCACACACATTATTATCATTAAGAGATATATCATTAACTCTATAATTATCACTTTCCATCTCCTCAATGAATCTTTCAACTTGAAAAAACCTTTGTAATCTTATTGGTGCTAGCCAATTAACTAAATCAAGCACTAAAACATCAAGGAAAAATTAGGTAGGGAAGATTTCTCAGGTCTAGAATGAAAAGGCATCTTGCTAATTATTGACTTAAGCTTTAGATAACATTGTTCAGCATTTAGACCTTGAGTACTTCCTACTTCAAATCTTATAACATCGAAAATATTTTTGTAGATCAGCTTATTTAACATAACAATGTTGTTACTTATAGTCTCTAAACTTTCAAAACTTGGCAAACTGATCTCAAATCTGAGATCTAACTCCATCTTGAAATAAAATTTATACCTCTTTCTTTTAGTGCTTAAAATCACTGAATAGAAGCTTTGATTTTTATCTTTTTACTTTCATGAAAAGAAAACATGAAAACCAAAATACCTCATGTGTTGATGCAAGACTTTAATCTATTGATTTGACATGAGTGTATACTTAAAAACATTTACACCATTGATTAGACTTCATAGAGCCACCCCCTCCTTGTTAGAGGATAAAGAAATCACTGATGTGATTTACTTTTTACACTTCATTTTTTTATAACAGCAGATTGTAAACAATATTTCAAAAAATTATCAAGAATTTAAAACTTCCTTTTCAAGAGACTACCAACAGTTTTAGATCTGCCCATACAATTGAGCATCCTTCAATATATTGCAATGAAATCAATTAGGAAGAAACTAGTGTAGAGATTGAGAGTCACCACTCACACTTTGTGAGAAATAAAACATAATTTGTCACTTGAAAAATCTGAACCAAACCTTTAATGTAGGAAACACTTGCAAATCATTAACACCTTGAAAAGAAAATACACTTCATAAATCAATTCTTGACTCTGAACTTTCTCAACAGCACTTGCCAAAACTGAATTAATTGAAGCTAGACTTATAATAGTCATAGAAAAAAAATTACATCCAATTTTTCAAAATACTGTTGTCCATGAATAAAGCTTAATAGGGGATCACAAAACTTTGCATTCCAAACTGAACATGCAAAATATATTAGAGGTTTCTAGCTCCATAATTCAGTCATTTAAAACCTTATCTCCCTAGAAGAGCCACCATTTGGTTGGTGTTTTGAAATGCTATAGTTCCAAATTATCCCAATGAGAACAAGATACATTTAGTGGTAGCTACTTCCCATCCTTAACATATGCTTTCAGACATTGGGCCAACTATAAGGCTAGACCCTTCTACTTCAGGCTCTGCAAAACCTAGGTGGGTGGACCTCAAATTCAATTTATATGGTACTAGTGCTAAACATATTCTTGAATCTATTAATACTATATGAAATCCTTATTTCTCCTATTGGCTCATGTAATAACATAGATTTGAAGTAGCTAAATGCAAGACAATGCAATTCATAAGCTGAGTGAGGGCATTCTATTCTAGCTCATCAAACATAAAATATAAAGATGATTTGAATTTGATTTGATTTTGTGTAGGTGGGGAATGTAGATGAAAACCAAGTATAGACAACAAGCTAATGATCCTATGGCTAATCAGTGCCTCATCCATTGGGAAAATTCACAAATCTTTCTCATGCATTTTGGACATCTAAGACACATATCCTATGCCAAGACTCTAGATCTATCAATTTACCTTGTAAATTGGATATCAATGTTCAATCTAAATCTCATTCCTACCTAATATCCTCCTCAATAAACTTGCAACCTTGTTGATTTCCCTAAAGCATTTACATAAAATATTAAATTATAAGCAACAATGAAACAACATACAGCCTTAAGGAACTACAACTATGATCTAGACTCTTTGTTCAAAGATCATTAAATATTGCAAATCACTAATAAAGGAGACAAAATTTAAAATGAAACTCAACACATTTTGTTCTTCATATTGATTTCCTTGAAATAATACATGAAAATGAATGAAATTGACTCACAAAATACCTAATAAACCGGACTATACAATAAACATATGCTATCATACAAGAGAGGAAGTGGTGGAAATGAGAAACTGATGGGATGGGAAGGGGATATCACAACCAAAGATAAGCTTCATGTCTAGAACCAACACATCCCAGATCTTTCCACTCAGATTTCATTAATTCCATTTCCATATTTGCTTCAATTTCCAACTCCTCACTTTTTCCAACCTCTAAAATGGTCTCACAGTGAAAAACTTGAACCCTCACAATGAGAAAGAAAGAGAATAATATAGAGGAATGAATTCCTAGATCTGTTGTGCATCTGACATGTGTCTACTTGGAAAACATCTCCTAAAAGTGACAAAACATCTCTCTAGTCTCTCTCTCCAACTGGTAAATCAAATCCCCCCTTATTTTGCCTCCCCAAAGCATAAAATATATTCAACACTTCATGGATATCATAACTAATTGCAAAAGACAAAAATCTCTGAGAAGTTCCATCATAAAGTATGCAAATTGTGAAAAACTAGAGGCAAAATACATCATTATGTATCAAATTTCAAATGTACTAAACCAACCAAGCATATCAAGTGTATCACAATTCAATTATGCAACTAAAAACATGAAACTCCTATCAAAAACCATGGATTACAAACCCCCCTATAACATGCACTAATAACCACCTGTGTGAAAACCAACTATACAAATGGATAGCTTGTCTCTTCCCAGTTCTGACGGTATATTGGAGTACATATTTCGAGAAAAAAATGCCCCTCCAGTAGCCATTTGAAAATGAGGCTCCTTCTAAGGCTCTTGAAACAACATTTGGGCATATATTTAAAAGATTCTAAAGTTTAAACTTTAGACTACATCAAATTTTATTTTATGCTATTTGAATTTTTTCCTCTTTTTTCTCATCTAGATCAAACCTATTTTGACCACCTTGCCATGTGTCAACATTGGATTGACTCTTTTCTGCACAATCACCTAATAACCTCCATCTGGATGCCTTATGGCACCATGTTATTAACTTCCTATTTCACCACATCATCACACCATGTCACCATACCACATCATCAATCACTATGTCACTATCCCAATCAGCATTTTTCCATGTCATCATGATAGAATAACCTTGTGACATGTGTCATTCTCACCATGTCAGCATCAAATCACCGATCCACCTCAGCTCACCACATCAGCTCCACCTTAGCACCCAATCATTGCCACATCAACTAGTCACTATGTCTCTATGGTTATTGATCATGCATCTTTGTTTGGTGACATGGTGACCACCATCAGATCTACCATGTGTCACAATCTTGTGCCTCTAAAATTTGATCACCACATGTCATCATGTTGCCATGTTTCTTCCTCTAGTTCATTCTTAGATTGCACATCATAGCTAACATCATCTCTTTGGCATGCATGTTTGGTCAAAACTTATCTTTGTTCCTGGCCGACTAGGGTCCACCATGTGGACTTGTGGTTCCAAAAGGATCATGTCTTGAAGACATTAAGTGTTATGTGTGTTGTAGTATTTAACTAACACAACATCCCCAATCTTGGTGCATGTGGGATAAATACTTTATAAGAAAATCCCCTTCTCTATCTTGCATGTCCAGCCTTTTCTTCCTCTTCAAATAGCTTTTCCTTGCATGGTGCCTCCTCTCTCAAAAATTAGATGAATTCTCAAACATTAGATGCATCATTTATGGCCTTCTTAAGGTAATCTGCAAAGAACTCCTTTGTCATTATCCATTGATTGCTCCAAATGGCTCCTTCTGTGGTTTGCAACTTGGTCTTTTGCACTAAATGGCTTATGACAATTCTGACAAAGAAGATACTTATTTTGGTAATGCCATGCATTATAGCAAATGGTGAGAATAATAGGAATCTTTCCTAGTGTCCTAGGTGAACTTGAAGTTTTATTCTTCAAATGAAACATCTCCTTATGGCCCATGAGTGCTAAAGATTTATATACTTGAGGGTATTTGTCTTGATAGTTGTTCAGCAAATACACTAGTTGATCATCTCCAATACTAATTTTTTCAAATGCTATTACTAAATCTTTCACTCCCTTCTTAACTTTATTGTATCTTCTCAGACCCTTTTGAGTTGGCTCATATTGCTTGGATCTTGGAAAATCCTCAATTGGTAGAATGTTTGGAAATGCTAATTGAGTTGCTGCTTGAAGTGAAATCATTTCAATCTGTAACATTAAGCTAGACTTTCCCATTCTCCAGTCACTCGAGATGAGATTGAAAGGAGTTATCACTAATGGCCTAAGGTGTAAAAATGCAGATGGGAAGACATTCACCCCCTTCAAACAAATATATGCTAAGGGGAGCTTCAGCATATGAAGAATAAAATGCTTTGACTTGGGTATACTTTACATCATATTTCATTCCATTTTCAAACCCTTATAAGGATCAATGCCTAATGCTACACTCTCACTTGAATTAGTAATAAATTCAATGGATAACAATTCAACAATATTTGGATCCTTTTAAAAATGACCAACACATCCCACTAACTAAATATATTAACCTGAACACATAATTTGTGACAAACTCAAATCAAAGAAATGAACTTCAGAACTAATCTTTTCATGACTTCCATATACATTGTTGTTCTGATGGAATCAGTTGGGCCCCCAAAGTGGGTCCAACCAAAAAAAAATCATTTTCAAATAACTAAAATTTTGAAGTGGCCTATTAAACATCTTGAATTGACTGGGTTCAAAATCCAACACTACTCTAAAATTAAAAAAATCATTTCACATCTTATCCTTGAACTGTCAACTTTGTGCCAAGAGGTCCTTTGATTGACCTTAAAAACTGATCTAAACACCTAATCGAGCTCTAAAATCTGACACACTAATTCTTTGCTCTACATTCTTGTACACTATCAAATCTTGTCTCGTGATGAATTCTCAATCAAAATATATCGACTATCAAATTTACCCTTTTAGAATTGCCTGTAAGAAAACATGTCAAAAAGCAATAAATCGCTTTTGGAATTGGCTTAAAAAAATGGGCAAACTAACACTTGGGGAAACAAAAGCTAGGTCATTGGTAAACTATCATGAGGATACTATAAATCTATGATTTAGGCTCATGATGAATAGTTGGGTGCATTTGGTGAGCAATCAAAGTGGGCTACTCGGAATTTGCAGATTGAAAGCAATGTTAGAAAAGCAATTTTTGCAAATGGAATGGACCTGGGAAAGCATGGAGACAAATTCATAAAGATTTGAAAATTGGCACACTTGGAGTCTTTTCAATGTAAACCACAATGTTACAATCCATTTGATCTCATCTATCATTGATCTTGAGTTATGACATCCTAAACAGGGGTACTAACAAATCTACACTTATTGACACCAGTAAAACATCATAAATTGCATTTGGAATCATGTTTGGAAAGTGACCAAACAGATTTTTCATAAGCTAAAAATTGAAACATGGAAACTCTTTGGCCTCTAAAATTCAAGACAAAAAGAATTTTAGCATTTTGGTCAATTGATTCAAAGTTATAACAAGTTAAACAGGGCTTTCCCGAATTCAAAACAATTCACATCAACATGATAACAATAAATGACCAATTTTGAGGGATTCAAAACCTAGTTAAATGGATTCAAAATGACTCAAAATATGAAACATAGGTTCTCTGATATGGACACTAAACACTCCCAAAGTGGAAAGTAATGAAACATTACTGGGTGCAAGATATTCAATTGCAAACAAGGGCTCCTATCATTGTTTGACACTTAGGCAAAAATGCAAAATTAGAAATTGCTCAAAACGGGACTTCACAGAATGGCTCAGAATGGAAATTTATCTTCATGGAACATATAGGCATACTAAATGTAAGGTGTTAGATACATTAAACACCTCATAGGCCTCAAATGGATAGCCAAGGTACACATGCATCAAAAAGCGCTTATAGGGCTTAATTTTCTCGATAGTCCTCAAAATCAAGGCTTCAATTTTGAGTCCCAACAATTTGAACTTTGACATTGATCTTGGTTTAGTTTCTTGGTATTAATTACATTGATCATAATCTGGATACTTCATGATATTAATATGTTGCATTTGGAGTTGGCATGGATTGATCGGTAGCAGGTGCTCATGGATACTTAAAGATGATTGTGATGTTGATTTCTCTTGGATTAGAGAAGTATTTGTTGGGATCAAAATTTAGTTTCAGCATGTAGTCTAAGGGAATTCACTTGATATGGACTTTAGAGGAGATCTTTCTTAGATGATTCTTGGTTAGAGACTTGGATATCTTGATGAACATTCTCATTCCCCACTCTTGGTCTACTTGGTGGTTTTCTACTTGAGAGGTATAGCCCATTATTTCACTTAGGTGGATTATATTTATTCTTGTATTTCATGGATATGGATCTTGAGCTATGGTACATGAGCTATTTATGGAGGGTTCATTTGAGATATGGTTTAGTATTGGTAATATCCATTTGCATATGTTGTTATTCTGGTTGATTTTGGGAGATGGTTTTATATTGGGCATATTCCTTGGATTAGGAATGGTTTATGAGTTTGATCTTCTTGTGAGAGGCTTACATCCACAATTAGTTAAATGGTATGGTTTGGGTATTTTTGTGGCTTCTTGTTTGGGTTTTATGGAGGAGATCATACTTGCATAGTTTACATCTAGAGGTCTGTGTCGAAGGACATGATATAGGTTATAATTTCAATGGTTTCTCTTTGTTCTTGGTTATCTTCTCAGATGTTCGGTTTCACTTACATTGGATTTGAGATTGGTTAGAGATTGTGATCACTTGTTTGTGCTTATGTATGTCATGTGAGAGATGGCATGGTTATTCCTTTATCTATTTCCTCTATTAGTTGCGGACGGCTTGGGAAACTATTGGAGAGTTTTTATGAGAGTTGCTCTTGCAGGTTATTGTTTTATGTGTTTTGGATGTCCTTGAGACTACATGGATTGACTTCTTTAAGATGTTGTGAGTGGATTGGTTGTAGATTTGACATTATCTCTTACAGTGGGAGCTTCTTGGTATATATGTGGTAGGTATTGCTCTTGAGGATTGTGATTGTAGGTTACAAATTGGATATGTTGATGATGTATCATTTACTTGGTATACCTTTGAAGATATGGATTTTTGGATGGGTTTGGCACTTTTTGTGGGTGCTATTTCAGCTATGGATATTTTGACAGCTATAGATATGTGTGATTACCTTTGGAATAGTTTTTTTTTTTCCTAAACATTTTAGTTGGTATAAGATTTTATAATCTTCTAATGCAACATGTTGGGTGAGTTTCTCTTTGGATGGCTTCTATGTATATCTAGTGGTAGTGGCATAATATGAGGTGAGATCATTCATGTTCGAGATGTTGAATACATTGATTTTGTTGTAGGTACTAGGATGGAGCACTTTGTGTACATTGATCCATAATGGTGGATGTGTTAGGAGGGATTGTTCCCTTGTTCATTTATGTGACTATAGATTGACCCTATGCAATGTATACAAGTGGAAGATTATTGAGGTAATGGGTGTTGCAAACATTGCATAATATTGTTATATTGTATTATTTTATTTTATTATGTAATGTTGCACCTGGATGGACGTGCAACATGTAAAGATTCCCATGGGATATACTTGATGAGTTGTATTGTAACATTTGATAATAGTTCATGTGATTATTTAATATTGGGAAAAGAATTAATTTACAATATTAAATGTGGGATCAATGGGTTAGGTAGCACATGGTTTATGTAATACCACTTGGTGGTTTTGTGGGACTTGCTACTATATAAGTAGCCACAAGGGTAGTTTTTGTATGAGAAAGTGAGAAGAAAAAGAGAAAAAAAAAAGAGTTGAGTGGGGCAAGGCTTGACAGGTTAGCCAAGGGATAATTTGTGAAGGTTGGAAGCATGGCATAGGATGTGTGGATTCATGCTTGTTCACATGGATTTCATGGTTATGGCTATGGCTTTGAAGGCTTCTATGGTTTTATTGCAATGGTTTTTTTTGTTGAATAATACATGGTGATGGATGCTTTTGGAGGCTAGGCTTTTCCCTCAATGACGGTTTCCTAGGGTATATCTTGTGTCACATTTTTGTGGGTATGTTGTCTATTCACTTGCATGTGGATTATAATTGCATATTTGTTTTATATCTATTATGGGTTATATGGAAATGGTTATATTCATTGTTGCAATTTTCCTTATAGGTTCATCTTGCTTAGGTTTATCATCTTTCTTTGTTTTCTTAGGTTCATAGTGTTTCACTAACAAATCAACTAATTCAATCTCTTTTGATAC
Source organism: Cupressus sempervirens (assembly GCA_028749045.1). Lineage (NCBI taxonomy): Eukaryota > Viridiplantae > Streptophyta > Pinopsida > Cupressales > Cupressaceae > Cupressus > Cupressus sempervirens. The sequence goes on along the minus strand of CM053784.1, from coordinate 636,423,351 downwards.
TTCAGTAGATATGTGTGATTCTACCTCACTCAGATCAAATTCTTTAGGGGATTCAACAGCTGAATCTAGTTCTTTTCTAATTTTAATGTTCTTGGATGATTTCTCTCCAATAAGATATCCAAGTCTTGTCTTATCATAAGAAGGTCTCTGGTTAAATATCGGTTCATCAATCTCCTCACTACTGGAATAAAGTTTCTCTAACTGTTGGTTAGCTTGTGTCGATTCTCCTTTCACAATGATATTATTTTCTAACTCTGCATTCTCAATCTTAATAGAATCTAATTCAAATGTTACTTAACTTAATTGGGATCTAAGTTCTATATTCTCAAATTTTAGATTAGGTTGACTCATACCATCATCTTTCTTAAGACTCAACTTAAGTTCCACAATTTTTAGCTCATGTTTCAAAATCTCATTTTCTTTCTTGAGATTCCTACTTCATCATTGGCACTAGTCTGCACATTTGATTCCTTACTAGATTTTAGATCATCAATCATGTCTTTCAATTTTCCAATGTAAAATTTTGCATCTTCATACCCATCTTTCAAGTTGTGTCTTTCTTTTGTAAGAAGCTCAATCTATTCAAGAGCTTCTTCAAGGTTTCTCTTTAATTACTCCATATCCATAAGGATCTTAGTCAAGTTGTTAAGCTTCTCTAGAGTGATTGTTCTTGTAGACACCCAAAAATTGGCAAACACCTACATCACACAATTTTGATCAATCAATGCAAATTAAAGAGAAAATTAGAAGAAACACAACAGACTTTCAAATCAAAAATCACATCAGGTCATTAGTTATCTATCAAATTGACAAGACCTAAATCAATTTTAAAAGAGGAGAAAAACAATTCAAACTCATAAAATGAAATTCAAAAAAAGCGAAAAAGACAAAATATTAAGAATAAATAAGACATTTATTAAAACAATAAAATTATTTATCCTCACAAAATTGAAAATCTCCTTTTTTTTCATTTTAAAAGAATTAAAAATATCCTCAATTATCCTCAAAACCAAGTTTGTTGGGCTCTTCCTCCTGGTCTCTTATAAAATATTTTCACTTTCACTTTCACCCATTAGTCAAAGGTGAAAATCTTGATTCTTACCCCAACCCCTTCTAAAATCCTATAAATAGGAGGGAAATCCAAGAGGCAAGGGACCCAAGTTTTAGGCACCTGCACTATAGGCACATTTTGATGCATCATTTTACCATTATCATTTTAGCAAGTTCATAGCATATTAGCATTGTTTTTATATTATTTAGCATCATTCATTGTTTTTTAGTTCATTCTATGATCATTTTAAGAGAATTCTAAGAGTTGTGTTCTACATATAATCTACATTTTAATCAGAGATCTTGCATGTACTCTTGTAGATCTCCATTTTAAGCATACTCTCATTCTAGAACTATCACTAAGATGTTGGTCTGAGAGCTATTTTAGTAGTTTTAGTTAGGGAAACATGAGATGCTCATAGAGATTACATTTTGATGATGATATCTTGGGTTTAGTCTAGTTCGTTGTCAATCTATTTGCATTCTACATAAGCATTAATGAATACGTGTTTACACCATGTACAAAATGGTGCCCACCGTGGGACTGAACTAAAAGCCTCTCTATTTTCAAAATTTTCAATCTAATCTTTCATTTCTAGTATAAATCTATGTTTCTTGTTGTTCTCTTATGTAGATCTGATCGAATATAGGTTCTATGGCATTTGGGAGGCCTTGTATTAGCAAAAATGGCATCCCAAAGTCTTCCTCAAATGCATAAGGACCATATCTAAATCTTCTAATGCTTCTTACCTCTATTTTAATGCTTTTGAGAGATACTCTAACACTTCTAAACTCTATTTCAATGCATTTAATCTTTTCGAAATGCATTTAAATTATTCTACAATGCATTTACATCTTTCTATAGTGCTTTTGAAGCTTTCTATGACACATTTACAACTTTCTATAACGCATTTGATGATTTTTTAAGCACATATAAAGCATCTTAGAGTGCATTTTCTTTTCTTATAATGCACCTGCTAGATTAAATAGTGCTTACAAGAGTTCTTGTAATGCATATGAGCATTTTGTAGTGCATCTGGCGAAATTTATAGTTGCCTAAGTCTAACTTCCATATCTAAATATTGTTTGCTGATAGGTCCATCTTGAGTTAATGAAATCTTTCATATTGCAAATAGTACACAACAAGAATGAAGACTCTCCTAAATGTGCCTAGTCTTTGCTAGCTTCAAATCAGGTAAGTAGACCTTGGCTCTAGTTGATTTAAAGTGTGGCATTTGCAAGTTCCAAACATAGCTTAATAGAAATGTTTGATCTCGTTGATATAAAATAGAAGTAGGCCTATGCTCTCAACTCCTTCAAGTTGATTAGAATGCCTAACCTTCTATAAATATTGGTCACAATCAAATGAGGAAAGAATCCACACATAGCCTAACTAGGAGCCCCTCTATCCTTAGTAGTGTAAGGGCTGGTAATTAAAACTTTGTGCTTGTTGTGCTTGGGAAGTCAAAATAGTAAGGATTTTCTCTCACTCTCCTCAAGTGATCAAATTCCCAAACCTATTTGTGATTTTGATTTCCTACTTTCCACTAGGTAGGATTATCTTTCCATAGAAAGGCTACCTCCCGAGTTGCCTTAGCAAGGCTAGTGAGAGGGATTGCCTCCCAATCTTTCATTCCCAATTGAATGGAAGCCACCTATGTTCAGAACATAGCCTTCCTCTAGTAGTCTCATAAGGGATTTTCCCAAACCTCCTTAGCATTGGTGTGAAGCTCTCTATCACAAGAGAGGTAAATTTGAACATAATTGGTTAAACACTAAAACCCACTAGTCATCGGCTTTAGATAACCTTGTTAGGAAGCTCTTTCCTTTCATTTTTCTAGGTGTATGTGGTTTTATGTTTTACTTTGGTTTGTACTACTATTTTTCTTAATATGTCTTCAAGCTTAATAAGAAACACCAGTGCAGATCACTATCCTTCTAGAAAGATGAACTTCAAACCGATATCGAGAAACCAAGTCCAAGATGAAGACATCATTGAATGACCCTAAAAGTAGCACATATACTACATGTAATAGCACTTTTGAACATTCTTGTAATAGTTATGACCTCTATTATAATGCATATTCCTATCAAAAAGAACATCTAGCCTTTAAATAGTGTATTTGCATAGTGAAACAGTGTATAGAATCATTAAGCATCGCATATGACAATTAGAATAGCACATCTAAGCATTTAAATAGTGCATGTGACCAGTTAAACAATGTATTTGACCATTCCTATGACACATCTGAGAAAAAACATAAAATAGAGGTCATTTGCATGCATGATATTGGCAAACAAATGATAAATTTGGATACCCTTTTCCTTGTTGGTATTTTACAAAGTTTGAGAAATTCCATATCTGACTGAAAACATCTTTTGAAACAAGCAAAGATACATTATCAACCCAATAGTTATCATTGCTTCACTTCACACATAAAGTTAGAGACATTCAAAGACACACATCCATCCCTTTACCTGACTTCATGAAAGTGAAACTCATCCTATCAACATTGGAAAATGCCTTGTTCAATCTAGCTTGTTACTACAAAAAAATCATGGTCAACGAAAATCCTCACATTTCAAAAATGCCTAAAGAACTAAAGGAATCCAACTCACATTTCATGCCACCACATAAAACTAATATAGCTACAAAACCAAAATGATCACCCATACAAGTGAGTGCTACAATAGCTAATAGAACCATAAAGCACAGAAAACCTCTAAATCTCTTCGAACCTACTACAGCAACAAACTACTCACAGAAAGCAGTTATTCACATGTCACCCTTGTTCAATTGAAACTCACAATCTATGGCCACAATGGGTTCATCTAACATATGGGATGATAGGAGTATTGAAACAAAAATAAAAAAAATTCAACAAAATCTTGAGCTCGTTGACATCATGGACAAAATAGTGAAGAAACATAAGGAATGTTATATACTAGCATTAGCACAACAAGGTGCAAAATTTCCATCAGACTTTGATGTGACCAACTTAAAACAAGATGTAGAAGAGTCACCCCTAGATGTTGTCACACAAAAACTACAAGACCTCCAAATGGAAATGGAAAGAATGAAGAGAGGAAAATGTAACTTGCAGAACTCAACCTCGAAAAGGTGTGTCCTCTCCCCTTTTATAAGAGCATTACCTTCATGCCTTTCCCACAAAATGTACAAATACCAAAGTATAATAAATATTTTGGCACATCAGATCCACAAGACCACCTCAAACGATACTACACCCTGAGTATGGAATTTTTCCATGACATGAAAAACTTGATGTGACTATTTCCTAGAAGCCTTGGAGGGTAGGCCACGAAGTGGTTCTCCAAGCTACCCTCCAATATCAAAACCTTTGACCAATTGGCTTCTATTTTCATCTCCCAATATTCCTACAATATCAAAAGGGAAATTACAATGATCAACCTATGTAACATGAAACAACTCCCCAATGAGTCATTCAAAATGTTCTTAGAGAGGTGGAGACACATGTTCATTAAGTATCATAGAGACAAACCTGAAAAAGAGAAGACTAACATCTTCATGAATAGTCTCTCCAAACTGATGAATTACTGGTTCTAGCTCCAAGGGCCTAAATATTTCAAGACTACCTCAGAAAATGCCACTAAGGTAGAAGAGACCTTACTAAATAATGACATTATTAAACAATCAAAAGATGGTAAAGGCTTTTCAAATAACTCCACGTAGACTCATAATTCCTCTAATTGAGTGATCGATAAAAAAAATTCATGGTGGAGAAATGACAATAAAAAAATTGTTAATGATAGGATCATCAAAACCAACAATGTTAATATTCAAACTCAATCCCATCCAAACCAATCGTATCTTGTTGTCAACAACACTAATCCAAATTCACCCCAGTAAGACAATGTTTGTCCATTCTATTGACATAATGTAGAAACTCCCTCAATGTCCAACCAACAAGTTGCCTACAACCAAGCTCCTCCTCCCCATAGATATCAATCTTTTGACATACCCAAGGAGTATACTCCTATTGGGGTGTCTTATGAAAGTGCTTTTCCAACCCTCGTGGTTGATTAACTCATTATGCTTCCTGAGGCTAAACCATATGAACCCCAAGTCAAGCCAAAATGGTGGAATGACAAGCACATTTGTGTCTACCATCGAAATAGTGAGCATTCAACAAAAAATTGTTTTTCCCTTAAGAGGGTAATCCAAAAATTAATCAATGATGGGGTCATCGAAGTAAACAACCTTAGCAATAATGAAGACCATATGGCCTTCAAGAACCCCTTCATGAGTCATGAAAAGGGGGAATCCTCCAAAGCTAATAAAAATGCACCCCCTCACAGTAAGGTTAATTATGTGCATCATTACGACAATACCATCAACATGATTTCTAGCTTTGATGACACCGTAATGTTGGAATCTAATTGAAAAGATCATTGATAAATTAGTGAGATTGGTGAAGAAATATGTTTCAATCATTATTCTGTCACTAATTCCAAACCTACTATTTGTTGGTTAGACAATTGCTTATAAGATCCAAGCACTATCACTTAGTTAATTGATGAAGAGGATTTAATCAATAAGATGTAACAATAGCACCTAGAGGAAAGGTTGAGTTATGATTTTTTAATGAAGTACAAGGATAAAATAAGACAATGGTAAAATAATGTATTGGTAATATACTTGAAGATACAAATGTTGGATACACTTAAGAACTTGAGAAGAACAATTTGTAACAAAGACTTTTTGCAAAGCCTAAACAAAATCTATAGTGGGTGCAGAGCAAAGTTAGTTCATGCTAAGCACATAACAAGTATGTGCCAAGTAAATGGAAAATCTAGTGTACTCCAAGTAACTTAGTAGGTGCTAAGAAAAATGAAATAGGTGCTGAGTATCAGAAAAAACATAGTTGATGCTGAGTGAAAATATAATAAGTGTTGAGTAACACAGTATGTGCCAAGCATCAGAAAGTCAATAGTGCCAAACTACTACATTATTTGAAAAGTCAAAGATTCACCAGATCTAAGCTAATAAGTTTGTTACCTTAAATTTTTTGTACCAGATGGAAGATAAGGATGTTGAGCTAGTGGTACAGAATTCTAGGTTAACCATTTTTTGGCAAATATAGTTGGATTCCACATGATGTTTCTAGAAGAAATAAGATAAGGGAAAGATACATCGTATCTTACCTAGTCCATTCAAACCCAAAATAAGAGAAAAAATAGTAGAGCAAGACAAGTATTCTAAACTCCTACTTCATGAATTATAGGTCAAGAAGCAAAAAAGGTTGGAGAGAGTGTGTGGTGTCAAGGTGAAGGCATTGAGAAGGAAGAACATAGTACAAAGACTCTACTTTGATAAGTGACCATAGGAGTGACTATATTGGCACAACAAGCAATGAGACTCAAGAAGATAGAAGCTTGAAGAGTGGACAAACTATTAGAGCTAAAAAGACTAAAATCCAAGAAAATTTTTGAATTGAATAGAGATCTAAAATCTGCAAGTTATGTTGTAAGTTAAATTAGGTCAAAAATCCCTTATTGTTACTCTCTAGCCATTGTATTAGTTAGGAAAAATCCTATGGACTTTGTTTGGTCTAACAGCCATTAAGAAATCCTTTAATAGGGTGAGATTCCAAGTGAATGTTCTAAAGTACTTTAACTAAGCTCACTCCTAACATGGTGGTTAATTGGGTCACATTTAACAATGTGTTTTGTAGCCTTTAATAGGGTAGGCCTTTCACAAGGCATCACTTCAGAAGAGTGAGAAACAAGGTAGCATGTTACTAGTGGATTTTCCCATATTAGGTTTCCACATAAATCATTGTGTTATATGTTGATCTTTCATGTTTTATTGTTGCATGTTGATTTATCAGTAACCTGCAAGGTTAGATTGATAAGCTTGGATGCATGAATGTTTAATGGGCTTACTAAGATAAGTGAAAAGTTTTATTGGACCTTGGGTAACTGATTCACCCCCCCCCCCCACCCTCTCAGTTACACTAAAGAATTCTAAAAATTGCTATCAAAGCCATCTGTTGATTTAGTTTAAAGGTACTAGAAGCACAAAGATCAAGATGTCTAAGAGAGAAGTTCCCAAGCTTAATAGAGACAACTTCACTACATGGAAAAGTTTAATGATGTTGTACCTTGGATCAATAGGTGACCATGCTCAAAACTTAATTAAAGTTTAACATGCTTATCCAGCTGGTGTCCCTACTACTAAAGATATGAAAAAGAAGGAGCACAATCAAGCAATGTCAGAGATTGCCTCTGCTCTTAGCTATGCTAAATTTGATGACAAGGGATGTACAACTGCATTCAATATGTGGGAATCCCTAATAAATATTTATGGAGGAGATAAGAATTTCCAAAGAGAAAAAGTAGAAAGCCTCAGAGGAAAGTTTGATGACATGAGAATGGAGGAAGGTGAAAACATTGCTCAATATGCCTCCAGAATAAAGGAAGTGGTAAGCACAATAAGAAGTTTTTCTGGTCATCTAGAAGATGAAACTAGTCTAAGAAAAGTTTTAAGAACCCTGCTTTCTATCTATTCTATTAGAGTATTAGTCATCCAAGATTTGAGATGCATACTAGGAAACAAACTATCTCTTGAATGTATAGTGGGAAGACTCACTACATTTGAGTTATCCAACTTTGACAACTATAGGCTAGAGAGTCTTGAGTCTACTTTCAAGGCTAAGTTGTTGCTCAAAGATTTTGATAAAAGAAGTAAAGGAAGAAGAGAAGGATAAAGCATGTGTCTAGTGATAGTGACACTAAAGAAGAAGATGTTGAATAGTTGGAAGCATTGTTGGCAAGGAGGTTTCACAGAGGGAAAGGCAAGTTTAAAGGTAAGTTGCCCATTATTTGTTTCAGTTGCAATGAAGTACGACATATTGCTGCTAGGTGTTCAGAAAAGAGAAACTTCAAAGGAAATGACAAATACAAAGGCAAAAGAAGTGAAGATAGCAGAGAGTACAAAGACAAAGGACAAAAGTGTTGCATTGTAGAAGATGGTGACTCAGATGAAAATGATGATGAGGTAGTCTATGTTTCTATGAAGGATGAGTCAAATGAAGATGAAGCAACTGTACTTGTAACCTGTGTGAACAAGAATGAAAAATGGATCATTGAAAGTGGTTTCTCACACCACATGATAGGAGACAAAGGTAAGTTTACTACACTAAATCACTATGATCGAAACAATGTTAGATTTGGTAATGATGCTCCATGTTTAATAAAAGGAAAATGTTCCATTAAGCTTATAGAAAAGATAACATGTAATGGTGCATATTATGTTGAAGGATTGAATTACAATCTACTGAGTGTGTCACAACTAAGCAATATAGGTTGCAAAGTTGAATTTGGAATCAAAACTACCAAGATTTTTGACACAAATAGAAATATGATAGGAAAAGGAGACCAAACTAGGAGCAATCTATTTTATCTAGATATTGATGATGCCATTTTTCTTATTGTTAAAATTGATGATGTGTGGCTATGGCATAAAAGGCTGTATCATGTCAACTTTGATAACTTGATTAGCATCAGCAATATGAAGAAAGTAAGAGGTTTGCCTAAACTAAAGAAGCCTGACAATATAATATGCAAACAATGTCAGTTAGGCAAAATGACCAAGTCTAGTTTCAAAAGAAAAACCTATACTTCAAAAGATGCTTTAGAGATTGTTCATACTAACTTGTGTGAACCCATAGAAGTACAAAGTGACAAAGGAGATAGATACATAATGTTGTTTGTAGATGATTACTCTAGGATGATAACTAGCATGTTCTTAAAGCAAAAATCTGACACTTTTCAAATGTTTAAGTGGTATTTGGCAAGGGTTGAAAAAGAAATAGGTAGGAATCTTAAATGCCTAAGGTCAGACAAAGGAGGAGAGTTCACATCAAGAGAATTTTAGATGTTTTGTAATGACAAAGGAATCAAGAGACAAACATTAGCACCAAGGAATCCCCCACAGAATGGAATTATAGAAAGAAGGAATATATCAGTAATGGACTATGCAAAAACATTGATCATGGAGAAAAATATTTCTCTAAAGTACTAGAGAGAAGCAGTAAGCATAGTTGTCTACATCCTAAATCGAGTACAAATCAAGAAAGGCACAAATGCTACACCTTTTGAATTATGGTATGGTCACTCACCCAATGTAAAATATTTCAACGTGTTTGGTTGTAAATGTTATATTCTTAAAGATTCTAGAAATGGAAAGTTTGATGCAAAGAGTGATGAAGGTATATTCCTTAGATACTCCACTAGAAGTAAAGCATATAAATGTTTAAATACTAACACTAAAAAAATTTTGGAGAGTGCAAATGTAAACTTTGATGAGCATACAGAAGTTCAAGATGATGAATCCATCAAAAGATTAGAAGAATAAAAATCGTTTGTATACTTCTATGAAGGAATGCCTACCAAAGAAGAAGCTATCAATCCAATAGTCAACTTGCAACAAGTTTCAATATTTGTTGAGTCACAACTAGTGAATGTCAAGTTGCATTCATATGCCGAGTTACAGAATGAAGAAAATGCACATTCTAATTCTAAAGTTAGTACACATGAAAGAGATGTTGAGTTACCTAAAAGAGATGTGCATAGTGACTCTGAAGCTGAAAGACCAAACATGGAAAAAAGGATAGAACCAAGGCTATCCAAGTATGTGAGAAGACATCACCCTGTTGAAAAAATCATTGGTGACAAGGAAGCTAGACCAATGACAAGGAATAGACTAAGAAACAAATCATTTTTTTTGAGCAAGATAGAATCCAAGACAGTAAGAGATGTACTAGAAGATGAAGGTTGGTGCAAAGCCATGGAAGAGGATATTGAGTAGATAGAGAAAAACAAAACTTGGAGTTTATTTCCAAGACCAAATAATAAGAATGTGATTGGTACCAAGTGGGTGTTTAGGAACAAGCTAGATGAGAATGGTGAGATCATGAGAAGAAAGGCTAGACTAGTCTGTAAAGGTTATGCTCAAGAAGAAGGACTAGACTATGGGGAAACATTTTCCCCTATTGCAAGGATAGAAGAACTCTACTTGCATATGCTACTTACAAAGGTTTTAGACTCTACCAAATGGATGTGAAGTTTACTTTTCTAAATGGTATACTAGAAGAGGAAGTCTACATAGAACAACTAGAGGGATTTTTTGATGACAACAACAAGGATATGGTATGCAAACTGCATAAAGCACTCTATGGCTTGAAACAAGTGCCTAGAGTTTGGTATGAGAGACTTCACAAATATCTTGTAACAATTGGATTTGAGAGAAAAAATGACAATAGCAACCTATATATCAAGACTGAAAAAGGTAAGGACATCCTGATATCTAAAATCTTTGTTGATGATATAATATTTGGAGGAAAGGATGCCCTATGCAAAGATTTTGTTGATCAGATGAAACATGAGTTTGAGATGTCAATGTTTGGGGAAATTAAATTCTTTGTTGGATTGCAGGTATATTAATTGAAATATGGCATATTTGTGACCCAATCAAAATATATCAAGGAGATACTCAAAACATTTGGCATAGAAGATTCAAAACTAGTCAGTACAGCAATGATAATAGGACATAAGTTATCCAAAAATGATGAATCAGCTGAAGTGAATCAGACAATGTATAGATCAGTGATTGGAAAGCTACAGGATGTTGTACACAGTAGACTAGACATTGCATTATCTATTGGAATAGTGATAATATTTTTTGCAAACCCAAGAGAAAATCATCTTATGGCGGTAAAAATAATAATGAGATATCTAAAAGGAATAGATGACTTTGGTTTATACTATAAAAGAACTGAAAAGTTTAAGTTGAAAGCCTACACTGATGCAAAATTGGGAGGTAATATAGATGATAGAAAAAGCACCAGTGGAGGAGCACTCTTTTTAAGTAGAAGATTAGTCACTTGGACTAGCAAAAAGCAAAGTTCTACCTCACAATCCACACCTGAAGCTGAGTATGTTGTTGCTGCCATAAATTGTACAAATATTGTTTGGATCAAGCATCTACTCAAAGGTATAAAGAAAGAGATAAACTAACTAGTGATACTTTATTGTGATAATACTAGTGCTATCAAGATATCAAAGAATCATGTGATGCACGCCAAAACAAAGCATATTGCAATCAAGTATCATTATGTAAGAGAATTTGTGGAAGAAAAAGAGGTAAAGATGGAATATGTGAGTTTAAAGGAACAAATTGTTGATATCTTCACAAATCCATTACCTGAGGATGCACATGAATATCTTAGAGGTGAGCTAGGGGTAATACCCCTATCAAAGATTGTTTGAGGAATGGCAGAATTTCCCTACATCAAACAGGTTGATTGCTAAATGATAAAAATTAATGTAGAAGATCATACTTTAGGTTTTGCCTGAAGTAATTAAAGTGCTGAAATTCAAAATCAGTCACAAGCATGGTGACAAAGGGAGAAACTAGAAACTACAAAGTCTACATCTGCATAAATGGAGATGCTAATACATTGTATCTTTGGTATTGTTGTCAAAGAGGGAGAAATAGAAAAACTGATCAAAGTGGATGAAAGAAAGGTATAGGGAGAAATTGATCAAGTGTGAAGATGTAGAAGAAAAGAGGGAGAAATAGAAAAAGAAAAGAGAGAACTGCAGCAAAAAGATAGAGAAAGGGATACAACAGCTAAGAGGAAAAAGCAAAGAAATCAATCAAGATAATAGATTTAAGAGTGAGCATATTAGAGGAAATAGTATGTATTAGCAAAGAGGGAGAAATGAAAGTTGATGAAAATAGAAATGACAACAAATTTATTTTTGGCATTGTCTTGTTGTTTTAACTTGGTTATGTTTTTCATTTAGGTAACTTGATTGATCAGTTTGGTTTTCCATCAATGCTAAAGAGGGAGATTGTTGAAATTTGATTGAAAAGATCATTGATAAATTAGTGAGATTGTTGAAGAAGTATGTTTCAATCATTTTTTTGTCACTGATGTCAAACCTTCTATTTTCTAGTAAGACAATTGCTTATAAGATCCAAGCACTATCACTTAGTTGATTGATGAAGAGGATTTAATCAATAAGATGTAACTGTTGAGATAATGGGTGTTGCACACATTGTATAATAGTGTTATTTTATTATTTTATTTTTATTATGTAATGTTGTGCCTAGATGGACGTGTAACATGTAAAGATTCCCATGGAATATTCTTGATGAGTTGTATTGTAACATTGTGATAATATTTTATGTAATTATTTAATATTGGAGAAAAGAATTAAATGCCCAATATTAAATGTGGGGTCAGTGGGTTAGGTAGCACATGGTTTTAGCACATGGTTTATGTAATACCACTTAGTGGTTTTGTGGGACTTGCTACTATATAAGCAGCCATAAGGGTAGTTGTTGTGGAGTGACAAGGAGGAGACAAAAGGAAAGAGTCGAGCGGGACAAGGCTTGACAAGTTAACCAAGGGAGCATTTGTGAAGGTTGAAAGCATGGCATGGGATGTGTGGATTCATGCTTGTTCACATAGTTTGCTCGGTTGTGACTATGGCCATGAAGGCTTCCATGGATGTATGGCAATGGTATTTTTTGCTGAGTAATACATGGTGATGGATACTTTTGGAGGCTAGGTTTTTTTCCTCAATGAGGGTTTCCCAAGGTATATCTTGTGTCACAATCTTGTGAGTATGTCATCTATTCTCTTGCATGTGGATTTTAATTCCGTATTTATTTTAGATCTATTATGGGTTATGTGGAAACAGTTATATTCTTTATTGCCAAGTTTCCTTACAAGTGGTATCAAAGCTATGGTTTTATTATTGTAACCCTAGATTGAATCTATGGGAATGCATGAGAGGATTAAAAATAAAAATAAAAAAGGGCAAGATATATGAATAATTTATTGCAGATCTGAGGGTTTTGGATTTGCTGTTATGATGGGATGTTAAAAGATTTGGGCATGTGAAATTGTTGGACAAAAGAGTTTTTTGGATGTTTCATTTAAATGAGGGTTTTGGGTGGTAGCTTGCAGAAATGACCTCTTGGGTAAAAACAGACCTCACCATTGGATCTGGGTCGACATTTCCATAAAATTTGATATATAATATACCCTAGTTTGGCCATGTTAAGAGGAAATGAAAGATTTTTTTGGTTTCAGCTCATGATGGCCGTCAAATTTAATCCCGTCAAAATTTTCATCACTGAAAAAATAAAAAATGAAAAATCGTACAGAAAATGGTAAAAAGACTGTCTTAGTAAAATGGCCATAACTTTCTCTCAGAATATTAGATTTCAGAGTTCTTATAGGTGTTGGAAAGCTAATTCAGAGCACTATAAGATGGTGTAGGTTTGGTTTTGAGATTTTGAGATTTTTTTAGGTTTTAAGAGCCCTAAACTTAGATGTTGTTTGTTTTGAGCATGAATTGGGGCATAACTTGGGCATACGGAGTCAGATTTTGGACTTCGAGTAGTCAACGGAAAGCTCTTGGAGAGCTCTACACATTGGTTCAAATTTGGTGCAGAATTGGCATAATTTATTTGGTGATATATTGATCTGAACAGTTTATAAGTATATTTTGACTATGGTAACATTGTGAGTTTATGGCATTGGAGATTTAAGTTTTGATGTCATTGTATAATCAGTTCATATTTTAGATTGGTCTCATGATGATATGGTTATCAATGTTTGGATTTGGATATGCATGATGACTTGTTGGGTCTACAAGTTGTGCAGTGTTGTAAGCGGTCTATACTTACAGGTTGCATTTATAGCTTGGTTATGGGTTGTCTTTGCCCATTGATCTTTCATTATTGATGCATATTCAGATTGGTGGCTTGGATTTGGGTTGTCTATGCCCTAAGTCACATGATTTTATCTTCATGTAGAAGGGATGAGATGTTGTTACCAGGTATAGTCATGGTGGAGGATTGTGGTTGACTATTTTATGCTGACAGGTTAGACATATTGAGAGCTTGATGCTCGGTTCATGGATGTGATTATGGTGTCATGGATTTTGGCATGACATGATTGGATATACAGGTACATCATTGATGTTCATTAGCTTGGATTTTCTGATTCAGTTATGGTGGTATATCTTCTTGGTTGAGGATCATGGTTATTTGGTTTCTTTTAAGGAGCTCATGATGTGCACTTTGAGTTCTTTGATAGTTTGATGCCTTGGTTGATTCTCATGGTTAGAGGATGGGTTTTCATCATGATGTCATGGATAGCTTGGATACATGGTTTAGTTGGAGCTTGTGACAGTGATGGGGTGACAGTGCAGGATTAGTTCCTGGTTTGGTTTATATCTTCTTGGTTTGGAGAGGATGGATTGTATGATGCCATAGGTGACTTGGTACCATGGTTGAGTGGGAGTTGTTGGCATTGATATATTTATTGAGTGTTTGCAAATGTCGAAGGTTTGTCTTAGATCCTGTTGTTGTAGAAGCGTCTTTGACATTTGCATGGTGCACTTGTTATCTTCATGATGTTTGAAGATGGTTAGATCTTGAGGACTCATGGAGTTCTTGGTTATCTTCATGGTGTATGGAGATGGTTCTTCTTGGTATGTGGAGATGGTTTTCTTCATGGTGTATGGAGATGGTTGCATCTTGAGGACTCACAGGGTTGTTGGCAAAGGTGTGGTTTATGATTTTTTATTTGGCATGTTATCCTTGGTATAAGGATGGTTTCATTATTATGTCATGGTATACTCTTGATATGTGTTTAGAGTTGTGACATGTTATAGTATGTTCGTGTGAAGCATGTTATCTCTTTAGTTGAGATGGTAAGATCATGTTGTCATGTTTATGTTCCTGAGGCCATGGTTGGAACTTTGACATTGATCTTGGTTTAGTTTCTTGGTATTGAGTACACTGATCATAAGCTGGATACTTCATGATATTGTTATGTTGCATTTGGAGTTGGCATGGATTGATTGGTTACAAGTGCTCATGGATACTTAGAGACAGTGGTGACGCTGATTTCTCTTGGATTAGAGAAGTATTTGTTGGGATGGTTGATGGTTTCAACAGGAAGTTCGAGGGGCAGTCACCTGATATGGACTTGAGAGGAGATTGTTCTTAGATGAGTCTTGGTTGGAGACTTGGGTATCTTGATGAGCATTCTCATTCCCCACTCTTGGTCTACTCGGTGGTTTTCTATTTGAGAGGTATAGCCCATTATTTTCTCTCAGTTGCATTATATTTATGCTTGTCTTTCATGGATATGGATCTTGAGCTATGGTACATGAGTTAGTTCTGGAGGGTTCATTTGAGAGATGGTTTAGCATTGGTTATCTCCATGTGCATATGTTGTTATGCTGGTTGAATTTGGGAGATGGTTTTATATTGGGCATTTTCCTTGGATTAAGAATGGTTATTCTTTGGTTTAGGAATGGGTTTATTGAGTTTGATCTTCTTGTGAGAGGCTTACATCCATGATGAGTTATATGGTATGGTTTGGGTGTTGTTGAGGCTTCTTGTTGGGGTTTTATGGAGGAGATCATACTTGCACAGTTTACATCTAGAGGTGTGTGTAGAAGGACATGATACAGGTTATGATTTGCATGGTTTCTCTGGTCTTGGTTATCTTCCTGGATGTTCAGTTTTGCTTACATTGGATTTGAGATTGGTTAGAGATTGTGATCACTGGTTTGTGCTCATGTATGTCATGTGAGAGATGACATGGTTATTCATTTATCTCTTTCCTCTGTTGGTTGTGGAGAACTTGGGAAGCTATTGGAGACTTGTTATGAGAGTTGTTCTTGCAAGATATTAGTTTATGTATTGTGGATGTCCTTGATACTACATGGATTCACTTCTTTGAGATGTGTTGAGTGGATTGGTTATAGATTTGACATTATCTTTTGCAGTGGGAGCTTCTTGATATATATGTGGCAAGTATTGCTCTTGAGGCTTGTGATTGTAGGTTACAGATTAGATATGTTGGTGATATGAGATTCACTTGTTATACCTTTTGGAGGTATGGATAGTTGGATGGGTGGCACTTGCTGTGGGTGCTATTTCAGCTATGGATATTTTGACAACTATGGATACATGTGATTACCTTTGGATCAGGTTTTTGTGCTTGGAATTTTAGTTGGTACAAGATTTTATGATCTTCTAATGCGACAAGTTGGGTGGCTTTCTCTTTGGATGGCTTCTATGTATGTCTAGTGGGAGTGGCATAATAGGAGGTGAGATCATTCATGTTCGAGATGCTGGATACTTTGATTTTGTTGCGAGTACCAAGATGGAGCACTTGGTGTATTTTGATCCATGATGGTGGATGTGCTGGGAGGGATTGTTCCCTTGTTCATTTATGTGGCTACGGATTGACCCCATGCAATGTATACAACAAGTGGGAGATTGTTGAGATAATGGGTGTTGCACACATTGCATAATATTGTTATTTTATTATTTTATTTTTATTATGTAATGTTGTGCCTAGATGGACGTGCAACATGTAAAGATTCCCATGGAATATTCTTGATGAGTTGTATTATAACATTGTATAATATTTTATGTAATTATTTAATATTGGGGAAAAGAATTAAATGCCCAATATTAAATGTGGGGTCAGTGGGTTAGGTAGCACATGGTTTATGTAATACCACTTAGTGGTTTTGTGGGACTTGCTACTATATAAGCAGCCACAAGGGTAGTTGTTGTGGAGTGACAAGGAGAAGACAAAAGAAAAGAGTCAAGCGGGACAAGGCTTGACAGGTTAACCAAGGGAGCATTTGTGAAGGTTGAAAGCATGGCATGGGATGTGTGGATTCATGCTTGTTCACATAGTTTGCTCGGTTGTGGCTATGGCCATGAAGGCTTCCATGGATGTATGGCAATGGTATTTTTTGCTGAGTAATAAATGGTGATGGATGCTTTTGGAGGCTGGGTTTTTTTCCTCAATGAGGGTTTCCCAGGGTATATCTTGTTTCACAATCTTGTGAGTATGTCATCTATTCTCTTGCATGTGGATTTTAATTCCGTGTTTATTTTAGATCTATTATGGGTTATGTGGAAATGGTTATATTCTTTATTGCCAAGTTTCCTTACAGTGACAACAACACCTAGAGGAATGATTGAGTTATGATTTTGTAATGAAGTACAAGGACCGGATAAGACAATGGTAAAATAATGTATTAGTAATATACTTGAAGATACAAAGTTTGGATACACTTAAGAACTTAAGAAGAACAAGTTGTAACAAAGACTATTTGCAAAGCCTAAACAAAATCTATAGCGAGTGCCAAGAAAAGTTATTTCATTGCCAATATGTGTTGAGTAAATGGAAAATATTGTGTGTGTGTGTGTTGAGTAACTTGGTGCCAAGAAAAATGTAACAGGTGCCAAGTATCAGAAAAAATATAGTCGATGCCAAGTGAAATGTAATAAGTGCCAAGTAACACAGTATGTATCAAGCATTAGAAAGTTAATAGTGTTGAGTTGTTGCATTATTTGAAAAGTCAAAGATTTTCCAGATCTGAGGTGATAAGTTTGTTACCTTGAATTTTGCAAACTAGATGGAAGATAAGGATGTTGAGCTGGTGGTATAGAATTCTAGGTTAACCATTTTTAGGCGAATACAGGTGGATTCCACATGATGTTTCTAGAAGAAACAAGATAAGGGGAAGATACATCGTATCTTACCTAATCCATTCAAACATAAAATAAGAGCGAGAAGATTAGAGCGAGAAAATTTTTCTAAAATCCTACTTAATGAATTACAAGTCAAGAAGCAAAAAAGGTTGGAGAGAGTGTGCAGTGTTAAGGTGAAGGCATTGAGAAGGAAGAATAGAATATAGAGACTCTACTTTGATAAGTGACCATAGGAGTGACTATATTGGCACAACAAGCAAAGAGACTCAAGAAGACAGAAGCTTGAAGAGTGAACAAGTTGTTAGAGCTACAGAGATTAAAAGTGAAGCAAAGTTGTGAACTGAATAGAGATCTAAAATTTGTAAGTTATGTTGTAAGTTGAATTAGGTCAAAAAGCCCTTATTGTTACTCTCTAGCAATTATATCAGTTAGGAAAATCCTATGGACTTAGGTTGGTCTAACAACCATTAAGAAATCCTTTAACCGGGTGACATTCCAACTGAATGTTCTAAAGTCCTTTATCCAAGCTCACTCCTAATAGGGTGGTTGAAATTGCTTAACAGGGTCACATTTAACAATGTGTTTTGTAGCCTTTAATAGGGCAGCCCTTTCACAAGGCATCACTTCTAAAGAGTGAGAAACAAGGTAGCATGTTACTGGTAGTTTTTTCCAAATTGGGTTTCCACATAAATCATTGTGTTATGTGTTGATCTTTCATATTTTATTGTTGCATGTTGATTTATTAGTAACCTGAAAGTTTAGATTGATAAGCTTGGATGCATGAATGTTTAATGGGCTTACTAAGATAAGTGAACAGTTTTATTGGACCTTGAGTAACTGATTCACCCCCCCCCCCCCCCCCCCCCCAATTATGTAAAGAATTCTAACACATAAATGTCATCATAGTTAAAGATAAAAACAAAAAACAATCCTAAAATGTTGTTACCCAAGGCCAAGCCTCTAAATTTATCCTACCAGGACCTATGACAAATCCTAATCATGCAGCTACAAATTCCTCCCTACCTAAGTACAACTTGGTCAACCAATTACTTAAGACTCCAACCCATATCTCCATTTTTTAACTATTGCAAATCTCCCTAGAGCATAAAGAAATAATCACCAAAGCATTAGTGCCAAATGACCTAGATGTGAGTAGATTTCAAAACATGATCAGCAATCTAGTTGCCCCTCACTGTGTATCTTTTTTAGCCCAAGATGACATGTCTATCATCTAGCCACAAAATTGTCCTTTGCATATTGAGGTCTTTATCCATAGAAATAGAGTTAAGAGAGCATTGGTTAGTGGTGGAGTAGGCCTCAATATTTGCACACTCAATTTAGTAAGAGCCTTAGGGTATGCAGAGGATGTTGTTGACCCAAGAAAGAAAATTACCATCAAAGCTTACGATGACAAGGAAAGATGCTCTAAAGGCATGGTTATTTTTCCAATCAGAGTAGGATCTATTGTTAAAGATACTATTTGTCAGGTCTTAGACCTACAATTGACTTATAATATCCTATTAGGAAGATAGTGGATTCATGATAAGCAGGCCGTTCTCTCCACCTATCACTAGTTTCTTAAATTTCCTTACATGGATCAAGAGGTGACCATACCGAGAGACCAACACTTTTCCCAATATTGTAATTCCCTCTTCCCTCATAATAGGGAAGAAACTGGCACATAGACAGATGACATAAGCTAGTCCATAACTATAGACACTTCATGCTCTACCAACCAAAGTGACAACCACTCATCAATGTCAACTAAGGGTAAAGAGAAATTTGGTTGTTCCAATCCTTTTGTTCCTTCACCATCATTGTCCAAAGACCCTAAATAGTCACACTATGAAGAGATCAATGGATTGATGAAATAATTTTATAAAAAGTGTAAATTGCACTACAAAGGGGTAGGCGAGTACTCAGTCTCACTATTTGATCCCCTACTTTCTCCAAGATCTTATGGAAAACTGTCATCCACTAGGCCTTATCATGCACATTTCATCAAAGCAAGTGGCCCACCTCCAAACCTAGTGGAATAAATCAATCAACAAAATATTGACATATCTCTCCACCTACATGATTTCTAGGATTTAAACAAAGCATGTCCCAAAGATGATTTTTCCCTTCCCAACATCAACACCATTATAGATCTGACAATGGGACATTCCATGTTTTCCCTCATGGATGGGTTTTTAGAGTATAATCAGAATAGAATAGTGCCAGAAGATCAAGAGAAAATAGCTTTTACTTATGGTGGGGCACATTTTGTTGGAATGTGATGCCCTTCAGGCTAAAGAATGTTTGGGCTACCTATCAACGAGCTATGACCACTATCTTTCATGATATGATGTATATCTTTATGGAAGATTATGTGAATGACATTCTCGTCAAATCCCATTGTCGAGAAGAAAATTTCCCCATACTAGCCAAAATATTCACCCACCTAGAAGTGTTCAAAGTTAGGCTCAATCCCAAGAAATTCACTTTTGGCATCAAATTAGGAAAGCTTCTAGGATACATTGTCTCAACCAAAGGAATAGAAATTGACCCCAAAAATGTACAAGCCATAATCAGCATGCAACCTCCAAAGGACCTAAGTTAGTTATGCTCCCTTCAAGGAAAGCTTCAATTAGTTCATTGGTTCATTTCTCAATTAGCAAAAAAGTGTATACCTTTCACACACTTGTTACACAAAGATATAAATTTTAAGTGGGATGATCGGTGTCAAAAGGCTTTTGACTTACTCAAAACCTACTCGATGAATCCACCCATGTTGGTACCTCCTGTATCATACAAGCCTTTGTTATTGTACATTTATTTAATGGATAAATCAATAAAAGCCCTCCTAGCACAAGAAAATGACCAAGGAAAAGAATGCACCATCTATTACATTAGTCGCACCTTGGTCAACTATTAGCTCAATTAATATTTCATCAGAAAAGCTTATCTAGCCATAGATTTTGCTTCCCAAAAGTTATGCCATTATCTTCTAACACACAAGGTCAAGCTCATATCCAAAATTGATCCACTCAAATATCTTCTCAGAAAAATAGCATTAATGGGAAGATTGGCCAAATAGGTGATGATTCTAAGTGAATTTGACATTGAGTATGTTAATAAGAAGGCGATAAAAGGATAGGCCATTGCTGATCAATTGGAAAATGTGCCTATAGAGAGTTCCAATCCTATCCTAGCTAACTTCCCAAATATGCATATTCTTCAAATAGAGCCAATAACATGGAAATTCTATTTTGATGGTTCCTACACACACCATGGATCAAGTGCCGATATTTTGTTCATCATGCCACTCAGTGGTACCATCCCTAAATCTTACAAGCTACTTTTCCCTTGCACCAACAACATGGTAGAATATGTAGCTTTGGTCTTAGGTCTCAAGCTTGCTTTAGAATGGAAACTAACAACACTAGAGGTTTATGGAAACTCCCAGTTGGTTATCAATCAGGTCATTGGCACTCACCAAACCAAAGATGAAAAATTAGTGCCCTATAAATATATGGTTGACACACTCAAGGCATGTTTTGTTCACATTACTTTTGAACAAATTCTCAAAGAGAAGAATAGAGCAATAGTTGCTATGGCCACCTTGGCCTCCTTACTCTAGCTCCAAAAGCAACACAAGTGGTATGAGTTCTTAGTGGAAGAGGTGGTTTAACCCATTTTTATCCAACCCAATTCCCTTATCATTTGCCACTTAAACGCTCCTAATTCCTTTTGGTATAACCCCATCATCACCTACCTCCATGATAATACTATTTTGTCTGACCTTTCACGTAACCAAAAGCAAAATTTCATTCAAAAAAACCCATGCTATACTTTGGTGGCTAATATGTTGTATAGGAAGGGTCTTCAAGGTACTCTATTTAGATGTCTTGGAAAGGATGAGTCTAGAGTCACTCTGCAAGAAGTCCATGCAAGGATGTGCAGGTCACACTCCAACAAGTTCGCACTAGCAAAGAAGATTCCTACAATGGGTTATTTATGGCCAACCATGGAAAAGGATTCTATCAACTATGTCAAAATTTGCAAAAAATGTCAAATCCATGGTAACCTTGTTCATGCACCGACCTAAGAACTCAACCCTTTGGCCACACCATGGCCTTTTTATCAGTGGGGATTTGATTTCATTGGAGCCATCCATCCACCTTCCTCTAGAGGACATAAATAGATTATCACCACCACCAAATACTTCACCAAGTGGGTCAAAGTGGTGCCACTTGCTGACTCTATGGGAAAAAAATCTCTTCCTTCATCCTAAACCATTTCATTTGTTAATTTGGCATCCCCCATGCCATTCTCACAGACAATGCCCTATACTTTAAAAATCAAATACTTGATGAATTATGTGAAAAAATTCACATTATACACCGCTCCTCATCAATTTATTATCCCCAAGGCAATGGCCAAGCCGAGGCCACCAACAAAAGCATTATCAACATCCTCAAAAGAGTCATCAATGAAATTGGTCGAGATTGGCATTTACAACTGAACCCCACCCTCTCAGCCTATAGGATGAGTGTTTGAACACCTATAGGCATGACACCCTTCTCCTTAGTTTATGGTTGTGAAGCTATTCTTCCTTGAGAGGTTGAGATCCCATGCTTAAGAGTTACCCTTCGAGATGTTCAATTAGATAAGGATTACAAAGTGGACCATCTAGAGCAGCTAGAGTTGTTAGAAGAACATTAGTGTGCAGCACATGACCACCTCAAAGCATATCAGAATAGTCTATCAAGACATTATAACAAAAATGTCAAACCCCATGTCTTTTAGATTGGTGACCTAGTGCTCCAAGAGAACCCTAAGAACCAAGCGACAAGGGAAAAGAAAGGAAAATGGGAGGCCAATTGGATTGGTCATTACATTATCATAGAGTCCTTTGGGACTGGTACTTATAGACTTTCAAATTGTGATGGCATAGACCTAGCAAACCCAATCAATAGTATCCATCTCAAACAATTTATTTCTAGAGCTTTGAGAAGTGCATCCAAAATACCAAAAAAAAAAAAAAAAAATCAAGATAAACTCAAAAAAAAAAAGCTATTTTGGTACAAAAGAAGTGAGAATGTCTTATCTAGTTCAAAAAGGGATGAGAGACAGCACCTTTGGACTTCCCTAAACAACACAAGTCCTTCAATGCTGAAAAATAGTCAAGACAGCCCTCAAGCAACTACCTCTGGACAAATTTTTCTCGTTTGAGGCCCATCTAGCACCATCAAGTTAATTTCACACATACCCAATTAAGAAACACTTGCAGGTTATAGTTTTGTGGTTCTTAGGCATTAGATGTAGTTAACAGTAGTAGGAATAGCCAGTATAATAGCAACAATGGGGAGAACAAAAAATAGAGGGCAATAGGGAGTCTGATTATGTATTGAGATACCATAGACATGAATTGTAGGAAAATCAATGCACATCTCAGCTATCCACATTGACCAACAATTACTAATGTTTATTTTAGCCCTCATTTGATTGGTTCGATGTCCCACACTCCTTCCATTATCTCCCGCATAGTTATCCATGCCCATTTTTCTAGCTTTTGGCTCATTTTGGTCTCCTTTCCTCTTTAGGTGCCTCACACAATCCTAGTTACCCCCATATTCCAAAAAATCTCACTCACATTCTCATTCCACTCCCAAGAACCCCAAAATCCTCTAAAAATATAAAAAACAACCAAAAAATTGCCAACAAGTATCAAAAAATTCAAAAATTACCAAAAATTCAATAATCCTCAAAAAATATCAAAAATATCCAAAAAATTGCCAAAAATTATCGAAAAAAATTAAAATAGCCAAAAATATCAAAAACATTCAAACATGTTGCAAAAATATCAAAAAAATTTAAAATTAGCCAAAAATATCAAAACAAAAAAATCTAAAAATTGCCACAAATTATCAAAAAAAATAAAAAATCATTAAAAAATATCCAAAAATTGTCTAAAATTACCAACAAAATTCAAAATTGGTCAAAAATAGTTGAAAAGGGGTCATAATAGCCCAATGTAGCCACGAATGCTTGAAACATTAACAACACCCCAAAATTCCTATCAATTCTGCCTCACTCTAACTCAAATAGGCTATACAACATCTAAAGTGCCTCAATGGTATTAAGAAGTAGCATAGTAATGTCTTGAAACACCTTGTTGGGCTTTGGAAAATCTGGCACAACACAAATAGTGCGAGAGGTGTCAATCGAGTCCCCTCTTTCATTAGTCTTATTTATATTGTAGTGGCCACGATTGATCTAGCCCCCTTCAACAAATATATCAATGCTATCCCAAAAGCCTAGATATTTGTCAGACTCTTTCATCCTCATCCAACTGGGGGCACAAAATAAGTAAGTATAAGGGTGAGAGCTTAGCTTCCCCTCCAGTGCTTTTTTAGGCCCAAGTGTCCTTTTCAGGACTCCTCAAGCGCCTTTTCAGGCCCCAAAGCCTTTTTTAGGCTCCTCAAGTGCCTTTCTCAAGGTCCAAGTGTTCTTTTCGAACCCCTCAAGTGCCTTTTCTAGGCCCAAACACCTTTTTAGGCCCCTCCAGCACCTTTTTAGGCCCAAAAGCACCTTTTTCAAGGCCCAATCACCTTTTTTGAGCCCCTCAAGTGCCTTTCTCAAGGCCCAAGTGTCCTTTTCAGGACCCCTCAAGTGCCTTTTTCAAGGCCCAAGTGTCCTTCCCTCAAGAGCCTTTTTCAAGGACCAAGTATCCTTTTTAGTAACCCTCAAGTGCCTTTTCAAGCCCCAAAGCTTTTTTTAGGCCCCTCAAGCACCTTTCTCAAGGCCCAAGTGTCCTTTTCGAACCCCTTAAGCATATTTTTAGGGTCAACACCTTCTTTTAGGCCCCTCCAGTGCCTTTTTAGGCCCAACGCCTTTTTTTAGGCCCCTTGAGCGTATTTTTAGGCCCAAAAACCTTTTCTTAAGGCTCTATTTCACCTTTTCAAGGCCCCAATGTCCTTTTTGGGCCCCCAATATGCCTTTTGGGTCAAAGTGCCTTTTTCAAGGCCCTATTTCACCTTCTCGAGACCCATGTGTCCTTTTTGGGCCCAAACACCTTTTTACAGGCCTCACAAATGTCCATCTCAACACACACCTAGAGGAATATCCCAACATTGGCCTATAACGGCTACTAATATACATAGAGTTATGCCTTACTCATCGTGGCTTCCCATATATTACATAAATCTATATTCCTCTTTCATCATAAGACCCCACAAACATTCTCACCTACTAGTAATGGTTATCCTTACTCTATGGATCGTATTGTTCCCACTTTTACAGAGATTCAAATTTTTCCACTATTATCACAAAACACAAAAACATTCAAATATCTATCAACAATCCAAAAATATTCAAATATTCCTCAAAACACTAAAAACATCCAAATATATTCCACAAAATACCAAAAACAAAACATGACACTACATTACAATCAACATCAATTGTCCCTTTTGATTGCCATAACAACAAGCACAAACTTTTTATTCTCCTATAATGGCAATGACAATATTACATTTAAATAGTGTCTAATGGATCATTTATTCTGGCCTCCCTGGGGGAGGTAGAAAGATAGGATGTCCAATCAATGGTGTCTCTTCTAACCTAGCTCTAGAAGATGAAGCCCCTAGTGTCAATCCTCTATGCACCCACATGGGAATTGGAAACCTCCCACCATATAATTGCGCATTCAGTAGCTATGCAAATTCCCTATCCATGAACTACATCTCTTGTCAGTCCTCATTTAGGAATGCTTGATAATAACATCCCATCTAATAAGCAACTTCCTAGTGTACCCTCACCATCTGGTGCATTTCCACGAATACATTCTCCACCAACTTGTTCACTCTTGGTGCAGTGATCGCTCATCAGCCCACATCCCACTCCTACTACATTTGATCAGTCATCATTTGCCAATGCTCCACATCTACTTTTACCTCATCCAAATTCTTATGCAATTGTCTCACCTTCCCCTCACTTAACGTTAACTGCTCTTGCAACTTCAGTGCCAAGGAATTTACCTTCACAATCGCCTCTCTAAATGAATCAGACTGTGACTACAATAACACCAGTTCATTTTGAGCACTCTCTAAACCCACTTGCATCATCTTTAGTGATTCCTACAACTGTTGAGCTTGTGACCATTATGCCCACATCCCTGCATCATTTCCCTATATGCGTGAATGCTCCACATGCAACTCCATTTCTAGTGATTGCACCCACGCTCATTTTGCATCCAACACTACTTTCAGTTATCTTGCCTCTATTTACAACCCATCTTCATATGCCTTCTCCATCAATCCTAGTAGTAATGTGACCTCTTGTTCTGCACCCTCTGCTCACACTCTCTCTACAGATAACATTCTTTGTAATCCCTCCATGTCCTGTGATGATTGATCTTTGTCTCCCACCTCTAGCCATGGCTCCCCCACATTTAAACCACTCATTCCCCCTTCTATTGACCCTCATCTTAGTGTCCTAAGGCTAATCAACTGATAGGTCCCACTCATTACTTCACCCCCGCTAACACCTCTTGCATCCTTTAGAGCTTCTCCCACAAACTTTTTAGGATTTTTTATTTCCCCTATCTCCTCCTCCACTCCTAACATACTCTTTGTCTCCCCATGTGTACCATTCTCCACCTACATCATTGGCTTGCCATTTTATACCACTTGTAATGCCTATTACATTGTAGTCCCTGACAACATCATCAATGAAGACAAGGGTGTTTCTTCTACCCTCATCCCCACCTCTTTGGGTTGCATTGACCCTTGTCCCTCCTAACTTGCCTCACCTAGCCCTGAAATTAACACTTGGATTTCTAACTAATCCACTAGCTCCTCTGAGGTTCATTGAATGTGCTTCACTCTTCGCCCTTGCCTCTTCCACCTTCCCTAGCTAACATCACCCTCTTGCTACAACTGATCTGGTGAGCCTGACATACTTTCACTTATATGATTCCTACAACTTCTCACTATATCCAATAATCACATTCTACTCTTCACCTCACCTTGTTCTCTTCCCATGATATCCACCTACTTATGGCTATCACTCACCCGAGACTTTTTCTTTACTAGTCTTGCATGCATCTACTCTCCACATCCTGCCATAATGGTACTCGATACACATGACCCTCGGGTCACTTTCAGCCATCTTCCCACCAACACACATTACCTAATAGAATCCACTACTAAATCATTGATGAAACAACTCACACTCTCTTATCTACCTGGTATAACAATTGCTCCTTGGTATAATTGAACAAACTTGACACTATTACATACAACTAGAAGCATGCCTAGTCCACATATTAAAAAAAAAATTATGCTATCATATACTTCTAGTGCCTTGATGATGTGTTTCAATAGAGGTACTAAGATGAAGCCATGATATTTTATTGGTTTTTCACTATTTAGCTCTAGTGATCCTTTGGTTTCATGCATTATTGGTGTCCACTTATAAGTGCCTCCTCTCGTATGGAATGCCATGTGTACCTCGACCAATTTTGTGTGCTATCTTAGGTGAGGTCTTTTATCTAACATCTGACTATTTGCATGCCTATTTTTATTATTCTATGGCTATACCTTTTGTTTCTCAGTGGTTGTCATGTTTTCTTGCACATTGTTCATCTTTGCTAGTACTTCTCATTGTGACATAGTATTCATATCACTATAGCTGAGCTAGTGGTGGTTGTACTTAGTCACTTTTTATCACATGCTCTATGATGACAATTAGTTTGCATCTCTTTAAAAAGTGACAATTAGTTTCCTTCATCTAGTTTGCATTTTCATCTTGGGTTCCTTAAAAACAAATGGTTGGCACATAAATTAGTATTACACTCCATGACCTTCACAACATCAGTTAGCAAATCCACGACTAGTTATCCAATAATAGAAAACAACCTCAACATCAACATCCAAACAAGTTGTTAGCACTCAACTATCATGAACTTTGTCTCTTTGCCACATAGCCACCAGCACTCCACTTCATAGGTTTACATTTTCATTCCACTCATTGCATTATGTGGCTTTCGAATCTTAGACAATTCTAGTCACTATCAAATGTCACCACATCATCTACTGCCTTGTGTGGCTTTCAAATCTCAAACAATCTCGTTTAACCACATTCCATCTCATTTGATTCAATACATCATCTTTTCTCACACTCTATCTCCTTTTACTTTTCCATTTCATCTACTACATCAAGTGGCTTTCAAATCACCAACAATTTCACCTCCTCTCCCTTTTCATTCATCACCAACGCATTTTTTCACTTTTTATCCCATCCCATTTTATTTCCTCCATTCTTCCAATTTTCTTCATTTTTCTCCTTTCCCTCTTTCACTCCATTCATGACTTGCATTCCATGTTTCCTCATCACATTAATTTCTTTCATTCATATCCTCCATTCATTTTGTGGCTTTTGAATCTCAAAAGTTGACACTCCACCTCATAGAGTTTGAATCTTGGACAATTTCATTCCCCTCCATTTTTCACCTTCACTCACACTTCATTTATCATGTTATATTTTATCACATTTTCATTTATCTTTTCATCTCATTTCATGCCATCTTCACACTTTTACATTCCTTTTTTATTCTCATTTTATCATATTCCATCCCATGACACTTTCCCACATATTCATGCATTTACATTTTTATTTTCTTTACCCATTTCATTTCACTTCATATCATTACACTGCATTACATCACATCATAATGAGTTTCATTTCATTCCATATCATTACATTGCATTACATCAATTTCTATTCCATTACATACCATCCTATTTTTATCATATCTCATATCATACTTCATTACATCATATCATTTCTATTTCCTTGCCATTTAATCACATTTTTTACTCACTTACCTATTGCATTTCATTCCATTTCATTACCTATTTCATATCATTTCATTTCATCACCTATTTCATTTCATTACCTATCATGTCCTTACATATCATTTCATTCATTAGACATTTCATTACCCATTTCATTTTACTTCATTTTGTTTCATTTTCATTACCTATTTCATTTCATTGCCTCATATTGTATTTCAACAGATATCATCTCTTTTCCACATTTCATCACATTTTTACCACATTTTCATTACACTACCACCCTATTCATCTCATTACGATTCATTTTTCACAATTCATTCCATTACAAATCATTTTATCACATCACATTGCATCATGGTACATTTCATTATATTACATTTTATTATTCTATTTTGTCTAATTTCATTACATCACATTCTATTTTACCACATTTCATTTCATGTCATTACATGCATAGTACCACATCACATTTTCATGACCTCGTTAGTGGCATACCATCTATTCTAAATCATTATCCATCTACATTAATCATTCACACATATATACACATCCGCATCCATTGCTACCATAATCATCAAATTAGACCATCACATGCATACATAAGTAAAGTCCATGATATACCAAGTATACACATCTGAACATC
The DNA here is from genome assembly GCA_028749045.1 of Cupressus sempervirens. Taxonomy (NCBI): domain Eukaryota; kingdom Viridiplantae; phylum Streptophyta; class Pinopsida; order Cupressales; family Cupressaceae; genus Cupressus; species Cupressus sempervirens. The sequence goes on along the minus strand of CM053784.1, from coordinate 636,394,220 downwards.
AATAAGCTTGGATATCTCATAAAGTATAAATAACAATCACACAATACATCCAAAGGCCAAAATTAGATGAATATCAAACAAACTGCACCAACATGAACATCCAATGATCATATAACATGAACATCAATAAATCAAGGATCAACTAAGTACACTAGCATAAATGTCCAATGAACATCAAAATAATAATCATACATAATGAGGTGTAAGGACATGACACATAAGGTACACTCATCCATGCATAGGTGCTTGATCTGATGGTCCCTGCTCACTGGGGGCACCTATATCCTCTCGAGGAACCTATCCTATCACATCTATCGTCAGCACCACATTTACTATCTAACTCATCAATGCCCTATCTATCCTTGGAGGCATTGGTGGTGGTGGTGGCCCTGGTGTCATTAGAGCTATATATGTCTATAAGGTACTCAACACCTCACCCATCTAAGCCTCTATCACATGCATTCGAGCCTCCAAATTAGTCAATCCCCTTGGCCTCTCTCGTGGTGGCTATACATCTAGTGGAACTAGTTGTTGTACCTATGGTTCTACCTCTAGTAACACCTATTGCCATCCCTATGGTTATGCAACTAGTGGATCTTTGATTAGAGCTTACATCTGTGGCCTCTGTTGCCAGGAAAACTACACATCCTCTAGCAACTTGGCCCTCACCTACTCTGCCCTAGCTCACTCCATCCCTCTATCTCATTTACCAACTCCCACACCACCAACCATGCCTCCTCTCACTTGTGCACCACCCTAGCCTCAGATCCCTCCAACCCTCCCTACACCCATTGGTCCTTGCATTGGGCCTTGCACCACTCCCCTCTATGGTAGTACCATAGCTACTTAGCTTTGTCTCCCTTATGTTCTAACGACACTTTTCACCCTTTCTTTGGCTCATCATATCCCTCTACCTCTCATCAAACTACCCTCATCATTATCATCCTTTCCCCCACTCGATCACTCATCAATCCTCGAAACAGGCTCGGTTGGATCTATGTATCTAAGGAAGGGATGCTCCCAAAACCACTATGTGTAATCCCCCTCCACCCTTGCATCTGCCACCCCATCTCATAAGGCCCATGGTTGTAATGTGTTTATCATCTACAAGAAGGCCTCCAAAAAAGCCTTATACTCTGATTCGGCCCCCATATTCCCCTCTCTGACTGTACCTTGGCATAATGCATTGTCCCTTGTGGTATGCCCTAGCACCGACCAAACTATCTCACCACCCACCTAAAACAAAACCACTATCACAGTAGGAACCCAACCAAGAAAATACCTTAGACTAAAGAAATACACCATCTCATCTTCATCCTTTGCTAATGGCTCTGTGAACCTATAAAGTCTCCACACGACCTCATCAATATCATCCAACATCCACTGCCAATACTTTGTCTTGCCCAAATGGGGTTGTATGATCACACCATAATAGGTATACATGAACAACATACCATGAGGCCATTGTCACACACAAACTAGACAAGTAATGGGAAAATGCTCCCGTGTCCATAGCTATAACAAAATCACCCTTGTTGATAATGATGACATGACAAAATACACAACCTGATGTAAATCATGATATAAATGGGCCAAAATGGAGTTACCCCATGAAAATCTTCATGGCTCATCAATTATATCCTGTATCAGTTGGCCCCATCCAACTAAACACCCTCACCCTCGGCAGTCTGGCAACAAAAATCCCCTTATCAAATCAAGCAACACTACTAGCAATGCATCATAATGTAGCATCTGAAACCATGATACGCTATCATCACCAATTCTGTCATCCCCAAAAAAATTTGAAATGCAGCATCATTGATAATTTGATCATAATAAACCAAATCCCATATAGTCAAGATCTGAAATATCCTATATACATCCTCAAGAGTCACTATCATCTTCCCCATCGACAAATGAAATGCATGTGTTGTGGTTCGAGTGTCACCACTCGGCCACAACTGTCAATAATCCCCTGTTCACACAAAATTGGGGTATCTTTAACAAATATGTCAACCCACATCTGTCTATCACCTGGTGATTTTCACCTATCAACCAGCCTACTACCTCTAAGGGCCACAGATATAGTTCTTGTACCATGAGCTTTCACCCACGCACCTTTTTTTCATCAGGCAAACAAAAACATCAATTTTCATCACAAAGTGATCATCAGACATCAATCTTATATTTATATCTAGCTACCTGGCTATTGGTTCTATCTTGGACTTGTTACTCATCTTTCTCTATCCTAAGTCAAACTTGCTTGTCTTTCCTACTTTATATCTTGAGCTAGGGCATCACCTATCTATCATCAGATTGATCCTACAACATCACTTTATGAATACTTGATTACTATTGTTTACTCATTATGATGATCCCTGGCTAATAGACCTGAAATCTAGCCTTTTGCATTATATTATGCTCAACTAAGGCCCTACACTCAATTTTTGCACTGTAATAATCATTTGCACTATTTCTTAAGACATATGCACTGCCAAATCATTTAAATGCATCAAAATAGGCCAATGCGCTACTTTAGCATTCAGAAGCACTTTATTCCACCTCATATGTGCTATAACATGTATAGGCACTATTTAAATAATCATATGCATTATTATAGGGATTGAAAGCACTATTTCACTCAAATGCACTAAAATATCATACTTATGTGCTATAGGACCCATCGGATGCACTAAACCAAGCACATGCATTCTAAAACAACCAAATGCACTCTTTCCCTAATGCATGCACTATTTTACTCTTAGATTGGGGTTTTAAATGTGTTATTTCGATGCATGAATGCATTATAAAAGTATTTGAATGCACTAAAAGAATGCATATGTGCTAAAAGAACATCTAAATTCGTTAAAAGGCTAAAACTACCACATTTACCCTAACAATTTGCACAAAAATCCAAAAACATAGGTACAAATGCAAAAAAAAGTCAAAAATGGAAAATCTCATTGACTTATCGGGGCACCATATCTATTGGATTCTTGTATCTATGACCCCTCTAGAATCTGTGCTCTCATGAAGGGACCACCATCCACGTTGAACCAGAGATCCAAATCACCAAATGCAAAAGGGGAGTGAAAAATGACAAGGGTAAAAGATCTTTTTGACCTATTTAACCCCCCTAAGGGGCATTTATATCACTCCTTCACCCTATTTACCCACCATTCAAATCTTTTTCTCACTTTCATGAATTGGGTATTGTATCAAACATTCTTTTTCCATCAAAACCTTTTAGAAATCAAATTGGAAGCTAATCCACTTTTGCAATCCCATATTTTCTTCCAATTTCATTTCTGAGGGAGCGGTATATCTATATCAAACTAAGGCATTCAAGCTAGGCCATCAAAAAAAATTCAAAAATCAAAAACATCCTACCCTAGCCAAAAATTTCAAATATTAAGTCTACCAAAACCATGGTATCCAAGCAAAAACATCACAACAGCAAATCAACACTGCAACCAAATCATCAAATCAACAACAATCAAAACATCAAATCATTAACGACCACACATCAAACCATCAACAGAAAAACACCACAACAACAATGAAATGTCAAAATATCATTGAACAAACATCCAATCATTAGAATTTGACCTAAAATTAGAAAATCAAGACAGTCTTTGAACTAATATGCTTCGCATATTAGCTCAAAGAGGGGAATTTGTAGACACCCAAAAATTGGCAAAAACCTAAATCATGCAATTCCAATCAATGAATGCAAATTAAAGAGAAAATTAGAAGAAACACAATAGACTTTCAAATCAAAAATCATATTAGGTCATTAACTATCTATCAAATTGACAAGACCTAAATCAACTTTAAAAGAGGAGAAAAATAATTCAAATTCATAAAATAAAATTCAAAAAATGAGGAGGAAAATGACCAAAATTTGAGAAAAAATAAGACATTTATTAAAACAATAAAATCATTTATCCTCACAAAATTGAAAATCTCCCTTTTTCATTTTAAAAGAATTAAAAATATCCTCAATTATCCTCAAAACCAAGTCTGTTGGACTCTTCCTCCTGGTCTCTTATGAGATATTTTCAATTTCACTTTCACCCATTAGTCAAAGGTGAAAATCTTGATTCTTACCCCTACCCCTTCTAAAATCCTATAAATAGGAGGGAAATCCAAGAGGCAAGGGACCCAAGTTTTAGGCATCTGCATTATAGGCATTTTGATGCATCATTTTAGCATTATCATTTTAGCATTGTTTTTATATTATTTAGTATCATTCATTGTTTGTTAGTTCATTGTATGATCATTTTAAGAGCATTCTAAGAGTTGTGTTCTACATATAATCTGCATTTTAGTCATAGATCTTGCATGTACTCTTGTAGATCTACATTTTAAGCATACTTCCATTTTAGAGTTGTCACTAAGATGCTAGTCTGAGAGCTATTTTAGCAGTTGTATTTAGGGAAATATGAGACACTCGTAGAGATTACATTCTAATGATGATATCTTGGGTTTAGTCTACTTCGTTGTTAATCTATTTGCATTCTACATTAAGGTTTCATGAATACACATTTATACCATGTATAGTTCTTTGATACCAATGGTTAGAAATGGATAATACTGAGAGCGAGGGTGAATCAGTATTCTACAATCTTTTTTCCATAACTGAATATTTTTAATTACTTTATAACTTTCATATGAAAGTAAATCAACAATATTGAACAGTAAATATAGCCATACACATAGAGAGATCATAACACCATTATTTTATAACTAGGGAAACCCTGGCCAAAGGAAAACCCTGGTGGGGATGGTGCCTACAAGATGATTCACTAAAAAAAAAATCATGTTAAGGATATTGAACCTGTTGAGAGTCTATGAAGTATATATAGTGTCTCGAGTCCTTGTTAGAGGACTAGGCCTTGTTAGAAGTCTCAACCCTATTAGTAGTTGCTTCAACCCTATTAGAATTTGGTATATAAAATACAATGTATGCAAGAAGATACCATTGCCCTAACATATAATTATATAATTAAGTTCTTCACAAGAGTAGATTTACATACAATACTTTCTCACTATTGTAATTTGCACTTCCTCATATCGTACATCAGATATCGTATCACATAAGGCTTATATATTTTTCAAGTTATTTGTATAATAGTTTGCATGCCATATCACATCACATTCACTTCACATATTACACCCTTATCTACACAAGATAAGATCTTTACTTATACCTCGCAAATTAATAATTCTCAACTCAGTTGGCCTTCATGTCTTCACATGCTTGATATAATATAAAATAACTTATGAAATAATGTCCACAAAGTTGTCTTATCATAACTTAGTAATTATTTCATTACCAAAATAATTCCTTAAGTCATACAACTCAATTCTTTGTTATGATCTATTCTTCTCTATCAAATACCTGTGGTAGTATTTTAGTTGTAAATTGCACCATACTATCCATATGTTGGAAATAATCAAGACTAACAAGGTTACTGAGAGGGGAGGGGTGAATCAGTAACTCTAAACCTTTAAATCAATTTAGCATAATAACATATTCACCATTCATTCATCTAATCTATTGTATGCATGAAAAGATATAACACATGAACACACTGATTTGGTGACCCAGAAACCTTCCAATTAGAAAGTAAAACTGGGGTGGGGATGATGCCCACAAAACTTCAATACTGTAGTATAAATTTGGCCTATTAAGGCTTACAATGATCACTTCTGATGATCTTCCCTGTTAGGAGCAGGTAGGATTTCTAGATCCACCATGTTAGAGGATTTACAAACATACAATGAAGTATGCACTCTGTTAGGAGATTTACAAAAGACTGTTAAGTCTACCTTGTTAAAGGACTTACAAACTAATTCACCTATTAGGATGAAGCAATGGATCTGGTTACAACTAATTGTTGATAAGATCCTTTAAGCACTGATCACCTGATGTGATAGATATAACTTTTTTGCATCTATGTTGACCTTGTTGTATTCTTTTGTTCTGTTGTTGATTCGCTTTCACTTTTCTCAAAATATTGCAATACAACACCATACAACAAAAAAAAAACATTTCATCTTATCTTAAAAATGATATAATACATTACATATATACCATTCTAATATTTACATTGGCAAGGTCAGCCAAACACAAGTGAACAAAACATTACTGAGTCGGCCAAATAGTAGAAAACTCGAGTTCCTCAAACTGACTCGATGACCTTCTAATACTCGGTATCCACTACAATACACTACATCATCATGCACTCGGTAAGAGTAGAGGCATAGTCCATACTTAATCACTCTAAGTAGCTTAGAACTCGGTAACAATTGGTGACTTGGTGAATATTGTGTCACTCGATAAAAATTGAATCCATTGATAACCTTCTTCACTTGGTAAACACCGATTCCTTCATTTACCTTGTTCACTCGGTAAACACTAAGTTCTTTGTTTACCTTGATCACTCGATAAACACTAAGTCCTTCATTTACCTTGATCACTCAGTAAACACTAAGTCCTTTGTTTACCTTGATCACTTGGTAAACACTAAGTCCTTCATTTACCTTGATCACTCGGTAAACACTGCGAAGCTCGGTGACCACTAACTGCTTGGAGAACATTGTTTTTCTCAGTAACCATTATAAACTTGGTAAATACTGCTGAACTGCCCATATGCTCAGTTTCCAAAGGAATGCTCAGTATAAAATGTAGACTAAGTGATGAGCTTGGTAAGCATTCAGAATCAAATAAGTGTTTGCACTAATGACAAATATTCCTTAATTCCAACAATCTCCCCCTTTGGCATTAGTGACAAAAACACTTATGGGCCAAAACTTATATACAACATATATACATGGCTTTCTTACGTATAACTCCCCCATACAATATACACAAGGTATTTACATGAGTTATATGACTTTTATTCATAGTATCTCTTTGTCCCTTTTGTACATTTGTCTCACCAATATCTCTTTCTGAGTATCTCTTTCTCCCCCTTTTTGACAATAATGCCAAAGAATAAAATAATTTAATTAAATAGAGACACCAAAATGTGAGATAAGCTTAGAATGTACCTCGAGAATGAGTTGCAGAGTCTTATCCCAATTCTCTTGCAATATTTTGCATGTGGATAGAGCTACTTGAACTTCGGCTGAAAGTTCAATTACATGATCTGCCATAGAGAAATTGTTGTCATGGATCAATGTTTTTGAATGTGCAATGTGCTTTTGCATTGTGTCCATGATGGGAAGGATCATATTCTAAATATCTAACAATGTAGATCGGATCCTTGCCTCTTCCCTCAACAATTATGCCTGCTTCTCTGACAAAAATTTGATCCTGAGGTGATGAGATGAGCTTGAACTGGGGTCAAGTTTCAGCTTTTGAGAACTAACCTTCAGATCCTCATCTATCTTGTTCAGTTTCTCTCTTATCTCCTTAATATACTCGGTAACATCACAAAGCTTAGCAAAAAGAGATGTTACATTATTAAAAGAATTTTCAATGTTGGCCAAAACTATGGTTAATTCAACCTATTTTATTTCTATATGCTGAGCAATGTGCTCAAGCACCTTATTATCAATCTTCTTTTCTGCCTTCTCCATCAACTTTTCTTGACCAAAGATATCCTCATTGAATTTATTAACTTCCTCTTCTAATTGTAAAAAAATGTGTTGAGAAGTATCTTCATCAACACCTATAGCCTCAGTAATAATATTCTTTGCTCCTTCAATAATTTTAAACTCTCTATCTCTCTCATTCCTTAGTTGTTTCTGCTTTGCCTTTAGTTCTAGATGCTAACTGAGCAGTCTTAGTTCATCAACTAAAGTAGTATCCGTATCTATCTTGGGAATGAAAATTTCATTATCCAAGTCTACATTCTCATCCACTATCTTGCCTGTAAGCAAAAATTTTAATGGAGTCTTTGGTTTTTCTAATGTGCTAACATCTTTTCCTTTGAACACAGAGACAATGGTTGATGAAGCTGGACTGGCTGTCAAAACTGGAATAGGACCAACTAAAGGAAGACTGAGAGAAGTGCTAACTATATCCAAAATTGATATGCTTCCCAAAATTGATGTGCATACCGAAATATTCACAATTGGAGAACTCACTAGTGCAAAAATTGGTGCTAATGTAGCTGATGTTGACAAAATTGGAGAGAAAACTGGTAAACTTACAGTACACACTGCAGGAGGATTTGATATACCTTGTGCACTTGCTGCTACAGTGGATGACTCAGTAACTAAAGAAGTTGCCTGCAGCTCGGTAGATGAAGTGCTTGATACTTCCATTGTAGATACCTGGAGCTGAGAGGTGACTGGAGGAGTTGGAGCAATTGATGTCTCTATGGTGCTCACAATCTTGCTCGAAGAACCTATCTCCATAGATTTAACAATTTTAGGTGGAGAGTGAGGAAGGGAGGCAATGACAGCTGCTACAGTTTTAATTGGATCATCCTCCTCCTCAACTGACTCTTCCTCCTTTTCTTCTTCTTCCTTCTCCTTCATTAATTGTTGGAGATCTTCATCAGTTACATCCATGGAGATGGAATCATTACCTTGCTCATCATCTATATCATCACTGTCATCATCCTTAATTTCTATAGGTTCATCACTTGGCTTATGTAGTTTATAAGTATCATTCCAAACATTAGTTGCATTCTTAACAATTGGTTCAATATTCTTTAACAATATGAGACATGTATTGAATCTCATATTCATTCTTCCTTCATCATCCTTCATTGCCTTTTTGATTTCTGCATCTGTTAGGCTAGGTATCAGTTCTCTCAACTTCTGTTCAAAAATGTCTCTTATAGTTTTCTCAGTGTTCTCCCATCTTACCTTTATTTTATCAAACAATATTGATGGAATTTGGGAGACAAATTGGTCTGGGGAGAATTTCCAAGTTCCCAACTTCTTCATTACTAGATCTTCAATTTCCTTTTGCTTAGCAGGAGTCCTAGTTTCATACTCTAAGGCTTTAAAGTTGATGATTCCTGCACCAATCCTGAGTTGTTTTAGCCTATCTTCAAATGTGAGAGGAGGCTTGCTAAACACAACTTCACTTTCCTTTTTGCCTTTCCTTGTTCTCCTTGTGAATACTACCTGAGGTTTGGTGATAATCACCTTACCTTTCTTTTTCACAGGCTCCTCTTCCTTTTCAAATTTGTCTCTTTCAGAATCTTATTTTTCTACATCTTCATCTTTTCCCTCGGTAAGCATAAGAGGGCTAGTATTAGTTTTTAACTTGGCAATTTTCCTCTTTCCTTTGTTAATTGCCTGAGACAGCTTGATTTCAAGTTCAATTCTTGCTTTTGCCTCATCATAGGTACCAAATGATAGAATATTGGGAATAGCTAGCTCATTCATCAGTGCCTCAATAATATCTCTTGCTTCATCAATATTCAGCTCATAAGGCAATGGTTTTACCCATGCCACTCGGGGTATGATTGCCTGTATATACACTTTGTCACAATCAACCATGAAACATACATCATCTTTATAGTCCTCAACAAGCTTAGGGGGAATTCTAAACCTGTTGTTCATCCTCTCTTTGAAATCTTCAAAGTAGTTATCCATTACTTTATCAAAAAAATTTCCCATTTCTGCAATGAATTCATTAATCTGATACAAAATTGGAACATCCTTTCTCCATACTACTGTACCTTTAGAAGGGAAAAACTTTTGCACATAGAAAAATAAATAGGCTAACAAAGAAACAAATTTACAAGGGTTGCTCTTTGAATTCCTTATGTTATCCATATTTTTGTTAAATTGTTTCAACGGTACATCTGCCAGGTCAAATTCCATATTCTTCTTCACAACCTTATATGTTAAGTCCACAGCCTCACAGGGCACACTATTCAATCTGCTGGAACTATACATCTTATATGCAATTAAATGAATTCCAAATCTTATCTCTGCATTAGATACATTTTTAAGTTTCAAACCTCTATCATCCCACTCTGCTAGGGTAAACTTTTGAAGTTCATCCCGATTCAGGGTTCTAGTGGTTTTGGATTTTCTCAACATAGGTAAACCCATGATTTTATGAATCATCTTTTTTGTTATCAGGACGGGTTTCTCTAGCCACAACTGACCATTATGCACATAGCTTAAAATGTATCTTATCCATTTCATTTGAAAGTTCCTTGGAAAATGCGGGATATGGGTTAAACCTTTGGTTTCCAGATGCTTGTGTTCAGGTTTGGGGGTTCCATCCACACATAACTTGGCTAGGGCACTATCCATTTCCAATGTACCAATTTCTTGAATATTGCACTTAAAATGAGTATGAATATTCTTAACAAGGAGTACCTTTGGTGGAATTCACGATTGAGCTCCATGCAGGTCGAGCGATTTAGCTATGGCAGGAACGAGCTTGAAGCTAGATGCTTTCCATTTGACTCCCTTCACAAGCATTTCAGAGCCTCTCTTTGCCTTGCTGCTATTGGTGCTTGTGGAAGCCATTGCTACTCGATGAGTGAACAATTTTGTAAAAAAAATTCTTCACTAGAAAATCACTTCAAATCGCTTGAACTCACTTGCGTGCTCTTGGAAATCTCTTTGCTCTATATATTCTAAATTCGCAATGAGAAATGAGATCAAATTCTTCCTTTTTGATGAAAAATTTGCCATTAATGCTCTGGTACGAAGGTAGCTAAGATGACCTAGGGTTTTTTAGATAGTCACCGACTTACTCAGTAAACTTTGAAACTCGGTGAACAAACAAAACCTTTCATATTCCCGACCTAGCTCGGTTAAGTCTAAGGCCAACCTTGCTCGGTAGATGCATCACAATGAACTATGTCTTGTATTTGAAATATTGATTTGTCATATGCAATTCTTCATTTTGGAACTACTTAGGATATGGCTTGAAGATGTAGTCCTTGATCCTGCTTGATGAGTCTAATTAGAAATGGTGGAGTCACCCACTTCTTGAGTGACATTGCCATCATTTGAACTTTCTGGTTCGGTAGATTTAGGAATCCACTGTTGTCTCATCTATTTTCGAATGTTGTCAGCTCTGGCTTTCTTTTCATCTTCAACTCTTCCTATGTTCATGCAATTCTTGGATATATGACCAAGTTTGGTACATGTATAACATCTTATGGTAGTATCTTTGTTCCTTAGGTGATGCCTTGTACAGTTTACTCCAATATGTCCATATTCTCCACAATATTGACATCTGCACCAAGTATTGTAGTCCCAACCAAATAATGCTTTGACAATTTGTTCTGTTGGATTGAATGATTTAGATATCCACTCAGATGCCTTGTGACCTTGTTTCTTGCATTTGTGACATTTTCCTTCAAATTTTGGTTTCTCTTTGCATTCATTGGCTTTGTGACCATGCTAATTGCAATTGTAGCATTTACCATTGAGTTTTCCTTTACCATTGCTCCAACATCTGTTAGATGTATGACCTATCTTGCCACAGTGATTGCAAGTGGGTCTTTGATTCCTTTGGGCACCTTGTTTGGAAGATTCACCTTCTTCATTATATCCAAGGCCTGCTTTACCTTTTTGTCTATGAAGATTCTGCTTATTTTGTTGATTCAATTGATCCACATCTGTTTGAGATTTTATCATCCTTTTATTGACTTGCTTTTTAATATTTAAGTCATTTTTCAAACTTTCATTGGTTTGTCTTTTAGATCTTAGGTCACTTTGTAAGCTTGCATTGATTTGTCTTTTAGTGATTAAATCAAATTTTCAAACTTTCATTCCCAAACCTTAGATTCAAAATTTCTTCATTTGCATTAGATAGTTGACCTATAAGATCTTCATGCTGAAGGGATTGATTATTTCTTACCTCTAGGTCTTCATTTGCCTTGTTTCTCTGTGCCAAAACTTCACATAGCCTAATTTATTGGATTTCTTGTTCTCTTTTAAGCTTCCTTACTTCTTCCTGCAGAAAACCATTCTTTGCAAGGAGTTCCTTGATTGCTTCATTAGCTTCATTTGAACTGCTTGATGGTAAAAGGTCTTCAATCTTTTCTTCAACATACTGATGATCATTCATTTGTCTTGCAAGTTCCTTTCTTCTTTTCAGGGATTGAGAAAGATGCTCCTTTACTTCTTTGAGTTGAGCCATGGCCATTTCTAGATCTAGCTTTTCATTCTCAATAGATTTGTCAAGTCTAAATATCTCCATTGTCCTTGATCTTTGCTCAAGTTGTCAAACTTTATCCTAAGAACCACAGAGCTCTGATACCAATTGTTGGAAATAATCAAGACTAACAAGGTTACTGAGAGGGGAGGGGTGAATCAGTAACTCTAAAACTTTAAATCAATTCAGCATAATAACATATTCACCATTCATCCATCTAATCTACTGTATGCATGAAAAGATATAACACATGAACAAACTGATTTGGTGACCCAAAAACCTTCCAATTAGAAAGTAAAACTGGGGTGAGGATGATGCCCATAAAACTTCAATATTGCAGTATAAAGTTGGTATGTTAAGGCTTACAATGATCACTTCTGATTATCTGCCCTGTTAGGAGCAAGTAGGATTGCTAGATCCACCTTGTTAGAGGATTGACAAACATACAATGAAGTATGCACTCTATTAGGAGATTTACAAAAGACTGTTAAGTCTACCTTGCTAAAGGATTTACAAACTGATTCACCTGTTAGGATGAAGCAGTGGATCTGGTTACAACTGATTGCTGATAAGATCCTTTAAGCACTGATCACCTGATGTGATAGATATAACATTTTTGCATCTATGTTGACCTTACTGTATTCCTCTGTTCTGTTGCTAATTCACTTTCACTTTTCTCAAAATATTGCAATACAACACCATACAACAAAAAAAAACAACATATCATCTTATCTTACAAATGATATAATACATTACATATATACCATTCTAATATTTACATTGGCAAGGTCGGCCAAACACAAGTGAACAAAACATTACTAAGTCGACCAGATAATAGAAAACTTGGGTTCCTTAAATTGACTCAGTGACCTTTTGATACTCAATATCCACTGCAATACACTACATCGTCATGCACTTGGTAAGAGTAGAGGCATGGTCCATACTTAATCACTCTAAGTAGCTTGGAACTCAGTAACCATTGGTGACTCGGTGAATATTGTGTCACTCGATAAAAACCGAATCCATTGATAACCTTCTTCACTTGATAAACATTGATTCTTTCATTTACCTTGTTCACTCGGTAAACACTAAGTTCTTTTTTTACCTTGACCACTCAATAAACACTAAGTCCTTTGTTTACCTTGATCACTCGGTAAATACTAAGTCCTTCATTTACCTTGATCACTCAGTAAACACTGTGAAGATCGGTGACCACTAACTGCTTGGAGAACACTGTTCTACTCGATAACCATTATGAACTTGGTAAATACTGCTGAACTGCCCATATGCTCGATTTCCAAAGGAATGCTCAGTATAAACTATAGACTGAGTGTTGAGCTCGATAAGCATTCAGAATCGAATTAGAGTTTACACTAATGACAAATATTCCTTAATTCCAACACCATAAACATCTATGCACTTAACCATGTCATTATGAAATTTTTATAAAGTTATCCTCAACTATGCATAAGCTAATTCAAAGTGTGTCATCTGTACACATCATATTACTTGGACGATTTTCTAACTCTAAATGCATAAATAAAATGTTGAATATATGTTGCCATAAATGCCAAAACTCAAGACATCTTACTGACCATATTTCCAACATGAACACCCTTAGACTCCCTTTCATCCTAAAGAACAATTCTATGAAGAAATCGGGGTTTAAAAAACTAAGCTCAAACTTATACAAATAGAGGTGGTATAAAGATATGAAGATAAGATCTAAGATACAATATTGTACTTGATGACTAATGTTGATATCATGTTTTTCATTATTGAATATCAAAACTTGTTGATATTGGGAATTATTTCAATAACAAACATGTGTTAAGACAAATTTTGAATAATTGGATCAATAGAATGAAAGAGCTAGATTAAATTTATTTGTATCCTAAGGAGAAATCATAGGGTAAAGAGACAATTTTTCTTATGTCATAAAAGATAAAAGTAGCCTGAAAGTTCATCATGAATGTGAAGGGGAATTAAATAATGCCCTTAACCAAAGGATGAATGATATAATAAACAATGAAGATAAATAAAATTTACAAGAACTATTGAGGAAATTAGAATGGTTGAGATATAATTTTTTAATTCATTTTGGTCTAAACTAAAATAGTTGAGGAAAACATGGAAGGATATTATCAAGAAGGAAAAGGAGATTGTTGAGTTTAACTGGCCTAATGATATTTTCTTAAATGAAGATGTAACAAGATATGGTTCAAATGAAGATAATCCACAGGTAACATTTAGTGACTAGGATCAAAATAATATAGTAGAGGTTATGTCACTACCTTAAAATGTTTCCCAATCTACAGTTGAAATTACTTAGACATCATGCTAGAGACAAAGCGAAAACTTCCAAAAGAGGGAAAACAATTGTTTAAATAGGGTATCTTACTTTTTTGGTTCATCCACTATGGATACACCTACATGAAAAACAAGGAACTAGTCTTGAAATTTGGCTTTCCAGCTGTAACTTTTCTATCTTTTCTCTTTTCCTTCCTATTTGCAAATTGTGGATATTGATAGTTTGTCTTTTATGTAACATGGTTTTCTATCCAATGTTTTTTAGACATGTGTCTTTTTCTTTTTGAGTTTGAATATTTTCACAACTCATATCTATAAATAAGCTCTTGGGACTTGAAGGAGGGTCCCAATTTTGATCTAAGAAATAAATTTCATTTTTGATTCAATACAATTTCCTGTGTATCCAATTTCTATGTTGTTGATGAATAAAAGGAATTATATTGTGCAAGTATTGGGTCTTTTTAAGTTACTAGTCTAAATACTTATGTATAATTTTGAATCAAAGTTAACATGAATTGAAGAAATCAATGGGGTTATACCATATAGATCTTGTCTCTTTTTATCTTGTTCTTTGAATTTATGAGTTCAATATCATGTGTGAAGTTTTCAGTTGTAATTCATTCTAAATTATATCTCATATCACATTTTTCTATTAATCTTATGGGTTAAGTAATTTCTTGATATAGTGTGAGATGATCATGGGGTTT
The DNA here is from genome assembly GCA_028749045.1 of Cupressus sempervirens. Lineage (NCBI taxonomy): Eukaryota > Viridiplantae > Streptophyta > Pinopsida > Cupressales > Cupressaceae > Cupressus > Cupressus sempervirens. The sequence continues at coordinate 636,379,103 of CM053784.1, read as the reverse complement.
TAAAAAAATATTATGATAAATTTGGGATGTTAATGTGATGTAGGAGCATCTTATGTCATTGAGTAACCTTGCATCAACCAAAAATATTTCCAATTTTTTTGTACTAGTCTATTTTTCACAAAGTATCCATTGTTTCTTTTGTTCTCATGTTATGTGTAGTTGTCATGATGTCAAGTACCTATCTTATCTCCTTTTCCTATTTTTGTAAATTCTTATGTTGTATATTTCTTGAGTTCTATGTTGATTTGTGTAGTCTTATTTTCATGTTGCTTCCACCTTGTGTAATGTGTTGATGTAATTGGCGTAGTTTTGATTGCTTATGTGGAATATTGTGTAATTAAAATTTGACTCCTAACACCACTATGGATCTATATTCAAGTGCATGTGGTTTTATATGACCATTTTCATGGGTTTTTGTTTACTCTTTCAATTATGGCCCTAAATTGTATGTAATGCCCTGCCAAGGGATCCAAAATAATTAACCTAAAGTTTTACTAAGTGTAGGACCAGAAAAATGGGTTAAAAATGCATAACATACTATGAGCAAATCACAAACTCAATAATCATACGTTAGCACCCACTAGTCTACCATGAAAGCCAAACTAAACAAAAGAAACCAAACATAATCAAAAATTCCCTTTTTCATTTGTAGCTCCCATGTTCTTCTTTCTTCTCCAAATGATTGTAGCTCCAATTTGCCTATAGTGCACACAAAATTGAAGCAAAAGTATATGATGTGGATAATGCCATGAGAATACTTGAAGTTTGATTTTATTGTGAGAGTGAGAATGCAAAATGCAAATTAGTAGAGACTCAAAAACTCAAAGATTCAAGGACTCAAGACTTAAGCATTCTAGATCTGAAATGAGAGGAAGGGTGTCCATTTTATAATTCTCATGCAGGGTGAGAGCATTGGATTTGTCACCCACAGACATGAGATGTGGCAAGAGATTCCTATGATGCATATGACGGAATATGCCAAAAGTAAGATTCTATGACACATGAGAGTCAAACTTGGCTAAATGTGGAAGAGAATCTATGATGCGTCATAAGACACCTCAACCCACTTAAAGCCAATAATCTATGACGAATAAGCCAAATAGGGACATGCATAAGAGGTAAAAATATTTGATTATGACAAATCTCAGCCAAGTGTCAAAGGAGGATCCACGAGGTGTCACATCCAAGTGTCATGATGACGCAATATTTTATTGAATATTTGAATTAAAAATCCTCTTATTCCACAAAATAATAATTAGTAGAAAATGGATTTAATGATGAAAAATGGAACTTAGGAAATTAAGAATTTCCATGGTTTTTAGATAATGAATCAATTAATTAATTGAGGATGATAATTAGGAAGAATAATTAGAAAAAATAGGATTAAATTATGGGTTATTTAATCCTATAGAGAAAATTAGTAGATAATTGTTCAAATTGATTAAATGAATGTGACTGTACCCTTTGATGAAAATGTAATGATGATGGATATGGAATAAGATGATGACCAATAGATCAAAGCCATGATCAGATTGATTGATTGAAGTTGATAACATGCCAATGACACATGACATGAATTGGTTGATATGTAACATTTAACCAACATTGTAAATGCTACAGGATTGAAATTGATTGATAAGGTTTGGTCATAATAACATCGACGGACACTGTCAATATTATTAAAATGATTGATGATGCCATGATCTAACATTTAAAGCCTCAACAACATCAAAGATTGAATGACATGAATGATATTTTGACCTAGTACTGAGAGCCATGTCAGTACTAAGGTTATATTGATAAGATTGATAAGTTGATAGGTTTCCAAGACACTGAAAGCCACAACAATGCCTAGGAGCGGATAAATGATGATTTATTTGGGATGTTTGATATTTTTTGGTTGATTAGGACCGATTTTGAGTGATTTTGAGTTGATTTGGGGTGATTCTGAGTTCATTTGATATGATTCTGAGTTGATTTGATATGATTCTGAGTTGATATGAAATTGATGTGAAAGGGGATACAAATGACAAAATATGGTCAATTTGGCCAAAAGATTGAAGTTAGTAGAATGAGAAAATGGGACAAATTAGTATGAAGAAGTGATGAGGTCGTAGATGCGAACCATTTTTGAGCATCTACATTTTGCCCCTCTTTGATACAATGTGATTTAGAGCGTTGTATCAAAGAATAACTGATGAGAAAGCCACAACATGCCCCAGTAGGGATGATATATATGGATGCCCCCTTGAGAAATTTAATAAGATAAGAATATGATAATTCAATTTATCAACAACAAGAAAAAAAAACCATAGCAACTGATGGAATGAAAATCAGAGCTAAAATGTGAAATTTATGAGGCCTAGAGTGCAGAACAGGGTCAATTCGTAACCCGAGAATAATTGCATGGGTTACCACTCAAGAAAGACAAAAAATGATGAAACTGATATTTCACATTTTCCACAACAAAGATACAAATCCAATGCAACTGATGGATTGCAAATTTGACTTAAAACACAAAAGTTATGGGCTCCGGAGTGCAACATAGGGGCTCCGAGAGCAGTTCTGGGTATCTTAGGTCCCCAACTGCGCCCAAAACTCAACCAAGTGCATCATTGATGCACTTGGTAAGCCCAAGTGCACCATGATAGTACCAAGTGCGTCAATGATGCACTTGGGAAGCCCAAGTGGTCTCAAAAAGTGAAAAATGTGCCCGAGAATGCCCTGGGAGCCAAAATCAACATGATGGGAGCAACTAGGAGCCCAAGAGTAATTGCAAGGATTAAAACTCCATAAAGTGACCAAATAATGAAAATGATAGCTCATTTTTTTCACAAGAAAGATATGATTCCAATGCAACTGATGGTTTGTAAATCGGAGTTGAAACGCAAAAGTTATGGCCTCCAGAGTGCAACCTAGAGGTTTCGGGAGCAGTTCTAGATAACCTAGGTCCCCAAGTGCACCCAAACTCTACCAAGTGAATCAATGACATAGTTGGCATGACCAAGTGCATCAATGACACAGTTGGGAACCCCAACTATGCCTTGACAGTGCAGATTGTGCCCTAAAAGGCTCTGGGGCCCAGAATTAGCCCGATTGGACTTGGAATGACCTGAAACTATGCATGCATGCCCAAAATGATGGAAAGATGTCATAACATGAGTGGAATCATCAAAAATGGTTGTATTTGGTCAAATATGATGAGAAAAATGTCAAACTAAGGTTGAACTAGGTGGAAAGCCACAGAAAGCTGATTGACAGTGCAGGATGAGGCAGGAATGCATGAATGCAAGATGAAGATGATTTGGTGAATTGGAAGACATGATTATGGGGATGTAAAATGAGATGAAGAAGAAAGATGAGATGAGGAGATATGATGGAAAGAATTTTGCTTATAGAAAGTGAACTATATGTCAAATGGAGCTTTATTTTGATATGGCAAACGGAATGCAACGCATCATGGCATAAAGGGCTAGAGTGCAAATGCAAGCCTTTTGCGTAAACAAGCATGATGCAAATAGAGAATGACCTTGTCCTTCCTAAGGCATATGTACATGCCCCAGACTCTCAAAGGTACATTGTAACAGACAAAAATAGAAAAAGATGACCATGAACCATCCCAGCCACCCTCATAGATTAGTTTTATATCATCGAGTGGCATAGGAACATGATCAAAGAAAAACAAAGCAAAAAATAAATCACTCACTGAACAGCGTGAGCCAATAGCTATCCTTGTCCATTATTACTTGCTTTTTAGTGTTTTATGTTTTTAGATGGTGTTTGACATGTTGATGATGTGATAGCACTGGTTGTGGATTTAGTTGATAAGTTCATAGTGACCTGTTGGATTGATTGTTGGTTCACGTTGGTCAAATATTGTGATTGTCTTTGAAGTGTAGTGCTTTAAGTTTCAATCTACAAAGTGCAAGTGTGAACGCAAAAGGGATGGTTATCCATAGTGAATATGTATAAGGTTTATTGCAAATTTTTGATGAGTTTTGTGATTTTTAGGGTTTTAAGGATATTTGATGTTTTTGTGTGACTAGTTTCTTCAGGACATTTTATGATTTTTAGGGTTTTTTTAGGATATTTTATGATTTTTAGTGATTTTTTCAAGATCGTATTTGAATTTTTATGGATTTTTTCAGGACATTGTGTGATTTTTAGTGATTTTTTAAGGACATTTTATGATTTTTAGGGATTTTTTAAGGACATTTTATGATTTTTAGCGATTTTTTAAGGACATTTTATGATTTTTAGGGATTTTTTCAGGACATGTTATGATTTTTAGTGATTTTTTCAGGACATTTTATGATTTTTAGGGATTTTTTCAGGACATTTTATGATTTTTAGGGATTTTTTCAAGACATGTTATGATTTTTAGTGATTTTTTCAGGACATTTTATGATTTTTAGGGATTTTTTAGGACATTTTATGATTTTTAGGGATTTTTTCAGGATCCTATAAGCATATATAAGTGTTAGCTCCAATCCGTTATGCGATAGATCCAATGGATAAAAAGCACTTAGAGGTATGCCCCTAGTTCAAATTCAAACTTATGCACCATGTAGGTAATATGCCCCAAGACAAGACACGAATTATGTAGAGAGGCCAATGACAGAGTGTGTGTGTAGACAGGTGATACTTAAGCAAGGTAACGAAGAACATTAACCAGTTCATGAGCCATGATAAGGAACCAAGGATGTCTTGCAATATGAAGGGTATGATCAAGGAATGATAGAGGGGGAAAAGACTAGATGGAATCCTAATAGATGGAGGAGCAATAACTGATTACACATGGCGCCTATTTGCCAGGTTTTCACCATGGTACTTGCCCAAAGCACCTGTTTGCCAGGTTTTCACTTTTGGATGGAATTTTTCTCTTGACTCAAATTTTTGTGCCAAGATGCCTATTTGCTAGGTTTTCATCAAGGCATCCATTTTTTCATGACTTTTTTCACTTTTTTTCTTTTCTTTTTTCATGACTTTTTACCATTTTTTTTGGTATTTTTTCAGGACTTTTAGATAGAATCAAGAATGTCACTGACAAATGCTGAGAAGATATCTATTGTTGGTGCTACTAGCTGATGAGATCTGAATCCATGACTGATCATAACCACATAGGATTTTTTCTGAGTCTGTAGCTAAAATCAAACCACTAGAAAGGCCGCGAGAGATACCGTCGTGTATTGTATGTAAGACAATGTCCATCTCTTGCAAATCACGACATTTGAGGATAATTGGGTCAATAGATGTATCATGTGGGATGTCACTGATGATGAAATAGGCAACAGCTTGTTGGATAAAGAACTAATTTTGGTTATAGGACAAATTAGGTAGTTGGATTTGGGGATAAACAAAGGGATATAAGGGAGGGTTGGGAGGTTTGAGACCAATGACCTTCCGCATGAATGCTGATTGAGAGAGCTCCAAAAGACTTTGTGGCATGTTGAACACTAGAACACTGATATTCATGGCATTATATTTTTCATTTTGTATCCTTGGGAGATGGTTAGCTTTTGATTTTTTATGGTCTAATGGTGTTTTTTGGTTTTCACCAAGAGACCTATGCTTGCTATCTTTTTCTCTTTTTTCTTTGTAACTAGAAAGTGGAGTTGGCTCCCCAAAATATGCCAATGTTTTCTCTTTAGGAGAAATTGCTTCTTTATGATCTTCAATCATAATGCCATCAAATTCTATTATAAGAGTGTCATCATTGTTGAATTGATCAAAAATTGGTGGTCCACGTTGGTCCCAATCCAAAGGTTTAGGATAAATTGAGGGGGTGTCATCATCAGTGTTGAATGGGCTTTGGTTGAAGGTAGATATATGGGTAACTGATTCAACTAGGTCATTAGGGTTATGCTCAGAGGCTAGGGGATTGTTGGTTTTAGGTGGGATATCCTTAGATTCTTTTCATCGTTCAAAACATTCATAGTCTTACATGTAGGTACCATGGTACTAGGAGGACCTATTCATAATGGTTTAAATCCAAGCCCCAAACTAGGAGGTTGTCCTTTTGTAGTGATAGGTTCAATGATTCCTTGTTTCTGAGATCCAAGACCACTATAGCCATTATAGCCTTGTTTCTTCATGATGGTAAACCCAAGTCCATACTTGCTAGGATATATCAAAGTGGGTTCTCATTTTGCTTTTGCTTTCTCAATACATATGAATGTATTCTCATTGATAGAAGTATCATTCTTTGTACTGATGGGAGAAAGTGGTGACTCCCTAATGTGAGATACTTGAGACATAAAGTACTCTCCACACCCATTATCTTCAATCTTCATCTTTTCCTTGGCTTTATTGAGCAGTATATCAGCATCCACATACTTAGAGGAATTTGTGGGTTGTGCTTCATTGTTTGTTGGGATTTGGAATGCAGTAGCATCTCTTAGATTAGCACAAAACTGGAAAGGATCTAGATCATCGGGGATGGTAACCTCCACATTTTCATAGGAAAACTTCAGACATTGATGATATGTAGAAGGGACTGCTTTCATAGAATGAAGCCAAGGGCATCCTAGTATCATGTTGCAATTCATTTCAATGTCTAGGACATGGAACAATGTGTCTTTAGTAGCTAGACCAACTCTGACAGGTAATTTGATGATGCCCCTAGAGAAGCGTTCACCATCATCATAAGCTTTTATTGTGATTCTTCGAGAGGGATCCAAATCATCTTTAGAATAACCCAAATTGTTGACAACCTTAAGAGTACAGATGTTTGGTCCTGCTCCTCCATCTATTAAGACATGTCTGACTTTGGCATTATGGATGAAGACTTTGAGATAAAGGGGATCATTATGGTTAGGTTTGTACTTAGGAATATCTTGAGGGGAAAAGGTGATATGCTGTGACACGGATAGGTTCCCAACCATGGCTTGGAACTGGGAAACATCAATTTTATCTAGGACTACTAACTCTTTAAGGGCTTGCTCCAAGATCTTATGGTGTTGGGGAGATGCACGCAGTAGGTCCAAAATGGATATTTGTGCAGGGGTTTTTTCGAGTTGTTCAACAAGGCTATAATCAGATGAAGTAGGAGCAGTAGGTCTACTTGGGGGTGCAGGTCTAGTAGAAGCAGTAGGTCTAGATGGGGCTCCAGGTAGGGTGATCTTGCTATGATGTGTAGTGACAACACAATGAGGGTCTTCAGCCTTCAATGTGAATGTGGATATGCGGAAGTCAGACTCATTAAAGCAATTGATGGTGTAATCATAGCCAGTGCGTGTGTAATTCGCATTACCTTGTGAGTTCAAGTTTGAACTTGAGGGTTTCTCTTTGTCATGATTACCCAAAGGATCTTTAAAAATATTATAATCAGAGTTGGATGCTAACAGTGATGGATCAACTGTGATTACACCATCATTAATAAGGTCTTGTATTGCATTTTTTAATTGGAAGCACGATGAAGTCTTGTGTCCTTTGGTGCGATGGTAATCACAATACTTTTTGTCATCCCACCAATCAGCTTTAGTCAATGGTTCATCTTTGATTGGGGGTAATTGCAAGAAGTTATTACTCAACAACTGTTGTAATGCAGTTTCAAGTGGTATTCCCAATGGTGTAAATTTCCTATCTTTGGTTCTAGGATGTCTTGTGTGGAAGTCTCATTTTTCTGTTGTTGAGGTGTTGTTTGATTAGGAGTTTGTGAATTTGCATGGTTTACACCTTTCAAAGTCAATTGAGGTTGTGTTGTGCTAATCATGTGGGCATCCACAATGCCATCATTAGTCACATTCTTGTTTTTGGAGAAAAAATTTCCTTGTCATTAGATGAGTAGGTGTTGGTGTTGTCCTTGTTTGTCTTGAGGATTCCCTTACGGATAAGAGCATCTTCAATACTAGCCCCTTTTTTCATTAGTTTAGAAATGGTGCTTGGACTCTTGATTTTGAGTTCATACATTAAGTTAGGGACTAAGTTTTCAATGCACAAGTTTACTTGTTGTTCTTTAGGAATGTCTAGTGAGCATTGACTAACTAAGCTTCTCCAACGCAGTAAGAATGTGATGAATGATTCTCCTGTCTTCTATTTAGTTGAGCACAAATCAGAAAGTGTCACCTCATTTGTAATGTTAAAGGAAAAGTGGGAGATAAACTTGTCTTCTAGCTCTGACTAAGATTTGATATTACCAGGAAGTTTGGAGTACTATTCAAGTGCGGGCCCACCTAGAGAACGAGGGAACAATCTCATAAGGTAAGTGGGTTCATCACTAAGTTCAATACATGAAGCACAAAATTCTCTGATGTGGTCAATAGAGTTTCCTTTTCCTCGGTATTTTTCAAACCTTGGAGCTTCAAAGTGTTTTGGGAATGGAGGCATATACAGACTTTTATCGAATGGATTAGGACGTAGGTCCCTTTTGGTATATAGAGCCTATTTCTTTTGGACTCCGAATGCTTCGACTTGTTTGGAAAGTTTCTTGAATTGTTGTAATAGTTCTTCATTGGGGTTCTGCATGATGGTCTTTCCTTCAAGTTTTTTGTGTCTATGAGTAGACTGTTTGTTGTGGCGAGAACTATGTGTACTTGATTCTGACATTTCTATGTCTGATGAGTCTAATGAAGTGTCACTAGGTGGTGGAGGTATGTTGGCACCTCGAAGACATAAAGTTCCTTTTTGTTGGGGTACTTTTTGTGGTATTTGATGTGGCACTTGTTGTGGGATTGACTGTGATTGTTGTACCATGTTTTGTGGTTGTTGTTGGGATACCTCTATTGGTTGTATGTGAGACCATGTACGTACTCGTTGTTGTAGAGGTATTTGTTGAGGTTGTTGTGGCACATGTTGTTGTTGTAACAAATGTTGCTGGTATGCGATTTGTTGCTCAAGGTATCTTTGGTACTCCAACTGTTTCTTGAGTTGATCTTGTTGTTTAGCAAACATTGCTTGTTGTTGTTAGAATTGCTGCTGAAATTGTTGTTGATAAATTGTGTGCAAGTCAAGTGGGTTCTCATGGGACTGTGTATTAGGAACATTGGATGTTTGCCCCACTTGAGGTTGTTTTCGTGGCGGTTGATGTTGTTGTTGATATGTGAGATGTGTGTTAAGTGGATGTATACTTGGTTGCACCTTGGAAGTGTTGAGTCCTTGTACCACTGTAGGTTGTTGTTGTTGTGGGGGTTGACTAAGTCCTTGAGAATTAAACGTCATGTTTGTATTGTTGTTTTGGTTCCTTTGTGTGTTAGATGTTCCTACTTGTGACATCATATTGACTTGAATATGAGATGTGTTTATATTGGGAATGGGTGTAATGTCAATAAGACTCTTGCTTTGTGTGTTCATAGGGATGGTTGCACTTGATGTCTCACATGTTGTACTTATGAGAGGCTCTCTAGTGTTTGATGTCATGGCACTGGGTAAAGTTAGGAGCAAAGGTGTACTTTGTTGATTTGCCTCCAAAGAAGGTATTTCTGGCATCCCTAGAGCATGGGTCCCTTTAGGTGCATCTTGTTGTTGCATCATGTGACTAAAATCAAGTCTTAATGTCCTTTTGGGGTGTTTAGGGATTGGTGGTATTTCATCAAACAAGGGGTTAACATTGATGTGTTCAAATGTACTTTGGAGGATTTCAATTGTTGGTTCTTGATGGGACCTTATAGGTGCCATTATTGTGTTTGAAAAATCAAAAGGTTGTTTTCCCTTGTCTAAGTCCAAATTTATCATGGGTTGGGTGTTTTCAATTGTTGTGTTGGTTTGATTTTTGGACTTAGGACCTTCCACGTTTGGGTTAAATTTGACAATTTCTTGGGCTGCCAAACATTTGAAGTTCTTGCAAAAAAAATTTTCTTGACATGCCCTAGCCATTTCTTCATCAGTGATGCCATAATCAGTGTCAGAGTCATCACTTAGGTGTACAGTACCTTGTTGTATGTTTGATGTGTTAGGTTGGCTGAATTCAAAGGAATGTGATTGTTCATCTTCAGGTGAGGTTGGTACACTTCCTCCTCCTGGTGACATTGGCACGAATATAGGTTCACAGTTAGGACTCCATTAAACCATCCCATGTGTGGGGGAAGTGTTTGGAGGAAATCTCATGGTAGGTGCATTGTTCAAGGTTTGTTGTGCCATAACTTGATTATGAGGATCTTGCGGATACATATTCAAGGGGTCTGCTAGTAATGGTTGTGATGCCTCGTTTTGGTCTTCGTCCAAGGTTTGTTGGATTTTCTTTCTTTGTCTTGGATGAGGTTTTGGTTGTGCTTGTGCCTCAGAAAAAAAAGGTTGATAGAGTTCCTCGGGTCTCTGAGCTGATTTTTTCCTAGTAAGTGTTGGCATGATACCTAAGAGTGCAAATGCAATGGAATTTTTGAGTTTTTTGGGTGATTTTAGAGTGGTGGGTATGCAAGATATGAGTATTTTTGGGATTTTTAATTGTTTAGGAATGTTATGAAATGTGAGTAAATTCTAAATGAATTATGGTTTTGATGTGAAAAGTGAAAATTTCCTAGGGATATTATGCAAATGAAAAATGCAAGGTGATGTTTTGAAGTTTGACTAGAGGGGATGAAAATGACTCTAAGGTATGCAAAATGACAATTAGGGTTATGTTTTGGACTTCTTAAGGATGCTAAAGGTTGATGTATGCAAGGTATATCATGCAAAGGATGATGTTCTAGGGTTTTTAATGACGTCTGGGACATGCAAAATGAGGGTAAATGCTCAAGAAGGTAATTTGGTTGATGGACAATTTAATAGGGTTTGGTAGAGAAAATGATGTTAAGGATTTTGATCAATGCAATATGAAGGGGATATACCACTAGGGTAGGTCAAAATAAAATTTGGGGATGCTAGGGATATGATTGTGTTATGACAAGGGTATATGGAAAGTTTTGAACTTAGATAAAACCTTTTGAAAGTATTTTGCCTAAGAGTTTAACCTTGTGATAAAGGACTTTGGATCTTGACCAAAAATTGATAAAAGACGAAAAGATCAAATTGATAAAAGATGAAAAGGTCAAATATATCAAGACATAGATAGATTTTGACCAAATAAAATGATAAGAAAAGAGGTAAAAAGACTAGTCAAGATCCATTATCCGTCAACACTAGGAGATACTCTAAGACTTATACTTTGTCTAGATTTTTGACTAAATTCAAAGGTTTTGGGGGTTCAAAATGACATTTAGAGGACTCAAAATGGTGGTGATGCTGAGTAGATATGTGATATGGAAAATTCCTATGATGCAAAAGGGGATTTTGGGTGCAGGATACGGTTTTGGGTTAAGTGCAAAATGGGTAGGTCTAGAGGCTCCTAGATGCAGTTTTGGGGTCCTAAAGTGCAGTTCGGAGGCCAAAAATGGTCATGCAAGTACCCAAGTGCACCCTAACAGTGAAAAGTGCACCCTAACAGTATCAAATATGTCATTGATGCACTTGGATCCAGTTTGGGCACGGTTGGTAGTTTCTGGGCGCAGTTGGTAAGCTAGGAAGAATGTTTGCTGATTTTGGAGAGTATGGTTACCAAACTGACATGCCAGGAAGCCATAATGTTGGGGTTGATGTTAGCATGGGTTGGGAGATGAAAAATGAAGGTTATGACACATAGAATGATGTCTTAAGTGAAGGTGATGAAGATTAGGTGCTGTAGAATGTAGATCTGGGCAAGCTAGTGCAAGGGGAGCTAACCAAGAACTTAAGGACATTGTTGAAGCCCCGAAATGTTATGTGGAACCCACAATTGGATCTCAGGACCACCAAGTGTGTCCAGATAGTTCAAATTGTGTCAATTATGTAGTTGGGGCCCAGTTGGGTGCAGTTGGTAGTTTCTGGGCACAGTTGGTAAATTGGGCTGAAATTGAGGCAATTCTGGGATCTATTATTTCAGGATTGATGTCACAGAGAGGTAAACAGTAGAGTACAGTGTTAGGGCCATTATGGATGCTCAAAATGATGATTAGGACACCCATAATGATGGATAAAGTGGTCAATATGATGAATAGGTATGCAAGGATGCAAGGTGATGAGTGCAAAGTGCTGATTTTGAGATGAGAATGCAAAAAACTAAGGAAAGTAAACTGAACCTAAATGGATACAATATGAAAAGTAATAGATACTAAATGAGGACTAAAAGGTGCAATATGAAGTCTATATGATGGAAGAATGAAGCCTAGACTAGGGTGAATGCAAGTGAAACCTATGCAAGTGTGAGATCTATATTTTGCCAAGCACGTTTAGGAGCACAAGTCACCATGTTTTCCAAGGTTTGAGTGTGTTGAATCAATGTGTGCAAAGTTTGATAAAGGTTGAAATATTTTTGCAATATGTGGTGTTTTGACAAGTTCAAATCATATCCAAGGTGTAAATTTAAAAGTTTTGCTTTTATCTTGATTATGTTTTACACACACGCAAGACACATTAAGACAAGAATAGCTATTGTAAAAAGTTAACAAACACACCACAACCTAGGTTTTTAGGACTGTATCCACTGAATTCCTACTTGAACTAAAGTTCAGCCATGCTTATCTAGAGCGGACAACCTAGGATCTTGGCACCACAGGCTCCCCCTTACAGCGCACTCACTTCTCAGGGCTACCAAGATCCGCTTCCTAAGGGGCATGACTTCCCAAGGGATTGTTGCCTCTACTAAGGACCACGAGAATGTAGGATGTCTTTATGGGCATGGGTGACCCCTTGAGCCAGTGGATAGAAAGGATTTTGGCCACTAAAACACAGTTTTTAGTAAGGGCATTCTGTTCGGCAAGTGAATGATAAACTTTCGCAAAAGGTCTCCCAGCCCCGAGAACCAGGGTTTGATGCACCACAAGGGTACTGGATGAGAGCTATCATGCAACAATACTACCAACATAGCTTTCACTATAAGCAAGTTTTATATAGTGGCTGGAATGTTGACCTAGCTTTGGCCCATTACCGCTCTGAGGTCATCCCCTAGCATACCCAATATCGAGTATCTTGGTCCAAGGCAGGCCTCCTATAGAAGTTACACGGATTTCTCTTACACCCAAGATCCACGAATGGCGAGGGGAGAGGATACGTCCAATGAAACTCCTAGGGATCTACACCATAGACATGCCAGGCAGAAAAGAAAAAGGTTATTTTTAAGTACCAAATGAAATGTTATCTAATCTAGGAAATCCACACACATAGTTTTGAAAGACACACAAAGCCTTCGACAACATCCTGCAAAGCACACATCAGTAGTTTGTTATGATCATATCTTCACCCAATGATCACCACATGCTGAAAATAAACCATCAATAACATAAAATCACTTAATCTATGTGCTAGAGAGTGATAGGAACTTGAAATGCAGATTTTGATCGGTGCATGTGCTTACTATGAACCCAGGTGTGCTCTGATAGTGCAAATTGCTCCCCAAAAGGCCAAAATGGCTTTGTACATCCCTAAGTGCACCCAGATAGTGCAAAATGCATCAATGACATAGTTGGGGCCCAATTGGGCGCAGTTGGTAGTTTTAGGGCACAGTTGGGAAGTCAGGTGCAGGGTGTGGGGAAATGGGTGACTAGTCAAGACCCAGAAATTGAAATTTTTAGAGCTACACTCCCAAGTGTGCCCAAATAGTGCAGACTACATCAATGACATAGTTGGGGCCCAAATGGGTGTTGTTGGTAAGTTGGAAATAGCAGAAAGAGATTTTTGGTGGTTTTTGGGCTCCTAAAATTTCTCTTAGGGGTCCCAAGTGTGCCCTGACAAAGAAAAGTGCACCCTAGGATAGCAAGCTAACAGAATGCATGAAACAAGAGCCTATAAGCCTTTTATTGGACCCCCTAATTAATCTATGTGTGAAAAGGAAGAGAAAATAGTCATTATACCCTTCCAAGTGAGCTCCTTCCTTGCACCTACGAGCACAAACAAGAAAACCCAAGTTAGATATGCATGTTCACATTGGGTTCACCAAATGTAGGACCAGAAAAATGGGTTAAAAATGCATAACATACTATGAGCAAATCACAAACTCAATAATCATACGTTAGCACCCACTAGTCTACCATGAAAGCCAAACTAAACAAAAGAAAGCAAACATAATCAAAAACTCCCTTTTCCGTTTGTAGCTCCCACGTTCTTCTTTCTTCTCCAAATGATTGTAGCTCCAATTCGCCTATAGTGCACACAAAATTGAAGCAAAAGTATATGATGTGGATAATGCCATGAGAATACTTGAAGTGTGATTTTATTGTGAGAGTGAGAATGCAAAATGCAAATTAGTAGAGACTCAAAAACTCAAAGATTCAAGGACTCAAGACTTAAGCATTCTAGATCTGAAATGAGAGGAAGGGTGTCCATTTTATAATTCTCATGCAGGGTGAGAGCATTGGATTTGTCACCCACAGACATGTGATGTGGCAAGAGATTCCTATGACACATATGATGGAATATGCCAAAAGTAAGATTCTATGACACATGAGAGTCAAACTTTGCTAAATGTGGAAGAGAATCTATGATGCGTCATAAGACACCTCAACCCACTTAAAGCCAAGAATCTATGAAGAATAAGACAAATAGGGACATGCGTAAGAGGTAATAATACTTGATTATGAAAAATCTTAGCCAAGTGTCAAAGGAGGATCCACGAGGTGTCACATCCAAGTGTCATGATGATGCAATATTTTATGGAATATTTGAATTAAAAATCCTCTTATTCCACAAAATAAGAATTAGTAGAAAATGGATTTAATGATGAAAAATGGAACTTAGGAAATTAAGAATTTCCATGGTTTGCAGATAATGAATCAATTAATTAATAAAATTAATTAATTGAGGATGATAATTAGGAAGAATAATTAGAAAGAATAGGATTAAATTATGGGTTATTTAATCCTATAGAGAAAATTAGTAGATAATTGGCCAAATTGATTAAATGAATGCGATTATACCCTTTGATGAAAATGTAATGATGATGGATATGGAATAAGATGATGACCAATAGATCAAAGTCATGATCAGATTGATTGATTGAAGTTGATAACATGCCAAGGACACATGACATGAATTGGTTGATATGTAACATTTAACCGACATTATAAATGCTACAGGATTGAAATTGATTGATAAGGTTTGGTCGTAATAACATTGACGAACAGTGTCAATATTATAAAAATGATTGATGATGCCATGATCTGACATTGAAAGCCTCAACAATGTCAAAGATTGAATGACATGAATGATATTTTTACCTAGTACTGAGAGCCATGACAGTACTAAGGTCAGATTGATAAGATTGATAAGTTGATAGGTTTCCAAGACACTAAAAGCCACAACAATGCCTAGGAGCAGATAAATGATGATTGATTTGGGATGTTTGATATGTTTTGGGTTGATTAGGACCAATTTCAAGTGATTTTGAGTTGATTTGGGGTGATTTCAAGTTGATTTGATATGATTCTGAGTTGATTTGATATGATTCTGAGTTGATATGAAATTGATGTGAAAGGGGATACAAATGACAAAATATGGTCAATCTGGCCAAAAGATTGAAGTTAGTAGAATGAGAAAATGGGAAAAATTAGTATGAAGAAGTGATGAGGTCGTAGATGCGAACCATTTTTGAGCGTCTACACTAAGGTTTCCAAACTTTTTTTTTTTAAATAAATAAGAAAGATAACATGCATATCAAACTAAAAGTAGTGGAAGCAATAACATACGATCATCTATATGCATACATGATGTTGAATCACATTTGAATATAATTAATACTAAATCTAATAAATACCACATCCATATGAAAGAATAATTAAAATTTCAAAGTCCATTTAAACAATATACATTTGTTTTGAATGCCACTTGGCAATAAAATTCAGATTGCTCAATCATCCACTAGACATGTCATAGGGTATGAAAGGCTAAAAGAATATACATATATAAAAATAAATTACATCAACCTTTTCAGATCCATGATATAGAGTATAATACAATAAATGAAAACATCCATCATAAAGATATAACTATCCATCATAAAGATACAACTATCCATCATAGAGATACAATCATCTGTCATAATATACAGAATTGGAATGAAAGGAAACATACACAAGGAAACTTCAACTACGGTATCTACAAATAGATCTCAATGGTAAGAATAAAAAGCACTACCACCTGACCACATGGAACCTAAATGGCCCACTCCCACCACGCTGAGGAGATTGTCTCAAGTCCCAAATAGAATATCAATCCAAATATAAAAAGTACTCTCTAAGTCTAAGAAATCCTAAAAGTAATCTAACTCAGGGGTTCCAAGATAAATCAGCATCTATACCTAGAGGCACACAAGACACATAGGAAACCTACTATGTAAGCGGGCAAGTGTCATTGGATGAATCATGCTAGAGCTACCCTAGCGGTCTCTTAGGACCCTGGCCCCCTAGTGATCCCTATGCGGCACTAGTATCCTCTCATATTGACAAGGCATACTAACAATGCATGGTGGCAACCAAGCATTCTCTCTACTCCCATCCTAGCCTATACTAGCACTCGAGGTATTGGCGAGAACATACAAAGACTAGTATTAGGTTCATTTTACTCTCATTTAGTGTAGTGTTTTCACTTATTAAACAACTTACAATTGGTTGCCCTAGTAGTCACTTAGGGCCTCAGCCTCCATTGCAAGCCACTTCCTGACATTACATATAGATAACCTACCCTAAGCTCATGAAATCACAAATCAAAAGATCATAGTAAAATCACCTTAGTCCTATACAAGTGACTGGAAAGCATCAAAGATAAATCACAATACTCATCAGTTCTCAGTGAGCAACCAGAAAGTATCCCAAAAATACTCATTGAAGACTCAAAATGGTTAAGTCAAGTATATCATAGCACTAATCTCACTATCCCATAATGACAATGAAAACAGTAACCAATAATATAATCACACTCATCATAGAGCATACCAACACATTACCATGGTTGAGTTAAAATAATCAAGATCAAGTCAGCATAATACCACAATCACAGAACTCCCAAGCGTCAGGTAGACATCCTAAAATTGGTCAACACTCTAGTCAACCCAAACCCAAAAAAATAGACAACATACAAATACAAAGTGTAGGTTTCATAGTTTGGTTTGATTTGAAAACACATGGTTGAGTTAAATGTAAGGTATTAGTTTTCATTTCAAAGTACATTTCAAGTAAAAGATTCTCATATTACCCTACAAGTCAACCCATTCATTTATTCAAATAAAAAAATATAAAATTAACCCCTTTATATTATACATCATTTTTCCTAAAATATTCTAAGGTAATCATTTATTTAATTTAATTATTAAAATACTTCTCATTGATTTTAAATAAAATAGTTGGCAATTTCATCAAAATCAGAATTATTAACAATTAAATAAATCTACAATCATACCACATAATTTCAATTATTAAATAGATTATTCAATTTTAGTTTAATTAAACTGATTAATAAGTATATATAGAATAACTATATAAATAACATTTAATTAATTATTAAAATTTAAAATTGTTAATAAATTTTATTAATAAAAATAATATTTAACATTAATAATATATAATAATTAAAATTAATTTTAATAAAAATTAAAAAAATAAAATAACATGTTAAGCATTTATTAAGCCTGTCGGCTTTTAAAACAGGTCGTGGCCCCCAACTACGGCTGTCGCAGGGCCTACGGCCATGATAGTATGCAATTTTTGTTGTTGTCACAGTACTTGCAACAATGGCAATGGCCACTTTATTTAAAGGCAGGGGGAGATGGGGTAAAACCCCCTCCTCCTATATATATATATATATTTATTTATTTATTTATTTTTTTTTTTTTTTTTTTTTTTTTTTTTTTTTTTTTTTAATTATATAACATTTTTGTATTAAAAATGCTTTTTTTTAAATTAATTTATTTTGTAAAATTTTATGAATATATAAAATTACATAAAACAAATTACTTTCTCCATTAAAAATTTTTATTTTTATTTTTTTAAAATCACAAACCCAGTATTAATCTGATGGAGAAATTATGGCGAACCCATCAATTTTTTTTATTTTTATTTTTTAAAGAATATTTCCATTTTAATTTAACCCTTCCCTGATTGATTTCCCATTTTAAGAACTATTGAAAGAGGGTTGTATTGATCTTTAAATCTTCCTGTATAGGAAGGATTTAACATGCATCCTAGAAATATGCAATACTAAAACATTTGTCACAAGGATTCTTCATATAACCATTCAAAACTCACGATGAAGATAGGAAAAGAAAGAGTGAAATAAATTGACTGAATAATCACAAGCATCTACCTAGACTCTGATACTAATTTCTATGCCCAAGAAGATCGTAGAGAAATTCCTCCTCTCAAACCTTCTCTCCTCTGAAATTCTTTCCCCTTCCAAAATGTGCGGTCCTTCAAAAATGAACCCTCAAATTGTGATATGGAGTTCTCTCCTAAAATTGGGGCACTAATTGTGTGATCACCCATAAGAACTCTCTGCTCACCAGATTTTAACTCTTTATTAACTTTTATTTATCTTTTCTATGCACGTTTATTAAATTATAAAATAACTTTATTTAATTTTTACTTGACTTCTCTTTTAATTAATTTATTAAATTTTAATCTCATGCACACATCATGTAATCTTAAAACTTTTAATAAATTAATATCTTTTTCACTTCTTTAATTTATTTTTGAACATTTAATTGATAAAATATTTATTAACTTAAATAATAATAATATTTAGCATTTATTTAAAAATGAACTCTAAATATATTATTATTAAAATAAATATTATCACATTCTAAAATTTAACTTATAACTTTCATCTTTAAATTTAATTATTTTTATTTAATTAATTTCTTAATTAATTAAATATAATTAAATATTAAAAATATCATAATAGATTTCCATTAAATTAAATCATTAATTTAATTTAATTTGACTTAATTAATAGAAAAATCATCAAAGACTCATAAAACAAAATATGAAAACCCATCATAGAAAACATATACAAGATCAAACTAAAGGGTTATAATCACAAACTAACGTCATTCAACATATTCGGAAGGTAATTGACCTAGATACTTGTGCTAATTTTCTAGGACAAATGGGTCCATAGGTTAGGATTTGGACTTAAGAATTTATCTCCCCTCTCTTACCATTGAGATAATATGATAGGGTATGCTCATCCTAGCAATTCAGGGAAGTCAATACCTGGTACCTACAATTTGCATAAAAATACATGCATGTACAAACACAATATTCTAAACTAAATAGGCCATGGTAGGAAGTGGTGCATCGTGTAGATCCAAACTATCTGGTGACTACAACTCAGTTCCTTAACCACATCGAAAATGTCATACATAAAGAAAACATACACGCACACCATACAGATGTAGTATGGGGTAAGTCCCCATAAGAAAACACATATGATAATCCATCTAACTAATCATCATCAATAACTAAAGCACACTGTAGTAATCATCATGCATACATGAAGTATAGAGTACCAAGTAATCTCATCATATATCAATTGAATCTGAAACAATATCTAATAATCTCAAAACAATGCTACTAATCATCAAACATAAAACTAGCCTAAAAGAGTTCGGCAATAATAGCAAAAATGTAAACTAGGGGGCACTACATCCACCCCTCTAGACTTAGGCTTACTCATAGAAGCCTATAAACAACTAGGGATATAAATCTCATAATCTAGATGCATCCTCCCATGTAGCTAATCAATCATCAGTAGGATCCCATTGGATCCTTACCTACTCCATGGTTCGACCCCTAAGGGTCGACTCTCGCTGCTCCAAAATGTGAATTGGCTCCAAAGCCAGTTGTCCATCCTCTATCTGCAACACATTCCAATCAAGAACATGTACCACATTAGGAATATATTGCCTAAGTACTAAAACATGGAAAACATCATGAATGCGAGCTAGGTTGGGCGATAAAGCAAGATGGTAGGAAACTAGACCAATCCTCTCAAGAATATCAAATGGTCCCACAAAGCGAGTTGCTAGCTTCAAACCCTTTCTATAATGGATCAAACTCTTTTGTGGATGCACTCTCAAGAAAACCTTCTATCCCACAACAAATTGCTTATCTGTCCTATGAGCATCGGCAATACTTTTTCTTCCTATCTTGTGTTGTGGATACGTGTTCTTGAATGCACATTACATGTTGCTCCATATCTTAAAGCATCTAAGGACCCAACAGGATGTGATCCTCAAGATTTTCCCAACTCAAAGGTGTATGACAAGGATGACCATGCAAGGCTTGGAAAGGTGTCATGCCAATAGAACTGTGATATCCATTGTTGTAAGAAAACTCCACTAGGTAGAGATAGTCCTCCCAAAGAGTCTGTCTATCCATCACATACATCCTCAACATGTCTTCCAAAACCTAATTCACTCTCTCTATCTACCCATCTGTCTCTGGGTGATATGCTAAATTGAAATTCAACTACACTCTAAGACCATGATGTAGTGATGTCCAAAATGTGAAAGTGAATAGAGGATCTATATCCAAAATGATCTTCTAGGGGATATCATGTAGTCTCATAATGTCACGCATGAAAAAATTAACTATAGAAGTTGCATTATAGGAAGACCTTATCGGTGAAAAATGTGCCACCTTAGTCAATCGATCAATGGTGACCATGATAGCATCATGATGACAAGTAGTCATAGGTAATCCTACTATGAAGTCCATAGAGATGATGTCCCACTTCCATGAAAGAATGAGGTTTGGCTGTAAAACCCCTACTAGATGTTGGTGCTCTACTTTGACTCTCTAAAACTCAAGACACATAGCCACAAAATCAGCAATGCCATGCTTCATCCTTGTCTAATAGAATAAACATTGCAAGTCTGCATGCATCTTCTTGACACCTAGATGTGCCAAGTAAGGTACATGATGGGCCCTTGATAGGATCAACATATGAAGCTCATATAGTAGTGATACATAGATCCTTCCTAAATGTCTCAAAAGGCCATTTGACTCTAGAACATAATCTGAAAACTTACCTTCCAACGGTCTCCCTAAATCTATCTCTCTACACACCTCCTGATACCAAGTATTTGTAGTGAGTGCCTGAAGGATCTAGCTCCTCAAATCAACAGTAAGAGTCATAGATAATGTCACATGTCTCATGTGACTCAAAGTGTTAGCTACCACATTCTCCTTCCCTTGAATATACTTCACCTTGAAGTCATACTTGCATAGAAACTCCATCCAACGCCTTTTCCTAACATTCATATTAGGCTGCATGAATATGTACTGGAGACTATGATGATCACTATAAAATTTAAATCTATATCCTAGCAAGAAATGTTTCCATCTCACTAAGGCATTAACTACCGCTACTAATCAAGATCATGCATAGGATAATTTAACTCGTGATCCTTAAGTTTGTGTGATTCATAAGCAATCACCTATCTGTCCTACATCAATACCACCCCAATCCCCTCAAGGGAAGCATCTGTACACACCATGAAATCACCTATTGGATCAGGTACTACTAGGATTAGTGCATTGGTCAAAAGCTCCTTAAGCTTTTGAAATGCTTCCTCACATTTCTCTGTCCATAAAAATTTCTTTCCTTTCCTCTAAAGGGAAGTGATAAGATGTGTTGTTCTAGAGAATTTTTTGACAAATCTATGATAATAACTAGCTAGAACCATGAAACTATGAATTTTTAATAGAGTAGTGGGTGTAGGCCAATCTACTATTGCCTAAATCTTCATAGGGTCTATAGAGATACCCTCATTTGATATGATGTGCCCTAAGTATTATATCTCTAATTGAAAGAAATCACACTTCACTGCATTGGCATAAAGTTGATTATCTCTCAAGCACTACAAAACCAAATGTAGATGTTCCTCATGCTCCTTCAAGGATCTAGAATATATCAGTATATCATCAAGGAACATGAGAACAAATATGTAAAGATAGGAACAGAACACTCCATTCATCAAACACATGAAAATTGATGGAGCATTCGTTAGCCCAAAAGGAACCACTATGAACTTGTAGTGGTCATAGAGAGTTTGGAAGGCGATCTTATGAATGTTAGCATCCTTGGTGCAAAGCTGATGGTATCCTGACTTAAGATCAATCTTGAAGAACACTCTAGCTCCCTTGATCTGATCAAATAAATCATCAATCCTTGGTAGAGGATACCTGTTCTTTATTTTCACCTTGTTCAACTACCTATAATCAATATAAAGGTGCAAAGAACCATCCTTCTTCTTCACAAAGGGCACTAGAGCTCCCCATGGTGATACACTAGGACAGATACTATCCTTGGCCAAATGGTCCTCTAGTTGTAGGTGCAACTCACTCAATTCCTGAGTGGTCATACAATAAGGAGATTTAGATATAGGTTCCACTCCTAGAGTGAGGTCAATGCTAAAATCAATATCTCTCTTTCAGGGCATTCCTGAAGTCTCACTCAGAAAGACATCTGCATACTACTGTAAAATAGGGTGGTCCAAAGTCTTTCTTGCGAGATCTTCTTCATCGAACTCACTTACCATAATAGTAAATACTTGACATCCCTTACGAAAGCTCTACTTCAATTGCATAGCTAATAGAGATATAGGTCTTAGTATCCCCATAATCTCCACATCCTTCCCTTGGTCATCTTGACATATGATGGTCTTCTTTCTGCAGTCTATACTAGCTCTATGAGAGCCAAGCCAATCCATACCTAAGACCACATCGTAGGAGCCAAGAGGAATAACCTAAAGGTCAACTAATGTCACAAACTCTCTTATGCCAAGCTCACACTTATGAACTACGAAATCTATGGAAACCTTAGCACCTGAGGCTAGTTCCACTTGCCAAACTCGATCTTGTTTAACCACTTCAAGCTTACACTTAGCAACTAATGATGGTAAAATAAAAGAATTTCTGGCACCTAAACAAAACAATATAGAGAGAGGTGTACCTTAGATAGCTCCCATGGTCTCAACCACAATCCCCTAATAGTGATCTACCACCGCAAATACCCTATGAGCTCTACCTGCATCTCCAATTGCAGGCTCAAATGTTGCTGGCCTAGGACCTGAATACTGAGGTGCTTGCCATGGACAGTGAGCTACAATATGTCTAACTTACCTATACATATAACATCCTATGCCTCTTCCAAATCCTCTCCCTATAGGAGGTTTATTCGATCATTTGTGGCTATCCCTACTAGCAAAAGACTAGTTGCTCTGTGTAGGCTAAGTGTACTAATTTTGACTATTACATTGTGCATTATGATTGTTCTTGGAGTTAGAACTACCACCACCACTCTATGCATGAGGGTATGATCCCTTCTACTATTGTGACTAATGAGGTTACCACTAGTTTTAATTCCCTTAGGAAAAGGAGGTTTCCTATTGCCACCTAAGTTGTGATTTCCCTTTGATTCTGATGTTGTAGGCACTCCCACAAAACCCCCATGTCCAAGGTTGACACTCTACTCTATAAGGATGGCTCAATGTACCTCATCTTTAAGGGTTTTAGGCTCCAAACACCTTAACACCCCCAACTAAATAGTTGTTCAAGCCTCTGATGAAATGTTGTGCCAACTGTGTTGGGTTATCACTAAATCTTGAAAAGTGCATGAGCTCATAGAACTTGCACTCATACTCTACTATGGTCATAGTGAATTGTCTTAGGTTATGGAATTCATCTGCTTTATGTTGCTTCCATTCCTCTGGTAGGAATCACTCATAGAAGTTTTCCAAGAATGACTCCCATGTAACATTGTTCATGTCTATGCCCAGCTTCTTTTACTTGATAGTCCACCAAGTAGCTCCAAAGTTTTCCAAGTTGGTAATAGAAAACCTCATTTTGACATTACTGTCAAAGTCTTGAATAGCAAAAACCCTATCAAGAGCAATAAGCCACTACTTGGCTACATAACCTGAACCATGCCCGTTAAAGGGCTTGATCTTGGACCTCTAAAGGTCCTTCATATGAGTAGCTACTATGGATCTATGATGATCCCTCTGAGGGCTCTGAGACCTGGGTCTATGCTCATGTCCTACCTAACGTGCTCTATCCTAATCATGAATAGGGGGTATACCGGTGATCAATGATGGTCTGCATCATTTTCCTTAGATCAACTTCCTCAAAGTTAGCCTACTGCTCTCTATGGTTCTCTTCCTTATGCTCACTGACATGCTCTTCCCTATTCCCTTCCTAGATGGGCCTTCCATGGATAGACTCATGGGCATTGATAGCTCTGCCTCATCCACGGCCTCTACCATGGCCTAGGTTGTGGCCTCTAATAAAAGATCTCATCCCAAGTACCATCCTACAATAATATCCAAGATACAAGATACTATAACAACCATAAAGCATACTACTATAAGAATATATATAAAAGACACAAGTTTTGAAAACAGAGTAATTTTTAATTTCCAGTTTTGCCTTTTTTTAGGTTTTGTATAATTTCAGTTTTGAAGTTTAAGTGTTCAAGTTTGAAAATATACAACTAAAAGTTTAAGTTTTGTTCCAGTTCAACTAGTTCAAGTTTCAATTTGAAAAGAAATACATAACAATTTATAGTTTTCATATTTTGATCAACTAGTTAACAACTAGTGGCATTCCAATATACCCAGAGCTTCCAATGTAGAAACTTGAGCTTTCATGCCAAATGTAACGCCCCATCAAGGGATCCAAAAGAATTAACCTAAATTTTTACTAAGTTTTCCAAACATTTTTTTTTTAAGATAGATAACATACACATCAAACATAAAGTAGCAAAAGAAATAACATACAATCATCTATAAGCATACATAACATTCCTCAAGGATCCCAAGATGTTGAATCAAATTTAAATTTAATTAATACTAAATCTAAAAAATATCACATCCATATGAAAGAAAAATTAAAAGTCTGAAGTCCATTTAAATAATATACATTTGTTCTGAATGCCACTTGGCAATAAAATTCAGAATGCTCAATCATCTACTGTACATTTCATAGGGTATGAAAGGCTAAAAGAATATACATATATAAAAATAAATTACAGCAACCTTTTTATCCATGATACAAAGTACAATACAATAAATAAAACCATCCATTACAAAGATATAACTATCTATTGGTGTTTTTTTTAACTATTAAACAACAAGAGCTTAATACCAAGACAATAATACTCACAAATCTAAGGACTCGCTACTTCCCATTAACAATTGTGTATGCATATTATTTGGATCCAACTTCACCAAAACCAGGAATGGTTTTCTACTCTTTAGGCTCTGCAAAACCAAGGTGCATATACCTAGGGGATTATTCAAATGAATGCTATGGTATGAGAATCCTATTAGTTTCATTCTGATTCTCATCTTCTACCTCTAACATATATATAGTTTATCCATTCCTTGACATTTTTAGATGATATACATCCTTATAAGAAGATTTGGTCACAATTCTTCTCAGATTCGCAAATATTTCTAGAAATAGTAGCTAACTAAGGCTGAGAGATTACATGCAAACAAGTGATGACCATCTTTGAAACTCTTCAAACAATAAAATAAAGTTGATTTTGATTTTAAGCTTGGTGCTTATTCATAATCTATCTATCTATAGACTGGATTAACTAGATCAGTGCCTCTTCCATTGGGATTCAAAGTCTACTTCAATTTATAGATCTAATTGATTGCATTACAACCAATACTATCATCAATTCTTACTAGCATTCATTCTTACAGACATTCTTTCTATTACCATAGGAACCCTATCAGATTCACTAAAGCATTTCCTTAATTCATTGAATCAATAGAAATAATGAATTGACATACAATCTAAGTGAATTACATTCAACTGGACAAGCTTTGCTCACACAATATCGGAATAACTAGGTAATAGCGATGGAGACAAAATTCAACAAGAATAGATATGAGGACAGTTCAATTTTGTATTAATTTCCTTTGAAGATTTGTATACAATTGTAATAATACTCAGAATGACTCTAGAAAATACATTAGACCCCTATAACATCAATATATTCCCAATTATTTGTAGATAGAATACATAATAAGTTTTGCACCAATAAACTGAACTGAACCATACTCAATATAAACTAAAATTGTATTAGAAATTGGACCCCTTCTCGAGCCCTAGAATCTCACTTATATAGAGTGAGATGCAACAAGCTTCAGGCTTAGAGAACTGACAGCTATCCTATAGACAAAAGTTTTTTTACAAATTTTTGCTATCATAAAAGACAAAAAGGTGTGTAATAGAAAAAAATTTACATCAAAATATACTTTTGGGAGAACCACTTTTCTATTACACTTTCAAAATCGTGAAATCAATGATTTTTTATGTTGTTACTCTGATTCTTTGGAGTACATGGCTATCAAGCTTGAAAGTGATGTATCTTGTTCTGTTACCTACAAGCTCACCTCAAGTTGGGGTTTCTTATTGTCTTCATCATGAACTATTAAGGTAACAGTTGCCTCTGCATCTTCCTCTACCCCATCATCTTTTGCCATCTATTCTGCAGACATAAATTTCTCTTTCCACTCATTGAAAGTAGTGTCATCAGGAAAATCAAAGTTTAGGATCTCCCTCTGCACTTTTATTACAAAATTTCCAACTACTTCTATTTCAACGAGGTCCTTCCTGATAACATTGTAAAATAACTGCACTTTGACTAGCTCTTCATTGGTCATTGCCCATAGTTAATGCCCCTTTCCATTTACAACATTATTAATTCTTTGGCAAAATATTTCATCTAATTCCTTTTTCCATTCTTCCTTTTCTTTTATTCTATCAACTTTTTTGAGAGCACTATGAAAAAGGTCAAACTTCTCAATTATATACTTGGAGAGGCAAATTGTTATTCTTTTCTAAATAGAAACCTATTTATTATCAAAATCCTCTAGCTTATTAAGTAGATAAAAAATCTTTTCTATTTGGTGACATGGCAACTGGATGGCAAATATTCACATAGCGGTAATGTTATTATTTCTTTCACTCCACTTCTGTATAATGGGTATCAATATACCTTCATCTCCTTTTATTTCATCCCAAATAGCTACAATTCTTGCCAACTAATAATAAAATTTTGGCCACTCAATTCTATTTATCAGGTACATAATAGCTTGCCTTAGTTTTTCTTCATATTGATTATTCAGTTCTATATGCATTTCCTGCAATTTGTCCATTTCTTCTTCATATTCCTCTATAGTATAGAACTCAGGCCTTTGTGGGGTGTCTAGTATTTCAACAATAGGGGTTGACTTAAATGGTTCAACTAGTGGCCAGGGATATACAATTCTTGGCCTGTTGGATTCTCCCATCTTTCTCTTCCCAAGTTGCTTATCTATTTGAGATATCTGATTTTCTAGTAATTGTATATGTTTGCCCCTTTCCTCATATGCCTTCAATACTTCTTCAAATTTAGCATTGAGTTCTAAGAACCTATCTTGTTCTTTTCTAGACACTATAGCCGCAAACTCTAGTATTTCTTTAGCCATGTTAGTGATTTGTTGACTACTCACTTCATCAACCCTATAAACTGTGAGAGTGCCAATATGTTCTACACTAGATATTTCTTGTATTCTAGTCTAACTTTGTTTTTCAATCGACCAAATTACTAGGGCTTGATGATCATTACTAAATTTGATTCCCCTATGTACTTGTAATACTTCTTCCTCTGTCTTATACTGCACTTTCTTTCCTTTCTAATTGAATCAAAAATCATAGCATTAGCTATGTCCCAATTATGCAAAATTAGAACCCCTAACTCCCTAACTAATTGCCTCCTGGCCTTAGGTGTTAATTGGGCAAAATCATTCAAAAATTTAGATTTTACCTCTTTCTCAATATCAAAGTCTGGTTTGCTAGGCTATTTTGTCTTTATTTTCTTACATACCTTTTCAAAATTTCCTATATTTTTTCTACACAAAAACTATGCAAAAGCCCTAGATTTAACAAAATTCTCATCATCAATGAATTTTTTTGAAGCTTGAGCAATAATTAGGTCTATTTCCTTACCTTGATAATCAGAAATAGTGAGGTCCAAGGAGGGCATAGGAGGCTCTTGACGCACTCCTCTCTCCATGTCTATAGAAGTAACAATTACATCTCTTTCCCCACCCATCTATCTTAATTGTTCTCTCAAAGATGTCTCATCTTCTATTCAGATTGGGGATTGAGTTGGTGAATACTCTTCCACTCAAGTGTGAGGCCTCACCCAATCTGCCATAGTATAGATGACATAATTACATTGTGGTACTTGTAATTTGGTATTTTGATATACTTTCAAGACTATAGGGTTATGTTATTTTAATATCTGCATTTTGATGATCCACATTTATGTCTACACATTAAGGCCTAAATGATATAATTAATGATTTTGTTCATGAACTAGACCTTTTCTATTGTTTTGATAGAGGTTGAATTGCAGAAATGCTTGTGATTCAATATTTATATTCGGTATTTGGATATTTGACATTATCCAATATCTAGTAGGACAATGGCTTAATTTAGCTATTGATTTTGACACTTACAGTAGTGTTTTGCTTCTACAATATGCACTACAAACCTGATATTGTGAATGGAATGATGAAACACATATGGATGCAACTTTATGACATGACAAAACTAGATTATAATATGATGATTACAATGATCTATGACATGTAGATAAATGATAATTTGATTACGATGGCTTATTATTTAAATGTGGATAAATATTAATTTGACAATGATGATTTCGGATTTAATTTGGTATGTAGGTAAATGTTAATTCGATTATGATGATTTATGATACATAAATAGATGTTGATTTGATTTTGATATGCAGATCCTAATATTTTAACATTTTGAATGATTTACTTGAAATGATTAGGAAAGGAAATTTATTTGAATTATGTTAATAAGATTATATAACATTTGAAATTATAGGCATTTATGATATTTATTTATATAACCTCCTTGGACTACTGATGCTCAAGTTGAATGTGCAGGAAGTGGAACCATGGAAATTTTTTGGGGGAAACAAGTTCCAAACCTATGTGAACATAGTTTAACCAAGGCAAATCTTTGGAAGATTCAAAAGCCTCATTGTGAAAGTGTTTTATTTTTGTAATGTAAATTTTTTTGCATGAGGAAATGTTTAATCATAATTTGGATGCATTAAGGACATGTCATGGTGAAGTGTAATGTATTTTGATGTGTCACTTGACACTTGTATTTCTCTATGCGTTGATGACATGTCACCTAGGGTGTTGGCCACAAGGTCACTTAATCTTAGTTCTTTCATTTTCTTCAATTAATAAGTACACCCACTTGGGAGAAAGTGTTAGGATGGGTCAATATCATGTTGATTTTCGAATTCAAACTTGTGAGGGATTTTAGGGAGCCTAAATGGGATCCTAGAGTGTCTTTTTATTGAAAATAAGCCACCCTAATGGTAGTATAATTTGTTAGGGGCCTAAATTCAACTATTTTAGTGATTACCTAGCTTAGGGGACCCCTTAAACCAAGCCCTCTTGAACCAATTCGAAATTTTGAGTCTCCCCATGAGAGTACCCTCACCATCCCACTTGGTCAACCTTCTTATTTGGAGGAGCAACAATGTAAGATGGGGAGGCTTGATGTTCTTACTAAAAAAATGTGGTAGAGGGTCTTTTTAGTGAAGGGGTGATAAGTTAGTTGGTTGTTCACCCACTCTCTAATTTTAGAGATAGCTAAGTTTTGGAGGGAGATTAAGGGAGCTCTTCGACAACAATCCTTACCCTAGCTTGGACCAAGATTGGTGACTTAAACATGTTCTTTTATTCCTTTTCTTTAGTATGGATAAGAAAATCTGCAAGTGTGAAAAGTTATCAATGGAGTATGCATTGCATTGTCAATCTTGTGTTATGAGCTTGTCATTGTGTTGTGAAGAAGTGAATGTGTTTTGTGCTTTTGGAGATCCTTTCCTGGTTTTTTTTGTTGTTCTTCATTTGTTTTATTGTTGTTTCTTGTTTGAATGTGAGTGTTGATTGTGATTATGGGTGTGAAGGCTTCACTCACCCTTGGGAGGGTAGAGAAGCCTTGGGTGAAGGGCATAAGTTGGGCTTGACAGTGCAGGTGAGAAAAGAATTTTTTTTTTAACCTTATGATGAGGTTTGTTATTATCATGGAGCATGGGCTCCATCATGGCCATGAATCTTATTGTTTGGGAGGTACAAGGAGGTTTGGTGGATGAGGAGAAGATGGTTGTTTTGAAGGTCTTGAGAGGCAATGCAGTGCCAATATGTTGTTTATGTTGTGGTGGCCTTGAGAGGCAAAATGCATTGGCAATATGATATTTATGTTGTTAGAATTTCTCCTCCTTGAAGAGCCCACCTTCACCCAACGTTTTATGATTCCAATGGTGAATCATTGTGCAAGCCATGAAAGGGTGTTGATTGTGTTTGTGTTGTGTATTCATGCAAAATTTTGTGATGTATGTGTGTAACCTATTTGGTCCTTGTTTCCCCTGCTCAGTGGGTGGCTTCATAGAAGCCTAGGTTGGGAGGTGAGCCTCCATGGTTCATCATTTTTAGCTCTCATATGTAGGTTCTTAGTGGATGATCTTGGTGACTTGGAGTTCTTGATGTCTTTCCGCAAGCATAGGAGAAGGATGTTTTATTGTGTTTGAGTTGGGTAGAAGGCAAACTACACCTTGTTATGTGTATCTAAATGTGTTATATGAGTAATGTTATTGTCTCATTTCATTTGTCCATTGGAAGGGTTATGAGTATCTTTGTATTGTGGAAAGTATTCATTTGTGCATATTTGTGAAACATTGTTTCCACCAAATTTTGTGTATTGTGAGAGTATCATGGAAGAGGAATTCATTGTAATGGTATTGTTGTTTCAATGTCTTGAATATGAGTGTATTGATGTGAAAAGAGTAAAGCATCATAGTAGAATAGGCATTTTGAGATAATGGAATTGCATTTGGCTTATAGTCATGTAATGGATATCAATGGAAATTTCAAAATACTTGAAGGTTCTTGAGTTGTATGCATAAGTTTTTAGATTAAAATTGATATCATAGTAAAGGTTGTAATGATAGGTAGATTTACTCTTTTGTATTATCCTACTATTCAGCTCCATTGAATAATAGATATGCATGAATATTCAAATTGGTCCTCTCAAGAGAATGTATTATTGGGCTTGAGCAAATGGTTTCATATCTCCTAAATTCATAGATAAAAAAAAATCAGTTTGTCTCATATAAGAGTTGTGTCATGTATTCTACATGTGTATTTGTATGGAGATTATTGTCCAAATGAATCTAAAAGTTCATTAATTTAGGCTATCATAACATGTTTAGTAATCCTTAATATACCATTGCAATAAATATCATGAATGTCTTAGACTATAGAAGTAAAGGAAACAAGTGGATCACAACTAATATATAAGTTTTAGAACATAACTTGATGTAGGCATACATTCCACTCTCTGGAAAATGTATGGAGAGGAAGATAAAATCCTCTCCTAGAATACAGAGTAATATTTTAATCAAAGGAAGATTCCAAGAATCATGGGCTTGAAGGATTAATAATATATTTTTAAAAATGTGTACTAATTGTAGACCAAAAGATTATAGATTGTGTACTCTTCAAAATTCTTGTTAAGACAAAATAAAATTTCTACTCCTGTGACCCCAAATCTACATAAAATATAATTGTATAGAAACAAGGAAATGTCAAAATCATTAAGACATTAGCTTAGACACCTAACACTAATCTAATATACCCCCTATAGAAGCTACCATATCCTATTTCACCTTTTACCTTTTAAAAAAACAAAATAATAATAATAATAAGCAAAAAGACTATTCCCGGATATGTATCCTAGCAGCCATGTAGTGGACCCAACATTTTTTTTTTTTAAATAAAAAGAAGACCAAATACAAAAAATAAAAGAGAACACTAATAATATGTAAGAGGGGATAGAAAATTATGTTTTCTAACAAAGACTAAGACTCTTCCCGTAAAAAGTTACTCCCACACCTAGCAAGTAATTGTATGCAGATTTTTGTAGTAACACCTTCCCCAATAAAATCTTGCCTCGGTATTAGTACATGTGTTTGGGGAGGAGAGAGGAGTTGGTGCATATTTTATTTAGTTTCATTTCCCCAACACATGAACCTAGGGAAACGTAGGACAGCAAAAATACCCTCTAGCCCTCCCCCATGTCACGTGGAAGGAGGTAGGCCACGTTGAGAATGGAAAATGGAGGTTAGTTTTAAGAAAAGAGGATTTGGTGCCCATTTTGGAGTTGATAATTTGGGGATAAGTCGGCATAGGAAATGGGTTGTTTTTTTTTGGTGTTTTAAATGTAGTGGAAAGAAATTTAAGGAACTATGTACTAATTTTAGAATTAGTTTTTGGGTGGGCTTGTCTAATATAATTAGATTATAATAATTTGTTAGTAATGATTTTAAGAGATTTATATTATGTTAGGAATTAAATAGAATTAATAATCATACATATGTCACTTACATAGAATTAAGGGAAATGTATTAAAGTAATTTGGATTATGAGAATTTATTAAGTAACTTGGGGTTATAGAAAAACTTTAGAAGTCATAAGGAAACTAAATTACATAGAGATAAGATATATGTAAGGGTAGAGGATAAGGGTGGAAATTGATTTTTTTTTTATACAGTGGCAATAAGAATTTGGGTATGGTGTGCATCCATCATTGTTAGAAATGTGACGAAATTGATTTTAAATGATAGGAGTATTAAGTGAGTCTAGTTCAATTTAGCATTAATGAAATGACGATATAAAAGAACTCATCAAAATCAATATACCTATAGACACAATATAACAATTAATAATCAAATAAAATGGAATGGAATTGGCCTGGAAATGTAGAGAACTAAGACCATCTTGTAAAAGTAGACATATATAAGCATGATTCAAAATATTATAACTCGAGTCAGTTTATAATAGTAAATGAGTTAGATGTTATAAACAGGTTAGTGATAAATGTTTAATATGCTCAATTGAGACATAATTATATCTAGATTATGGATTAGTATGTCATGACTATTTAACCGTTAAACGCAGTATTAGACTCTTCAAAAATATTAAACTAGTATAGTGTAATAATGGATAGCCACATAGCCAACTTAGGATCTTGGGAACCCACCCCCAAAGGTATCTTGAACTAGATATTGTACCTAATGTTCAATTGGTCAACTCATTCAGTAGGAACTAAGGGTTTTCATAGCGTCAGGACTTAGGGGTTCGAACCCAAACAATATGTGGAGATGTCAACCCTGTATCTTAATGATATGTATTCAAAACTCACTTTAATCCTATGTCCTCTTTCCTTAACCTAATTAGTGTAGCATGTATTAACTTAGTAGATTCAAAAAAAAAAATTGCATTTTGCTAGTAAATTTCAGGGCATGACATCAAGAAGAGGACCCTTGTTCCAGTTTCTACCTTTTTGGAGCACTAGTTGTAGGTGGGCTTTTTGGCCTTGGCCTTCTATGAGGGGGAACCTGTTGTATGTTCTGAACCACAATGTACCCTACCTTCTTCTACAACATGTACTACCCTGGAGAAACAATCATCTTGCTATTAATTTTTCTCTCCACCTCTACTACTTTATCAAGACAGGCTTTAACATATGTAGCCTTCTTCTCATTCATGGTTTGCATCATTTTAGAAAAATTATTCATTAATACGTGCATTTTGGCCCCCCAATATTTTTTATCTTTTAAAGGATTATAATCAAGGTCAAAAGCATTAATGAATTCCAAAACTTTACTGTACACTATCCACTTGTCTTTTCTAACCTTGTGCTCCTATAATGAAAAGATATTCCTAATAATATCCTCAGGGAAATATACTTGATGTGTAATATTTTTGGCTCTTGTCCTCTCTCTCAAAAGATCATAAAATCCCTCTGGATCAATATACCTTGCATGGGATTCTGCCATATTATATCTATCCAAAAAAAAAATTGAGGTGCCTCCATCCCTTCTTTACAAAAACAAAATCATGTGCCAGAGTGACAATCAGGAAGAAAGTACCTTTACCTTTACCAAGCATGTCTCTTTCTTCAATAGTTTTGATCTGTCGTAGCAATTTTGCAATCCCTATCTTCAAAGGCACATGAAAAGATAGGACATGAGGTTTTCCCAAAAAACCATACACTCTAATCACTATAGAAACATTATATGGGATTATATCCCCCCAATTATGACTAACCAAGAGTTCTTTTGCATGATCTTTGGGTCTAATCAACTCTAAAAGTGGCTATGAGATTCTAGGGCTATCCCCTCTCAAAAGAAATCTAAGCCTAGATGCAAAATATCTGTCAAATCTAACATAACTGGCATTCCTGGCCTCCCAGGTCATATCAACACTCCATAACTGGACTAGTAACTTTTCACCATCTTTTGTTAACTCTAGTTCCATCCCTTTAGAGAAAAAGGTAACTCCTTTATAAAGACATATGTGCATAAGCAGGGAGTACCAGCAAAAGGATCTGTTTACCTTTCCTTGTGATATCCCCACCAAACCATTATGAATTTCTTGTGCAAGGAAAATGGCAAAATCTAGAATAGAGCTCATTCCAAATTGCAAGGTTTGAGCCATAATAAGAACAATGGAGCCTTGGATGTGTTCCCCCTCATCTATCCCAAAGATTTGGCATAGGGTGAAGTACAAAGTTTGAGCCCTAGGATTGAAGCATTTCCTCATTAGTGACTCTGGGGTATTGGGTGTGACCAAGGGTAGTGTACCAATTCTAGAAAAATGTTGTTGCAGAGGCCCTACTCTTAGATACACTCTCTATACATCATACCTTTCTTGGAGGTCATCCATACCAATAAGCTCATGCACGGCATGGTTAGGGTTGAGGTCGAAAAGCTCACTAATCAATTCAGTAGAAACCCTAAAAAGATTTTCTCCAACATAGTTCTTCACAAACCTAGTAATATGATCATACTTTTTAACTAGGTCAACTAGTAGATCATTGTCAAAGAAAATCCTAGGAACTACTAATTTCCCAATATCAAATTCCCGAACATTGCTCATAGGAGTGTCTAGGTTTCTCTCAGCAAACTATTTTTTGAATAATTCTAATCCTCTCATAGAAACCTGGGCACCTCTTACCTAATTAGCCCTATCATAGAAACCCTCAGCTACAATCAACCTAGGTTTCTTTTGGATAAGCTCTCTCCCCTTGGTTATTTCATTTATAGACATTGGAAATTGTTCAAGAAAATCATCGTGCATAAAGAATTCCTTTCATAGAGGCACCTTTTGAAAATTATAACTTCACACAATGTTAATTTCTTGATTTTTAATGGTTACAAATCACTTACCCATTAAATTGTACTCCTTTTTTCTGTGTAATTTGATGTAATTTTTTTGAATACTTTGTAGAATTTGTGCCCTAGCTCTGAAAAACCCTTGTGCTCTGATAGCTCGTCATGATTATGTGATTCAATAATGGTGAACTCACAAATTATACCAGGGCATTAAAATCACACGAAGCAGTTATGAACCATATTAATTTCCTTTAGCTATTAACTTCTTGTTGTGCTTCAAGTTTGAATTTCATCTGTTGATCTTACAACATCGGACGAATTTATTCAAAAAAGAAAACTACTTTAAAGTTTTAGAGCTCTCAGCCACATGTCAAACAGGTGCTTCCCTACATTATTTAAAGTTTTAACATCTTGATAATGCAGGTAAGCACTAGCCATTTATCTCCAAAAGATCTACGGTCATGGGGATTCAAACATCTTTGAAGTACAACCTTTACTATTGAGATCCAACTAGCATTACACTTCAGTACCTCTTTCCAGCCTAGCACAACTCAGCACATATCCATCACAATTAGTCCCACCTTGCCACACATTATATTAGCACTTCCCCACATTATTTAAATGGCATGCAACTTCATAATGTGGGTAAGCACTGACCTTTGATCTAGCATAGATCAACGATCACAAAAATTTGTATCCTTATAACATCTAGTCAACTAACTTGACCAATAGGATATCACCTTTCAAACCAATGTGCTCTAACAAGTTCCATGATAGAGAATTCATTATTGCCTTTGAGAAGGGTGGATTCATGATGTCATTATCTGCTATGCGTTAGATAGGCACTTCCTTGCTTCATCTAAAACTCATGCAAATTTATCAAGCGGGAAAGTGTTGTCTGTTGATCGATCCTTAGATTGACAGCATAAAGATACGACATTAAGAAAGAGCCTACTATCTTCTCTCGACCTCGATGATATCACCAAAAAATTAAATGTGTTCTGACAAGTCTGATAATAGTAAAAACTGTAATATTAACTCTTAAAATTTTTGCACCCATGACATCATCATTTCTAACTTGGCATATACATGGCATGTACCACCAATGAATGTGCTCTGATTCATCAAATCTTTACAACCTGGCATGACTCAAAAGCCTTCTCAAAGCTTGGTCCCATTGTGCCATGTGGCATATTGGCACTTGCCCACATTACTTAAAGTTCAGTTATTTTCTTAATGTAGGTAAATGCTTTTCATTGATCTCACTAAGATCAATGATGAATCAAATTCTTTTCTTTTTAGGACCCAGTCAACCAAACCTACCAATGAAATACTTCCCTTTTGCTCCAGCTCATCTAATAGCTACTATGAAAGAAAATGTCATTACTATCTTCTAAAAGGTGGGTCCATGACATCATTATGTGCCACGTGGCACATTGGTGCTTCCTCGCATTATGTAACTGTCGTGAATTTTCTTATAGCGTGGAAGCACTCTCTATCAATATTACCAAGATTGATGGTGCATCATAATTGAATGCAAAGTAATAATTTTGTTAAATGAGCCAACCAATAACATCAAAAGAAATTTGAACATGCATTGACTGGTACTGAAAAATCTACAAAAAGGGTATGACAAATTCTGACAAGCTACAGACTTTGCGATGCACTAAAGTTCCATCGTTAGTAAGGGCTATGTGGCGCAAAGGTGTTTGCCTACTTTGGTTAAAGACCTTACATTTTCTTATAGTGGGGATGCGCCTTCTGTTGATTTTACCAAGATCAATGATTAATCAAAAAGGATGTTGTAGTTAAGACTTTTAAATAAAATATTCAAAATAATAACTCTGATTAAAAGCAAGGTTAGCAAAAGTTTATCATGTAAATTTATAAAGTGATCCTTGTGACATGAAACTTTAAGATAAGTTTGTCCTGCCTAAATTCTTTTTGAAATATTATCTTTAGAAAATTTCAAGGGCTAGGGAAAAATAGAATAAAGGCTTTAGTGTTTTTCATGAATCTTACCTAGGGTATTGACCTTATTTCAAGATTTTAAAACACACACTTCGGGTTTTTCACTACAGAATGCAACAAAACAAGAATGGTGAAAAACCAAGCCAGCACTATCCATCATAAAGATACAACTATCCATCATAGAGATACAATCATCCATCATAATATACAG
The DNA here is from genome assembly GCA_028749045.1 of Cupressus sempervirens. Classification (NCBI taxonomy): domain Eukaryota; kingdom Viridiplantae; phylum Streptophyta; class Pinopsida; order Cupressales; family Cupressaceae; genus Cupressus; species Cupressus sempervirens. Next base: position 636,341,692 of record CM053784.1, on the reverse strand, counting down.
AAATAGAATGAAAGGAAAAGTACATAAGGAAACTCCAGCTATGGTATCTATAGATCGATCTCAATGGTAAGAGTTAAAAAGCACTACCACCCGACTGCATGGAACCTAAATGGCCCACTCCCACTATGCTGAGGATATTTTCTCAAGTCCCAAATAGGATATCAATCCAAATATCAAAAGTACTCTTTAAGTCTAGGAAATCCTAAAAATAATCTAACTCAAGGGTTCCAAGATAAATTGACATCTATGCCCAAAGGCACACAAGACACGTAGGAAATCTACTATGTAAGTAGGCAAGTTTCATCACATGAATCATGCTAGAGTTACCCTAGCATTCTCTCAGGACCTCGGCCCCCTAGCCCTATGTAGCACTAGTATCCTCTTGTACTGACAAGGCATACTAACAATGCATGGTCTCAACCAAGCATTCTCTCTACTCCCATCCTAGGATGTATTAGCACTCAAGGCATGGGCAAGAACATACAAAGACTCTTATTAGGTTCATTTTACTCTCATTTAGTGTAGTGTTTTCACTTATTAGACAACTTACAATTGGTTGCCCTGGTAGTCACTTAGGGCCGCGGCCTCCATTGCAAGCCGCTTCGCGACATTACATATAGATAACCTACCCTAAGCTCATGAAATTGCAAATGAAAGGATCATAGTAAAATCACCTCAGTCCTATACAAGTGACTAGAAAACATCAATGATAAATCACAATACCCATCAGTTCTTAGTGAGAAACTGAAAAGTATCCCAAAAATACTGATTGAAGACTCAAAATGGTTAAGTCAAATATATCATAGCACTAATCTGGCTATCCCACAATGACAACGAAAATAGTAACCAATAATATAATCACTCATCATACAGAATACCAACACATTAGCATGGTTGAGTTAAAATAATCAAGATCAAGTCAGAACAATACCACAATCATAGAACTCCCAAGCCTCTAGTAGACATCCTAAAATTGGTCAACACTCTAGTCAACCCAAATCTAAAAACATAGACAACATATAGATACAAAGTGTAGGTTTCATAGTTTGGTTTGATTTGAAAACACATGGTTGAGTTAAATGTAAGGTATCAGTTTTCATTTCAAAGTACATTTCAAGTAAAGGATTCTCAGATTACCCTACAAGTTATACAAAGACTATCTACAAAGCTTGACTGAGTTGGTTAGTAGGTGTCAAGAAAAGTTAGTGCAAGTCGAGTAGAAGATCAGTTGGAGCCAAGTAAAAGAAAAATCTAGTGTATGCCAAGTAAAATAGTTGACGCTGAGGGAGATCATAGTTGATGCAAAGCAACATAGTATGTGTCGAGCATCAATAAACTTTAGTTGATGTTGAGTGATTTTACATTCGATGCCAAGCAACATAGTATGTGCCAAGCATTAGAAGATTGATTCAAGCTACTACATTATGTTAAAGATCAAAGATTCGTCAAATCTGAGCTGACAAGTTTGTTTTCTTCAAATTTTTGAACTAGGTGGAAGATAAGGTTGATGAGCTGGTGGCACAAAATTTTAGGTAAATCATTTCTAGGTGAATTCAAATGGATTCTAGTAGAAATTTCTAGAAGAAAGATGGAATATGAGGTAGATACATTGTATCCTACCTAATCCATCCAAACCCTAAAATGGATGATGGAAAATAGAAAAGTATCTTAATTTCCTATTTATAGGAATGTTTGGTCATGAAGCAAATAAGGGAGAGAGGAGTTGAGGAAGAGAAGGTCAGAGAAGATCAGGAAAGAATAAAGTAAGAAGGAAGACAGGAAGTCAAGGACTCTACTTCATCAATTGACCTAAAAGGTGGCTACATTGGCGTACTAAGCAAGAAGGCTTAAGGAGATTTATGTTTAAAGGGTGAACAAGCTGTCAGAGCTGCAAAGAATTAAAGCCAAGCAAAATTGAGAATTGAATAATGACCTATAACCTACAAGAGAAGTTGTAAGTTATATCAAATCAAAGCTCTACTATTACTCCATAACAATTGTAACAATTAGGGTAAATCCTTTGGATTAAGGTTGACCTAACAATCATTTGAAAATCCTTTAACTAGTTGGACTTTGAAGTGAATGGCCTAAATTCCTCTAATAAGGCTCACTTCTAACAGGATGATTGAAATCCCTTAACTGAATCTCATTTAATAGTGTGTGTTGTAACCTTTAACAGGGTTGGCCTTTCAGAGGGCATCACTTCAGAAGAGTGAAAAGGAGTAGCATGTTACTGGTTGTTTTTCCCAAATTAGGTTTCCATGTTAGATCATTGTCTCAAGTGTGTTGATGAATCTTTTATGTTTCATGTTTACATTTTTGCAAGTTGATTTAAATAGTAAGCTACAAGTTTTAGTGATTACATGCATACATGCATAGACATGAATGTTTTATGGGTTCACTAAGCTAAGAAGAAAAGTTTTATTTGTACATCTGGACCTTGAATAACTAATTCAACCCCCTCTCAATTATTCTAAAGAATTTCAACAATTGGTATTAGAGCCATCTGCTTAAGAGGACTAGTTTGAAGGTACTAAAAGCACAAAGATCAAGATGTCAAAAAGAGAAGTACCCAAGCTTAATAGAGACAATTTTCCTGCATGGAAAAGTTTGATGAAGCCACATCTTAGAGGAATAGGATATGATGCACAATCCACCATCTCAATGGAACATGTTGATCCTACTAGAGTTTCAACTAGTAAAGATATGAAGAAGAAGAAAGAACACAATCAGGCGATGTTGGAGATTGCCTTTGCCCTAAGCTATGCTAAATTTGATGATATCAAAGGATGTGACACTACAAAGAAAATGTGGGATGCCCTACAGACCATCTATGGAGGAGACAAAAATGTACAAATAGCCAAATTTGAGAGCCTCAGAGGAAATTTTGATGATATGAGAATGGAAGAAGGTGATAATATTGCTCAATATGTTGCAAGAATAAAAGAAGTTGTTAGTGCAATTAGAGGAGCTACTGGTCATATAGATGATGATAATGTGTTAAGAAAATTCTCAAGAAAACTTCTACTTGTTTATGCTATTAGAGTTTCTACAATCCAAGAACTGAGATATATTCCAAGAAATAATCTAACTCTTGAAGGTCTAGTGTAGGGCCCATTTGCCGTTGCACGAAAAGCCATGACTGTTAGTGAACATGGAACACCACATAATTAACCACCTGTGGGCAGGGGAGTGTGTCGCATCACCCAACAATCTCCCCCTCAACGCGCATACCAGGTGCTTACGCGGGTCGGGAAGGCACCGGGGAGATTTGAACCCATGACCAGGCCAAAACCAGGCTCTGATACCAATTGTAGGGCCCATTTGCCGTTGCACCAAAAGCCATGACTATTAGTGAACATGGAACACCACATAATTAACCACCTGTGGGTAGGGGAGCATGTTGCATCACCCAACATCTAGTAGGTAGACTCACTACTTTTGAGCTATCTCACTTTGATAATTACAAACTAGAGAGTCTTGAATCTACTTTCAAGGCTTAAGTTGTTATTGAAATATTCTGATGAGAAGAAGTACAAGAAGAAAAGAAAGATGAAACATGTGTCGTGTGACAGTGATATAGATGAAGAAGATGTTGAACAATTAGAAGCACTACTCGCAAGAGGATTCCACAAAGGAAAAGGAAAGTTCAAAGGTAAGTTACCTATAATTTGTTTCAATTGCAATGAGATTGGTCATATTGCTGCTAGATGTCCAAAGAAGAAGAATTATGGAGGTAGTGATAAATACAAAGGTAGAGGAAATGAAGATAGCAAGGATTACAAAGACAAAGACAAGAAGTGCTACATTGTTGAAGAGGATGATTCTAATGAACATGATGATGAAGTAGTTTATGTTGCACTGAAGCAAGAATCTGATGAAGATGAGGCAACTACACGTGTGACTTGTGTGAACAAAAATGATAGATGGATCATTGACAATGGATGATCACATCACATTATTGGAGACAAAACTAAGTTTGTTACCTTAAATTGTTATGATGGAAATAGTGTAAGATTTGGTAATGATGCACCATGTTTGATAAAAGGAAAAGGTTCTATAAAACTCACAAACAAGATCTCATGTGATAATGCCTACTATGTTGAAGTACTAAACTATAATATGTTGAGTGTGTCACAACTGAAAAATTTGGGATGCAAGGTTGAATTTTAAAACAAGATTGCTAAGATATATGACACAAATGAAAAATTAATTGGAAAAGTTGATCAAACTAGATGTAATCTATTTTATCTTGATATAGAGGATGCTACTTGTCTTGTTGTAAAATTTGATGATGTATGGCTATGGCACAAAAGGTTATGTCATGTTAACTTTGATAACTTGGTTAGTATCAGTAACATGAAGAAAGTTAAGGGTTTTCCTAAGTTGAAAAATCTTGAAAATATGATATGCAAACAATGTTAGCTAGACAAAATGACAAAGTCAAGTTTTAAGAGTAAAATTTATACCTCTAAAGGAATACTAGAGATTTTTCATATTGACTTGTGTGGACCAATTGAAGTGCAAAGCTACAAGGGAGACAAGTACATAATGTTATTTTTAGATGATTATTCTAGAATGATGACAATCATGATTCTAAAAATAGAAATCTAATGCTTTTTCAAATGTTTAAGTGGTTTTTTGCAAGAGTTGACAAAGAAATAGGTAAGAGCCTAAAATGTTTAAGATTAAATATAGGAGGAGAATTCACATTAGAAGAATTTGAAATGTTCTATAATGACAAAGGAATCAAAAGATAGGCATCTGCACCTAGAACCTCTCCACAAAATGGAATTGTTGAAAGGTGAAAGAAATCTATAATAAACTGTGCCAGAACACTTGTGATGGAAAAGAATGTTGCTTTGAAATACTAGATAGTAGCTATAAGTACAGTTGTCTATACCTTGAACCATGTACAAGTCAAGAAAGGTACTCATTTTACACCTTTTGAACTATAGTATTGATATCCACCTAATCTAAAATAGTTTAAGATATGTGGAAGAAAATGTTATATTCTCAAAGATGTTAGGAATGGTAAGCTTGATGCAAAAAGTGGAGAAGGTATATTCGTTGGCTACTCCACAAGAACTAAAGCTTATAAGTGTATAAATACTAACACAATTAACAAAATTGTGAAAAGTGCAAATGTGAACTTTGATGAATATACAGAAGTACATGATGTTGAACATATGAAAGAGCTAGAAGAATAGAAATCATTTGCATACTTTTATGAATGAATGCCTATTGAAGAAGATGTTGCAAATCAAGTTGGAAACCAAAAGCAAGTTTTAGTGACTGTCGAGTCACACCTTGTGAATGTCTAGTTCCACTCAAGAACTGAGCTACATTCAAATGTTGAGTTACAGAATGAAGAAGTTGCACATTTTGATTTTGAAGTTAGCATACATGAGGGAGATGTTAAGATACTTGACAAAGATGCACATAGTGATTCTGAAGCTAAAAGACAAGAAACAAGATCTGAGCTAAGATTGTCAAAATATGTCAAAAAACATCATCCTACTACTCAAATCATTGGAGATAAGAATGCTAGACCAATGAAAAGAAACAAGTTGAGAAATGAATCATGTTTGCTAAGCATGAAGGAACCCAAGACAGTGAAAGATGCATTAGAAGATGCTGACTAGTACAAAGAAATGGAAGAAGAGATTGAACAAATTGAGAAGAACAAAACACGGAGTCTAGTTCTAAGACTAGAAGACAAAAATGTGATTGGCACCAATTAAGTATTTAGAAGTAAGCTAGATGAAAATGGTGAAGTCACAAGGAAAAAATCAAGATTAGTTTGCAAAGGATATGCACAAGAAGAAGGAATTGACTATGGAGAGACATTTGCCCCTGTTGCAAGATTGGAAGGAGTAAGAACTCTACTTTCTTATGTTGCATACAAGGGTTTCAAAGTCTATCAAATGGATGTTAAATCTACATTTCTGAATGGCATATTAGAAGAGGAGGTTTACATACAATAGCCAGAAGGTTTTGTTGATGTTAACAACAAGCATATGGTATATAGATTTCACAAAGCCCTATATGGTTTGAAACAAGCACCAAGAGAATGTTATAAGAGACTTCACAAGTATCTTGTGAAAATTGGATTTGAAAGAATTGATGGTAATAAAAATTTGTACATAAAGATAGAAAAAGGTAAAGGTATTATGTTATCTGAAATTTTTGTTGATGATATAATATTTGGAGGTCAAGATACTTTATGTAAGGATTTTACAAAATAGATGAAGCATGAATTTGAAATGTCAATGTTTGGACAGATCAACTTTTTTGTAGGATTGCAATTATATCAAATAAATTATGGCATATATATATATATCACTTAGTCAAAATAAATCTATGAAATATTCAAAGCTTTTGGACTGGAGGATTCAAAACTAGTAAGTACAACTATGATAATAGGACATAAACTATCAAAGAATGATTATTTAGCTAAAGTAAACCAAACAATGTACAGCTCTATGATTGATAACTTGCAATATGTCATGCATAGTAGACCTGATATTGCATTATCTATAGGGATAGTTGCAAGATTCTCTACAAATCCCAAGGAGAATAATTTAATGGTTGTGAAAAGAAAAATGAGATACTTAAAAGGAACATAAGACTTTGGCCTATACTACAAGAAGAATGAAAAGTTTGACTTCAGAGCCTACACTGAGTCTAACTGGGCTGGAAACATAGATGATAGAAAGAGCACTAGTAGAGGAGCACTTTTCTTAGGCAAAAGACTAGTTACATGGACTAGTAAGAAACAAAGTTGTGCTTCACAATCTACTACTAAAGCTAAATATGTTGTTGCTACTATAAATTACACAAACATTGTATGGATCAAGCAGCTACTCAAGGGAATGAAGGAAGAAATCACAGAACCAGTGATACTTTATTATGATAATACAAGTGCTATCAATATATCAAAGAATCTAGTAATGCACACAAAGACAAAGCACATTGCAATCAAGTATCATTACTTGAGAGAGCTAGTTCAAGATAAAGAAGTGAAGATGGAATATGTTAACACAAAGGAGCAAATTGTTGATATCTTCACAAAACCATTACCTAAGGATGCTCATGAATATTTAAGAGGTAAATTAGGGGTGATACCCCTATCAAAGGCTACATAACTAACAAGAGGATTTCCCTGCATCAAATAAGATGATATTCATATGTTACAAATTGATGCAGAGGATATTACTTTAGGAGCTTCCTGAAGTAATCAAAATATTGAAACTCCAAAACAGTCACAAGCAAGGTGATAGAGGGAGAAATTGGAGAAACTGCAAAATTATAAATCTGCATCTTAAGATGACAAGATGATACGAATTCAAAATTGTTGTCAAAGAGGGAGATATTCTACTGATCAAATAGAGAGATTTACTAATCCAAGAGGGAGAAAGTATATCAGAGAAAGATATCAAGAGATGAGTTAGAAGAAAGAGGGAGATGTTGATAAGAAATCCAGACAATTTATCAGAGGTAAACAAATGTATGATGAGGAAGATATAGAATAATGAAGAGGGATAATTCTTAATCTACCTAGTAAGAGGGAGTTACAAGAAGAAACTTAGAGGGATTTATAAGAAAGAATTTTGTAACCTAATCAGAAGATGGACATTGTTGATAGAAGGAGAAATTTTGATACAAGTTTTCTTTTTGGTATTGTCTTACTATTTTAACCTAGTCAGATTGGTTGAACAAAGTGTTTTACCATTTAGGTGACTTGGTTGATCAATTTGGTTTTCCATCAATGTCAAATAGGGAGATTATTGGGATCTAATTGAAAAGATCATTGCTAAAAGAGATTATTGAAAGAGGGAGATTTTTTAAGTAGAATATGTGTTTCAATCATTGTTTTGTCACTAATGTCAAACCTGCTATTTGCTGGTAAGACAATTTCTTATAAGATTCAAGTACTATCACTTAGTTTATTGATGAAGAGGATTTGATCAATAAGATGTAACAATAGCACCTAGAGGAAAGGTTGAGTTATGATTATGTAATGAAGTACAAGGATTAGTTAATATAGTGATGACATGATAATCTACTTGAGCTTACAAAGGTTGGTTACACTTAGAAACTTTAGAAGAACAAGTTACACAAAAACTATTTGCAAAGCTTGACCGAGTTGGTTAGTAGGTACTGAGAAAAGTTAGTGCAAGCCGAGCAGAAGATCAGTTGGAGCTGAGTAAAAACCAATTCTAGTGTATGTTGAGTAAAAGAGTTGATGTAGAGTGAGATTATAGTTGATGCCAAGCAACACAATATGAGTCGAGCATCAATAAACTTTATTTGATGCCGAGTGATTTCATAGTTGATGCTGAGCAACACAATATGTGTTGAGCATCAAAAGATTGATAATGTCAAGCTGCTACATTATGTTAAAGATCAAAGATTCATCGAATCTTAGCAGACAAGTTTATTTTCTTGAAATTTTTGAACTAGGTGGAAGATAAGGTTGATGAGCTAGTGGTACAAAATTTTAGGTAAACTATTTCTAGGAAAATTCAAATGGATTCTAGGAGAATTTTTTGAAAGAAAGATGGAATATGAGGTAGATACATTGTATCCTACCTAATCCATCCAAACCCTAAAATGGACAATGGAAAATGGAAAAGTATCTTAATTTCTTATTTATATAGGAATGTCTAGTCATGAAGCAAATAAGGAAGAGAGGGGTTTAGGAAGATAAGGCAAGAGAAGACTAGGAAAGAATAGAGTAAGAAGGAAGATGGGAAGTCAAGGACTCTTCTTCATCAATTGACCTAAAAGGTGATTGCATTAGCATACTAAACAAGAAGGCTTAAGGAGATATATGCTTGAAGGGTGAACAAGTTGTCGGAGCTACAAAGAATGAAATCCAAGCAGAGTTGTGGACTGAATAGTGATCTGTAATCTACAAGAGAAGTTGTAAGTTATATTAGATCAAAGCTCTACTATTACTCTCTAACAATTGTAGCAGTTAGGGTAAATCCTTTGGATTAAGGTTGACCTAAAAATCATTTTGAAATCCTTTAACTAGGTGGCATTCCAAGTGAATTTCCTAAAGTACTCTAACAAGGCTCACTTCTAACAAGGTGATTGAAATCCCTTAACCAGGTCACATTTAACAGTGTGTGTTGTGACCTTTAACAGGGCTGGCCTTTTACAAGGCATCACTTCAAAAGAGTGAAAACAAGTAGCATGTTACTGGTGGTTTTTCCCAAATTGGGTTTCCTACATGTTAAATCATTGTGTCAAGTGTGTTGATGAATCTTATGTTTCATGTTTACATTTATGCAAGTTGATTTAAATAGTAAGCTACAAGTTTTAGTGATTGCATGCATACATGCATAGACATGAATGTTTTATGGGTTCACTAAGCTAAGAAGAAAAGTTTTATTTGTAAATATGGACCTTGAATAATTGATTCACCCACCCTCTCAGTTATTCTAAAGAATTTCAACATCAAATAGGAGTTATTTTGCTCCAAGAAGGTAGATAGGTTTCTTATTTCAGTGAGAAATTAAGTGACACCAAGAGAAAACTTATGTTTATATTCAATAATTTTATGCTATAGTTCGGGCATTGAAGAAGTGGAGACACTATCTTCTTCCTAAGGATTTTTTTTTAATATACTAATAATCAAGATTTTCAATATTTGAATAGTCAAGATAAGTTGAAGGCATTTGACGGGTTGAGTTTTTGCTGAGTTATATATTTGTTTTGGAACATGGGAGTGAAAAGTCTAACAAGGTTGTTGATTCTCTTAGCAGGAAACAAATTTTTCTGAAAAGGATTGGGTTCAACGAACTCAATAGTTTATATCTAGAGGATCCTAATTTCGGTGAAGATTGGAAAGCTTGTATAGAACCTATTTACTTTAGATAGAACAAAACCAAGTGGTTGAATTTCATCTAGGATGGTATTTTATTCAGAGAAATTTAGATGTGCATTCCAAGAAGTTATATGAGGGAGAATCTCATTAAGGAGAAGCATAGTGAAGGATTGGTTGGACATTTTTCAAGATACAGTCATTTCTGTAGTTAGTGAGAATTATTATTGGCCATAGTTGTAGAAAGATGCTAATAAGTTCATAAAAAGTTGCAGAGTATGTTAGATGGAGAAAGGAGAAAAGAAGAATATAGGGTTATATTAGCCATTACCTATACCAAAGAATTCATGGGAGGGCATCGATATGGATTTTGTTCTTGGTTTACCAAAGACTTGGTGAAGGCATGATTAAATTTTTGTGGCAGTTGACAAGTTTTCAAAGATGAATCATTTTATTCCCTGCAAGAAGACTAATGATATTGTTCATGTGGTAGAATTGGTTTTTAAAGTGGACAAATTTAACATCCTCCTATATGTCTATATCAATCCTTGACCATAGTTGACCAATTTGGCTTGTACATGCATAACAGGTCAATGTCCTTACAAATGGATTCAAAACTTTACAATATGACATGAATTGGTCCTTGGGACTTTATCATAATCAAGACAACCTAGAACATATCCAAGTCTTCATTAATCTGTATCATGTCCATGTGTGGTGCTCCTACACAAACATGTCCCTATCTTGAATACTCTTCTTGTGTCACTTCTAGTGTGGGTCATTTAGTGGTGATGTGATGTCATCATTTTCTATGTTGCTTGACTAGCATCGACAAAGCCCAAATCCACAAATTAATAATTGATACTTTATGAGGATCTATATGTTTGTGATGGCTTATGCAAGGAAAATCTTGCTAAATCTTTTCTTAAGTATTGTAGCAAGAAGATGGCATGGTTGATATTGAATTAAGACATTAATTAATATGCTCTTTTTTTAACACAATTCCCGTCATTTTTCTAGCTTGTTATGTAGTCACTTTTAGTTGGTTGCAAAAAATGACAAAGTTAACTTATTATATTTTTGTGTTTTCTTATACTATTGTGTTGATTTTGATTGTTGAGACGGTGCAAGAGGGTAGGGTGTAAATTGAAGAAAATAACCATGGGGAATTCAAAGAGGTTTCCATAGTACCACATATTCTCTTTGAAAGTGAGGTTGACCAATTATCAAGTGTGCCAATGTGTTTGAGATGAGAGCATGTTCATTTAGTGATAGAGGAGTGAAGTTGAGATGAATTTATTTTGACATCAATGAGGATGTTATCAAGAAGGCAATGTGACTTTTAGAATTTTTGAGACATGTTTATATATCCTATGTTTACAAACTTATAAACACTAAATATTTTAAAAAAGTTAATTATCTCTATTTCTATTGGTCCATAGCAAAAATACTAGGGGAAAATTTAATTTTTTTAACAAATAAATGCATAAATTTTCCAAACTTTTATTTTTCTACCAGGAACATTGGATATTTCTAGAAGACTAGTAGAATTAGGAGCATTAGACATTTTTAGGAGCATTAGACACTTCTCGAAGCCTCTAGGTAACTCTCAAATTTCTTGTACTTCTGAGAAATGAAAAATGGATCTGAACTTTATACCTATTGGATATATTATTCTCTCTTCTCAATTTTCATCTATTTCATGTCTTTCTCAACCAAAGTCTAGAGATTCTTCCATGTTCGTACCCTGGCCCAATTAAAACATGCATATCCAAATTCGGCATCTTGAATAATTTGTTTCTCACTCAATGATCATAGAGGCTTGATCAATCAATGATTACATAGGCTTGGCTTGGTAGGGAAAGCTTAAAATAATACAAGGGATTATGTCCTTTCTCCTTGTCCATCCCAACAATACCCATCAGGTATAAACCCTCCTACATAGCAATACCAGTATGCTTATGATTCTAACCCTCCTCCACAACAATCTCATGTTTAGCAAAGATGTTGAGGGGTGAACCCACAATAATGGGTTCCACTTTTCTGGGACGAAGGAAATTGAAAAAAATGCAAAATCTGCAAATCGTATGTTCGCACGAACATAAAAAAATACATGTTTGCGCGAACATAAAAAAAAATACATGTTCGCATGAGCAATAAAAAAATACATGTTCGCGCGAACATATTTTGTACATATGAGGTATGTTTGGGTGAACATACCTCATTAATATGTTCACCTGAACGTATTTTATGGTGATTTTACTTTCAAAAACCTCGTTTTCCCATTTTACTATTCATTTTTATGACGAGGTGAATTCGATCTCAATGTTGGAGCGAACGTATTGGATTGGTAAGCATGCATCATCATTTTTTGTAATTCTCCTCCAGATTCTCATTGTTGGGTTATTTCGAGTATGTTTATATGTTATTATTTGAATATTTTTTATGTTTTTTATGTTTTCAAAGCATATTTTCATGCTAATTTAATCTTTTTATTATTTATTTATGTTACTTAATTCTTTTAATGTAACGTTTATGATTTTTTGTGAATGTTAGTTATATATTAGAAAAATATTAATTTAGCATTAGAAAACAAATTTAGAAAAAAATTAGTGTTTAATTAGATAAATATTAGAAACATGTCAAAAAAACAATAGTTTAGAATATTAGAAAATATTTTTTTAAAAATTAATGTAGAATATCAGAAAAATATTAGTATAACATTAGCAAATAAATGTAGAAAAATATTAGTTTTACTAAAAAAAACATTACATTTATAGGAATATTAGGGATAGGAGGCAACTGTCCTTTGAGATGGTGCAAGAATTTGATGATCTTGTTGCTCAGGATTGAGCTCCTTGTTGAACTCTCCTTGTTGTATTCCTTTCTGTCTTAATAAATTTTTATCCCTCTTTTTGCAAAAATAGTATAAAATTATTAGAAAAAATTACTAAGAGAAATTTTTTTTTTTAAAAGTGTATTTGTAACATAGAATATTAGGAAAAAAAATTAGAAAAATGTTAGTTTTATTAGAAAAATATTAGTTTAATTAGAAACAAATTTAGGAAAATATTAGTTTTATTAGAAAAACATTAGAAAAAATAGTACATTTAAATATTAGAAAAACATTAGAAAATATATTTTAAAAAATTAGTTTGGAAAATATTAGAAAACTATGAGAAAATATTAGAAAAAAAAATAGAAAATATTAGAAAATATTTTTTTAAATGTTAGTCTTGAAAATTAGAAAATATTATAAAAATATTATAAAATATTAAGAAAAACAATAGCATAAAATTATTAGAAAAGCATTACTAAGTTAAATATTAAAAAAATGTTAATCTACAATATTAGAAAAATAAATTAGTATTATAACATTAGGAAATATTAGTATTTAACATTAAAGAAAATAAATTAGTATATAACATTAGAAAACATTAGAAAAAAAAATGATATTAGAAAAATATTAGAAAATATTAGAAAAAACATTAAACTTGAAATATTAGAAAAACATTAGAAAAAATAAATTAGCGTAGAAAATTAGAAAATATTAAAACGAGCTATCTCCAACCCTTTAATACTAATCATAACCCTAACCCTAACTCAAAATCTAACCCTAACTCAAACTCTTACCCTAACTTGAAAACTCTTTAACCCTGATCTAACCCTAGAGTTTCATAACTGATACAGGCTAATGTAACCCTAAAACTATAATCCTAATCTAATCCTAACTAAAAACTAAAACCCTTAGATCTAACTCAAACCCTAATCTAAATCAAACCCTAGTCATGAACCCTAATCTAATTGTAAGTCTAGAAATCAAACCATAACCAAAACCTAATCTAACTCAAGCCCTTTAATCTTTAAATGAAACCCTACATAAATCAAACCCTAGAATCTAACTCAAACCCTAATCTAATCGTAACCCTAGAAATCAAACCCTAACCAAACCTTAACTCAAACCGTAATCTAATCATAATTGAAAGTTGAAACCCTTTAATTTAATCCTAAATGAAAACTCAAACCCTAATCTAAATGAAATTCTAGAATCAAACCCTAATCTAACACAAACCCTAGAATCTAAATGTAACCCTATAAATCAAACCCTAACCAAACCCTAATCATGTATGTGCTCTAATCAAGAAATCAAACCCTAATCTAATTTCCTAACTAAAAACTCAAACCCTAATATTTACTCAAACCCTAATTTCTTTAAATCAAACCCTAGAATCATTAACCCTATTCTAATCGTAACCCTAGAAATCAAACCCTAACCAAACCCTAATCTTTAACTCAAACCCTTTAATATAAATCAAAGATTTTAAATCAAACCTTAAGTAATGTACAACTATAACCCCAACCAAACCCTTTAGTCTAGAACTCAAACCCTAATCTAAACCATTTGAACCCTAATCTTTAACTCAAATCCTAATCTTAATCATAACCCTAATCTAACTAGATAACCCTAATCGTAACTAAAACCCTAACTCAAATTAAAACCCTAATTTAACTCAACTTACCCTAACTCTTGCCCTAATGAAATCATAATCAAACCCTAATCTAACCACATAAGTTCCCTATAAATCAAACCCTCATCAAACTCTTAGATCTATTTATCAAATCGTAGAATCATGTGTACCGTAATCTTTAACTTGAAAACCCTTTAATCTAAATCATTTGAACTATAATCAAACCCTTTATCTAATCCTAACTAAAAACTCAAACCCTAATTTATAAAGTTCAAGTGAACCAGGTAATCTTTAAATCAAACCCTAATCTAGAGTCATAGTTCACTATCTAAATCAAACCCTAACCAAACCAGATAATCTAACTCAAACCCTAATCTAAATCAAACCCTAATTCAAACCTTAAGTAATTTGTACAAGAGTAACCCTAACCAAAGCCTTTAATCTAGAACTCAAACCCTAATCTAAATCATTTGAACCCTAATCAAACCCTAATCTTTAACTCAAATCCTAATCTAGAATCGTAACCTTATTAATTTTTAACTAGATAACCCTAACCTAACCCTAGAACCATAGCTAAAACCCTAATTTAACCCTTTAGAACTCAAATTCGAACCCTAATCTAACTCAAACCCTAACAAGAAAACCATAAAATAATCCTAACTTCAAACTCAAACCCTAATCTAAGTTCTCAAACTAGATAATTTAATCCTAACTAAAAACTCAAACCCTTAGATCTAGAAATAAAACCCTAATTGAACCCTTTAATTAAACTCAAACTCCAATGTAATATTTCAGGTAACTGAAAACTCAAACCCTAATCTTTAACTCAAAGTCTAATGTAATCCTAACTAAAAACTCACACCCTAATCTAAATGAGACCCTAGTCAAACCCTAATCTAACTCACTGAACCCTAATCTAATTGTAACCCTAGAAATAAAACCCTTTAATCTAAACAAAACCCTAATCATTACCCTAATCTAACTCAAGTGAACCCTAATTCAAACCTAGGTAATCTTCAATCCTAAAGTTCTGAAAACTCAAGTTCCCTAACTCTAACTCTAATTCTCATGTATGATCATATAAATTTTATTGATACATGTTATAGATTATCTAGACATGATGTACATGATTACATATCTTTTAATTTAAATAAAAAATTGTGCACTAGACTAGACATGTACATATATACATTATATGTGTAAATTTACAATATATATTAGCTCCATCATTGTACAAATATGACTTCACACGATCAGCTTGCTCATCATCCTGGCACTAATGAGGCTCCTATTGTGACTCCTCTTGTTCTGGCTCTTGGTGTGGCTCCTGATGCAGTTCCTACTATGGCACCTAATGTGGTTCCTATTGTAGCTCCTAATGCAATTAGTCATGTTGCTCATGGTGGGGCTCATGTTGCATCTTGTGTTATGGCTCATCATAGGGCTTGTGGTGGGGCTCATGTTGCGGCTCCTGGTGCGGTTTTAAGTGGTGTAGGTCCTAGTGTGGCTTCTGGTGCAGCTCCTATTGGAGGTCTTGTGCCTATAACTCCTATTGGAGGTCCTGCTATGACTCCTATCACACCACCTCCATGCATCGATATCGATGCATTGTTTGCATTTGCAGAGTAGGAGGTTGTTAGATTAGAGTAGTCTATATTGTCCTGCAATGATGGTCTATATAGAGACATATGTGCTACCATATGTAGGAGTTTACAGGATTTGACTGTTATTAGAGCTCATCATTCATTTACCCCTAATGTATTAGTTGTCATATCTAGGGAGCTTAGAGCTGAGATTTCAGGAGATGCATCTTTTGATGATGTCAAGAGGGTGGCCCCCAAAGACATCATCAAACGAGATCTCTTTCCATCATATGAGGGTACATATGGCAGGGTGAGAGGCTATCAAGTAACACGATGTAGAGGTCCTCTTATTAATAGTATGATTTATCCTCATTTTTAGCCACACGTGGTCATTATCCTAATAATGATCAGATACCTCTTTATTTTGCATAGCAGTTGTACGTTGAGTTCTACATGGGGCTCAACGTCAACTACTTAGACATTCCAAATTATTGCAGATAGGGGCATGGTCGGATCATAGATCGTGACTAGTATCGCAGTGCACAGTGTCTACCACCTCCAAATGTGAGATAGTTCATTGGAAAGAGACTTCCTCTCGTGACTCCAACACTAGAACTTATTGCAAATAGAGTTGTCATTACTTCCCAAAGGGGAGCAATTGACAGTATTGGACACATTGCATCTACAGCTGCTAATATTACATCTGATTCTCTTGGTCATTATATTCACACTTGATAGAGTTTTCTAGGTCGACCATCTTCAGAGGCATCCAGTAGCACTTCAGGCACCTCCCCTAATGAGGCATATGGAGCTACTAGACTACCAGTACTATGCAATGTTCATGCTCTTTTAGGATAGCACACACATATGGATTTGGCACTGTATTTTTTAAAGGATTTGTTGTAGAGTATCAGTTATATTTCTAATACACAAGGGATGCTAGTTCACTTAGTGATGGAAACCATTAGACACCATCAAAGCCCCGTAGTTCCATAGGCATAGACCACACTAGTGACAGTACATAGCTCATAGCATTCTGCACTAGGCTTATGACACTCTACAAATGACTCAGGCATACAAGTTGGAGATTTTAGGATCACAGTTGAGGGCCTTGATGATTTTGGTGAGCAGTTACGAGGGCTATCTGAGATTTATACTAGTCCAAGCATGGGATTTTCATTGTACATGGACATGTTATTCTGACCCAGCACTGATTTTACATGATTACCCAACTAGTTACATAGTCCACTTCACTCATCATTACTAGCAGTTGGAGATTGTGGCGTTGAGGGTGGTTCAGTAGGTGTTGGATTTTTAGGAGATGATGCTAGAGTTTTAAGATGCACTAATGTTTCAGACAATAGAGGTGCATTGATAGATGATACAATGGAGTTTGATTATCATCCTCCACCTCCTAAGATATATATATATATATATATATAACTTATTTTTAAATTTAAATATATGAAATTAAAATTTTAGTTCAAATAGATATTTAATTTAAGTTGTAATAAATCATGTAGGCACAGGTCATCGAGCACATGATTACATCTAGTGTTGGGTCAGGGCATACATGTCAGAGAGACGATTCTATTGAAATACCTAGTAGTGTTTAGCTACAAGTTTTAAATAGTTTATAAGTTATTTATGTTTCAAATTAGATATATGCACTCGTATTTAATTCATGTACACACACACACACACACACACACACACACACACACACACACACACACACACACACATATACATATATCTATATACATACATACATGTGTGTGTGTGTGTGTGTGTGCGTATTTGCAGGGCTCGGTTGATGTGCCTTGGCCACAGGATGTACAAGAGACTCGATCAGAGGGTTGTTCTATTCATATGTGTCTTGAGGGGTCCCTCTAGTAGTAGTAGATTTATATATGTTTTGATGCATTTGTATATTGGAGACTTACATACACATTAGTATTTTAGTACCTCGATGGCATGTGCATGTTTTACTATTTATTTAACTATTTAGTACTTCAATAGTTGGATGGTCACATGTATATGACTTTTTATATTTTGCTACACACATGTTTATTTGAGACTTGTAGTTTGTATATGTATGCATTTCAGCAAAGATATTAGATGTATATGTTTATTCTTGAGACGTACATGTATGCGTATTTTTTTGTATTTTAGTAGAACATTCTTCATGAATTAGATTATATATTTTAAACTTCAGATTTTATTGTGATCATTATAAAATAATAAAATTAACTTCTCTTTACCTACTTCAATAGTTAAATATTCAAAGAAGTTCCAAATTGATCTATGAACCTAATTTATAATTTTGAAAAATAATAATAATTTATAGGGTGATTGAATTGAATTAATATAGGTGCTTAAAACTACTAAATTAACCCAAATGATTTAGATTACAAATTTAAAACATTATATTTATTTGTAATCATTATAAAATAAATAATTAGTAGTACTAAAGATACATATTTGGTAAATCAATTAGTAGGAATAAAGATACAAATTTATTAAATCAATTAGTAGGACTAGAAAGATACATATTTGTTAAATTATCAATTAGTAGGGCTAAAGATAAATATTAGCTTTTTGTGGATAAAAAATATGCTAACTAGCTAAGCCAATACATTATTTTAAAAAACTTTTACAAAATATAATATTTAAAAACACATTAATAAACTAATAAACTAAGAGTATGACCCTACAATAAACTAACATTAATATATTTCTTTTTAATAAACTAATGATAACTAAGAGTATGATTGTACAATTTTAAAAATGCATTTAATTCAAGATGAAATTCAATAGTTTGAAAAGAAGTTGATAAAAGAATTTAGATAACATATTAAATTATCTTTGATACATATCTATCTAATGATTGTGTAAGTTCCACCTAACTTACATACCAAGCCTATTTAGATCAAGTTGTTATTATTAAATTCATCCATGGTAATTAATATTATTAATTTATATAGTTTTTTAATAAACTAATGATAACTAAAAGTATGATAGTACAATTAAAAACACATTTAATTCAAGATGAAATTCAATAGTTTGAAAAGAAGTTGATATTTAAGAATTCTAACATATTAAATTATCTTTGATACATATCTATCTAATGATTGTGTAAGTTCCAACTAACTTGTATTGCCTATTTATATTAAGTTGTTATTATTAAATTCATCCATGGTAATTAATATTATTAATTTATATAGTTTTTTAACAAACTAATGATAAGTAAGAGTATGATCATACAATTAAAAACACATTTAATTCAAGATGAAATTCAATAGTTTGAAAAGAAGTTGATATTTAAGAATTCTAATATATTAAATTATCTTTGATACATATCTATCTAATGATTGTGTAAGTTCCAACTAACTTGTATTGCCTATTTATATCAAGTTGTTATTATTAAATTCATCCGTGGTAATTAATATTATTAAAATGTATACATTTAAAAACACATTGATAAACTAATAAACTAAGAGTTATGACCCTGTATAGTAAATTAACAACTTTAAATTAATTCAAATTATTATAAAATAAATCTCAAAGGTTAGTTCAACCATGATGTACACTTATAATAGATAATATCTTCTCATGATCTTCACTATCTAGTCTCCACTTGCGACATACACACTTAAATTTGACTAGATGTAGACAAAGCCCGGTAGCAATGACCAAGTGGTTGTATTGTAAAACCTTGTTGTCAGGTTGATAATCAACAAAGTGTATTCCATGTTGGACTATTTTGTCTTGCTTCAAATATGTTCCTTGTATCACAATAGAACCTGCACCATAAATTTAAATATTTTAAAATTTGATAACTATAAAGTTACCTAGACATATATAAATTGATATATGTACATGCACACATGAATGTATAATACCTATGGGGAACAACATTTCATCACTTTCTTCAGGATCATATAACTTTGTCCTCTCTGTAGTACATCAGAATAAATAATAATTAACACCTTCATCATTTTCAGGCTCAGCAATTACTGCAAAGACATCTCTTGCATAACAAGTATACATACATGTGTATAGTATATATAAGATAGTTCATTGATAATTAAATAACAAGCTAAGATTAACTAACAAGTTGAGATTAATTTTTATGATACTTACCCACTTTTACCAATCCAGAGATATGATTATAATCATCAGAAACCAATGGAATATCATCAAAAAAATTATCATCTTTATCAAATTTATCGGTAACATCAAGTGGTACCAAAATCCATGCACCTATATATCCAGGTGTTTGATTGATGCATTCTTGATAGTCTTCATCAATGCAACTGTCACAAAGATATGAGTATTCTCTTGTTGTCAATATCCAATTACAATTATCTATACTCATGACTGAATGTAAGGAACGTGTCTTTTCTATCCTCTTGCAACCATGCATTTTTTCTATTAACACCTAAAAGTTCATTAAATTGAAAATATGTACAAATTAAATTTAAACTTCAACAAATTGAAAGATAAAACTTAACAATAAAACTTTATAACTTAATTGCATAAAATTTAAACAAATGTACACATCCATACCTGCTATCTCCCAAAAGACTCTATATTGTACCTCTTGACTTGTTGTTGATGATGCCCCAACCTTGTCTGATGCAAAATGTGTCTTACACCATTCAAAAACATTAGGTGCATCATTTATACAAACTCCCAAATAATTCATTTCATACTTTCATAGAGCACATTTGATGCAAGCTCCAACACCATCATGTTCACCTTTTCCATGGTCACTCTCGAAGAAATTCCATATGTGTTTTATATTCTCATTGTGATGATATCTACATAATGTATAAAATGATCTAGATGATTTGAACTATGCGGCACATCCATCAGACCAAACATAATGTTTATCAACATTTATGTCTCTTTCTTTCAAATAAGAAAAGAACATATTGAAGCAATGTTCTATATAGTGAATGTCATGTTCTTTATCATCACTTATGTAAAATTGATATTCCTTTTTAATTACTCATGCTTGAACTGTACTGTAAACACCATCCAAATCTAATTGTGCATGTCTATAACAAACATGTACCATAATAGTCACCTACTTTAAAAAGAAATAATTTGATTGAATTGCTTTCTGATGAACAAAGCAATAGTTCTCTGCAAAATCAACAACTGATATAATAATTCCAAGTAGGAAATTATCTCTTAAAGTTTGAAATGGTTGTGCTTGCCACTTTGCAAAAAATGTGTGACGAATATAAGGTTGAAACAAATTCTTAAATCTGTGCATAAATGTTACAATAGGTAACTCCTCTTCAACATATTCCAACCTTTTTGTCTCTTTCCCCAACTTTGTTTCATTCTTCACATACTTGTAACTTTTGTAATTCAATTTTTTTGTTATATCAATATTTTTAATTTCCAAAGGAAATAGAGCCAATCCACCACATGTTTCACATAATCCTTTGATGCAATTTATTTGACCAAATAGATCATCTATTTTGTCACATAGAATGGATGATATAAACTCACTTCTCCTACTAGGAGGAGCAGTACGAAAACCTTATATGTCTTCTACAAAATTTTGAAATACCTAATAGTAGAGATCAAACTCAATATGATGACGAAAACAACATGTTTCAAACACTTTGTTTGACCTCATAAAATATGGCTTCAATTTTCCAAATAACAGTTGCCCAACTTTTATATTAGGATTTTCACTACAAAATGACACATATAACTCATGTTGTATTGTGTCCAACCAATGTTTTGTATGATGTTCATATTGACCAAATGCAATCCTATGCCTGATAACATCTCTACTATTTGATGAAGGACGAGTGTTATCAATCCAAAGTGATATGACTAAATTTTTTAATACCTCTCCAATCCTATCAGAATGAGGTGCTCTACACATGATTGTCCAATTGCCCTCCAAAGTACTGTCATCTAGAATTAATCTTCTCTTAACATATTCTCTCATTGTTTTCCTACTAAAACTCATTTCAGATGAAATTGAAAATATTTATCTATTTTGGTTCATATTCTTATTTCCAATAGACATCAACATCACTTTTCTTACCATGGACTTATCTTTAGTTCGAGATTGTTTCCCTATGTTTCTCAAACCTTTTTTAACATTTTCAATCACATTAGTTTGCATGTTAGAAAATCTTCTCTTCTTTGATGTTGTGTCTACACCTAACAATTTCAATGCCTCTTGTAACTTCTTTTGTGTAAGCAAAAGTGAAAGCAACTGAGCTTGTTAAAGTGCTTCAATGTTATCATTAGTCATAATTTCTCTTATCTTCTTATTCATTGACCTTTTCTTAGACAAACTTAAGGGTTGAACAGTAGCTGCAAGTCTTCTCAATTTATACACATCCATTTTAAGTAAATGATCTAATTTTTTATGAGAAATACCATTCTTTACAAATTGGAAAATATTTATGAGTTCATCCATAGTAGTTCCTACACCTAATCTTAACCCTTCTCTAACTTCTATTATTGGAATTTCTATAGGGAGCGATCTTGAGCCTTCTCCAACATTCATTGTTTGAGATTCTGCAGGGAAAGATTCTGACCCTGCTCCAACTTCTGTTATTTGAACCTCTGTAGGGAGTGATCTTGAACCTTCTTCAACATTCATTTTTTGAGATTCCATAGGGAATGCTCCTAACCTTTCTCCCATATGCACTTCTTCTACTTCTGTTGAGCATTCTTCAACATTTCCTTCACCTTGTTGATTGTCTACAACAAATTTATAACTAAATCAAATTAGATAAAAAAAAATAAGATTGAAACATAATTGAATTCAAGACCATAAAAATAAATAAATTTAATATATATAATTATGGACCTTGTTTAATTCATTGATAATGTACCACGGTCTGCTGAAGATTTTTTTTTTTTGCTTCATCAGATCTCTTCCTTGGATTTTTTTTTTTTCCTTCCTTTCTTGTTTCCCATTAAAAAAATCATAAAAATAAAAAATTTGCCCTTGCCTTAATAAATTTCATGCAATAACTTTATAAAAATGTCGCAGTAACAAAACATTCAGCTTCACTATCAAAAAATTGTCTTGTTTGTAGGTGACATCATCATGATTTTTGTTTTTTTGCCATGTTCGCGTGAACACGAATTATTTTACATGTTTGGGTGAACATGTCAAATCAAGTTTTGGGCAGATAGAAAATTTAGACACACATGTTCGCTTGAACATACATTCGCACAAACACCTTTTACATGTTTGGACGAACACCATGTTCATGCAAACATGTTAATTTATAAAAATGTCACCCTCTCTTCTAGAAAAAATTGAAATTGGCTTTTTTGACACCCAAAATTGAAAACAAATGATCTCCTACTGTAAAATAAAAATATCAGTTTGTGTTGCTCGGAGCAAGCTTTCCAATGACTATAATTCTAATACATATCATATTCATTAAGACTTTCAAATATGAGTTTAACTCATTATAGGTTCATTATCGATTGAATATCAATTGACTTCAACACTTCGAGAAAATTAGTAAATTAGGTCCAAAAAATTTTGAAAAATGTCTAGGAAATAGGTTCTTTCTACTCAAAAAAAAAAAGATTTATGTTAAATTGAGTTCAAGTTATCTGTGTCAAAATGAATGTATGTCTGAATTATGATTGATGTTAATTCAAAACTTCATAAACTATACAATATTCAACCAAATTGAATCAAACCAAATGCATCCTCTAGATATTGATGTTACAAATCCAACACAAAAAGAATTACCTCATTATCATTTCTAGAAAAAAAGTAATGTGTGTCAAGCAGATTGTCACTCTTTAAAATATTGATTTTTAATATGTACCACTTTTTGGAGGAGAAGAAAAAAATGAGTTAAATAAAAAAAATTAATTAAAAATTATGGTTACAAAGTAGGAATAGAGTACTAGAAATCACTACTTTACATCATTTTGAATTTATTCATAGTTTTAGAGATATAGTCACTCGAATGTAAGGTTTTTTTCAAAAATATTGATTTTAGTGTCAAAATTGGTCAAAAAGTGGAACCCATTATTGTGGGATCACCCTAAGAGCAATCTAGTATATCTTGTTGAGTTAATATACTAGGAGAATTGTAGCATGCCAATTATTTAGTAAGGCTGAAAGGTTACTTGTATGCCAATCATTTAGTAGAGAACAAGTGGGTGCTTCCATTGCTTCTCCATTTTTTTCTTTTGAGGAATAGCACTACAGAGAACAAGTGGGTGCTTCCATTTTCTATATTCTCTATTGGGTTGTTCACATGCTTTCCTTTTTTTTTTTGAAACTTCAATCATAATTTGAGGGATGCAAGTTCACTTCAATCTCAGAGGAACAAGTAATTAGATGTGTTCCCAATTGTTAGACAAAAACTTCAGCAAGATTACATTTGTGTGTTGGTAGGTCTATGTGAAAAGCCTTTCTGGAAATTTAAGTAAAAACAATAATTTCATTTAAAAAATGTGTTGCAAATTTGTTTTTCCAAAAACAATTATTAAAAACTATAATCAATGGAGGCTATCAAAATTTTAGATCATTTTATTTTTCTATAATTTAGGTAAAATCAATAATTTTGTTTAAAACATTCTTTGTATTGTTCCCATCTTTTTATTAAAAAAAAATTGTTGTTATTATTTCTAACAAAAATTATTACTAAAAATCAAAATAAATAGAAGCTATAACAATCATTTCCAACAAAATAAATATAGGCTATCAAGATTTTAGATTATTTTATTTTTAAACCAATATTTCCAACATTATAAAATTTCATAATGTAACTTTCTAAACTTGTTCAATACTTTGATATTAGGCATGGTAGAAATAACCTACCTATAGTTAGAATAAAATATTATTTTTAGAAACTTCCAAAGGCTTCATTTTAGAAAGATTGGTGCTAATATAAACTTTTTACATCGACTTCCAAGGATCAACTACTAGTCTTTAACTACATGTAGTATTGAAATTATCATTTAATAAAACATGCAATGAAATGTAATTTCATAAATGAAGCACACACATTATTAACAGCATCTATCCGTAAATTAGACCCCACACTTAAATCCACAACACAAATTATCACGGACTTCTCATTGTTTCCTCTTTTCTAAAATGACTAACTTGATCCTCTTAATTCTCACCTCCTCTTTGTGACACTAAACCATTTCATAATTTAATTTGGCACTATACTATAAAACTAAAAAAATAAATCTACTACTTCTAGGAAATACTTTGTACACTACTTCCACCTAGAATCATTAAGGGGCACTAAAATACAAAGCCAGAAAAATCATAATATTTTCAATTGATTTCCAATATTTTATTGAGTTGGTATCCATCAAAAAAATAATATATTTACTATATCATACTTCGAGTGTCATTGAGAATTTATACTTTTCAAGTGGACATAGATAATTTTTCTTTACAGACTTATTGACTAATCATGTACTTAGTCCAAATGTTACTTAGTTAAACTATTTTTTCCAATGTTTTAAAATGTTATAATTAGCAAAAACAAAATTGTTAGTGTTTTATTTATACAGAAAAAATCTCTCTTTATAATTTCTTAATTTTAAAAAATTATTAAATAATATTTTCTCTCTCAAATTTCTTAATTTTAATAAATTATTAAATAATATTTGAAACATGTATAAGTTTTTTTTTTCAATATTTTATATTTCTAAATATATTTTTGAAAAAATGATGAACTTGCTTTTAGTAAATTCACAATCCAATTTTATGCATGATTGTATTTACACAAAAATCCATTGACTAAACTGTATGTTGTCAAGTGACTATATAGTCACAAATTTCATTTCATCCCTTCGCTAAGTTGCATATCATGAACTATCTAGCTTTCGATGTTGAACTACATAACATGGGCATATCCACCAAGTTGTGGTGCCAAAAAAGTGACAAGAATTTTTTTTTCCCTATTTTAAATAGCGCGCACGCGCTATAACGCATACGCCCTATAGCACGCACGCGCTATGGCTTGGGTTGCCCAAGCCATAGTGCATACATGTTATTTAAAAAATAAAAAGTATATATGATGGGCTGCAGACCCGCAACCCATCATTTTCATCAGTATTTTCTTCTACTCCTATAGTGAGCAGCGCGTACGCAAGTTGAAGACTTAACATTTTCACCACCATTTGCCAAAATGCCTCCTCATTGACGAAATCCAAGACCACAAGTGCATCCATGATGATGTCGTAAGTGATATAAACCTAACTTTGCATTGTTTGATATATTTTTCATATTGGTTTGTAAGTTTTTTATATTTTTTTGTAGGGTTTTTACAAATTTCATTTAGATTTGTTTATTTATTTGGATTTCAATTGATTTTTTATTAGGAAATGTTCATAATCAACCAAAAAATCCACAAGAACATCAAAACCCTCAAGAACCCCAAAACCAAAACCCTCCTCAAGAAGAACAAAAAATTCCACAACCCGAACCAATTGCAAGACCTCCACCAGGCACACAAGAAAATATAATAAATGAAATAGTGAGAGGCAAAATTAAATTAGAAAGACTCATTGCTCGGTTGAAAGAATCCAGACAAACCAATCCAATAAGGGCTCAATTGGCATCATCCCTCAAATCCATTAACACCCAGATAGCCTCAGTTAGTGGTCAGTTAGATATTTGGTGGGTTAAGAGGGATGAACCAAAAAGAATTTATGCAAATAAATTGTCATATGAAGATGTTAAAAAAAAGAAATACCAAATGGTAGTATATGTGCATTATTTAGAAAACTCAGTGAGCAAAATACTATTAGAGAGGGTACTAAATGATTCCCCATCCATTGGTGCATACACAATGCTATTAGAAATAATTTTTGGGATAGATGGTGGATGGTTTTTGATGCCCCTCCTTGCAACAATCATGAGGTCCCCATGTATTTTTTGAAGAAATTATATTGCGAGTTTGTCCTTGGGGAGATCCCCAATTATTTTGATATATTAGACTCCCAGGGTAGAGGTGGGGGGTCATCATTTGAGATGCCGGGAGCACGTCGTGACCCTAATGTAGTTAGGGCACCTATGGTCAAGCCACAATGCGAGCATGTGACTATTCCTTCAGTTGTGAAGGAAAATGTAGAGGTCAGCACTCTAGGGACCATTAATGCTTTGACGCAAACCCTCATCCATTCCATGAGCCCATTAGTTGAGGAGGAGCCTTTTGTGCGTTGTGGTCACATGTGCACTTCATGTGGATCCCTATGCACATTTGGCACTCATGCTGGAGATGGTGCAGATGATGGGCTTGTCACCGATCAGTTCCTGAATGAGACATTTGGCATTGACACACAGGTAAATTACAATTATAATTTACTAATTTGATCACATTTCATATGTATAGTGAATGATTAATTAATTAGCATCTATTGACATTGTTCAAAATTCAGGGTCAGATTATTGTTGGGCCTAGCAGCGATCCTCTAGGCCCATTTTTTGTCCCTTCCACGAGTCCTAAGGTATGTATCGATTTAATCATTTTTATTAATACATATATTTATTATGTAATCATATTAAGGATTGACAAAAAAAAATTATGCATGTGCATCAGTTCTCCACACGACCCTCAACCTTTACCACAAACTTGGAGCATAGACATCATACGAGCTTCACATAGGTATAGTTGTTTCACATTAATTTAATTCATTTGATTATATTTATTTTATGTTTCATGTTAGATGTAACGTGTATTATATGACATGCAGCTCATGATATCGGACACACCTCCTCATCTGCGACAGTTTGTTGATAGTGGAGTGGCCGCAATTGTGGCTAGCTCACAGCCACTGATGGAGGTATGAAAGAATTTTCTTCATTTTAGTTGTTTTTTATAATAGTTAATCTCAAAATTTCTAATGTTAACCTTTTTTTATATATTACTATAGCTTTTATGGTTTTTACACAAGCAGTATGTATGTTAGGCCTACTGATACTCTTTTAATTATGGATCGAAACCTTGTTTTTGTTTTACTAAGTGATAAGGGGTAGTTTTGTTTAATGGTTATCTACTAATAATAGGTTAGTTTGTTGTTAAAGAGTCAGCCCCCTAGTTTTGGCTACTTTTAATTCAAAAACTAGGAGTGAAGGTAGAAGTGGCAATGAAAGAATTAGATAAAGAAGAACTAGGAGCACATATTGAAGTTAGAAGTAGAGAAGAAGTAGGAAAATCAAATAAAGGTATGAGGATTAAGATTAGGAGATAATGAAATTAAAAGTAAAGATAGGAATAGAAGATTAATTGTATTCCAAGTTGATTGCAACTAGGAGTAGGAACTACAAGATGGAAGTTATATGTTTTCTATAAATAATAGTCAAGTTTAAAGATATAATTGGTGATTAGATATACTCACATTGGTCTAGTAGAGTCATGAGTGCAGGAGAATTTGTGTTTTAAATTAATATTATTCATAGGCCAAAGTCAAATGTTGAACTTGATAATAGAACTAGGCATATCCTTATGATTCAAAGAAACTATAGTTTTTGGAATCAACACCATCAACTCTCCTTCACTATTTCTTTGGGATGAATGGAACTAGCATAAAAAAATTCTACATTCTTTCATTCTCGTCCTCCTCCTCCTCTCATACAAAATAAAGTTGGATAAGATAACTTACTAGACTTTTGGATTCATGGCCCTTCTCTCTTCTTTTCATACTCTTATAGCTATGCTAGTGGGATAAATCATTGAGTATTTTCTTATCTTTTATTTTTGCTCTTTCTTTTCTCAAGTGACCACTTGAGCTTCTGCTATAGCTTTTACAACATGATGCTTGAGATTGAGACATTTTCTTGAGTGAGGTCTCTTCAACTAGTTGACTTGGAATCTTAGTAAGCTTTAGGATTTTGTTGTTCTTTTATGTATCCTTGCAAATGAATGTAATAGTTAATATTCTTGGCTTGGGAGCTTTTTTCCTTCAGCTTGGTGATACTTAATCTCCTTGTAGTTTTCCCAAAATCTTTACCTCTTTCTCTTTTTTTCTTCTACTTTATTGTGTGCATGAGGTGGACACATGCTTCCAATAAAGTGGGGACTACATGTATCATTTGAAAAAGTAAGACACTTATTTGGTATTATTTTTAGCCCCATTTTAATATACATTATGGGTTCCTACATTGATTTCACACTCTCCTTTAAACACTCATTGGACCTTCAAATTATTATTTAAGTCCTATATTGATTCATTTTCTTTAAAAACTCAACGTTCCCCTTATCTATAAGTGTGCTTCTCTATTTCAACTTCAATCAAATAATTCCTTTCATTTATTGGACCTTATTTTACCATTTATGACATGTATTTTCTCTCTAAACCCAAAAATAAGTTGTTAGATCAAATTTCACACGCTCTAAATATCTTGGACCCACAATCAAAACTTGGGTTGGAATTGGTGGGTATAAGATGACTTTGGTGATATTTACTTGAGTACAATATTTTTGTTGGTGATATGTGTATTAATAAGTGATTATATTTATTGAATTGTTGTAGGGTCTCGTCACGCTTGACCATCCACAAGCATTTGAGGTGAACTTACAGAGTGACTATTTGTTGGTGGTAAGAAAATAATTGATTTTGTGTGTACATATATTTGATTTCAACATATAATAAATATTGATTCATATCTACTTTCTTTGTATCAGTTGGAGCTGGAGAAGAGCCTCAACAAGAGGTCGAGTGAGCATGTCAAGAGGGCCCTGTCATCTCCACTATCTCCCTCCACACGATGGCAAAGGGCATCGAGAGACTTGTTTCCTTCCCCTCGTGGGAAGGAAAAGATGTAGTTGATCTAGACATGTATATATATAGGCATCAGTGGACATATTCAATACACATTTGATGTATATGACATTCTATATTTGATGTATGACATTTATTCGATGTATGACATTATTCGACTTATGACATTATTGGTTAATATATGATATGTTTGTTCATATACGACATATGATATGATATTTTTGTTCGTGTTTGTTCATGTATGACATTAAATTAGATATGTTCGTGTATGAAATTAAATTAGATATGTGCATACATATGAAATTAAATTCAATACCTAATCTATTCAAAAATTTGATAGAATATTGATTAACAATAAACTTTATCATTGTTTAAGCATAAGTTAAGCATTTACAATATGTCATCGTCATATGATTTATGATCTTGTTCATGTTTAAAGTTTTCCTTCTCTATCATTTGTTTATCAAGTTTAATTCAATACCTAATTAGTTTGAATTTTTGATACAATATTGATTGGCAATAGACTTTATTAGGCAATATTCATGGACCTCCTAGCAATTGGTCACCTAAATGAGAACCTTGAGATTTATTAGGAACTCCATTAAAGAAATTAGTAGTTTGAAATTACTCTATCCAACAAAATAGTGGTCTACAAATATTAGAGAGATAGACTTAATATTTACCAAGTGGCCATCCAATGCCAAGTGTTGTGGATGTATCTCCATTCAAAGTTCAATCACATGTTAAATAAAAGACATTTTAGGAGTAAGAATAAGTTATCTAACCTTATTAACATTCTTTTGTATGAGTTCCAAGTAAGGTATCAAGAGTGCTTGAAATTCAAGCCTTTGTCTTCTCATCTTGTCAGTGTCTTTACTTAAATCAACCTGGATTAACTAAGGTACCTCAATTAACTTTAAAACATTATTCTTTAAATCCTCATCAATATTTTTCAACTTTCTTTAAAATATATTGTGTCAAATGTAGTACATCACATAACTATTGGAGTAGGTGGATTATCTCCTTAAGAATATTTTCTACCTCGGTTGTAAAACCACCAAGTTCAACTTGTTGAGTAGTAATGGACTCATTTAGTTTCTCCATAATCTTCTTCTCTATTCTTTTCTCTTCTAATTGTATCAAATTTTCATTAACATCAACATCAGGTGCATTTACCTATTTTACAAGTAAACTTAATTGATCAATCATTGGAGGTTTGTCATTGGCTGGTGCATCTAGAACAATTTGTAATAAGATGTCCTTCACATCTTATAATACTTGTTTGTACTTCACTTCCTATCTTTCTCTTTTGCATCTTTCCCCTTCACAATTCTCCATAATTTATCATAGCATTAGAATCCAATTTTGTATGATCATAGATTGAAAGTATGATAGCCTCATCTAATATTACCTTATCTCTTCTACTCTTTTTCATCTTTTTCTTGTCTTGTAATGTGATTGATCTTGTACTTGGTGATATAATTGGTTACACTAAAGCCATCTCCTCCTAAGATTTCTTATTTTTCTCATCAATTAAAGGTTTGTCTTACTTTACCCACTTTTTGTTGTGCAAATATAAGGCTATTTAGCTAGTGTCCCCATAACAACATTTGAAACAACAATTTTGTCTAGTTTTGGCTATGTGTATACAACAGTGTTCATTATTATTTAAGGGAATAGTGATAGTTACTAAGCCATGTAACCCCAATAATGTTTCCTTTTATTCATTACAGTCCTATAATAGTTGATAATTTCTATAAGGATTTAACTAATTCTAACTTGGTTGTGCATAAGGTACCTATTAGTAAGTCATATTTTGCAACTAAGGACTCTAAGAAGAATTTTGATCCTTTGTAAAGCTATTCTCCACATCAAACTCCCATGCCTGATTCAATTCAAGTGTCTACTTGTAAGAGACAACAAAGAAAACCTAATGCTTAAAAGATTAAGGAGAAAATTGACCTTGGTATTCAAGCTACTCTGGAAAAAAATTTGATAGATAGCAAAAGGAAAAGGAGTGCAAAAGGTACTCCTTAGAAGAATGAGGGACCTTTCGTGAAGTGTCAGACAAAAGATGTGCTCTCTAATCTAACTTGATGCGGGTGGTGCTAATGTAATTTTGCTTCAAAAAACAAAATTGTCTCAATAATCATATTCTTCTATAATTGCAAAGTTGACTAAGTGGAACTCATTTCATGTTCATGTTGCAGGTGCTTCAGGTGGTTCATGTATTCTTTGGAACCATAAATCTTGCACTGCTATATATTCAGTCTTTTCCTAACTAGTGGAAAGTAGTTGTTACTAATTTTGGTATGTCATTCACAGTTCTCAATATATATGGCCCTACTTCTACATATGATGATAAGACGGAACTTTTGGATTCCTATTCTTAGGCTATTTCCAACATTCAAGATTATAATTTTATTGTGGCTGGGGATTTTAATGGCATTCTATCTCAAGATGAGAAAATTGAAGGTATATTCCCCCTCTTCATAAAATGATAAATTTTTTGATTTTGTGAATAATAACACCCTCATTGATATCCCTCCTTCTAAAGGGGCATTTACATGGACCAATAAGGGACAAGAATTTCACCAAATTACTAGAGACTTGATAGGTTTCTTATTTCTCATGATTGATTCCTTTCAAATATTAATATTAATTCAGAAATCCTCACTTTGGTTGCTTTAGATCATTTTTCCATTTCTCTATGTATTGAATCTAAGGAGAGTCCTAGTGGTAGTAAACCATTTTTTAAGTTTAAGCATATGTGGTTTAGGCACTTGGATTTCTTGTCACTACTCAACCAATGTTGTCTTCTCCTTTTGTCAAGGAATCTAGAATGTATCAGCTTCACATGAAGCTTAGATGGGGTTTACCTAGCTACCTAGAGCTAATGGAGCAGACAGTTCGATCCCACGATGAAAGGTGAGAGAGATTTGGCAGTTGGCAACTTTGTACTAGCCAACACTACAAGTTTTAGCATCACCCGAGATGGCATTGTAAAATGAAAATGGAATGTGATCTCCAAAAAGTGAGAGATCTTATTGTAGGTCTTTGCAACATGGTCCTGTAGGAATTGGAATTGCATCCATACCTCGCACGAGCTCCGAGATATGCCCTGTCAAAGATCGCAGCCCTATGGGATTTAGTGACCCTTGGGGACATTTT
The DNA here is from genome assembly GCA_028749045.1 of Cupressus sempervirens. Classification (NCBI taxonomy): domain Eukaryota; kingdom Viridiplantae; phylum Streptophyta; class Pinopsida; order Cupressales; family Cupressaceae; genus Cupressus; species Cupressus sempervirens. The sequence continues at coordinate 636,308,864 of CM053784.1, read as the reverse complement.
GGTTCGGCATGCCCGAGAATGTTCCATCGCTAAAGGGGGAAGGATGAGGTTGAGGATAGGGTTTACCTGGCCACCCAGAGCTAACAGAGTAGATAGTTTGATCCCACGACAAAAGGTGAGAGAGATTTGGCAATTGGCAACTTTGTACTAGCCAACACTGCAAGTTTCAGCATCACCCGAGATGGCGTTGTAAAATGAAAATAGAATGGGATCTCCAAAAAGTGAGAGAGGTTATTGTAGGTCTCTGCAACATAGTTTGGAATCGCATCCATACCTCGCACAAGCTCCAAGATATGCCCCGTCAAAGATCGCAACCCTATGGGATTTAGTGACCCTTGGGGACATTTTGGTTCGGCGTGCTCGAGAATGTTCGAGCAATGAAGGGGATAGGACGAGGTTGAGAATAGGGTTTACCCAGCCACCTAGAGCTAATAGAGCAGACAGTTCGATCCCATGATGAAAGGTAATAGAGATTTGGTAGTTGGCAACTTTGTACTAGCCAACACTACAAATTTCAGCATCACCCGAGATGGCATTGTAAAATGAAAATAGAATGTGATCTCCAAAAAGAGAGAGAGATTATTGTAGGTCTCTACAACACAGTCCTGTAAGAACTAGAATTGTATCCATACCTCACATGAGCTCCGAGATATGCCTCGTCAAAGATCACAGCCCTATGGGATTTAGTGACCCTTGGGGACATTTTGGTTCGGCATGCCCGAGAATGTTCGAGCACTGAAGGAGACAGGATGAGGTTGAGGATAGGGTTTACCCAACCACCTAGAGCTAACAAAGTAGATAGTTTGATCCCACGACGAAAGGTGATAGAGATTTGGCAGTTGGCAACTTTGTACTAGCCAACACTGCAAGTTTCAGCATCACCCAAGATGGCATAGTAAAATGAAAACAAAATGTGATCTCCAAAAAGTGAGAGATTTTATTGTAGGTCTCTATAACATGGTCTTGTAGGAACTAGAATTACATCCATACCTCACACGAGCTCCGAGATATGCCTCGTCAAAGATCGCAGCCCTATGGGATTTAGTGACCCTTGGGGACATTTTGGTTCGGCATGTCGGATAATGTTCGAGCATTGAATGGGATAGTATGAGGTTGGGGATAGGGTTTACCTGGCCACCCAGAGCTAATAGAGCAGACAGTTTGATCCCACGACGAAAGATGAGAGAGATTTGGCAGTTGGCAACTTTGTACTGGCCAACATTGCAAGTTTCAGCATCACCCGAGATGGCATTATAGAATGAAAATAGAATGTGATCTCCAAAAAGTGAGAGAGGTTATTGTAGGTCTCTATAACATAGTCCTGTAGGAATTGGAATCTCATCCATATCTTGCACGAGCTCCGAGATATGCCTCGTCAAAGATTGCAGCCCTGTGGCATTTAGTGACCCTTAGGGACATTCTGGTTCAACATTCCTGAGAATGTTCGAGCACTGAAGGGGACAAGATGAGGTTGGGGATAAGGTTTACCTGACCACCCGAAGCTAATGGAGCAGACAGTTTGATCCCACAATGAAAGATGAGAGAGATTTGGCAGTTGGCAACTTTGTACTCGCCAACACTGCAAGTTTCAGCATCACCCGAGATGGTGTCATAAAATGAAAATAGTGTGTGATCTCCAAAATGTGAGAGAGGTTATTGTAGGTCTCCGCAACATGGTTTTGTAGGAGCTAGAATCACATCCATACTTTGCACGAGCTCCAAGATGTGCCCCATCAAAAATTGCAGCCCTATGGCATTTAGTGACCCTTAGGGACATTCCAGTTCAGCGTGCCTAAGAACATTCGAGCACTGAAGGGGTCAAGATGAGGTTGGGGATAGGGTTTACCTAGCAACTTGGAGCTAATCAAGCAGACAGTTTGATCCCACGAAAAAAGATGAGAGAGATTTGGTAGTTGGCAACTTTGTACTGGCCAACATTGCAAGTTTCAGCATCACCCGAGATGGCATTGTAGAATGAAAACGGAATGCGATCTCCAAAAAGCGAGCGAGGTTATTGTAGGTCTCTACAACACGGTCCTATAGGAACTAGAACCTCATCCATATCTCACACGAGCTCCGAGATATGCCCCGTCAAAGATATTTGAATTCACAGTGTTTAATGAGAATATAGTTGAGGCTTGCTTTACTTTTCTATGTTAAGTTTGGCTTTCAATTTTGGAGGAATGAATCAACCTTGATGATAGAGGTAAATGCTAAATAATATTTATTTAATCACATTGTTTGAAAAAACTTTAATGACCTTTAAATACAATTGAAAGAAATGGAATTGATCTCCCTTACTCATGTAGATGAATAAAATTGGAATTTAAAAAAGAGAGAGACATCCACCATAAAACCATGCAATCATGCACTTCTTGATGGGAGTATCATAAGTTCATTGTTAGATGGATATGCCAAATGTGGAAGAATTAAAAGGAAAATATGTTGATTGATTGAATATAAAACCAAACATGTGGAATATTTAAAAATATATCATGGGGCTATTAATAAAATCAAACTAATAGAATCAAACTCTACAAACATGGGTATTCAAACTATGAACAAAAAAAACATCATTATTGAGGTTTTAGCATGTTGGGCAAGATAGGGTCTTATTGAAGCTAACAAGAAGCATCATTGTATATAGTGTTTTATAGGCATAAAATTAAAGTGGCATAAAACCATTCACATGCAAAAACATCTAGAACATGTGATAAAATCATACATTCAAACCATTCATGTAGCCATAGTCACAAATTTCAACAAAGAATTCAACCAACATAAAGGTGCTAAACTTTGTAAGCTATGGGTAAAATATTTTCTTTTGTCTCCATATCAAATAAAGTATTTTGGTACCTCTATGAATGTAGTATGACATCCTTCATTTTATAGTGTTGATCCCAAAGCTACAACACTTATTATTTATTACACATGTATGTAAATTTGTTAAGCATCAAATTCAACACCTTTGTGTGCAAAATAATGTACTATATGTTAGAGCAATAAATTCATTTTCTTATTAATTAAATTATATTGATATAATTACTAAATTACTTATTATATTGATATAGTTTACTTATAATTCCTTTCGATTTACAACTAATTGAAATGGTTTCCCCAATTTTCCATCTACTAGTTCCTTTGGTCTAGAAGCCTTCCATTAAGATTGGGGTTTTGAAAGGTTCAAGGGTTGACGAACTTGTAAGAAAAAGTGATTGAAATGATAAAATATAATAAAATGAAATAGCATGAAATAATACATGTAATCCAAAAGAGCATGAAATAATATACCATACAAATGATACAAGATCAATGGAGCAATACCAAAGAGGAAGCAACACAAGAGACAAGGATTTGATAAGGGAAAAGTAAAGAAAACCCCTTGTGAGTATTATGAATGAGGCAAAATACTAAGAATGAGAGAGAGAGAGAATGGAGCAAAATAGCTCATTTACAATAGCATCAAAAACTTGATGTGAATAATGGAGACTAGATGATAATGAGAGAGAGAAGCACCTCTTTTAAAGAGATGAGAAAGGAGTTGCATGTCTTTGCATATGTAACTCCCATTTCTATGAATGCCACATTCATAAAAGGTGTGTGCAAAGTGTCAAGTTCTTCTTAAGGAGGAATATCTATTTTTCTTATTAAAGAAAATACAAAAATGAGTTGTCCTCACAAGTGGACAATAGGACAAGAATGACATGTCCTTTACATGTGGACTAGAGGACAAATAAATAATACATAAGGGATACCTTGGTTTATCCCAATAAATAAATAAATACAACCAAGGAAAGATTATTAATTCTAACACCCCCCTTTAATCCTTACTTGGGGAGATGTTGTCAAAACCAATTTACAATATTACAACTTGATTTTTTGAAAAATCTTCATTGTGCAAGAGGTCTCTTATTATCATGGGTACATCATTGGAGAGCCAAGAGAAGTGGATAATTCTTCAAGTGTGTTACATCTTCAAGTGGATTCATGTGGCATAAGATCTGTACAACGAATAATGATATCTTGTATGTGCCTTGATGGATTACCTGAAACATAGAAACAAAGGCAACTATCCACAAGGATAATTTCATCTTATATTCAAGTTAGAAACTTTATATGTATAAGTAAATTCTCATAGAGTAAATATAAGTGTAACTTGGTACCGCAAAGAAATCAAGATAAATCATATCCTGCAAAGAACAAATATGTTATCAAAACTTTCAAGAAAAGATCATAGAAAAGGCTAGCTAATGAATCCAACATCAACAATGCTTCAATCACGTGGATATAGATAGTCCACTAATAAGTCATTTTACTACATGTTAATGGGTGATCAATCCATAACCTGCATGACTCATGATTTAAGCAAAGAAGTATACATAACATTATATGACATATTTTCAAAGATGTCAAAGGGAAGAAGTATGAGTATTAACAATTGACTGCCTTCAAATAAGAGTAAAATGTTTTCAAGATGGGTCAAATTAACTAAAATTGGAGGAAAATTCTAATAATAAATGGTATTAATCATAAAGTGTCAATATGGCAATAGAATGATGCTAAAAAAGCATAAACTGCACTTATGTGCCAATCAGTAGAACAAAATAAATGTTGAAGGCAATTGTGTATAATAACTCATAATCCCAAAGAATAAGAAAAATAAATAAAATAAATTTACTTATGTGAAATAAAGAATGCACTCATATTTGATAAGTCACAAGAGACACAATAATTTGTATATTTATTAGGATATATATGTAGGCCCCCATATATACACATAAATAAATATACTTAAACTATCATGGTATGAAATCATGCAAATAGAATTAAGACCATATATAGAACATAATTTCTAGGCAATATACTAAAAAGAAATGTCAAAGATGATGAAAGAGAATTATTAACATCAAACAATATTTGTAGTAATTAATCCTCCTAAGTTGAAGTCCACCCATTCTAAAAATTGATCTCTTTTACTAAGTACTTTTTGAAATCATTTATTTTTTCTTTTAACAAATTTATCACTAGAAGAAGAGTCATGATGTATGAATGCATCATTTGTCTCAACATTAGCATTATTACCATTATCAATATTAACATTATTGCCATGATCTATAAATGCATCATTACCATTACCATTGTAAGAAAGAATAGGAGGAATAAAGGTAGATATATGAGGAGTAGGGTTTAGAGAAGGAGGTTGGTCCTCCACTAACACAATTTTGCTTCCATGAACTTGTTCATTTTGAGCATTAGAAGAATCATGCACACCATTTCCTGCAAGACAAACATTTCGTGCTATGTGCACTTTGTTAGTAATAGGATTATAAACTTAATAACCTTTGGTATTTTGCATATTTTTACTCATGCACTTTGTACATGCCATCTTAGATGAAGCAATAGGAGGTAAATTTTTAACTGTATTAGATGAGATATACTCATTTTTCAAATGAGCAAGCCTTTCATGCTCCATATTAAAAGTAATATCTTTGTGCAAAGAGTGTCTAGAAGAGGTGAACTCAAAAAATTTAAATAAGTTATCATGGCCTAACTTAGCATTAGCAACAACTTCATTAGTGTTAGGATCAATAATAGAGCACATGTCCTTATGAAACTCAACTTTGTAATTTTGACATAATTTTACAATAGAAAGAATATTGTATTTCAACTCAGGAACATAAAGGACATCATGTAATTTTTCATTTGAAATACTAACATTACCAAATCCTTTAACTTTGCAACTATGATTATTAGCTAATTGAATTGGAATATTAGAAGGATCGAGTTTTAAATAATCAAACACTTCTTTATGAAAAGTAACATGTTGAGACGCACCAATATCAATAATCCATTCTAAATTTTTAAGAACATTGTAACTAACAGTAAAAGCATGACGAGATGGATGAGAGTTTTGATTATTGTTATTCATAATTTGCTTATCTTTTTATTTTTTAAAACAATTATTAGTTACATGACCATCTTTCCCACAATAAATACAGTGAAATTTTTTATTAAATTGATTAGGATGAGTATTATTACGATGAGTTTTTGGATGATTATTGTGATTATTATTATTATAAGTATTGAGAGAATCATTATTAGAAGATTTAAAATTTTGATTTTGACTTTTAGACACAAAAGCATGTTCATTAGATCTAAAAGTACCAAATTGTAACAACTTAGCTTCCTCTTGACGTAACAAATTTTGAAAAATACTATAAGTTAATTGAGTAGACAAAGTAGGAATAGCAAGTTGAGAATGAACATTAGTAATAAATTGTTGAAATTGTCTAGGAAGACATTTCTTTAAAATAATTGTAATTAATCTAATATCAGTGAGAGTAACACCTAATCCAATTAGTTGACTTTTAATATAATCAAATTTAAGTAAAAATTCATCCATAGATTTGAAATCAATATACCTTAAGTCTTTCAAATTGTCTTGCAATTGAATCTTGCGTGATTCAGATGGCCTATCATACGTTTGCTTTAAAATATCCCAAGCTTCGTAGGCATTAGTGCAATAAGAAATTAGAACATATAAATCTGGGTTAAGAGATATACCAATGAGGCCAAAGGCTTCCTCATTTTTAGTATTCCATGCATTTTTTTCATCTTGTATAGCTGAGGTACCAGGAACTACAGAAGGGTCAGTAGCAACATCTAAAATATGCTTAAAACGAAATATAAACGAAAGATGAGTTTTTCAAGCATGATAGTTTGAGTTATTTAACTTGATTTTTGGAATTAAAATCGACATGATTTAAAAATTACATTTAAAATTTAAATAATAGATTTGAAATAAAAAAGTGAGACTTATTATCCACAAGAATGTTAAATAATTATTAAGAGATTTAGAGAGTCAAAATTAAAAACTAAAATGTTCCCTGCAAAACCACTGGTCAGATTGAAGAAACAGGAAAAATAAAAATTGAAAAAAAATGAAAAAAAGTGTTACACACAGAGAGCGATAACTTTTTTAATTTAACTCTATTTTCAATAAAATTTAAAGATTTTTTTCATTTTTATGTCTTCTAAATGTTGTTCAAATTTTAGCCAAACCCAGATCACGGATTGAGAGATATCATAAAAATACGAACTGCTGTCTTAAAACTTGAAAATAAATAATACTGCACATATAGTACAATAACTTTTGCAATACTATTCTGATACAAATGAAATTTAAAGAGTTTTTTCCTTTTTATGTTTTCTAAATGCTGTTAAAATTTCAACCAAACCCAGATCATAGATTATGAGATATAAGAAAAATACGAACTACTGTACTTTCCTTTCTAAAACAAAAACAGAAAAAAAACTTGAATTTCAAAAACTTAAAAAGCCTGCAACAAAAATAGGGTTAGATATAATAAATAAAAATAAAAATAAAGAATCCTTTAGCGGCAAGCCTTCCAAAGGAGGTTAGAAAAAAATAAAAAATGAAGAACTCTTTAACGGTAAACCTTCCAAAGAGGATTAAAAAAAATTTGAAGATTGAATAAAAAACCTGCAAAAAAAATAGATATGAATTTTTTTCTTCACTTCTCCTCTCAACAAAGTTCTCCAATATGGTAACCTTCACAAAAGCTCAAAACAAGGATTAGAAAGCTCTGATACCATGTAAGAAAAAGTGATTGAAATGATAAAATATAATAAAATGAAATAGCATGAAATAATAGATTTAATCCAAGAGAGCAAGAAGAGTTTTACCATACAAATGATACAAGATCAATGGAGCAATACCAAAGAGGAAGCAACACAAGAGACAAGAATTTGATAAGGGAAAAGCAAAGAAAACCCCTTGTGAGTATTATGAATGAGGTAAAAGCCTAAGAATGTGTGTGTGTGTGTGTGTGTGTGCGTGTGTGTGTGTGTGTGTGTGAGAGAGAGAGAGAGAGAGAAGAAATGGAGCAAAATAGCTCATTTACAATAGCATCAAAAACTTGATGTGAATAATGGAGACTAGATGATAATGAGAGAGAGAAGCACCTCTTTTAAAGAGATGAGAAAGGAGTTGCATGTCTTTGTATGTGTAACTCTCATTTCTATGAATGCCACATTTATAAAAGGTGTGTGCAAAGTGTCAAGTTCCTCTTAAGGAGGAATATCTATTTTTCTTATTAAAGAAAATACAAAAATGAGTTGTCCTCACAAGTGGACAATAGGACAAGAATGACATGTCCTTTACATGTGGACTAGAGGATAAATAAATAATACATAAGGGATACCTTGGTTTATCCCACTAAATAAATGAATACAACCAAGGAAAGATTATTAATTCTAACACCCCACTTTAATCTTTACTTGGGGAGATGTTTTCAAAACCAATTTACAATATTACAACTTGATTTTTTGAAAAATCTTCATTTTGCAAGAGGTCTCTTATTATCATGGGTACATCGTTGGAGAGCCAAGAGAAGTGGATAATTCTTCAAGTGTGTTACATCTTCAAGTGGATTCATGTGGCATAGGATCTATACAATGAATAAGGATATCTTGTATGTGCCTTGATGGATTACCTAAAACATAGAAACAAAGGCAACTATCCACAAGGATAATTTCATCTTATATTCAAGTTAGAAACTTTATATGTATAAGTAAATTCTCATAGAGTAAATATAAGTGTAACTTGGTACCGCAAAGGAATCAAGATAAATCATATCCTACAAAGAACAAATATGTATAATGGTTTTGAGGAAGGCTAGACTTCCATCCAGATGGTGTTGCAAAATGGCCAAGAAGAGGAGCAGGGAGAAGAATAAATAGAATAAATGCATGAGAAGGAGGGTCATGAGGGCAATGGAAAATTTGGGGAGGGCAGAAATTAGGAGAATGGGTCAAATATGCTTCTCAACTAGAAGGAGAGTATTGCATTGGACACTGATACTAGTCCTCCTTGTAGCAAGATCACCAATGTTGGTGATGATCTTGTTAAGGAGATCACTACCAATCAGAATTTTACCTATAACCCTACAAGACTTCATCCCTTGGTAGTCGTAATGGTGGTAATTATGGTTGAATGTGTTTGAAATAGAAAAAGAAATGAAGGGTGTTTTGCATGACACTATTCACTCATCATAGGTTGTATGGATTCAAACCCACAACCAAGCTTTTATACCATTATACAAATTACAAATTATAAGACTATGCCTTTCATGATAGTCGCATTTTCATATTGGCAAATGAAGAATGACTTTTGGAACAAACATAATAAATACTTCCAAATACAAATGAAGCCAATGTATTGTATTATAAGCTCGAATGGTAAAGACCAAGCCCAAACATTTATTAAGGTGTAGCATTTATAATTGTCAAGTTCATGTGAAGAAGTCATCGTTCATATTCTCATTGTTGTGTAATTTGATGATAAGAAGAATACAATGATATAGAGGTTGATAGTGACTTAAAACTTTACAAAATGCAATCAATGAGAATTTTACATTGAGGGGGGAGTAATAATCAATGTTTCATTCTCATTGTTTGACAAACTCTTATATAAAGAGGGAGTAGACAGATGATATGGTTTAGTCTTCTTTTGAGAATCTTAGTCTACAATTTTAGGCATAAGATTATTAGCATACAATGGTACTTGAACAAAGAACACTAATAACTATTGAGGATGTGAATTGATAATACCATTTCGCAGATGATTTTGGCATCTCACCCTTTATCACTTGTGCATCAACTTTATTAGCCCTCTTCTTTGGTGACCTACAAATGAAGAATTAGCACAGTAAAAAATCTAAGATAAGATTAAAAAAATGGGTCATATTAAAAAATCTAATATAAATTCAAATAATATATCTAGATTCTAAACAAATCAAAACTAAATCTCATCACTTACACATCATAACAATATGGTCCACCTTAGTCATGTGATAGTCTTGGGGAAGAGGTTGTAACATTGTATTTGGATCCAATTGATCACTTTTTCTCTCTCTCCCGATTCAATCTAATGAGCCAACTGGATCTGCTCGACATTTTAATGTCTCAAGTATTGCCTCATGGTCTGACTCACGAACTTTCCAAAGAATCTTATTATGTGGTTTTCCACCATATTTTATCAAGTGGACATTTGATGCGGCAACAAGGTTTGAATAATGAAGAATCTTCCTCTCTGTTTGCCAATCCTCAAATAACCACAAGTTAAGATTCTTCATAGGATATCATCTAAGCCATGTGCCTGTTACAACCACCACACCGACATGGTACTCTAAACCTTCACCATCTATAACCGAGTGATCCAATTTTTGTTTGGCTTCAACACAATGACACAAATAATAATCTGTCCCTTCTTCATTGTCTTCAGGTGCAATAATAGCAAAAACATGGCCTGCAGTGACAAATGTACAAAATGTGGTCATTAATTCAAAAAATACTTGGGTAAAAGTTATAAAGTTACATATTGAAATTACAAAGATATATAAATATATATATATATATATATATATATATATATATATATATATATATATATATATATATATATATATATATATATTACCAAGTTGCACTAGATCTGACAAGCGGTCAAAGTCAATAGATGAATCCATCTCTACCATTTCTAGTGCTTGTGGGGGACAATAGGTGTCAATTGGGTCCAAAACCTGTATATCCCATTTGTCCACCCATTCAGTTGACTCACAGTCATCCCAATTTTCCTCTACACATGATGGACAATAGCATGTTATTTTTCATGTGTGGATACTCCATGAACCTGCATCAGAGCTTCTAAAAGAGTGTAACTCACTAGATCCTGTTAGTGTGCAACAATCTTGATATGGTGCAATGTTAGCATTATCTATCAACCAAAAAAATCTACGAACTGTAGACTCACCTCCCTTACCTGGACCCATTGTAGCGTTACACCACTGGATGATGGATTTTGCATCTATCAATATTGCTCCATCTTTGTACTTTATTTCTTCATGAGCCAAGGCTCTTTTAATGCATGCGCCTGCACCATCATGCTCTTCCTTACCATGACCAGCCTCTGTGAAATTTCACATATATTGAATTCTACACAACCTGTGCATCTTGCTCAACCAATAGAACATCTATGCATTCTTGAATTGAGATGCACAATTGTCTGACCAAATAATGTGTTGACAATATGATATGCCCTTGTTAGTCAGATCTCCATAAAATAGTTGAAAACAACCATGTACAAACTCTGTAGAATATGATCGATCATCGCTGATGTAAAAATGGTACTCCCTCAAAATCTTCCTGTCATGGTACTTGTAGGTGAATGCATAAATGTTATGTGAACAAATATGGAAACATGTTGAGATGTATAATACTTTGCTTGCACCTCATTTTGTGATTTTAGTGTGTAGTTCTCTGCAAAATCTACAACCAAAATAATGGTATCCAATGGAAATGTATCCTTGCATAACTTGAATTGCAAATCCAACCATCAAGCTCTATGGGTATGCCTTGCATACTTGTAAATAATCTTTTGACAAAAAATCTTCATGAACTCATACACTGAAATCTTTTCAATAACTAAATCACATCTTTTACCATGTTTTCCATCTTTTAGAGCATATGTCATTGTCTTGAATTTTTCATAATCTACTATTTCATTTTCAATTGCATGTGTACTATCCATATGTTGACAAGTTGATAAAAGTTGCAAAGAACCACAAAATAAGCACGTACCATCCAAGCATGATGTCTTGTAAAATTTTTGGATGTCCCCTATTTCACATAAAATGTTGGATATGAATTCCCTTGAAGATCTTGGTGGTTCTTTTATGTCACAATCCTACAAAACAAACTGAGAATGCAAAACTATGCATATGTGCCTAAAAACATCAAAATGGTTAGAAAAATCAATATGTATCCTACAACAACAAGTTGTGTGTGTGTGATTTATTTTCACATAAAAAAGTTTACCCATCTCAAAAAATCTTTGACTTATTCGAATTTGAGGATACATACCAATAAATTTTGCAAAAAATTGTGTCTGAGTTGAGTCCAAAAAATGTTTCGCATGTGACTCACGATTTTGGCTACCAATCCTCCTTCTTACAACATCTCTTTGATTAGGAGAAACACGTGTGTTATTTTTTCAAAAATCTTCTATTAATGATTTCAAGGCTTCACTAATTTCTTTATCCTTTCGTGGTAGTCTACCGCTAAATGTCCATAACTCATTTTTTGTTGGATCTTCTAATCTCTCTAGCCTTAGCATGGCTCTCCTTAAGGTACCTCTACCAATTTTTAATGTTTTTCTTGTCTTTCTCATAAGTCGAGCTTTCTTCATTTGGCTACTTACTATTGTCGATGTGAGTACTCGTCTTGTGATATTACTATCTTTGGTGCGTGATTTAGAACCCACTTTGTCATAAGCACTCATTAGATTTTTTACAATATTTTTTTCATTTGAATCATCCATCGTTCTTAGCCCAAGAATCTTCATGATAGGCCTAAATTTCTAATTCTTCATCATTTCAACAAATAATTGGCATTGACCTGTAATATTTAATTCTTCAAAAAATAATCTCCACATATGATTAACTTTTCTTTGACAAGTACGTTTGCTAATCTTGTCGGGCATTGATTTCAAAATGTTAGTATCAATATCAATCAAATATTTTGATTTTCTAAAACGAATTCTAGAAGGTGTTCTAATCTCTTCAATTCTCTCAACATTTTGAACATCAATATAACGTTGAGTGTATTGCGTACCTTGAACCGAAGATGATGTGCCTTGGCAATAAGATGTAAAAGATGGAATATCACCTACTTGATGTTTTGATGTTGTTCTTTCAACATGACATGATGGAGTGTGTATATCGTCAGATCTATAAATTAGTGTCTCTTCAACATGAGAGGATGATATGACTTCAACATTGGAAGATGGTGTAGTAGATGATATGACTCCAACATTTGAAGATGGTGTAGCGGACGATATGACTCCAACATTGGAGGATGGTGTAGCTTCACAATTCAATTGTCTTCTTGAGCGTAACAATCTCATTCGTTCTCTTTGTCTTTCTAATTCTTCCTCCTTGTTTCTTTGTACTAATGGTTCTTGATCCTCTTCAAAATTCGATTCTTCATCATTGCTTTGCAATTTTCTTTATTCACGTAGTAATTTCATTTTATCTCTTTTAATTGTCAAATCTCTCTCCCTATCTACATTTGTTTGAATCTTTGGTTTCTTCCTTGGCATGATGATGATTTCTACATGTCAAATTATTCAAACATCCAAATTACTTAAAATGTGTAAATTACAAATTATTTAATTAAATATAAAAATTATAATTATTTGAACGAATACACAATATATATCAAACGACTTGTCAAATTTCTAACCATTTCGAAATAACATTTCATTCAAACATACAATTTTCAATGAATTCACTATATATTACATAACATATCAAATTATAATCAAATTTGTATCTATATATCGACAAACAATATTTAAAATGGATTGCACTAACCTTTTCTATTAAAGGAATATTCAAAAATTCTTCAAATCACGTATCTAATGATTGAATTTGGTGTTTGGTAGCTTCCAAAAGTGTTGACATAGTGTTTGCTATGTTGAAACTCGTGTTTTCTGTCGAAATAACAGAGAGCATAACAGACCAAAAGTTAAAAATGGATGAAATGGGCCCCAAGGTTGGGTTTTGACCATTTTTTGGTGATTTGAGATAGTGTATATGCATTATAGCGCGTACGCACTATCTCAAAACACATCACTCCCCATCCTCCCTACTCTCTATCCTTCCTACTCTCTCTCACATCCCCTCCCTCTCTCTCTTCCTACTCTCTCCCATCCTTTACTCTCTCTCACTCTCCCTGTCCCACCACCTACTCTCTCTACCTCTCTCACCCCCTCTCCTCTCCCATCCCTGGCTCTTTAGATATTTCACACACAGTCTTATCCCCCCTATCTCTCTCCTACCACCTAATTTCTCTCCCCCATCCCCTACTCTCTCTCTTCTCTCACATCCCCTACTTTGTCTCTCTTACACACATTCCCATTCCCCCTCTCTCTCCCTCTCCCACTACCTACTTTCTCTCCCCCATCGTCGTACTCTCTCTACCACCCCCACTCTCTCTCACACTCACACTACTACTACCTACTAACTCTCTCTCTCAAGTTCTCTCTCTCCCTCTCTACTCTCTCTCTCCCATCTTGTACAAGCTCTCTCTGCCTCTCCCACTCTCTCTCCCACTGCCTACTTTCTCTCCCCCATCCCCTGCTCTCTCTCTCGTCTCCCATCCCCTACTCTCTCACACTCTCACACTCTCCCCCATCCCCTACTCTCTCTCCTCTCCCATCCCCTACTCTCTCACACTCTCACTCTCTCCCATCCCCTACTCTATCTCTCTTACACATACACCCCCATTCCCCCTCTCTCTTTCCCTCTCCCACCGCCTACTTTCTCTCCCCCATCGTCGTACTCTCTCTCTTTGCCACCCCCTACTCTCACACTCTCTCCCATCCCCTGCTCTATCTCTCTTACACACACACTCCCATCCCCCCTCTCTCTTTTCCTCTCCCACCACCTACTTTCTCTCCCCCATCGTTGTACTCTCTCTCTGCAACCCCCTACTTTCACACTTTCACACTCTCTCCCATCCCCTACTCTCTCACTTTCATAGATACACACACTCTTATCCCCCCACTCTTCTTCTTCTCTTCCATCCCCTACTCTCTACATCTGTCTCACACACTCCCATCCCCCCTATTTCTCTCCCTCTCCCTCTCCCTCTCCCACTCCCTCTCCTACCGCCTACTATCTATCTCTCTCAAGTTCTCTTTCTTCCTCTCTCTCTCTCTCTCTCTCTCTCTCTCTCTCTCTCCCATCCCTTACTCTCACTCTCTCTCCCATCCCCTACTACTTTCTCTCAAACTCTCACACTCTCTCCCATCCTTTACTCTATCTCTCTTATAAATAAATACACATTCCCATTCCCCCCCCTCTCTCTCTCTCGCAATCCTTGTCCCATTGCCTACTCTCTCTCATCCCCTACTCTATCTCTCTTAAATGCTTCCATTCCACCTCTCTCTCCCTCCCACTCCCTCTCCCACCGCCTACTATCTCTCTCTCTCTCTCTCTCACTCTCTCCCTCTCTCTCCCATCCCTCTACCATTGCCTACTCTCTCTATCTCTCACTCCCCTCTCTCATTCTTGACTCTCTCTCTTTCACACACACACACACCCATCCCCCCTCTCTCCTCTTCCATCGCCTACTTTTTCTCTCACTTGCTCTCCCTCTCCCACTACCTACTCTCTCTCTCTCCCTCTCTCCCTCTCCACTTTCTCTCTCTCTCTGCTACCCTCTAGTCTCTCTTAAATTTTCACACTCTCTCCTATCCCCTACTCTCTCTCTCTCTCTCTCTCTCTCTCTCTCTCTCTCTTTCTCTCTTACACACATTTCTACTCCCCCCTCTCCCCCTCTCCCACTCCCTCTCCCACTCCCTCTCCCATTGCCTACTCTCTCTTCCATCCCCTACTCTCTCTTGAGCTACTTTGTCTTCCCCCTCTCCCATTCCATACTCTCTCTCTTTCACACACATGCACTCTCATCCTCCTCTCTCTCAAGTTCTTCCTCTCTCGCTCCGTCTCCCATTGCCTACTCTCTCTCTCCCCCATCCCCTACTCTTAATCTCTCTCTCCCAACCTGTACTCTCTCTCACACTTCCTCTCTCTCCCATCCCCTACTTTAATCTCTTTCCCCCATCTCACACTCTCTCTTTTCCACCCCTACTCTCTCTCTCACTTCCTCTCTTTGCCACCCCTACTCTCTCTCTCTCTCATCATATACTCTCTTTGCCACCCCTACTCTTTCTCACTTTCTCTCTCCCATCTTGTACACTCTCCCCTCTCCTATCCCCTACTTTCTCTCTATCTCTTTCATGCACACACATAGCCATTCCCCTATCCCCCCCCCCACATAGTTCTCTTTTGCAACTTAGATCTTAATAGCACATGTCCACTATAGTGTGTGCGCACTATAGCGCGCACGCGCTATTTAAAACTGAGGTTTAAATAGCGTGTGCGCGCTATAGGGCGCACACGCTATTTAAACCTTAATTAAACCCAAGCCTAAGGCTTGGTTTTTCCTTGGAGATCCAACCCAAAGGTTTGGATTTGATGAACAGGCCTGAGACATGTTTTCCAGCAAACATACAAAAAATGATTTTTTTCCTTCTGTGCTCCCCTTCAAGATTTCTCATGGTTGGGTCTCAATAAGATCAGGTTACATAGCATTATAGGTCTCTGTGTTAGCTATCTAACCATATAATTTATTTTTAATTTAAACTATTTCAAGTCTTTCATCTATAATTTCTTTTGAATGTATGTTCATTTTTTGTCAAAAACCACCACGTACTAATTGGGCTATAGATTTTAGCTCGTTCATTGAATTTTGTAATAACTTAATTTTTTAGAAACTAGACTCCATTCTACACACTTTGAAAAAAAAAAAAAAATTGATTTTAGATTAGTTTTCAATTATTTCTAGGGAGAGCACACAGATATTTCACGTTTTTGGGATGTGTCTAGTTAAAAAATTCATTAAAAAAATTACACATTATAAAATTACCCGAAAAATCTGGGATAAACTACATAGTGTTAACTTTTGACCAGAGCGATTAAAGAATTTCAAAAAAAAAGTTAAAATTTTAGGGGGGCCACACTTTGTACTGTGTTATGTTTTTTTGGAATAAACAGTACCACTTTTTGTGGCCCCCTTTTTTGAGGACCTAAAACTAAACCATTTTGAAAAAAAATTAGTAGTTTAGAAACTTGATTCGAAGGACTACGACTTTTGTTTTTGTCATAACTGAAAATTTTGAGCGTAAAAGGTGTCCACTTATACCCCCCTTTTGGCACCACAACTTTGTGCACTTACCCACATGTCTTTTCTTTCATAGAAGTATTGGAACAAAGTGTACACATGCCAACTAATATTAGGATGGTTGATCTCTCGCAAAGTCAGATGCTTCACCTTTGTGTGTTGTGTTCCATTCATTCTCTATCTACAACTTCTTCACTAAATTGATCTCTTATCTAAAAATTCTTCATCGCTCCTCCCTCTCTCTCTTAATCACTATTCATTATACTTCTTCATCCTTCCCTTCTCTATCTTCATCTCTATTTCAACGTACTTTAAAATACATCCACTTCAACCAAGAACTTTGATGCATTCCATCACTTATTACGCCGAAGGCATTCCTATATGAGATGAGAGCCCTGATTTATACAATCCACGGTCGAAAGTCACCAAGAAGGTTGGACGACCATCAAATCAATCTCAGCCATTAAACATGTCCAAACCATTGTCGTCAGCAATTAATTAATCGGGACATGCAAAATCCTCAACTGCTCACATTACCGTTGCGGTGGTACATGTACACGTGTTCAGAGACTAGATATTGCACGCCAGATAAGGGTTATCTGCGAGCTCATTTCATGGACCCTATACGATTACCATCAGCACTGAGTGTTGGGTCTCGGACAATAGCATGCACAAATATTCTTCTCAACACATAACATTAGTTGGATTGAATGGCTAGAACAAGCAGTGAAAAGAAGCAAGAAGAGGTTGGAGAGCTTTAATGGCAGACTCATTGGAAAAATGGAGGCGATGGATTTGGGAACAGCTGTGAATAGGGGAAATGGGAAATTTGTGATCAAATTGGCAATTGGTACTCCAAGGGTAATCATTGCAGGGAGTGTGGACATAGGAAGCAATTTGACATGGACTCAATGCAAACCTTGCATCGATTGCTTGACACAATCCACACCCATTTTTTATCTTGCTCTATCCTCTTCTTACAAAACGCTCCCCTGTTCTCATACCCTCTGTTCCGCCCAAGCTCTTCTCGAATTGTCATGCAAATCTAAGTCCTGCGAGTACATTTAAACTTATGGAAATTTCTCCATCACCCAGCCTGGCAAATCTCTCAATTACAAATTCTCCTATTGTCTCATGAATTCTCCCTCAAAATCCAGCACTATTTTCTTTGGCAATTCGGCCTTGCTTGAAACTAAACAACAATGTGGGATTTTTCTATGGGTATTTGAATAGTAGAGTCATCGTTGTCCCTATCGGGGAAGTAATTTTTGTGTGCAACATGGATACTTAGTGTTGGTTCAATCGCAATAATCCTTCGGTGCCCATCAATCTCTTTAGTATACACATAGCCGCAAAAGCACAATATTCCCATCAGTCATGACAGTGTTTTGGGAAATCGATACAATTGTATTTTTAGTGCTTAAAATTAATAAAGATATACGCACATCCCCAGTCTCATGCGTGACATGGGCAAAGAAGGAAGCGAGTTCTCTCTTGGCATGGTCATAATTTCTAGTGGTGCCACAGCTAGAGTAGGCGTCAATGGCCTGTAGCACTCAGAATGGCATCAAAGAAATCCATGCTTATGACAGAGGAGATGCTCTATGGATAGACTCTTCCAAATAGAAGGGATACTAACATTTCCATTTTTTCACCCTCTGTGTTTCTATTATAGGAGAAGAGACCCATTAGTTGCCCACATCTCTCAATTACCGTCTTTAAAAAGCCTAAAAAAATGATAACACATGTACTAGTAGTCAATAAGACTTGTACTAATAGTCGATCACACATGTACTAATAGTAGGTCATTTTTTGGCTTTCTTGGTTTTTGATTGGTCCATTTGTGAAAAAAGTACTATTTTTTGGTGACTGGCTATTGGGGGGTGAACATAATGGATTCTAGGCGAACTTTTTGAAATGACACTTTTGATAGCTTTACACTCTACGACTTCTACAGAGAGCTTTATAAATACAAAAATGTCTAAACCTTAGCTTCAAACTCTTCAGACACCTATGAAGGTTCGCCAAAAAATTTAGCAAATTTCAATGCACAAATTAGAAACTCTAGACGCACAAAGTTAGCCTAGAAAGCTATTGGATCTCTTCCCCTATCTCTCCCATCTCAAAGTGTTATATTTGTATCTCTAAACCTCCCTCCTCACCCATACGTATAGACTAGCAAATTGTTATGTTGGGGCAACACATTCGGTGTTTCCATTTGACTAACTTTGGGCCACATAAGCATCATTGTGACTCATGTTTCTTTCCTTAACATCCTTCCTAGCCCAGTGCTGGCATTCCAACTAAGTAACTTGTGACTTTGATGTGTTTGTTTTCACCAAGCATCTTTATTATGCAAATGAAGCATTTCCAAACTAAAATTTGTGTCTTTATCTTTGAAAGGGTATGTTGATATTGATCCAAAATTAATGAGCATAAGAACTCTTTGACTTTATCCATTAAGAAAGACATTTATCAAAGGGTCCTTGGTCTGTTGGTAAAGTTGAATGACTCATAAAGAGCAAACCAAGAATCAAGTCTTCATGAGTGCAAGGTCCTCGACACCAAAAAGGGATGAGGTCGAGATCATGCCCTGGGAAAATTTGATAGAATAGAAGAAGAAAAAGATATTATTAACACTTTCCCTAATAAAACTTCAACACGATGTCAATAGTAATTAACATATAAACATAAAATTAAGTTATATTCAATATAGAAATACCTCAAATATATGTTGCACTATGCAATGACGAGATGACATTTATATCTACAAAATGAATTCCTTGGAAACAATAAACTTCCAAAAAAAAAAAAAATCTAGGTGTAAAACCAGTTTCGCACAATACAAAGAGGAAGTCATTGGATAAAGTTTGGTAAATGAATGTCTCAATGTGCGATTATCGTGCATGCAAAACTTGGAAATGTGACCTCATTTAATTTAATTATATACACAAAATAGATTTGTTTAAAAGGCTTTAAAAACTCTCAAGAAATGTAATCCAGAAGTACAAAATAGTGAACAGTGAAGAAGCATAGCTGCAACATATGATTAGTTTGACATAAGGTATCAAAGAGAGGTCATTTTGAGGGGTGAAAGAACAAAAATATGCACAAAATAGATATGAATTAACCTTAGAAAATTTCCAAACAAGTAGACCATATATTTGCAAAATTAAATTCATCATTTTCCCCAAGATCTTTGTTATGTACATAAAATGAAAGCTTTGATGAAAAAATTTATGGACTTTCTTATTATATTTAGAAATGCTCCAGTGGACATTTTCTCAAAAAATGTGAAATGATGGACAACATACATGAACAATGTGGCAGAATCCTCAAAAAGATGACAACTCAAGGAATGTGATTGAGAAAGAATATCAAATCCACATCAAGGTACTTTGAGTTTTGTACATCATAAAAAAATTAGGAGAGATATATAAGCAATGTATAATCCATCATTTTGATATTCAACAAGTTCAAGTCAAGCTCCCAACCATAATTTTCCATTTCTATATAGAGAAAATACATCAATGCATTAACGAGCATAAGTATTTGCATATTTATGCATTTGTGAATGTCTCCATGATGTTCTCTTTTCGAAGTCATGTACAAGTCAACATCAAGCATCTTCATAAGATTTCGTAAATCGAGATGGTTTATGAAGGTATAAGCACTCTATTTTTAGATCTAGCATATGTTATCCAAAAATGCACTTTCAACTCAAGTTCAATTTATTTTCATTTCAAAGTTGATTTGTAGAAATTGCCTTTTACAGTGTAGATTATTTCTAGGGCAATCAACTTACTACTATCTCTCATTGTAGAGGATCAGTATGAGGACCAAATTCCCGAGGATTCCCAATGGGGCTTTTGAAATTCAATTAGACTGTAAACTCTTGGGCCCAAATTCATTC
Source organism: Cupressus sempervirens (assembly GCA_028749045.1). NCBI lineage: Eukaryota > Viridiplantae > Streptophyta > Pinopsida > Cupressales > Cupressaceae > Cupressus > Cupressus sempervirens. The sequence goes on along the minus strand of CM053784.1, from coordinate 636,288,124 downwards.
ACCTGTCTTGTGGCATACATACATACGAAATAGTAACATTTTTAATTTGGTTTCGATTCTAGCTGTTAACTTCACCAAGACTTCATCTCCATTCGAATGACATGTATTGCAAGCACTATTATGAGAAAGATCCTCTATATATACTGTCTCTATGGAAATCCCCTGCATTTTGTCAATCCAATCTTGCTTGATCTATAGCACATTGCACATATTGGGATGTGACACAAATTGAGATGCATTATTCAAAGTGCCAAGGACCAAGTTGGATATGAAAGACTAAGGGAAGTTAAGTTTTGCTGAGAAATATGGTGGTACAGGCTATGGCAGATATAAAGTCGACGAGTTTGAAAATGGATTTTTTCTTGAAGGTATTAAGAAATCCCAACTCCAAAAAGATTTGTTAATCTTGTTTGATAGATGCTCAACTCTTTCTTGGTTTTAATTGCTCAATAATCTCCCAACCACGAAATTTGAGTAACATAATCTAGATCGATAGGGTACTTTGCGTTAAACTTTCTAACTAACAGAGTAAAAAAAATGCTTTGAGATTTCTCATCTTCATTTTTTTTGTCAACTACAACCTTAGCCAATAAGAACCGTATTTAATAGTCAATTACTTTTTTGTGAATTGTTTATGAGTGAAATCTTTTCACTGTTAATTGTTTTCATTTTGAAAATGCAACATTACAACTTGAGAATGAAATTATTCCATGAAAATTTTACTTTAATGGACCATCAAACGGTAGAAAATGACCCAATCATCTTGCATTCCTCTCGTTGCTATTTGTGAGCTAGTGATTGGAAAACTTGGGTCACCCTTTAGAGAAAACATAACAATAACACCAACCTCACTCTTTAAACATCTCTCTTTCTCTTTAAGCATCTTTCTTTCTAACCAATGATGTTGAGAACAATATGATACTAAGGGGACATTGATACACAAGATTAAATAGTGAAGATGGTCTTGATACATTTTTAGAGTTCACAAATGTTAAATAGTTAGTAGAGATAATAAATCTTTATTATTACCTTAATAATCGTCATCTTTATCTCAGTCGCTTAATTCATACAAGTAAGCAAGGTAATTTTACAATTTCAAAAATAGATTTACACAATAAAAAATAGTTGCACAACTATTTTTACCATATTTCATAATTTAAACGGAAATGAGAAAAAGAAATGTGGGTCTTATAGTGAACTTAGATCCTCATTGTTTCCTCTATGGTTTATTTTTGCAGTCCTCCTCTTAGTACACATTAGGCATAAATTACATAAACAAAGAGAGTTAGAGACAACTTATCTAAAAAAAATTTAAGATGGTCTTCCCTTATGGCACCAAGTACCAAAATTTCACCTTTCTTACCATTTTGATAAACCATATTTAGCGATGAAACAAAGCATAAACTCAATACATCTCATATTTTATAAAACAATTGCACATATCTTAGTCACACTTCTTCAAAATAGTTACTTCTCCAACTCCATAAGATGAACCACCTATTAGAACGGCAATGTCTATACAACCACGAAAATGCACTTCCTTACGAAGGAGAGGACTTGGAAATTTTTTTTAAAAGTTTGAAAAAGCAATGTAAAGGAAGTGCATTTTCATGGCTGTATAGCCACGGGCTATTAGAACCACTTCCCTATGTATATGATTAGAAAACAAATTTGAATGGGGCCCAGACATAATCCTCAATATAGAAGGAGACACATGCAATGTGAAGAACACCATCAATAATGAGGAAATGACACACATTTGCATCAAAACTATCTTAATAAAAAGTTCCTACAATGGTTTGGAATCCTAATTATTTTCAATGTCATTTAAGCTTTGTCTTAGGTGAGTACTAATGATAAATCCTATGATAGTATTAATCATCTATTCATGAGGAACACAAAGATATTAACTTGATATGTGACAAGTCTTGTGTTATAATTCCAATGATTTAGGCTTTAGTTATGTACTTTACAATCCAATACTCGACAATCTCCATGTACTGTCGATCTCAAATCTCCTTAACAAGATGGAATATATAACTGGAAGATACATGCATATTTATTGATAGGTGACTACAGTGTATGTCAATAGAAAATTTGGCTTATGATTTAATTTTTATTAATATAGTGAAAACTTTAATGAAGATGTAGATTAAAAGAATAATACCTAATTATATTTGAAGATGTACAATCAATTGAATCTACCATTCGCATTGACCAAGTTTTGGTTTTAGTCATGTTTTGCTTCTTATAAATGCAGCCATAAGTTGATTTGAAGTTATAATTGCTACTTCTTATATAAAAAATGCTTCTCTCTAGCATTATTAGGATAACACCTTTCTCTAATTTTAATTTCATATTATATGTTCCCCTCCCACATATCTTCGGCGTACCCATTGCACACTAATGTGCGATTGCTAGTTTATTGCTAGTTTAAGTGAACAGCAATCATTTATTTGTATTACAATCTTCAATTTATTACACTAGCTTCAATAGTGAAACCAACTTCAATTGACACAAAGGGATTTAACGTAGACAGACGTAACATCTTGGCCCCAGTGAACAGTATCAAATGGTCAAATAAATGAAATTTCTAGAAGCTGGGAAAAAACGTAATGAATAGAGCGTTGAATTGAATATGAGGTCGTGAATTGACTCTTTCTTAATTTGCATTGGACGACAACACATCCAATTTGCGCAGGCAGAGGAATCCCAAGCTGAAAATTTTTACTAGAGAGATTTGAACAATCTCATTCAATATCTTTCCCATAACCCAAACCTGAAAATGAAATTAGTTCAACATCCATGAATATTCAACAACAAAGTCAAAATTGTTGGGCGTTTGCCACACCGCGCAGTACATTGGTTGGAGACACAAGTGCTGTGTTCGAATCCCAACTCCATTCAATGCAAAGAATAAGCGAACAAAAATTGTAGAACTCTAGAACAGAAAATGGAAGCCTGTACAACAATCTAAGGATGTCGAAAGTGAAAACGAAATTAGTGCAAAATCTTCGAATGTCGAAGCCGAGAATGAACATGAATGGATATTAAAGCTGGGAAATTATTGATAAATATTTTCCCAACAGGGGAATGTTAGATTGTGCACATATACATAAATGAAAGATTCATTGGACAGATTATATCTTGGCCGGATGAAATCTGTTTAATGGGATGATTTCAACTCGTCCACCACCATTTTCACAAAAGGAAGCTCAGTTTCAGTCGGGCAGATCTGCTCTAAGACGATAATCAGCCCCATAATGAAAGCCTGATCGAAGCCTCGCTCAATACAGAGAGTGAAAACTTCTCTGTCTAGCAGGATCCCCCCGCTGCCGCACTTGCGTTTCACCTGAACAGCAAGGAAATTTAATAAAATTCATTCTCGCAAATACAGTAGAGACGAAGGAAAAAAAGAGGAGAAGTTCACCGACCTCTGCAGCAGCCATACGGGGTGCGTTTGCGAAAATCGTGCAGCATCGCTGTGAGAAGGAGCCTTCGATTTCGTAATCCGCGCAGGGTTTCCAAAAGAAGCCGCAGCTCATGAATACTTGGACGCTCTCATTCATTGGTAAAATCGATGCCTTTCTTACAGTAAAGAGGGGTTTTTGGCCATTCAACTCGTCTCCAAGAAAGCCTTCCCATCTCTGGTGAAGACTGGGAAGCTGCAATGAAAGGTACGCAAATATTGTATTACAGTTATCTAAATCGAAGTATACAGAACCAAAAAAATGTAAAGACTGGGAAGCTACAATGGAGATGGAAATATACAGGATAAAGCTGTAAATAATGGGAAGCTGCGGATGCAAATATACTAGTAAAATTACATAAATCGAAATATACAGAGCGAAACTGTAAAGAATGGAAGCTACAATGGAAGTTATGCAAATATACTATAAAAAATACACAAGTCGAAATATACAGAATAAAAATGTGAAGAATGGGAAGCTGCAATGGAAAGTATGCAAATATACAAAATAAAAATGTGTCGACTGCGAAGCTGCAACGGAAGTATGCAAATATACTATCAAAATTAAATGTAAAGACTGGGAGGCTATGCAAATATATTATCAAAAATACATAGATCGAGATATACAGAACAAAAATGTAAAGACTGGGAAGCTGCAATGGAAGGTATGCAAATATACCATCAAAATTGCATGAACCAAAATATACAGAACAAAAATGTAAAGACTGGGAAGTTGCAATGGAATGTATTTAAATATACTATCAAAATACACAAAATCGGTATATACAGAACAAAAATATGTAGACAAGAATCTGCAACGGAAGCAATGCATACTATGAAAATTACAGAAATCGAAATATACAGAACAAACATGTAAAGACTGAAAAGCTGCGACGGAAGAAATGCAAATATACTGTCAAAATCGAATTAAACTGAACAAAAATGTAAAGACAGAGAAGCTGAAACGGAAGGGATGAAAATAAACCGTCGAATCAACATAAATCGAAATAAACTGAACAAAAATGTAAAGTTTGGGAAGCTGCAACGGAAGGTTCAAAAATATACACTATCGAAATGACCTAAATCGAAATATGCAGAACAAAAACGTAAAGTCTGGGAAGCTGCAACGGAAGGTACGCAAATATACTATTAAATGACCTAAATCGAAATATCCAGAACAAAAAACGTTAAGTCTGGGAAGCTGCAACGTCAGGTACGCAAATATGCTATCAAAATGACCTAAATCGAAATATTCAGAAAACATTTGCAGAAATGGCGTGTGTACCTTGCGGCGCAGTGTGAGAAGCGGCTTGCCCTGGGCGTCCATAAGAGTAAGCTGATTTTTAGAGAGGGCATAGGTATCCACTCTGAAGAGAAGATCTCCATTGGAATCGAAGACGGTGAAACCCTCATTTGAAAATAACAGAGATTTGTTCCAAACCGTCAATGTAGTAGCCGTCTCACTGCAAAATTGCTGGTCCACAACAGCTTGAACGGATAAATTTTCCACCTGTGGATGTATTTGAGACATTTTCTTCAAAACCGGCTACAAATCAGCTAAACGAGGGTTTGTAACAGGGTAAAACTGCACAGCCACAAATTCCCTTTCCCGATTTAGCAGTCACCGCGGATGAGTCTTTTTCCGCAGCAACCTTTATCTTTTTATGTCGATTCTCTGTCGGTTGTTCGTATTTACACACGTATCGGTCGGTCCGCCATTACATCTGTGCTGTGTGGGCCTCTTGCAGAATCGGATTCAGCTGTAATCGACATTTTTGTGATCTTGCTAAAAAAAAGCGGAACTTTTGTCGAACCACTGGACAATTAACAGAGAATCACCTCCTCTAAGCGTTTGAAGTTTAAAAAATTATTGGTCGTTTAAATTATTGTTTGTTTTATATGTAAGAGTTCTTTACAAGCAGATATCCAAGAGATTCTAAGCGTGTATGTTAGAGTAGGTGAGATTGTTTTGTCTTGTTTGCTGATTTATTGATTTATTATTATTTCTCTAAATGGAAAATCTTTGCTGATTTGAATATTACTCGTCGGAGCCACATATATTGTGTTTTAAAATTAAAATGATTTTGTAAAGTCTTTGTTAATATAATGTTTCGGTGGAAGGTAATTATTGTCAATATAATGTTTCGGTGGAAGGTAATTATTGTGATTATAATGTTTCGGTGGAAGGTAATTATTATCAATATAATGTTTCGGTGGAAGGTAATTATTGTTAATATAATGTTTCGGTGGAAGGTAATTATATAAATATAAATTAATATACATATATTTTAAATATAAATCTCCAGAACGTGGAAATGTCTTAAATCAAGTTTGTTTTACTCAAATATAATATAAATTATAGAAACTAAATAAAAGATAACTTTTAAAATTAATCATTAAAAACTAGATATTTGAAACAAATGTAGATCTGTCAAATTTTTTAATATAAATTATCAATGGAAAGTAATTAAATTAAATAAATGGATTGTTTTAAAATGTAGATATTGGAAATAAATGTAGAAATGTCATTTTTTTTAATATAAATTTTCAATGGAAGCTAATTAAATAAATAGCAAGTAGATATTTTAGGATTAATTATTTTAAAATAGAGATATTTGAAACAAGATGTTAAAATAACTACAAAAATGATTTTGTCAATTTTTTTTAATACAAATTGTGAAGGGAAGGTAATTAAATAAAGGATTAGTAGATATTATTCAAGATTAATTATTAAAAAGTTTAGATATTTCGAATAAGATGTTGAAATAAATATGTAAATCAATTAAATAATTCAATATTATTTATTTATAAATTCGGTGTCACGATTGAACATATTCAAAGTTTGGTTTCCATGTGATATTATTATATGATTTTTAGTGTTTGAGAATGTCTACTGGTCAACTTCATGGTAGACCAAGGGCCTAAAGTGTTAAGGAGGACAAACATGATTTTGTAATTTGATTTTGTAATTCAATTTATATATGGGGGCAACTTCTATGTATAACTCTTAGCAAGGGTAGCTCAGGTTTGCCTCATTTGGCATCCTAGCCTCAACATGTAACACCCTGCCAGGGAACTCAAAAGAAATTAACCTAAAGTTTCACTATGTTTGTCAAACTTTTTTTTTTTTGAAAGATAATAACTTAACAACAAGAGATATAATATAGCAGAAGCATTAATTACATTCACATAAACACATACCAAAAAATAGATTATAGTTCTTAAGGGTCATATGACGTTGAATCACATTTAAGTTTAATTAATACTAAAACCAAAATATAACACAACCACATTAAAGAATAACTACAATTACAAATTCTATTTAAACAATATACAATTATCCCGAATGTCACTTGGCAATAACAAAACGCACAATCATCCACTGTACCGATCATAAGGCATGAGAGGTTGAAATAATATACATCATAAAATAGATTACATCATCTCGTAGGATCTACAAAATAAAATACAATACAATAAGTATAACCATCCAATAGAAAAATAAGATCAAATAAAAAGGAACATCTGCACAAACACATCCAGTAGTGGCATTTGACGGTCGGATCTCAATGGTATAAGAAAAAGAACTACCACCCGACCTTATAGAACCTGAATGGCCCATTCGTACTGTGATGAGGAGATAAACTCAAGTCCCATATGGATAACAAACACAAAAGTCAAAACCAACATCTAAGTCAAGGAAACACCTGAAAGCAAACTATCTCAAAGGGTACCAAGACACAAGTATCAACTAATCCCAGAGGCAACATAGACACGTAGGGAATCTTCTATGCAAGTGGGCAATTGTCATTGCATGAGCCAACTCTAAGGTTACCATGGTAGTCTTTTAATACTCCGAACCCCTTAGTGCCTCTAGCGGCATCAATATCCTTTCATACAGACAAGGCATACTAACAAGTCAGCTCTATGGTTACCATGGTAGTCTTTTAATACTCTGGACCCCCTAGTGACTTTCTGTGGTACCAATATTTTATTAGTTCATTTTAAACCCATTAAATGAAATGAACATATCACTTATTAAAATAACCTACAATGGGTTACCCGACAGCCTCTTTAGTGCCTCAGCCTCCATTGCAAGCCACTTCCCAACATGACATACAGATAATCCACCCTAAGCTCAGCAAAAGAAAAAGATCACAAATGACATAAACCACACATCAATTCTTAAACAAGCAACTAGAATGTACTAAAATATTACCGATCATAATCACAGATTTCACCAATACGATCATCCTAATAGGATTGATCCAAAATCAAGTATACATATACCAAATCTGTGTCATAACATGAAATCACCAAAAACAAATCATATAATCACCTCAGTCCTATACAAGCAACTGAGAAGCAAATCAAAGATAAGTGATCAAAAACTGAAAGGTTATATCAGGCAAGTCACACCATCCACCTCAGTTCTACAGAAGAACTAGATAGCACATCAAAACATTTGATCAAACTCATCATAGCACACACATGACACATCACCATGGTCGGATGTAAAAGATCGTAATCAAAATATCATCATGACATCCCAACACAAACCCCCAAGCCTCTAGTAAACATCCTGATAACTGGTTAAAGCTAAGTCAACCTCGAAACCCAACATTAGTAAACCACATGTCATAAAGAGTACATACAAAAGTCATTTTCATAATTCATACGATTTTGAAAACACCAAGGTTTAGTCTTCACTATTAGTTTTCTAGTTTTCAGTTTTGTTTCCAAGTGTCATAAGTACTAAGTTAAACCTGAAGCCCAACACAAGATACATCATACATTTCATCAAAAGTTTAACAATTGTTTTCATAGATCATTTGGTTTTCAAAACACAAAAGTTTGATATACAATCAAGGTTTTAGTTTTCATTTTTATTTCCAAAAATTATAGTACCTAATTTTTTTTATCTTAATCAAGGTTTCAATTTCCATTTCTCTAGTTACCAGATTCACTATGGTTTCCAAGTTCACTAGAATCTTAGACGATTCAAACTAATTTCATCTAAAGTTGTTTCAACATTGTTTCATAGTTCAATTTGTTATCAAACATAAGAGTTCAGTAACTGTACACATTACAATTTTTGTCTTATTAAGGTGAGATAATTACTAAGGTTTTTGTATCATAAAATCTCCTTAGTCTTATAAATTATTTTCATATAAAAAATGCACCGACAAACAAAATTTTGATTTAACCAAATTTTCCAACTTCACAAATTACACTTTATTATACAATTTCATTTTAATAATAATTTAATTAAAAACTTCAATTAAAAATTATTACAATTAAAATCAATAATCATTAAATTATTAAAGATATTAGTTATTTGTATTTATTAATAAAATAATCTCATATTTAATTATTAATAAAATAATTATTATTATGATATTATATTTAATATTTACCAAATAATAATAAAAATTAATATATTTAAACACGTTTATTAAATTATGTAAAAAATTAATAAATTAAAAAAAACTATTTTAAAAAATAACATATATAAAAGAAAAGTGTTTATGATGGCTCGTCGACCAGGCAGCAGCACTAGTGCTGCAGAATGTTGTCGTAGCAGTACATGTTGCGTAGTGGCAATACCAGACTGTCAGCGGAGAGAAAGGAGACTGGGGGGAGAAACGGGGGTGGGGGGGTGGTGGCCCCACCCACCTAATTTATTTTTATTTTTAAAAAATTTTAAATAAAACAACAAAAATCCCCCGCAAAGAAATAAATCACCATTCAAAATCTTCTTATTTTAAAATTTAAAATTTTAATAATTATCATAGTAGTTATAAATTATTGCGGTAATTATTTAAATATATATATACTTTTGATAGTTTTTCCAAAATAAACTTGGTATAGAAATTCGGACCAAATAGTCAAAAATCTATATAACAAAATTGGTTTTCTTTTCAAAACCCACATCCTGACTAAAACACCCAACTATTAAAATTCACAGAATGAGGGTTTTAAAACTCCATTCCTCAAACACAGATAACTTCGATACGAAGATAAATTAAGATTGACAACAGGATTTCATCAATGATATCAAACAAATCTACCAATATCTTAGAACGTATATATCCAAACACAAAGTAGACAGAAGATTGGAAGATGGAAATCTTATTGTGTAAATTGATCACAAGATTCTACTTGAATCTAATGCTAACACGCAATCCCACGAAGAATGTGAGAAAACCCATTTCTTCTAAAAACTTCCTTCCCTAAAAATCACTTCTCCATGATATCTCGGTCCTTGCAAAATGAGCTCCTGATCTTTGATAGAGTTATTTTCTAATTTGGGGCTCTGATTGTGCAATCACGTGAGGGAACTTGCTGATCAATATTCTTTTAATATTTAATTATCTTTTGTATTTTCATGGACGCTTTTTGCAATTTAAAATATCTTTATTAAATTAATTTTCTTTCTCTCTTTAATTAATATATTATATTTTAATTTCATGCATAAATTTTATGCAATTTAATTAAAATAAACTTTATTAAATTTGTGTTTCCTCTCTTTAGTTCATTATGAGACATTCTAATAGTATATTTATTAATTCAACTAATAATATTATTTAGAGTTTATTATTTAAATAAAATTCTTAAATAATAATTATTAAATTAAAATAAATATAAAAATGTCAAAATTAGAAGTTAAATAAAATCTTTTAAAATTTAATTATTTTATTTTATTAATTTTTTAATTAATTAAACATAATTAAATACCGATTTTCTATAAAATTTTCATTAAGTTAAATCATTAAATTATCTTTTAATTTGATTTAATTATAATAGAAAATCATCACAGACCCACAAGATAAAATATGAAAGCTCATCATAAAGTACAGATACCAAAATAAACTCTAGGGTCAAAATCATGAATTCACGTCACTTGACGAATCCAGAAAGGTGAAACTAAGTCAGATACTTGTCCTACTTTCTAGGACAATTGGCTTAGGGTTTACGATTCAGACTCAAGAATTGTCTCCCCACTTATACCATTGAAATACTGCAATAGGGGTACGCTCATCCTGGCAATTCAGGGAAGTCAATACTTGGAACCTGCAATCTGTAAATCCACACATGTACAAACACATATATTCTGAACTAAATAGGCAATGGCAGGAAGTGGCACATTGTATAGATCCCAACTAGCAGGTGACTACAACTCTCTTCCTCAACCACATCAGAAATGCCAAACATAAAGAAAACGTACACGTACATCATACACATGCAAGTATGGGTAAATAACAATAGAACTGCATATAAATCATTCCTTTGTCTAACATCATGAAATAACTAAAATCATTGTATGAACATACATTTATCATCGAAATAATCATGAACATATGAAATAACTGAATAACTCAAGTAGCTCATCACATAAATCAATTGAGTATGAAATGACATATAATCAAATCCGGTAATTAAGTACCAATAATCATAAAACACGATCAGAAAAATGACCTAAAAGAATCCAACACTACAACAGAAAAGTCAGGTAGGGGTAAGCATTACACAACATCATACCTCAATGCGACAAAATTATACCAAATGATTAGATTTCTCATTCAATACTTTTTCTATATAGTCAGAGGTTGAATTCTTTTGGTTGAGAGTAAAAAATTAGGAGGTATCTATTCATTTGAGGTATAACCCTTTCCTTTTCAAGTCTAAGAGCCAAGAATTTAGGGATATCATACCTTATATGAATAGATACCTTCCACTTGAAATTGTCATAATTCTCATTCAATTAATCTTTTTTAATTATACCAAATGATTAGAGTTCTCATTCAATACTTTTTCTATATAGTCACAAGTTGAATTCTTTTGGTTGAGAGTAAAAAATTAGGAGGTGTCTATTCATTTGAGGCATAACCCTTACCTATTCTTCTAAGAGCCAAGAATTTAGGGATATCTATTCCACCAAAATCACTTAAGGTATGATTAGAATCACACTTCTAATGATGTTGAGACCTTCCACTTAACAAGACCTAATCCTTAACAACTCGTTCATAACCACTTGAATTTACTAAGAAACCAAAAAATTATTTTCCCACAACCACTCAACTTTACCAAAAAACCAAAGATCTATTGACTACTCAATACTTCGAAAAATAAATAGCCGCCAAGATGATCATTGTCATTATAGAAATGTAAGGAATTGTGTGCACTGCCTTTTTAAGTAATCAATATTAAAATTAAATCTTTTAAATAAAAAATAATTATATTAAATAAAAATTGAAATTAGAAATTCTCTACAGAATATTCCAACATTCTTGGAAAACAATTAGGGTAAAATTAATTTTGTACATCAGAGAATGTTGAAGGGAACGGAGTGAAGATAACATCGGAGAAGACTCCGATTACATCAAAAAAATCTGCAGACCATAAAGGCCGTCTGATGATGGATCATGAATGTTATACGGTTGAATTCAACAACACAATAAAAAACTGTGTTAAAACAATTCCAGAGTCCCACAAATACAGGACAGAAAAAAAATTGTTTGAAAAAAATCCGAGGTTCTGCGAAAATACAGAAGAAATTCACTGATCTATGCGGAATCAGGCGGCGTGGATATTTCCTGCGGATCGATTTTAACTTTGTGTGACGATCTCAACTCATCCACCACCATTTTCACAAGAGGAAGCTCACATTCTCCATGGAAGATCTGCTCCAGCACAATAATCAAACCCATTATGAAAGCCTGATCAAAGCCCCGCTCAATACAGAGCGTGAAAACATCTCTATCCAGCATCGTCCCCGCGCCACCGCATTTCCGTTTCACCTGTCCAAAAAAAATGCATTCACAAAAAGATCAAAAGCTTGCATAAGCCGGTACAGAAAGAGACCCTGAATTTTTTTGACTTAAAAAAAGAGGAAAAGAACAAAGAAAAACCCTAGCTACCTCTGCGGCAGCCATGCGAGGTGCGCTGGTGAAAATGGTGCAGGATCGCTGGGAGAAGGAGCCTTCGATTTCATAATCCGCGCAGGGTTTCCAAAAAAAGCCGCAATTCATAAATACTTGAACGCACTCTTTCGTCGGTAAAATCGACGACTTTCTAACAGTAAATAGGGGTTTTTGTCCCTCCAACTTTTCTCCAAGAAAGCCTTCCCATCTCTGGTGAAGGCTAGGAAGCTGCAAAAGGGGGATTTTTTCGCCACCGTCAAATGTATGAGAGAAATTGCTCAGAAGAAAATGCAGGAAAGGCATATACCTTACGGCACATTGTGAGAAGCGGCTTGCCCTGAGCGTCCATGAGAATAAGACTGGTGCTAGCGAGGGCGTAGGCATCCACTCTGAAGAGGAGATCTCCATTAGAATCAAAGACGGTGAAACCCTCGCCTGAAAATAACAGAGATTTGTTCCACACTGTCAATGTAGTGGCCGTCTCAGAGCAAAATTGTTGATCCACAACAGCTTGCAAGGGTAAATCTTCCGATTGCGGGCATATTTGGGACATTTTCTGCTAGATCAGATGAAATGCAAGGAAAATAGGGTTTGTGATTGGGGCAAAATGCAGAGGCACAATCGTTTTAGCCCTGATTGGTTTTTCCCTTTCAAATCTTTTTCACATTTTGAGGCTAAGTATGAACTGAGTCAAGATCTTGACGACATCTCTGTAAATTTGTGCGCGGAGTACAGATTTTTCGGCTCATTCACATGTAACTCGTGAATAGTCATCATAGAATGCTTCGTACTTCTGGATGATTACTGTGAATTTTTACCGTCATTATCATGGATCATTTTTCAAACATGTTTCCGTCAACGTTACTGCTTACCAAATAAAGGAAAAAGGGAACGTTTAGCCACCTTCTCCAGCTAACGAATAATAAGATGGGGAAGTCAAAACTATGAGAGTTGGGTTTTGAAGTTGGTGTCCAAAGAGATCTTGACTATAAATGGCAAAAAGGTAGATTTGGATGATTTTAATATTTTCAATTATACATCTGTTTAAATGTATTTTTTTTAAATATTGTATAGTTAAGTTGTTTTTTTCAATGTTTTCTCATTATGGAAAAAGAGTAAATTACTGTTATATAAACTTTGAGTATAAAAATCTGAGAATAAAGTAATTGATGAATTTGCTTAGCAAGATGAATTCTTACTTAATATAACTCTTAGATGGATTATTTTAGTACGTACGAAGAAGTGTATAGATTTTAATCTTTAATTTTTTATTTTTTTAAATGTTAATTTTATAAATCTTATTGAAATTTAATCACTTCGATTTGTACAAAAATTTATTCGAAGTGGATACATGCACTCTTTTTTTCTAACCACCTTATTCTCTTAGGATTCAACTGTATAGGCTTTTAAGCCAAACTCATTGACTCATTTCATGAGTAATGGTTCACATGAACCCATCTTCATGACTTGAATGGAACACTTTGCACTTATTTGATATAGGTGAAGCATTGAGGCTTCTTGGGAGGTCACCATCCCAATACTACTCTAACTCGAACATGCTTAATTGTGGAGTTTCTTCTATGGTTAAACCCAATTTGCTTGTGACCCCATTTGCAAGCATAGTGAGTTTAAACATCAAGGAAACATTGTACTTAAGCACACTCGAGTTGGAGTGGTGCTGGAATGTCTCATTTGGGAAGTCTCGATGTTTCACCTCTATGAGCATCACCTAGATCCTATGAGTGCTAAGTGTTTCATTCGTTCTCATGAGAGATGAATTAGTGTGAATCACTACTCATGAAGCAAGGGTCAATGAGTTTGACATGAAATGATACATAGTTGAATCCTAATAGCAATATCACAATTTGACTTGTGAAAGATATCCCAAACTTATATATCTCTTATTCAATTGATAGTATGATTAAATATGTTCTCATTTGTAGCTTTGCAATCTATAATGGAGGTAGGAAGGCTTTCTTCTAGATAAGTTATCTGTTTAAAAGTCATGTTCATTGACATGAAATATTTTATTTCAACTTTATCAAGAATAGATTTTTTAAATATTATAGTGAATGAGTCTTATGCATGACTATAGATTTAATTAGAATTTCATGATAGATTTGATTATTGAGCTTCAATAAATCTCCCTAGTGACATTGACTTTCATCACATTGGTGGAGGACTCCAAAAAGAATGAGATAGTCCCACCATCCTTCTCTATTTCTCAGTACCAAAGGAGTAAGGTACTTTTCTTTATAATCTTTGAATTCAAAATTAATTTACAAGTACTTGCTTTTTTATTGACCAATAATAAACCAAAGGAGTAAGGTACTTTTCTTTATAATCTTTGAATTCAAAATTAATTTACAAGTACTTGCTTTTTTATTGACCAATAATTTAATAAGTATTGTATTAATGTTGCTTTTCGCTTTATTAAATTTTTATGTTATACTAACTTGGTTATCAAATTAACATTCTTTACAAAATATGGAATGGGTTTATTTTAATTATTCTTACCAAGTTACGGCCACAAGATTAATATACCATTTTTAGGATATCACTTTTATTCATACAATTCATGTTATTGTGACAATCATAATACAAAACTAGTAAGATTATATATTGATATTTTATGTCCAAAGTGTTTCATTTCACTACATTCTACATAAACATCACATTCTTCAACACCAAATAGTCACATAGTAATTGTACACTTCATCTCTAACAAAAACAGATAATTTCTTTAAGTCTATTTCTTTCTGGTTCATGAGCACCAATTGGACCAATAAGGGACATGAAGACACCAAGGGTCTTAAACAAAGTCTTAGGGTCATATGGACCTAACTACGACATATTAAGGCCTGTTATGACCTTTGATTGTAATGGGAAGGTTGGAAGAGTTAATAGTCCTATGGGTCCTAATAAGGACCCTTGGACCAATTTTCATGTTATGTGGCAACATGATGCCAAGATGGCTCAACTAAGTGTTTTAGGAATTTAATACTGTAATAAGGTCATGAAAATACCAAGTCAAAAATTTGGGGTTAGTAGGAATTTAATTAAATAAATTTTTTAATACAAATTTTCACATACCAACGGTTAGTTGGTTTGGGTGGGAAAGTTTAGTTTATGCTTATTTTTCATTTTGTAAGCATGGAACTAATTTGAATTGGTTGTGGTAGTTGGGTGTGAGGTTTATAAATCCTTTAGATGACCATGATTAAGTTAGAGAAGGCATTGGAATATACTATTGTATAGACTTCTTGTAGTGAAATAAGAATTACATAGATCCTTTGCATTTATTTGTGAGTTCATGGTGTCTCATTGATTGTTAACATTGAAACTTCAATGTAGATGCTTGGGAAATGGTATTTAAATGATTTCTAATTGATTTGAATGATAACATAGGCTTTTGTGGTCAAGTTAGCTAACTTTGGTGATGACAAAACTATGTGAAGAAACAATACATTAGTTTGATAGAGTTTTAATGGAGTTTGGGCCATTCTAAGAATATCGGCATCTGATTCTTTGAGAATGAGCCCTATGTAACATTATATTCATATTAATAACCTAGTATGTGCAAGGAGTAAGAGTTTTGAGTGTGTAGGTTGTGGAAATATAAAGTTGACTATGGAAAACTAAGTAAATTTAATGCCAACCATATAGCAATAGAGGTTCATCATGAACAATGTGTTAGTTTTGTGTTGGATCACATTAGTACATGTTGAATGAAAGGTGGGAAGGTAAGTTATAGAGTTGGGAAGAGAGTTTTGATGGGGAATTTAGAAAGCCCTAGGATTTGGGCAAGTTTGGTGAGGGTTTGATCATTTAGAGGCTTGTAAAGGGTGGCTAGTCAAATAAACCCTAAAATCCTTGGTTTTGCATCAATTGGAGATATTGTCCTGATTTTGGAGAAAACTGATTAAAATTTAAGGGTGGTTGCTTTGGAAAAGAAGGTTAAATTGGGCCTAAAAATAGGGACATAGTCAAGTTCCATATATTTGTGGCTAAACACCAATACATAAGTCTAAGATATTTTGTACTAAAGCCAAATGTGTATCTGAAAGAATTTTTACTTTACCAAGTGTTTGGAGAAATCTAGAGAAAATGCCAATAAGTAGGCTTTGAAGGCCTAATTGAAAGCTAGCACCTATTAATGAATTGTGGGTTTAGTGTTAAGTCAAAGGCTTGGGGCTTGAGAACCTATTAAATCGGGTCTATTTGGTCATTTCAAAACTATCCTAAGTGCTAGAACTCAAAGGTGGATCTTTGAGTCAAGTTAACCCCCTAAGGCATTATCTAGTCCAAGTTTGAAGAACTAAGGTATTTGAACCTAATAACTTGAAGATTTTCTTTGAACCCCAATATCTCTGCATCACTTTCCTAAATAATGAATGAATTGATTTTCCCTAAAAGAGCTCAAATTATTGATAGTGTGATAGTGTAATTTTATTCTTAAGAGTTTAGGGTGTATCATCATATATGAGAGTCACTTGACTCATTGTAAGCATCTATTTGTAGATTATAGCTTAAATTTTTTTAACTACTTTGTGACAAGGATTGTATTTAATAAGTAGGGGCTATTTTCCACAACAAGTCAAATTGTGATATTTCTATCAAGAATCAACTATATAATTTTGTGTCAAACTTATTGACTTGTGTTTCATGAGTAATAGTTCTCAAGAACCCATCTCTCATGAGAGTGAATGAAACACTTAAGACTCATTGCATCTAGATGACACTCAAAGAGGTGTATCATGTGGCCTTCCCAAGAGGAGACTCATCCTAGTACAATAGAAACTCGGTCATACTTAACCATGAATTTCTCTAGTCCAAGTTTAAGCCCACTTAGCTTCCTACCCAATTTGCAAAACTTTTTTGGAAGTTTGGTGTCTTATGAACAATTCATTACAGAGCCCATTTGGCTCATTAATTGATAAGCAGGAGGTATTTTCCATAATAAGTCAAATTGTGATATTTTTATTAGAATTCAACTATATTATAGTTTTCAAGTCAAACTCATTGACCCATGTTTTGTGAGTAGCAGTTCACAAGAACCCATATCTCATTAGAATGAATAAAACACTTAATACTCATTTCATCAAGGTGATGTTCATAAAAATCAAGCATTTGGTATCATTTTACATAGATAGGCTAACATTCAAACCTAGAACGTACTTGTTGCTAGTGAGGTTCACATTTCACCTAAGATACAAGCACTTTCATCATGGAAACTTCAATATTATATCAAGAAGTATAATTCAAATCCTACACATCCTATGAGATGCATTCATGTTGAGATCAACTATGATATCAAATGCAAATTTTTCGGCATGACTAAATTTAACTCTAACAAATTTTAGATAGATAAAATTTCAATCAGAATAAAATATTTTTAATTCTAATTATCTTCTACTTTGCTTGTTTATATCTATAAACAATACAATTAATAAATTTTATATACACAAGTACAAGGTATTTTCCACAACAAGTCAAATTTTGATATTGCTAATAAGATTCAACTATGTAGTTTTTTAGGTCAAAACTCTCCATGTTTCATGAGTAGTGGTTCACAAGAACCCATCTCTCATAAGAATGAAGCACTTAGCACTCATTGCACTTAGGTGATCTGTTCATAGAAGTAAATTGTTGGGTCTTCCCAGTTGATCACCCATCCTAGTACAACTTCAACTTAAATATGTGTAACTATGGAGTTTCCTCCAAATTTAAGCCTACTTAGCTCGCTACTTCATTTACAAAATCTTCAAGAAGTGACGTGCCTGATGAACCATTCATTATAGAGCTCCTTTGGGTTTTTAATTGATAAGTAGGAGGTATTTTCTCAATAAGTCAAATTGTGATATTGTTATAACGATTCAAACAATGTAGTTTTCAAGTCAAACTCATTGACTTGTGTTTTTGAAGTAGTAGTTTACAAGAACTCATCATTCATGAGAATGAACGAAAAAGTTAGCCATCATTACATATTGATGATGCTTATAGAAATAAATTATATCATATCATTTTCTAATAAAACAAAAAAATTAATTTAAAATAATTAACTACATCTTCGAAAAAGAGTGCAATCTAAAAATATTTGACATTCTCATTGAACCATTGTGTTCACAAATACACCTAATAATTTTTATATAAATAAGTAGGAGGTATTTTCCATAAGTAGGGTGAGTGCACCAAGATGGTGTGCAAAAAGGGGGGTATAAGTGGACACCTTTTTTCTGAAATTGGGTAAATTTGAACTTGGAGGAGACATTTGAGGTTCATCTATTGAAAATGACAATATGTGTAAAATATATAAATTATATTACTTTAAATCTACTTTCTAAACTACTAGAGTTTGTACAAAATAGATAAGGTTAGGTGGGTCAAACCTTGTGCACACGAAAAATAGTTCCTATTTCTTTTAGGAAAAGCATAGCTGTTTTCGTGTGCAACACAGAAAAACATATTTATATTTAATATTTTACATAACCCTTTGGTAGGATGATGGTTAAGAGTCCTATCTAGAATTTGTGTTTTTCTTTGTAATTTTTTTATGAGTTTTTTTTTTTAATGAATTATTGAACTGACTACATCCTGAAATTTTGGTACCTATTCGTGTGCTAAGCATAACTGGCACCAAAATAATCAAAAATGGAAACTTTTTTTTAAAGTGTATAGAATCAAGTGTAGAACATTAATATATAATTTATTTTGAATTTGTTTAAGTATATCAAAAGTTATCAAAAAATGGTAGACATATGTTTATGAGGAATGTCATGGCATTGGTAAAAGTAATATTGTCCAAAAATAGAAAAGTTTATATGGTTAGAAAGCTAAGAAGACGTGTAATATTATGGTACTAATTTTAGAGATGCCCACTTCACCATTAGCAAACTTGATGAATGAAAAGATGAGAATTCATCTTAGATGATGAAAAGGCATCTAAACAAAAAAATTGGAGGGAAAATAGTCTCCCAAGCCTTTGGGTTGTTTCCTTATGCTATAACCAAGCCATAACCTGATCAGGTTTCTAGGATTCAAATAACCCGATCAGGTTATGAAAATGAAAAAGTGCATTCAAAACTCAATCAAGTTATTAAAAACCTAATCGAGTTATTAAACACTCGATTGGGTTATTGGAAACCCAATCGGGTTTTGAAGAATTAAAGTATGCTTTACTCCGAAGGCCATAACTTTCACATATAGAGTCTAATTGACTCGGTTCAAAATGTGTTGGAAAGTTATTGAAGAGATCTATACCATCATGTACATTAATCAATCCTATGTCATCAAAAAAAAAGTAGTCATTGTTTTTGAAATGTGTAATCAATAGGTAAACATGAATGCTAACATATTGTTAATTCTATCCATCTCAAACACACCTAAACACACTCACAAACTAAATAAATAAACCCTAATATATCTCTCTTACTAACTCATAACCTCTCACATTCTTTGACTAACTCCTAACTTCTCTCTCTCTCTCTCTCTCTCTCTCTCTCTCTCTCTCTCTAACTTGTTACCCTCACCATTGTCTCTCTCTGAGTAATCCCTAATCTCTCTCTCTCTCTCACACACACACACACACACACACACACACACACACACACACACACACACACATCACCCCCCCCTCTCTCTCTCTCTCTCTCCAGATTTTTCACTCTCCATCATATGACTAATCTCTCTCTCTCTCTCTCTCTCTCTCCCCCCCCCCACCCTGTGAAGTTCCCATTTCAAGGATCATAGGTCAAGGAGAGAGAGGGTGTAGTGTCTGCCCCTAGTTTACATTTTTTCTATCATTGTTGAACTCTTTTAGGCCAGTTTTATGCTAGATGATTAGTAGCATTATTTTGAGATTATCAAATATTGTTTCACATTCAGTTGATTATATGATGAGATTGCTTGGTACTCTATACTTCATGTATGCATGATGATTATTACAATGATTTTAGTTATTGATGATGATTAGTTAGATGAATTATCATATGTGTTTTTTTATGGATACTTACCCCATACTGCCTGTGTATGGTGTGCGTGTATGTTTTCTTTATATATGGCATTTCTGATGTGTTTAAAGAAGGGAGTTGTAGTCACCTACTAGTCAGGATCTACATGATGCACCACTTCCTTCCATTTCCTGTTTAGCTTAGTATATATGTGTTTGTACATGCATGAATTTTATACAGATTGTAGGTACCAAGTATCAACTTTCCTAAATTGTAAGGATGAGTGTACGCTATCACATTATCTCAATGGTAAGAGAGGGGAGATAAATTCTTAAGTCCAAATCCTAACCTTTGAACCCATTTGTCCTAGAAAATTAGGACAAGTATCTAAGTTGATCACCTTCTGAATGCATCGTATAATGTTAATTCGTGATTATAACCCTTTAGTTTGATCTTGTATGTGTTTTTCTATGATGGATTTCTGTATTTTTTCTATAAGTCTTTGGTGATTTTTCTATTAATTAAGTCAAATTAAATGATTTAATTTAATGAAAAATTGTTATGAGATTTTTTTATATTTAATTAATTTGGAGAATTAATTAAATAAAAAGAATTAAATTTAAAGATAAAAGTTATAAGTCTAATTTTAGAATGTGATAATATTTATTTAATTTAATAATAATATATTTAGAGTTCATTTTTAACTAAATATTAAATACCATTATTATTTATGTTAATAAATATTTTATTAATTAATGTTTCAAAAATAAATTAAAGCATGAAAAAGATATTAATTTATTAAAGAATTTTAAGATTGCATAAAGTATGCATGAGAATAAAATTTAATAAATTAATTAAAAAGAGAAGTTAAGTGAAATTAAATAAAAATATTTTATATTTCATTAAATGTGCATGAAAACTTAAAGGAAAGATAATAAAGAGTTAAAGACTGGTAAGCAAGGAGTCCTCTCAGGTGATTGCACAATTAGTGCCCCAATTTTAGGAGAGAACTTCATATCACAATTGAGGGTTCATTTTTGAGGGACCGCGGATTTTGAAAGAGAATTTTGGAAAGAGAAAAGGTTTTGAGAGGAGAAATTTCTCTGACAAATCTTTTGAGGTATTGTGATTTAGCATTAGAATCCAAGTAGATTCTTGTGATTAATTCACACAGTTAATTACGCTATTTATTTTCCTATCTTCTTTGTGACTGTGAATTGATTGTCTATATTTTACTGTGACAAATCTTTCAATCTCATAATTTGGAATTACTAGTATGAATGTTGATTCTTCTATATACGTACAGATTGAAATATCTTAGAATCCTCGTCCTGTAATTTTACAAATTAGTATTTTAATCGGGAAGGGTTTGTATTGAAATTGTAAATTCGATCGGTTGGTTGTATTTTCCCTATCAAAGATTTGCTAGGATTTTTCTCTCTCTCTCTCTCTCTCTCTATATATATATATATGGTTAGGCAAATGTGTTAAGGGGGATTAGTTTTAAAAGTAAATTTTATTTTTTTAAAAATATATATATATATATAAATGGGGAGGTAGGGTCGTCACACCCCTACCCCCCCACCCTATCTAATGTTGTAGGCAGCAAGGGCTGCGACAACCTTAATGGTTGCACGACAGGCCTGCTACTGTGGACAACAGGTACGGCTATTGCCACGATAGTAGAGTTGTCATGGCCGCTTAACCTACGATTTAAAAATCACAAGGTTTATTTTTTTCTTTTATAAATTATTTTGTAAAAAAGTTTTATTAATAGTTAATTTTAATATTAATAAATTTTTAAATATATATTAAGTGTAGTAAACTATTAATTAAGGAATTTATTAATAAATTTGTTAATCATTATTTAATAAAAATATAATATAGTTAATTTTAAATTAGTTACTAATAATAATTTTGTTAATTATTATTAATTAATGAGATATTAATATAAATGTTTAGTTTGATAATCATTAATTAATTTAATTAAAAATTAGTTTAATTAAATTTAATTAATGATGAATATTGATAAAATTATAGATTTATTATTATTATTATTATTATTATTATTATTGATTTAAATTAAGTTGGAATTACTTATTTGAAAATCAATAGTTATTATTTAAATAATTTAATAAATAAATAATTACCCTTAGATTATTTTTAAGAAATTGACTTTAAATAATAGGGGTAATTCTATATTTGAGTCAAATAAATGAATGGGTTAATTTGTAGGGTAAACTGAGAATCTCATTTACTTGAAAAATACATTGAAACAAAAACCAAAACCTTACATTTAACTCAGTGATATGTTTTCAAAATCAAACCAATCTATGAAATCTACGCTTTGTTATCTATATGTTGTCTATGTTTTGGGTTTGGGTTGACTAGAGTGTGGACCAATTTTAGGATGTCTACCAGAGGCTTGAGAGTTCTATGATTGTGATATTATGCTGAATTGATCTTGATCTTTTTAACCCAATTGTAGTAAAGTGTTTGGTATGCTCTGTGATGAGTTTCAATTTATTGTTCATTATTGCTTTCCAATGTTCTTGTGTGAAGTTGAGGTGAATGTTATGACATAATTGACTTAACCATTTTGAGTCTTTGATCAGTATTCTTGGAATGGTTTACAATTGCTCATAGAGAACTGATGTGTTATTGTGAATTATTTTTCGATACTTTCCAGTCACTTGTATAAGACTGAGGTGATTTACTATGATTATTTGATTTGTGATTTCATGAGCTTAGGTTAGGTTATCTATATGTAATATCAGGAAGTGGTTTACAATGGAGGTTGGGGCCCTAAGTGGTTGCCAGGGTAACCCATTATAAGTTGTTTAATAAGTGAAAACACTACACTAAATGAGAGTAAAATGAGCCTAATAGGAGTCTTTGTATGTTCTTGCTCATGCCTCAAGTGTTAGTACAGATTAGGATGGGAGTAGAGAGAACACTTGGTTGCACCATGCATCATTAGTATGCCTTGCCAGTACGAGAGGATACTTTGTTGCGACCATGCATCATTAGTATGCCTTATCAGTACGAGAGGATACTAGTGCCACATAGGGTCACTAGGGGACCAGGGTCCTGAGAGGCTGCCAAGGTAACTCTAGTGTTGACTTGTGCGATGACACTTGCTTGCTTACATAATAGGTTTCCTACATGTCTTTGTGTCCTTGTAGGTCTAGATGTCAATTTATCTTGGAACCTTTGAGTTAGATTACTTATAGGGTTTCCTAGACTTAGAGAGTATTTTTGATATTTGGATTGATATCCTATTTAGGACTTGAGACTATCTACTTAATGCAGTGGGATTGGGCCTTTTTGGGTTACCATACAATTGAGTGGTAGTGCTTTTTACTCTTACATTGAGATCCTTTCATAGATGCCCTGGCTAGAGTTACTTGTCTACATTTCCTTTCATTCTATCCTTGTGTATTATGATGGATGGTTATATCTTTATGATGGATAGTTATATCTTTATGATGGATGGTTTCATTTATTGTATTATACTTTGTTTCATGGGTCCGAAAGGGATGATGTAATCTATTTTTATAAATGTATATTCTTTTAGCCTTTCATACCCTATGACATGTATAGTGGATGATTGAGTATTCTGAATTTTATTGCCAAGTGGCATTCAGAACAAATATATATTATTTAAATGGACTTTGGACTTTTAATTATTCTTTAATGTAGATGTGGTAATTGTTAGACTTAACATTAGTTAAATTTAAATGTGACTCAACATCTTGGGATCCTTAAGGAATTTTATCTGTGATGTTTGCTTATTTATTATTGTATGTTATCGCTTCCACTACTTTGTGTTTGACATGTATGTTATTCTTTCTTTAAAAAAATGTTTGGCAAACTAAGTAAAACTTTAGGTTAATTCTTTTGGATCTCTTAGCAAGGTGTTATAGAGGGGGGTTAGGGATTAGGGGTCAGAGCGAGAGAGAGTAGGTGAGAGTGTGTGTGTGTGTGTGTGTGTGTGTGTGAGAGAGAGAGAGAGAGAGAGAGAGAGAGAGAGAGAGAGAGAGATGGTAAGAGTTGGGGTGAGAATGACAGAGGTTAAGAGTTAGTAAGAGAGAGGCATTAGGAGTTATTAAGAGTTAGTGATTGAATGAGTGAGTAAGTCTTTGTGTGAGACAAAGATGAAGGGAGTGAGAGAGATGACAGAAAGAAAAAAATTATGATAATACTCTTACCTACCTATTAGCTCCATGCTTGGAAAATAATGATTAGTTATTTTAGACCATGATTAATTATAATGGATGGAAAAAAATATTGATTTCCTACTATTATTTTAGTTGCATTATGATATAGATCTCTTCAATAGCTTTCCAACACATTTCAAACAAAGTCAATCAGAGTTTGAATGTGAAAGTTATTGCTTCCAGAGTGGAGCCTATTTTTATTTCTTCAAAACCTAATTAGGTTTTATTTTTAATGTATTTTTTCTAGGCTTGGTAACCAAGCCTAGCCACTTTTTGAAATTTCATATAACCTAATCAGGTTATTCCTATTTTTAGGTTTTTTATGGTGTCCACTAAATTCTACACCATCTTGGTGCACCCACCTAGTACTCAACTTATGATATTTCTAATAGGATTCAATTGTGTATTTCTCAAGTCAAAACTCTCCACATTTCATGAGGACTGGTTCACAAGAACCCATCTCTTCTAAGAATTAAACATGTAGTGTAGAAGTTGTAAAAACCAACTTCACAGATCACTAAGAACACCTGCATGCAAATAACCTGTGCTAAAGAGAAACCAGAGAAGGAAAAAGTAGAGCTTGGAAAATCTCAACCGTGTGAGAGAAAAAATATATTCCAAGATTATCAAAATGAAATTACAAGCATTCAACCTTGAAGGTAAATCAAACCCTAAAGTCTAAGAAAGCTAGGTTGCACATTAATAATTAATATAAGGATTAATTATTAATGCACCTAAGAGAAAGATTAAGAACTAAAGAGAAATAACTTAACTAACTAAATCAAAATGATTTAAGTAGTAAGAAAACAAAATATTACTCTAACACCCCCCCTTCAGCTATGCGAAGGGAAAAAGCTAACCTAGCACAGCTATGAAAGTAGGAAATGGGTCCTAGCAACAAGGCTTGATTAAGTACCCAATACAAGGAAATCTTTGTAAATTAGAGACAAAGGAAAAAACTCAGTGGGAAAAACTCCTCTCCAAAAAGAGATGGAAAAACAACAAAAAGAAATAGCTTAAGAGACTCTCTCAAAACCATCATAAGTACAACCAGTCCTTGCATGAGAGAAAGAAAAGACACCAAAGCCCTCCCAAAATGATGAAGCCCCTATAGAAATGAATGAACCAATGGAACTCCAATGCAGAAGAAACAAGGGCACAGAACAAGGAAACCCCTGAATGATTGGAAGGCCTAACTAATGCTCAAAGGAGAAAACATGAGGATCCTAAAAGGGAATACCCAATCTAGGTGCACTAACACTGTAATGAAAGAGGAGATTAATGTCCTTTGTAGAATCCTCAAAAAGTGCACCTGGAGGCTCGATGAATGGAGCTAAAGGGTCAAGTAGAGTGGAAGAAGAATACTGATGAAGAGAAAAGACCTCAACTAGATTTGGGGTGGTAGTCAAAATAGTGATCTCAGGAACAATACAAAGGTTTAAGTGTCCTGACTACACCACATGATGCTCTCATGAAAGAGAAGAGTTGTGCTATGACAGAGGAGATGGTGGACCAAAGTGTGAGAAGGTGTAGAGATAGGTGGTATGATCTATTGTCCCTATAGCAATAAGGCCTTATATTGCACTATCCCGAATGAAGATTGAATCAACAATGAACTCAACTATCTTCCTTGATCCGCTGCCTGTAATTTGATAAATCAAGACAAGGTTTGTAGATAGAGATAGAACATACAATACATCATTAAATATGCCACCCTAAATGCCAACTAAACCATTCCTGCATATTGTTAGGGTAGTGTTATTCCCCATGAGAATATGAGGAATGGGAGAAGCCTTAATAGTGGAGAAGACCCCTTGAGAAGATGTCATTGTTGGAAATATTTAGTATAAGATAGGTTACTGAGAGGGGAGGGGTGAATCAGTAACTTATAAAACTTTCAAATACTTCAGCATAAAAGCCATTCACCATTCATTCATCTAATCTACTGCATAACTAAAAGAACAAACATTCATTGTACATGTACATAGAGATTTGGTGACCCATAAACCTTCCAAATAGAAAGTAAAACTGGGGTGGTGATGATACCCACTAAACTTCAATACTGCAATATAAAGTTGGCCGATTAAGGCTTACAATGATCACTTCTGATTATCTACCCTGTTAGGAGCAAGTAGGACTGCTAGATCCACCTTGTTAGAGGATTTACAAACATACACTAAAGTATGCACTATGTTAGGAGATTTACAAAAGACTGTTAAGTCTACCCTGTTAAAGGATTTACAAACTGATTCACCTGTTAGGATGAAGCAGTGGATCTGCTTGTAACTGTTGATAAGATCCCTTTTGCATTGATCACCTGATGTGATAGATATATCTTTTCTGCTCCTGTGTTGACCTTGCTGAATCCCTTTCTCTCTACTGCTAATTTGCTTTCACTTTTCTCAAAATATAGCAATACCTTTTTACATGTGAACCTTACTCTCATATATATATATATATATATATATATATATATATATATATATATATATATATATATATATATATATATATATATATATATATATATATATATATATATATATATATATATATATATATATATATATATATATATATATTTTATACACCATATTACTTACAAAATGATATCATACATTACATATATACCATTCATTATTTACAACTGCAAGGTCAGCCAAAATAAGTGAACAAAACATTACTGAGTCAGCCAGATAGTAGAAAACTCGGGTTCACTGAACTGACTCGGTGACCTTTTGATACTCGGCATCCACTACATTACTCGGCATCATCATGCACTTGGTAGAAGTGAAGGCTCGGTCCATACTAATCACCTGACGTAGTTCTGAACTTGGTAACCATAGGTGACTCGGTAGATGTATTGTTACTTGGTAGAAACTATCTTCTTTGTTTACCTTGGTTCACTTGGTAAACACTGCTTTCTTTCGTTTACCTTTTTCACTCGGTAAACACTGCTTTCTTTCGTTTACCTTTTTCACTCGGTAAACACTACTTTCTTTTGTTTACCTTCTTCACTCAGTAAACACTGCTTTCTTTCATTTACCTTCTTCACTCGGTAAACACCGCTAAACTGCCCATTCACTCGGTATCCTCTGGAATGCTCGGTGTGAACTGTAGACTAAGTGATGAGCTCGGTAAGCATTCAGAATCGAATAAGTGTTTGCACTAATGACAAATATATCATAATTCCAACAATCTCCCCCTTTGGTATTAGTGACAAAAACACTTATGAGTCAAAAATTATGTGCAAAATTTGACGTACTAATTTACATATATCTCCCCCATACAATATGCACATACTATTTACAAATATCTCTATCTTTACATATGGCTTCCTTTATTTACATCCATCTCTTCTTTGGTACTCTATCTCCCCCTTTTTGACAATAATGCCAAAGTAAACAATATATATTTACACAGAAACACCAAAATGAGAGATAAACTCAGAATGTACCTTGAGAATAAGAGCCAAAGTCTTATCCCAATTATCTTGCAAAATTTTGTAGGTGGATAGTGCTATTTGAACTTCTGCTGAAAGTTCAATAAAATGATTTGCAATTGAAAAATTGTTGTCATGGATCAATGTTTTGGAGTAGACAATGTGTTTCTGCATTGTGTCCATGATAGGAAGAATCATATTCTGAATGTCAATCAAGGTTGATCTGATTCTTGCTTCCTCTCTCAACAATTATGCCTGCTTTTCTAACAAAAAATTGATTTTGAGATGATGGGATGAACTTGAATTGGGGTCAAGTTGTAGCTTTTGGGCACTGACCTTCATATCCTCATCAATTTTATTTAATTTTTCTTTGATCTCCTTGGTATACTCAGTAACATCACAAAGTTTGGCAAAAAGTGAAGTTACATTATTAAAAGAATTTTCAAGATTGACCAAAATTGTGGTCAAATCTACCTGTTTTATTGCAATATGCTGAGCAATGTGCTCAAGCACCTTATTATCAAATTTATTTTCTACCTTTTCAATCAGTTTGTCCTGACCATAGGTGTCCTCATTGAATTTATTTACAGCCTCTTCTAACTGAATCAAAATGTGTTGAGTAGAATCTACTTCAACACCTATAGCTCTTGTAATTATATTCCAGGCATTTTCAATTATTCTATATTCCTTATCCCTTTCAGACCTTAGCTACTTCTGCGTAGCTTTCATCTCAATTAGTTGACTAGCGTACCTCATTTCTTCAATGGTAGCATTTTCATAGTCAATCTTTGGAATTACTATCTCTGTGTCTAAGTCAATATCTTCAAGAATTTCTTTTCCAGTGATCTTAAGTCTTAATGGTTTCTTTTTTTTGACTTCTGTGATGATTGGTTTGACCTTAGGAATAGACACAATAGTAGAGATGGAAGGACTAGCAGTGAAAACTGGGATGCTTGATCCTGATTGAGTGCCAATAGGAGTATATACCGGATAAAAAACTGGAGTACTTGCCAAAAATGGTGATACACTCGGTAATGTAGTATTTGAACTAACTGGGTTTGAAGTAGATGCAGATAATGCTGACAAAATTGTAGAACAAATTGGAATGGACAAAATTGTGGAACTTACTGCTATACCGAATGATGATGATGGAGCTAGCTCAGTAACTAAAGAAGAGGGATGCAACTCGGTAGATGAAGTGGTAGACACTTCCGTTGATGATACCTGGAGCTGAGATGTGGTAGGTGTAGATGATAAATCTGATGTAGATGTTATCAAACCTGCTAAAGCTGACTTCAACCTTGATGATGTCACAATTTTAGGTGGAGAGTGAGGAAGGGATGCAATAATTGCTGCTGCAATTTTCACCAGATCATCTTCCTCCTTATCTTCCTCTTCAGCTTCTTCCTCCTTGTCTTCTTCCTCTTTATCTTCCATCAGTGCATGCAGCTCTTTTGGTGAGATTGTGACGGATGGAGTGCTATCAAACTCATCATCATTGTTGTTTTCATCATCTTTGATTTCCACTGGGTCTTCACTGGGCTTATGTAGATGATAGATTTTTTTCCACATGTTTGTAGCATCATTTACAACATGCTCAATGTCTTTGATCAAAATCAAACAGGTGTGGAATTTGATCATCATTTTAGCTTCATGGCTTTTCATTTCAGTTTTTACTTCTGCTCCAGTGAGACTTGGTCGAAGATTCTTTAGGGATTGCTCATAAATATCTTTTACCATTTGGGTGACTGACTCCCATCTTGGTTGCAATCTCTCTAGTAGGTCTTTTGAGATTTGAGGGGCAATCTAGTCTGAGGAGTATTTCCATTTACCCATCTTACTGAGTACCAGTTCCTCAATCTGCATTTTCTCAACATCTGTTCTAGTTTCAAATTTCAATGCCTTGAAATTTGTGATGCCAGCTCCTTCTTCCAATATTTTGAGCCTTTGCTCGAATGTGGGTTTAGGCTTGACTAGTATAGGTTCCTGCTTACCTTTTCTGGTTCTTCTGGTAAATATTGCAATAGGCTTCTTCTTAGGTTTGGTAATGATTACCCTACCTTTCTTCTATGGTTGTTCTTCTACAGATTCTTCTTCTCCTT
The DNA here is from genome assembly GCA_028749045.1 of Cupressus sempervirens. NCBI lineage: Eukaryota > Viridiplantae > Streptophyta > Pinopsida > Cupressales > Cupressaceae > Cupressus > Cupressus sempervirens. The sequence continues at coordinate 636,258,018 of CM053784.1, read as the reverse complement.
CTTCTTCTCCTCCTTCTTCTTCTTCACCTTCTTCATCTTCACCTTTTTCATCTTCACCTTTTCCCTCGGTGAGCATAAGAGGACCGGTTGTAGTTTTCAATTTGGCTATTTTCCTCTTGCCCTTGCTTATGGCCTGTGATAGCTTGATTTCAAGCTCAATTCTAGCCTTAGCTTCATCATAGGTTCCAAAAATTTGTTGCCTTGGGTCTACTAGCTCATTTACTAGTGCTTCTACGATATCTCTGGCTTCATCAATATTTACCTCATAGGGAAGAGGTTTCACCCATGCAACTCGGGGTCTAACTGCCTGAATGTATACCTTGTCACAGTCAACCATGAAGCACACATCATCCTTATAATCTTCAACAAGCTTGGGAGGACTTCTGAATCTGTTATTGATCCTTTCCTTGAAGTCTTCAAAATAATTATCCATAATACTATCAAAATTTTCACCCATCTCTGCTACAAACTCATTTATTTGATACAAAATTGGAATGTCTTTTCTCCATTCTACTGTTCCTTTTGATGGAAAGAATTTTTGTACATAGAAAAATAAACATATTAATAGAGAACCGAATTTACAGGGGTTTTCCTTTGAAGTCCTTATGCTATCCATATTTTTATTTAGTTGTCTCAGCATTACTTCCGATAGATCAAATTCAAGGTTTTTCTTTACAATCTTGAGGGCCAAATCCACAGCTTCACAAGGTACACTATTTAATCTACTGGAACTATATAATTTATATGCAATTATATGAATGCCAAATCTTAATTCCACATCAGGTACAGTGTTGACCTTTAAACCTCTGCCATCCCACTCGGCTAGGGTTTGTTTCTGTAGCTCTTCCCGACCTAGAGTTTTGGTGGTTTTGGTTTTGTTGAGCATAGGGAGACCCGTGATTTTGTGAATCATCTTCTTTGTTATCACTACAGGTTGCTCCAACCACAAATGACCATTATGCACCCAACTCAGGATATACCTAATCCATTTGGTTTGGAATTTTCTAGGCATATGCGAGATATGAGTCAAGCCCTTGGTTTCCAGATGCTTGAATTCAGGTTTTAGAGAGCCATCTATACTCATTTCACCTAGGGCATTGTCCATCTCTAGGTTTCCGATTTCTCGAATACAACATTTGAAATGAGTATGAATATCATTGATAAGAAGTACCTTGGGTGGTATTTGTGATTGAGCTCCATTTGGGTCGAGTGATTCTGCAACGGCAGGAACAATCTTGAAGTTGGGCGCTTTCCATTATGTATTCTTTACCAACATTTTTGAACCTCTTTTCGCCTTGCTGTTGCTGCGCGGATGCCATTGCTGCTCGGTAAATATAAGAAAAATCTTGAACAAATTCTTTGCAGAAAATTCGCTTGGAATCGCTTGGGATTTGCTCTAGATTCACTGGAAATATTTTAGCTCTAAGTATTCTTAAGTCGCGATGAAAAATGAAATTGAATTTTGCCCTTTTGATGGAAATACTGTCATTAATGGTTGGTATGAAGGTAGATGAGATGACATAGTGCTTGCCAGTTTGTCATCGATCTACTCAGTAGAACCTTGCAACTCGGTGGTTGAACAAAACTTTAGTCACTCCTGACTTAGCTTGGTAAGGTCTTCAACCAACCTTGCTGAGTAGATGCAACACGGTGAATGATAACCTTTCTTTGAACTTTGTCTCTGAAATATTGATTTGACCATTTGCACTTTTTCACTCTAGAACTACTTAAGATATGGCTATAAGATGCAGTTCTTGATTCCTCTTAAATCTAATTGGAAATGGTGGAGTCACCCATTTCTTGAGTGACATGACCATCATTTGAGCTGTCTTGCTCGGTAGATTTAGAAATCCACTGTTGTCTCATCTGCTTCTGAATGTTATCAGCTTTAAATTTCTTTTCATCTTCAATTCTTCTAGTATTCATGCAATTCTTGGCTATATGACCAAGTTCAGTACAAGTGTAACATCTTATGGTTGTGTCCTTCTTTCTTAGGTGATGTCTTGCACAGTTTATCCCAATGTGTCTATATTCTCCACAATAGTGACACCTACACCAAGTATTGTAGTCCTAACCAAATATTGCTTTGATAATTTGTTCTACTGGATTGAATTCTTTGGATCAACATTTAGATGCCTTGTGACCTTGTTTCTTGCATTTGTGACATTTGCCTTCAAACTTTGGTTTCTCTTTGCATTCATTTGCTTTGTGACCATGCTGATTATAGTTGTAGCATTTGCCATTGAATTTTGCCTTTCCATTACTCCAACATTTGTTTGATGTATGACCTATCTTGCCATAGTGATTGCAAGTGGGTCTTTGATTCCTTTGAGCACCTTGTTTGGAGGTTTCACCTTCTTCCTTGTATCCAAGACCAACTTTACCTTTTTGTTTATGAAAGTTTTGCTCATTTTGCTGATTTAATTGAGTCATGTCTATTTGAGATTTCATCATTCATTCATTGACTTGCCTTTCAGTGATCAAGTCATTTTCAAAGCTTTGATTGATTTGTCTTTCAAATCTTAGATCACTTTGTAAGCTTGCATTGATTTGTCTTTCAATAATTAAATCATTCCTCAAAATTTCATTCTCAGATCTTAGATTCATAATTTCTTCATTTGCATTAGATACTTGACCTACAAGATCTTCATGCTAAAGGGATTGATTATTTCTTACCTCTAAGTCTTCATTTGCCTTGTTTCTCTATTCCAAAACTTCACATAGTCTGATGGATTGGATTTCTTGTTCTCTTTTGAGCTTTCTTACTTCTTCTTACAGAGAACCATTCTTTGGTAGGAGTTCCTTGATTGCTTCATTAGCTTCATTTGAACTGCTTGATGGTAAAAGGTCTTCAATCTTTTCTTCAATATACTGATGATCATTCATTTGTCTTGCAAGTTCCTTCCTTCTTTTTAGAGATTGAGAAAGATTCTCCTTTGCTTCTTTGAGTTGAGCCATGGCCATTTCTAGATCTAGCTTTTCATTCTCAATAGATTTGTCAAGTCTAAATATCTCCATTGTCCTTGATCTTTGCTCAAGCTGTCAAACTTTATCCTGAGAACCACAATGCTCTGATACCAATTGTTGGAAATATTCAGTATAAGATAGGTTACTGAGAGGGAAGGGGTGAATTAGTAACTTATAAAACTTTCAAATACTTTAGCATAAAAGCCATTCACCATTCATTCATCTAATATACTGCATAACTAAAAGAACAAACATTCATTATACATGTACATAGAGATTTGGTGACCTAGAAACCTTCCAAATAGAAAGTAAAACTGGGGTGGGGATGATACCCACTAAACTTCAATACTGCAGTATAAAGTTGGTCAGTTAAGGCTTACAATGATCACTTCTAATGATCTACCCTGTTAGGAGCAAGTAGGACTGCTAGATCCACCTTGTTAGAGGATTTACAAACATACACCGAAGTATGCACTCTGTTAGGAGATTTACAACAAACTGTTAAGTCTACCTTGTTAAAGGATTTACAAACTGATTCACCTGTTAGGATGAAGCAATGGATCTTCTTGTAACTATTGATAAGATCCCTTTTTCATTGATCACCTGATGTGATAGATATATCTTTTTTGCTCCTGTGTTGACCTTGCTGAATCCCTTTCTCTTTGCTGCTGATTCGCTTTCACTTTTCTCAAAATATAGCAATACCTTTTTACATGCGAACCTTACTCTCATATATATATATATATATATATATATATATTTTATACACCATATTACTTAAAAAATGATATCATACATTACATATATACCATTCATTATTTACAACTGCAAGGTTGGCCAAAATAAGTGACCAAAACATCACTGAGTCGGCCAGATAGTAGAAAACTTGGGTCCACTGAACTGACTCGGTGACCTTCTGATACTTGGCATCCACTACATTACTCGGCATCATCATGCACTTGGTAGAAGTGAAGACTCGGTCCATACTAATCACCTGACATAGTTCTGAACTCGGTAACCATAGCCGACTCGGTAGATGTATTGTTACTTGGTAGAAACTATCTTCTTCGTTTACCTTGGTTCACTCGGTAAACACTGCTTTCTTTTGTTTACCTTTTTCACTCGGTAAACACTACTTTCTTTCATTTACCTTCTTCACTTGGTAAACACTGCTTTCTTTTGTTTGCCTTCTTCACTCAGTAAACACTGCTGAACTGCCCATTCACTCGGTATCCTCTGGAATGCTCAGTGTGAACTGTTTACCTACTGAACTTATAAGGTAACCACTGAATGCTCGATGTGAACTGTAGACTAAGTGATGAGCTCGGTAAGCATTCAGAATCGAATAAGTGTTTGCACTAATGACAAATATATCATAATTCCAATAGTCATATGGTGAGAAGCACATAAATCTAGTATCCAAGGGACCTAGGAAGGGGATGCAATGGATTCCCATAATGCATGACCCTATCCAAAATCTAGTGTAGATGATGAAGAGATGGAAGAGGACTAAAAGGTAGACCTCTATGAGGTAGAAGAGGATGGAAAGGAAACAATGATTTTTTGAAGAAGAGCTTGCAAATCTACAATTTATTTCTCATAGCCATCAAATCTCTTCTAAAAATAATGTGACTCATCATGAGGTCCATTCTGATAATAGGAATAGGTAGGAGTCTTAGTCTTCTTTTTCTTCTTCTTAGAAGAAGATGATGGACCAGTAGAGTGGTGAGAAGAGGACATAACCTAAGTGAAGCCATCTAAGTGAACTTGGATTTCTCACAAGTTAACCTATCATAGAATGTCTCAAAAGAGGACATAACATGTCGTACACCTAGAGCATCCATAGTGGAGTAGAAGGTAGAAGTGAAAATCTGATAAGAACTTAGAAACTTTAAGAGTATCAAAAAGATACACTCATCATTTGACTTTTTCTTTCCAACAACTTGTAAAATATATCAAAGAGACTTGAATTTTATCAAGAAGTCATCAATACTGGTGAACGATTCAGGAACCAAGGAGGTGAACTCTACATCTAGCTGTAGAACCCTAAACTAATTCATTGTGCCAAACAAGGTGGAAAATTTTTCCCACATAGCCCTAGGTGTAGTCAAATCATCCAGGTGAAATAATAACCCATCTAAAATATTCATTGCAATGAGGCCCATTGCCTCATCCATCTTGTTGCACTACATAAGAACCTTATAAAGCCTTTGTAGAACTAGCTGAGCCACATCGAGGCATGACCATAACACCTTTGCCATAAGCAATTTGTTCATTTGTCCTTTCCAAGTATGGTAGTTGTGAGGTGTAAGGAAAGTGATAGAAGAGTCTGCCATTGAGAGAAGAAGAAGAAAGTAGAAAGGTCATTTCTGAATTAAATGATAGAAATGAAAATGCACCCCCCTACAATGTATAAATCTATCCCTCACAAACCAAAAAACTAACTAAGGAAAGCACAAAAAATGAGAAGAAAACTTGGATGCTAGGTGTAGAGAAGGAGGCAACAAAATCTTCTACTTCAATACCAAAAATAGGATCTCAAATGGCCTTGTAACAAAATGAAACTTGCATCATCATCTCTAGCTCATAACCAACTTTCCAACGCTTCTTTTGGATTAAAAAAAGACCTCCATATGCTCAATTTATGACAAAAAAAAAGTTGCTCCTCCAAAATTAGGCTCTCTAGAAAGTTACAGGCACGGGAAAAAAATTGATGATCATATGACTGTCAACATCTTGTTTTCCAAAAAAAATTGATTGCTGAAAAAAAATTAGGTCGCCAAAAAATGATGTTAGGTTGTCAGAAAATGACCAATAGGCACAATATCCTGGTGGTTGGAATATGATGTTAGTAGTCGATAAGTTGACATCACCATCAGGAAAGTGATGTCACCCTATTGGGTTGTTACATCAGTGGCCTAGGTGCTAGTGTGGTCTCTAAGCAACACTGCACTGATGGAGGGGGCTAGAGGGCAGCTCGTCGGTGGCAACTAAGCATAGGTCGGGTTGCTGACAATGTGTTGAGTATGGACAATGCTTTGGTGGCTATGGGGTGGTTCCTGGGTGGCTGCTGGGTGGAGCAACCCAAAAAGTGTTTGTTTATTTTTAAATTTTTTTCTCAATTTTCATGTCTCTATGGCCCTCAAGAGGCCAAAATTATTTTTCTAGAGGCTATAGTAGCCTAAATTTGAAAATTTTATATGAATTTTGACTATAGCAGGCCTTTTGAGTGTGATGGTTATTGGATACAATTGTCTAATTATGTGTTGTCTTTGATGTTACACAAATATCATATCAGTTGCCAGTCAGTGCTTATTGAGCTCACTTGGTCAGCAAGACAATTTTTCTCATCTATTGAGCATTCCTAAAGATTACTCTACGAAGATAGTGTCTACCAAGCTCACTTGGGCATTGAAGGAATTCTAGCAGGAAACAATGTTAATTGAGTTCTCATGGTTAGCAAAGGAAATTGGATAGAGTTAGCATTCACTGAGTTCACTCGATTGCCAAAGGGTATTTTCAAGTTCGTAGTGTTAACCAAGCTTCTGTTGGTTAACACAGGAAATCATCTCAGAACCAGTATTTATCAAGTAGGGTTAGCCAATGAAAGATTTTTTTTGTTTTGGCATAAGAAGCTTATTTATTTTAAGTATTGTGTCTAGCCGACTATGGTGATGATTATTGGTTATTGTAATTTGTAATTGAGCCAACTTGAAAATCTAGATGATATAAATGAAAGGTCAAGTTGAGATTTTTAGTGTGTGTGCAAGTGTGTTGGTTGAATTAAGAAAGAAAGAGTAAGAGCGAACTGGAAGGATAAGAAGGTATTCTTGTGGAGTAGAAAAGTATTATTCGATTAGGAAGGATCAAGGATGAAGTAGAATAGAGATCTATAATTAGTAATTTAGTTGCATCACAATTAGGTCATATCATTGTTACTCTCTAGCCATTGTAGTAGTGATCTAAATCTCTTAATAGAGTTGATTTAGCAACCAGTTGTAAATCCTTTAACAAGGTAATAGTTCTATTGAATTTTTTTAAGACCTCCTGCAAGGCCACTCCTTATAGGGTGATTAAATCCTCTAACAAGGTCACACCTAATAGTGTGTTTTGTAACCTTTAATTGGGTTGGCTCCTGACAGGGCTCACTTTAGAAGAATAAAAATAGTAAGTAGTTACATTGGTGGTTTTTCTCATATTGGATTGCTATGTTAAATCCTGGTGTCCCATGTGTTCATGTTATTTCTCTTATGTTTGCAAATCAATCACTGTGAATGTTTAAGATCAATTAAAAGTAAATCACTCTGCATTTACCGAGTTACAACATTTTTGTGTGTATACCGAATAATAGCAGCAATCAATTTTATTTGACATCTAAGGGATCTAAGATTTATTTTAGTAGTAACTAATTCACACCCCCCTCTCAGTTACTCGTTTTATATTTCCAACAATTGGTATCAGATCTTTTGGTGCTTGTAGGAAGCTTTTAAGGACCTAAGCTAAAGATCAGGATGTCTTAAAAGAGAGAAATTTCAAAGCTTAATAGAAACAACTTTTTAGCATGGCAGAGACTCATGAGACTTCATCTAGCTTCCATTAGTGATTCAGGCTTGAAATATCTTGATGAAGAATACACAACTCCTACTAATATATTATCTATTCGAGATATTGCTGAAAAAAAAAACCATAACACCATGATGATTGATATTGCATCTACTCTTAGCTATGATGAATTTGATGATATCAAGGACTACAAAACTACATTTGGGATGTGGAACGAGCTAAAGGACATCTATGGTGGTGATTACAATGTGAGGAGAGCCAAAGCAAAAAGCCTTAGAGGATAGTTTGATCAAATGAGAATGAGAGAATATGAAAATGTTGTCAAATATATGGAAAGAATCAAAGCTAGTGTCAGTGCAATTAGAGCATTTGGAGGAGAAATCAAGGATGAAAATGTTGTAAGTAAAGTTCTCAGAACATTTCTTCCTATCTATGCAATTAGAGTGTCTACTATTCAAGAAAAGAGGTGTGAGCCAAATCAGAAGATAACTTTGGATACCTTAGTGGGAAGATTGACAGCTTTTGAGCTAGACAACTATGACAATTATGTTCTAGCTTCCAAGAATATTGAATCTGCATTTGAAGCCAAACTTTCACTCAAAGAAAAAGGTAAGAAAATAAAGGACATTTAGTCAAAAAGTGAAGAAGAATTAGAGAAAAGTTCTAATAGCAATCTTGGAGTTGTTGAAACTTTACTTGCAAGGAAATATTCTAGAGGCAGAGGAAAATACAAAGGTAAAGTTCCCCTAATCTATTTCTCATGTGAAGAAATTGGTCATATTGCTGCCAAGTGTCCAAACAAAGAAAGGAAAGATGAGAAAAAAAGTCACAAGTGTAATGACAAGAAAGATTTCAAAAATTACAAATCATTCAAGGACAAAGGTAAGAAGACTTTTTTTTATGGCTAAATATTTTGATAACAGTGAAGATGAAATAGTATACATTTCTATGAAAGATGAATTTGATGAAGAAGAAGATAAGATGGCACTTATCTCTCATATCAGTAAAAATGACACAAGGATCATGGATAGTGGATGTTTATATCATATGACTAGAGACAAAACAAAGTTTAAACATTTTGAAAATTATGATGGTGGTAGTGTAAGGTTTGGAAACAATGAACCTTGTTGCATAAAAGGGAAAGGTCAAATCTCATTAATCAAAGAACTTGAATGTGACAATACCTATTGGGTTGAAGGACTCAAACATAATCTTTTGAGTGTGGCACAACTAATCAACATTGGATTCAAGATGAAATTCATGCATGGCAAGGCAAGACTACTGGATGGAAAAGGTAATCTAATTGGATCAGGCAAACAAACAAGAGGTAACCTATTTTATCTTGATCTTGGTAATTGTTCATATTTTATTTCTCAAATAGAAGAAAGTTTGTTATGGCATAGAAGATTATGTCATGTAAACTTTGATAATATGGTCAAGATAAGAAAATTCAGAAAAGTAAGAGATATTCCTAGTTTGAAGAAACCAGATGTTGGTTTATGCAAAAATTGTTAGATTGGAAAAATGGGAAAGACTAGTTTTAAGAACAAAAACTATTAGTCTAAAGATGTCTTGGAAATTGTGCATACTAACCTATGTGGACCCATTGGAATAGAAAGCTATAGTGGAGAAAAATCATTTGTTCTTTTTGTTGATGACTATTTCAGAATGATGACTGTTATGTCTCTTAGAGAAAAGTCAGAAGCATTTGAGAAATTCAAATGGTATCTAACAAGAATAGAAATGGAAATAGGGGAAAGATTGAAATGCTTAAGATCACACAGAGGTGGTTAATTCATCTCTAATGAATTCAATAACTTTTGCATTGAAAGAGGAATTAAAAGACAGGTATCAGCCCTTGGTACTCCCAAGCATAATGGAATAGCTAAAAGAAGAAACAGATCCATCATGGATTGTGCAAGGACTCTAAAGGTTGAAAAGAATGCTTCTATGAAATACTGGAAGGAAGTTATCAGCACTACAGTTCATACTTTGAACCGAGTATAGTTGAAGAACAACTCATATAAAACTTCCTATGAATTATGGTATGACTATAAACCCAATGTAAGTTACCTAAAAGTATTTGGAAGTAAATGCTATATCTTAAAAGAGTCTAGAAAAGACAAGTTTGATGTAAAAGGTGATGAAGGTATATTCATAGGATATTCTTGCACATGTGAGAATTGATGGATTTGTAGAAAGAACTGAAGAAGAAAGCAAAAAGGAACTAGAAGATTATAGGAGATTTGTTTACTTTGAACGTGATACATTGCCAGACACATCTATCAATAAGGACACTTTAACTCCTCAGTCTTTCTCAATTACCGAGTTGCAAGAAGTTCAAACTAAGTCACAAGGACTTGAGTCACATTCTAAGGCTATCGAACCAATGCCTACCGAGTCCGAGCATCCAAAGCAAAAAGTTGAAATTCAAAATGAAGGCAGTGGAATTCATTCAAAAGACAAAGAGCCTATATTAGCCAAGTATGTCAGAAGGCATCATGCACCTGATAAGATTATTGGAGATAAATCAGAAAGTACTATGACAAGAAGTAAGCTAAAAGGTACATGTTTACTTGCTGATTTTGAACCTAGAAATGCTAAAGATGCATTGAAAAATGAAAGTTGGATTGAGGCTATGCATGAAGAAATAGAACAAATAGAGAAGAACAAAACTTAATATCTTGTTCCTAGGCCTAAATATAAAAATGTGATTGGAACAAAATGGGTATTCAAAAATAAGTTGAATGAAGATGGACAAATATCAAGAAACAAAGAAAGATTGGTGTGTAAAGGATATTCTCAAGAAGAAGGAATTGATTATGGTGAGACTTTTACTCCTATTGCAAGATTAGAAGGTGTTAGGACTCTACTTACGTAATATACTCATAGAGGATTCAAAGTATATTAGATTGATATTAAATCTACATTTCTCAATGGTATTCTTGATGAAGAAGTCTACATTGAACAACCAAAAAGTTTTGTTGATCTAGACAAAAGGGACACGGTCTACAAATTACACAAAGCATTATATGGTTTGAAACAAGCTCCTACAACATGGTATGAAAGGTTACACAACTACCTTATATAGATTGGTTTTCAAAGAATTAATGATAACAATAGTTTGTACATCAAGGAAGGACCAGAGAACAAGATTGCATTGGCAAAACTATTTGTGGATGACACTCTATTTACAAGGAATGATGATCTATGTAAAGAATTTTTAGAACAAATGAACAAAGAGTTTGAAATGTCCATGGTTGGTGAGATAAAATTCTTTATTGGACTACAAATACAACAAAGCAAGAATAGAATCTAAATTACTCAATCTAAGTATATCAAAGAGATACTCAAGAAATTTGGAATGGAAGATTGTAAACCAGTTGGAACCCCCATGTGTACTGGACTAAAGCTTACCAAAGATGATGATTCAAAAGAAGTAGATCAGACCTTGTGCAGATCAATGATTGGAAAATTATAGTATGTAGTTCATACAAGGCCTGATATTGCTTTAGCAATTGGGATAGTGGCAAGATTCTTAGCTAAACCTAGAGAAAATCATATGATGGCATTCAAAAGAATTTTGAGATATCTGAAAGGTGCTAAAGATTACAGTCTATGGTACAAACTTGGAGGAAACTTAGACCTAAAGGTACTCACTGATGTTGATTGGGTAGGAAATCTTGATTATAGAAAGAGTACAAGTGGAGGAGCATTCTTTCTTGGTAAAATATTGATATCTTGGACAAGCAAGAAGCAAAAATTGCACATCCCAATCTATAGCAGAAGTAGACTATGTTGTAACAGTAGTGAATTGTTCTAATATTGTTTGGTTTAAACAGTTGTTGAAAGACATGAAAGTTGAGATCAAAGAACCAGTGTCATATATTGTGATAAGACCAGTGCAAGTAACATATCAAAGAACCCAGTGATGCATTCCAAAACTAAGCACATTGTCAAATATCATTTTGTCAAAGAATTGGTGTAGGATAAAGAAATTAGATTGGAATATGTTCACACAAAAGAATACATTGCAGACATATTCACCAATCCATTACCTAAGGATGCATTTTTGTATCTAAGAGGTAAGTTAGGGGTCATTCTCCTATTTGAAGCTCACTAAATAAAGTTTTAGTGATGCATCAATAGGAACCAAGGTTAAGACCAATCAATTGATGCAACATAGTCAAAGGGAATATTACATATGAATCAGTACTCAAGGTACATTGATACTAAATTGGTATGTGTTGTCTTTGGCATGTGTTGTCAAAGAGGAAGAAGATTACTGTCATATCTTTCTAAAATTTGTTTATATCTTTTGAGAAAAGAAGTACTCTATCTTAGAAGTTATGTAATTCCTTCATTGAGGGAGATTACTACATGAAAGAGAAGAAGTTTTTGGAAAAAATCTAAGAGGGAGAAACTTTCTATCAGAGAAAGTCTTGTTTTCAAATTTCATTGTGCTATGACATGTTGTGTTGCCATCAATGCCAAAGAGGGATCTTGTTGGATACAATTGTCTAATTGTGCATTGTATTTGATGTTACACAAATATCATATCAGTTGTCAGTCAATGCTTATCGAGCTCACTTGGTCAACAAGACAATTTTCCTTCTCTACCGAGCATTCCTGAAGATTACTCTACGAAGACAGTGTCTACCGAGCTCACTCGGGCATCGAAGGAATTCTGGTAGGAAACAATGTTAACTGAGTTTTCATGTTTAGTGAAGGAAATTGGACAGAGTTAGCATTCATCGAGTTCACTCAGTTGCTAAAGGGTATTCACAAGTTCGTAGTGTTAACCAACCTTCTGTTGGTTAACACAGGAAATCATCGTAGAAACAGTATTTACTGAGTAGGGTCGGCCAATGAAGGATTTTTTTGTTTTGGCATAAGAAGCTATTTATTTTAAGTATTGTGTCTAACTGACTATGGTGATGATTATTGGTTATTGTAATTTGTAATTGAGCCAACTTCAAAATCTGAATGATATAAATGAAAGGTCAAGTTGAGATTTTTAGTGTGTGTTCAAGTGTGTTGGTTGAATTAAGAAAGAAAAAGTAAGAGAAAATTGAAAAGATAAGCAAGTATCCTTGTGGAGAAAAAAAGTATTATTCAATCAGGAAGGATCAAGGATGAAACATAATAGAGATATGTAATCAGCAATTCAGTTGCATCACAATCAGGACATGTCATTGTTACTCTCTAATCATTGTAGTAGTGATCTAAATCTCTTAATAGAGTTGGTTTAATAGCCAATTGTAAATCCTCTAACAAAGTGATAGTTCCATTGAATTATTTTAAGACCTCTTACAAGACCACTCCTTACAGGGTGATTAAATCCTCTAACAAGGTCACACCTAATAGTGTGTTTTGCAACCTTTAACCAGGTTGGCTCCTAATAGGGCTCACTTCAGAAGAGTGAAATTAATAACTAGTTACATTGGTGTTTTTTCTCATATTGAGTTTCCACATTAAATCTTGGTCTCTCATGTGTTCATGTTATCTCTCTTATGTTTGCAAATCAATCATTGTGAATGTTTAAGATCAACTAAAAGTAAATCACTCTACATTTACTGAGTTACAACATTTTTGTGTGTATACCAAATAACAACATCAATCAGTTTTATTTGACATCTAAGGGATCTAGGATTTATTTTAGTAGTAATTGATTCACCCCCCCCTCTCAATTAATCCTTTTAAATTTCCAACAATGGTAGCATCCATTTTTGCCCAAAATATACCTGAAAAATGTGCCTCCTCCTAATTGAAGAAAAAAACCTTGAAAAAGTTGGGGTTTCTATCTTCGAATTGTGGCTTCAGAATCTCCACACTAGGCAAAAATAGGGATGCTCTAATACCATGTAGAAGTTGTGAAAACCAACTTCACAAATCACTAAGAACACCTACATGCAAATAACATATGCTAAAGAGAAACCAAAGAAGGAAAAAGCAGAGCTTAGAAAATCTCAACAGTGTGAGAGAAAAAATATATTCCAAGATCATCAAAACAAAATTATAAGCATTCAACCTTAAAGTTGAATGAAACCCTAAAGTCTAAGAAAGCTAGGTTGCACATTAATAATTAATATAAGGATTAATTATTAATGCACCTAAGAGAAAGCTTAAGCACTAAAGAGTAATAACTTAACTAATTAAATCAAAATGATTTAAGTAACTTAAGAAGCAAAAATATTAATCTAACACTTAGCACTCATTCATCTAGGTGATGCTCGTAGAAGTAAAGCATTGGGCCTTCCCAATTGGTCACCCATTCTAGTACAACTCCAACTTAAAAGTGTGATCAACCATCTAAAGTTTCCTCCAAATTTAAGTCCACTTATCTTTCTACCTCATTATAAAACCTTCAACAAGTGGTGTGCCTAATCAACCAATCATTATAGAGATCTTTTGGGTTGTCAATTGATAAGTAGGAGGTATTTTCTTAGTGATTTGCATTGTGATATTGCTATAAGGATTTGAATAGTGTAGTTTTCAAGTCAAACTCGTTGACTTGTGTTTCTTATGTAGTAGTTTACAAGAACTCATCATTTTATGTGAATGAATGAAATAATTAGCCCTTATTACATCTAGATGATGCTTACAAAAGTAAAGTATATGTTAGAGTAAAGGGTTAATTTAATTTAATTTATTAAAGTACTTTACTCCCTTCTTAAGATTTCCCTTTATGCACTTGCATTTCTATTCAATTTTTAAATATTAATTATTAAATTTTATTTACCTATTAGGGTTTCCCTTTTAGATTTTATGATCTCCTTCCATAAGGATTGATCAATTGTAATTTCATTCATTCTTTTAGTCTGATAATATAATTTTCCATATTCTTAGAGTGAAACCCTTGCCTCTTCTTTGTTTTTTCTTCTCTATGACAAGTTCTTACATGCAGGTGTTCTTCAAGTTTTGTGGAATTATATTGTTTGAATCCTTCATGGTATCAGAGTTAGATCTATTGTAGCTTGTTTAGCTTTTGAAGAAAGCAAGAATGATGGTTTAATATAATAGATCTAGTTGTTTTTGGGTATTTTTGTGAAAATAGTGGGGTCTCTAAATTTTGGATCACTTTGAGGCCAAGCATACCTCATGATTGACTTTAGAAGATGTCAAAACCTTTATTTTCATATAAAATTCATCAATTTTGGACACTTGGAAAATATGAGGCAATTTTTTTTGCCTACTAGGGTCGTATGACCATTAGCACACATTTTGAGGTGAAATTAAAAAAAAAATAAATTAAAAATTATATATATATATATACACACATATACATACATATATATATATATATATATATACACACATATACATACATATATATATATATATATATATATATATATATATATATTGCATTTATAAAAAATGTGATGAATTTTAAAAAATGTACCATCGAGCGGTCACCCTCGTGCCACTATCGTCGATGTTCCTTGCTCATGCGCCACTATGCCCACCTCCTCCCATGCGCCACTCCCACACCGCCAACTTGTTGCATGTCGCCTATGTCCCATCCAGCCTGTCATCACATGGTAGGTCAAGGGCTAACTCTTTAGCCTTTTTTCCATTTTTTTTGGGGTTTGCAATTTTTCTTTTCTTTGTGGAGGGCTTGTCGATTTTTTGGCTCTAACTTGAGCATACAAAGGCATTTAAAAAAAAAAAAATCATCAAAAATCTTATTATGAGATAGATATAATGGTGAAGTTTATTTTGGATTTTTTAAATAGTTTGATACATATTTTTTTACTTAAAGTCAGATGATTCTTTCTATCTTCTGAGGGGCACAACTTGCTCATTTTAGCTTCTTTTTTCAACTTGAAAAAAGTGTCAGAAATATCTTCTCAAGAACTTTCTAGATTCTTTATCATTTTACTAGTATTTTTTACCAAGTATTTGTGATATTCAATTGAAGCCTTTTTTCTCTTTTCTTGTATACACATTCCTTCTAGCAATTGGGGTTCGATTTTTTGCATTGTGGGGGGTTTCTTTCCATTGCTTTCTATTACAATATTAATATATTAGAAAACTTCAAAACACTTTCTTAAAATAATGGTCAAGACCTCTTCTTGTCTAGTTTTTCTAAACCCACATAACTATCACACATGGAAAATTGTTATGCAACGACTTCTTTGTTCAAAATTTTTGTGGTCTTGTTTATAGAGTGCAATAAGTTTTTTAGAGCCAATATTAGACTTTGTAGCATACGAATAAGATGGATGAAGCCATGGGTCTAATTTCTTTGAGTGTTTTAGATAGCTTACAGTTTTATCTTGATGAGTGTTCTACTCAAGAAATGTGGGAAAAGTTTAAGGACTTGTTTCACTAGTACATTTGAGTTGCATTTTTTACCTAAATTTTTGACAACATGCCAATTTGGCTTGTCAAATTTTAATTTTTTAAAATATGATCCCAATAATGTCAAAATTTTGACAATCCTTAAGTTTGTAGTCAAAATTTTGATGACACTTGAGTTTATCATCAAAATTTCAATGTTGTCGGGGATATAAACAAAAAAAAGAAAAGTGAAACTTCATTTATTTTCCCAACAAAGTATGGGTGAGAGGGTTCAGTGGCATGACAGACATCTTTTTAGTGTCATTCAAGGTAAGGTTTTTTAGTGCTGAGTTGGGAGTATGCTAGGGAAACTAAAATTCATCAAATTTTGATTATTTAGGTTATAGCGTGATAGCAAACAAATCCCAAATTGACTGGCATTCGAGCAGACCATTTCCATCCTCTTCTTCTACTTCAAAATCACTATCGACCTCCTTGTTAGGAATAAGGTGTCTCAACCTTGTATAATTCCTATTCTTATTATTATTTATTTAATAAATGTATTTTTGCAAATAATATGTAAATGTGAGTGTACATGTCTAGTTGGCATGTTGATCACTTACATGTGTCGGCATCTTGAAGTGTGTGAAGGAGATCATGGCTGAAATGGTTATGACAGATTCCTATGACGTGTAAGAGCTATTTAAGGAATATGCTATGACAGGTGTAAGAGTATCTTATGACATGAGGCCTATTTGGGCGCCCAAGAAAGAGTGGTTGGTGTGTGTAAGAGAATATGCCAAAAATAGGTTGGTATGACGGATTCCCTTACACTTCTCTTGTGACCGCTATTTTTGGCAGATTCTATGACAAGCTGTCATTGCCTATTCAAGGGATGGATGCCCTTTTCTTGGTATTGCATGTACATGTGGCATTGTGCATGGTTCTTGGTGGTTGAGCCATGAAAAATGCCCAACTCTTTTGTGGGCATTTTGGTGGGTCTTAAGATGTTCATAAAAGGAGTATTGCATGTTGTAATGTAGTAGTGTGAGAGTGTGAGATGAGAAGATATTTGCACAGGGTTATATTGCCAGATTTTCTCTAGAATGGAGCAAGATGTAAATCTTCATGTGAAGGCTGAAAATGTATTGTAACTTGTTACTGAATAATACATTAGCTTGAAGGTTTGGAGGGTGGGGTTTTTTACCTGGAAAGGTTTTCCCCACGTATATCTGTGTTCTCTATTATGTCTCATTCTTCTAGTTCTATGATTATAGAGTAATAATCTGTATGTTGTAATGCTACTGAATTTTGTTTAGATCGGTAAATTGCAATCACTTTCCTTTAAGGTTTTAATTGTGGGAAATCAACTATGTCTATTTCCACTTTTATGGCATAGTAGTATGCACTTGTATTTGCTGATTAGAAGTTGTACAAGAAACCTTTGCATACAGGATGTGCATACTGATCTCAGATGGATTTATGGGATGCTCTCTTTTTCCTTTCACTCCTTAGATGCCTCCTTTCAAGCTCTCATGAAACATAAACTAACCCTAAATTTCAAAATGATACATCCACTTGATGTAGGAGCATCTTGTGTTTTCTTAGTGGCTACTTTGGAGTTCTTGGGAGGAGGATCAATCATTACTTTAGAGGGTGCTTGGACTGGTACTCGGTCAAAGAAGGAGTGGTGCTTGGTCACTATTGAGTTTAGTGATGGCCGAGGTGCTAGGCCTTTGAAGGGAGCTCAACATGGAGCTTGGTATGGTCTGTTACATTTGACATGTATTGGTTGGTTGACATGGTCTTCGAGCTTAGCATGGTCTAGGAGCTCAACATGCTTGTGGGAGCTTAGTGATGCTTGGGAGTTTGCTGTCACTCAGTAATCTGTAGGTGTTGACTAGAGTTCTTGGTGTATTTCCTGCATGCAGCAAGTGATCATGATGTGGATTGTTTTGGGAGTTTGTGTGGACCTATGTGTGGTCTTGGTTATCTCTCTTATGTGTATTTAATCATGGTTGTAAACTTGGGGCTTGTCTTAAGTATTTTTGTGTAGTTATCATGTGTTAAATTTGGGTTAATGCAAGGGTTAAACTTTTATATTTAATGTTTGTTGTGAATTGACTTATGGCTTAAATATGCATTTAATGCAAGGGGTTTATTTAATTTTGTAACTGCTAGGTCGACTTGTGGCTTAGTTGGGTATAAGTAAGGGGTCTTGGGGATTCTTTAGGGATTCATTCATGGAGTAATTCATTCATTTTGGATGAGTGATTCTAGAGAGTAGTTGGAGAGCGAGTTTTCCTAAGTTTGTGGATAGAGCACCGAATGTGAGGTAATTTACAGTAGGATTTTGGTGGAGTTGCAAGTTTGTGAGAAGAGCTAGTAGTTGTGGCTTAGAAAGCTAGGAGATTGCTTGGTGGGCTTGCAAGCACAAGTTGAGATTTCCTTGGTGGTTTTCTTCCAGAGTGCAGATCTAAACTAGCTGGGATTAATGTTGTGAGTTGGATCTTATGGATATTGTAGAACTATTATTGTAATTGTTGTTGTATTTGGCCCTAACCCAAAGGGCCTTACAACTAGGCATATCACATTTAATCAGTTATTTTATAACTAAAGAATTGTGATTTCGTATCAGATCTTTCATTTGTGTTTCATTGTTATTGTGTTTTCACTATGTGGTTATTTTTTGGGGGCTAGGACATCTCCTTTGGGGATTCTCTAGCCTTGCACTACATCAGGTGGTATTAGAGAGAAGGTTGTTCCTGAGTGTCTAGATAGATTGCTAAAGTTGAGGCAGTTTTCTCCAAGACTTGGGTTGTGAGAAGTTGATCTAAAAATATCTTGATATAGTGGTGTATAGTTCTTTCTGGAATCCTAGATATCTTGGTTGTAAGGTGGTAGATCATGGTTTAGACTTGCAAATTGCAGAGGGCTTGCAGATGGATTGATGGATGCAAAAATGGAAGGTTGATCTTGTTGAGGCATGATTGTAGAGAGTTTTTGGATTTCAAATCCATTTTCCTGAACTTGTGATGTGGTTCTTGATTTTTTGTGTGAGGTGGTAGGTTGTGATCTAACTTGCAAAAGAATTGGTTTTATCACAAGGAGCGTTGGAAGGAATTTTTTGTAGAGGGTTTACAAAGATCTTGAGAGATGGCTCTGAGAGGATTGGACCCTAGGATGATTGAAAATCTTTGTGATGTGGTGGAGAGATGGTTTTCTAAGATGTATGTTCAATTTGAAACTAGTTTGGTTGATCAAGCTAAGGAGGTGTCAACTAGGTTTGAAGCTAGTTTGACTGATCGAGTTAAGTATAGAATGAGGAAGGCATTTCATAGATGTTTGTGGAGCTAGAGTCTACCGATTCAGAAGTGAGTTGTTTGGTCAATTAATAGACTTGTTCAAGAGAGAAGATGGTATAATAGGGTCAAGGTGGAAGAGGTTGGTTTTGTTGATTAGTTTGTCGATACAGAACCTACATAGAAACTTGAGGCTATCACTGAGGATATTCCTAATCTAATTGATGCTTGGATGGAGATTAGTTTTCATGATCAGTCAGTTGGTTCTGCCATGGAGATTGTAGAGCACTTGGGTGTGAATGATCCAATTGTTGTTGGTGGTGAGTTGTGTTTAGTAAAGCATCTTGTTGTGAGCAATGAGATTGTTGGTGTTATGAGTTTGGCATGTGTTCATGGAGATCTACATATTGTTTCTATTGTGGAATTTGCTACTAGTGTGGATTCACTAGTTGTTGCTATGGATGAGGATTTGTTGATGAAGCATTATGTTCAGTTTGTTCTTGAGAGTGAGCATGTTGATTGTGTGGTTGAGATTCTGGTGTTTGATAGAATGATGTAGATGTGGATGATTTACACATTGGTTTTCTTATCCCTATTGGAGTGGAAGCCTTTAGTGAAGATGAAGATGGTTGTTGATCTTTCTTTGGGCATCAAAGTGTGGGACACACTTTTTCTATTTACCTGGGGAGTTTGATGCAGGAGCATCTTGGGTTTGCTTGGTGGCTACTTTGGAGTTCTTGGGAGGAGGCTTAGTAGTTGATTTGGAGGGTGCTTGGACTAGTACTTGGTCAAAGAAGGAGTGCTTCTTGGTTGCTATTGAGTTTAGTGATGACCAAGGTGCTTGGTCTTTGAAGGGAGCTCGACATGGTCTGTTGCGCTTGGCATGTATTGGTTTCTCAGCATGGTCTTGGAGCTTAGCATGGTTTGGGAGCTCGACATGCTTGTGGGAGCTTAGTGATGCTTTAGGGTTTGTTGCCACTTGACAGTATGTTGGTACCAACTAGAGTTCTTGTTGCATTTGATGCATGTAGCTTGTGATTATGATGTGGATCGATCTGGGAGTTCGTGTGGATCTATATGTGGTCTTGGTTATCTCTCCTATGTGCATTTAATCATGGTTGTAAAATTGGGGCTTGTCCTAAGTACTTTTGTGTAGTTATTGTGTGTTAAGTTCAAGTTAATGAGAGGGTTAATATTTTGTATTTAATGTTTTTTGTGAGCTGACTTGTGGCTTAAATATGCATTTAATGCAAGGGGTTTATTTAATTTTGTAATTGCTAGGTTGACTTGTGGCTTAGTTGGGTATAAGTAAGCAATCTTGGGGAGTCTTTAGTCATTCATTCATGGAGTCATTCATTCATTTCAGAGGAGTGAGCCCTAGAGAGTAGCTGAAGAGCTATGGATAGAGCACCAAATGTGAGGCAGTTTACAATAGGATTATGGTGGAGTTGCGAGTTTGTGAGAAGAGCTAGTAGTTGCGAGTTAGAAAGCTAGGAGATTTCTTGGCGGAATTATGAGCACAAGTTGAGATTTCCTTGGTGGTTTTCTTCTAGAGTGCTGATCTAGACTAGCTAGGATTAGCGTTGTGGGTCAGATCTTTTAGATCTTATAGAACTATTATTGTAATTGTTTTTGTATTTGGCCCTAACCCAGAAGGCCTTATAGCTAGGCATATTGCATGTAATTAGTTATTTTATAAATAAAGAGTTGTGATTTGGTATTAGATCTTGCATTTGTGTTTCATTGTTATTGTGTTTCTATTTTTTGGTTATTTGTTGGAGGCTAGGACATCTCCTTTGGGGATTCTCTAGCCTTGTATTGCATCACCACTGCTCCTACTACTGCCCATCATTACTTTCGTGAAGAAGTTTTTTAGCTACATGGCATCCTATAACATAACTAAGGCAAGTTGATCTTCTACAACCTATCATTATTGGAATAAAATTATGATCTAATATGCCTAGCACAAACATGTAAATGTGATTGTAAATATTTCAAAGCAATCTAAGAAAGCCCTAAACTTGAACATTTCTAAGGTATTTATGCATTTCTATCTTTTGATTTGTAGTATTTTCAATTATTGTTTGATGATGATGATTATACTTTTGGGTGTTGGCTAGAAGCTATTTGGGCTTTTGGAAAGTCTTTTTTGAGTGCCTAAAATGTTTTTTTTTTGCTAGTAGCATAAAACATTTTTTTTTCCTTAATAGAATATGCTTGTTCTTTCTTCTAAAATAGTACTAGGTTTAATTTTTTAAAGAGGAACTAAACTTTCATATTGTGATTTATTATAGATTTTTATATCTTAATTTATCATGTGAAAGATTTAGAGTAGTTGTATAGGGTTCAATGAGGTAAATTGGCCCTTGTAAAAACTAGATGTGTCATTGGCAATACCAATATCAAAATGGATATGATAATGGGCTATGGATATGGAGCTAAATCTATCACTACTTCTAGTAGCTCTTAAACCAGATATGATACATTTTGAAGCCCCTTTAATAGTAGGAGACCTATAGAACAATAGAACCCCTTTTAGCATTTCTTGCACAGATGTGTGACAACAAAAAATCCCTCATTGTTGTTAAGCATTTAGCTTTCTTACGCAATAAGAAATCCATTGAAGATTAAAAATGCATGTACTTTTTTCATCAAATTGCTAGTTAAAATTAAATAGGGAATGAAGGATGAGGAAAACTTAATTATTTTCACAATATGTCAATGTTAGATGATCTTCCAGTATCTTCCTTTGTTATCATAATGCATCATGTGCCAGCAGAGGCACTAGATAAAACTATGTACACCACAACTTGCAGTTTCATTTATATAATTGCACACCCAAAAGACAATTAATGGAATGGTATACATTTAGAAAGTGCGAAATCTTAAGAAAATTTGCTACTAAAATAAGCCATGCCTCATCAAAGATGTAGCTGAGATGGGGGAAAATTCCTCCATTGATTCCACTAATTACAAGAACAACTCGAACTAAGGAATAAAGACAACCTATCACATCAACAACCACAACATATCTCCAATACATGAAATTATTCAACACAAAAAATTCTAAGCTTATTTTAGGTGACCTTTAAACATCACACATTAAAGAAACAAATTAAACATGTAGATAGTAATTTGACTTTGATTATTTAGTATTTTTAGCTTAGAAATAAAGTCTTAGTATGTGATTTTTAAATAGTAGAATAATTTATTAAAAAGAAAGAGTAAATAAAATGCTTACCTATGTTGGAAATCTGATTGAAAAGCTCATTGTTGTTGAAGATCAAAGAGGGAGATTGTTGTAAAAGAATGTTTTCAATCATTGTTTTGTCATTGATGTCAAACCTGCTATTTATAGGGATGATATTTTCTTATAAGATCCAAGTACTATCACTTAGTTGATTGATGAAGAGGATTTGATCAACACGATGTAACAAGAGCACCTAAGGAAAAGGTTAAGTTATGATGTTGTAATGAAGTGCAAGGATCAGTTAAGACAATGGTCAAATAATGTATTGACGAAATACTCAAAGATATAAAGGTTGGTTACACTTAGAAACATTGGAGGAAGAAGTTGTAACAAGGTTGATTGCAAAGCTTAAACTAAGATCTTTAGTGGGTGCTGAGCAAGTTAGTTGAGGGTGAGCAAATTTTTAGTAGAAGCCGAGTAACAAACATTTCTGGTGAGTGTTGAGTGATCTTCATGTGCCAAGTGAAGATCAGGTACCAAGCATTCGAAAATTTTCTAGTGTGTGCCGAGTGATCTTCAAGTGTTGAGCATGAAGAAAAACACAATTGATGCTGAGTAACATAGTATGTGCCGAGCACTAGTATTTCAATAGTGCCAAGCTGCTGCATTATTTCAAAAGATGAAGATTCACCAAATCTAAAGATGACATAGTGGTTGCATTGAATTTTTTGAATGAGTTGGAGGATAAGGATGATGAGTTATTGGCACAGAATCCTCTGTAAGCCATTTTTGGGCAAATTCTAAAGGATTATTCAAGAAGTTTTAGGAGGAAACAAAATATGGGTTAGATGCAATGAATCCTACCTAATCCATGTGAATTGAAATTGAAAAATGGAAGTATCAAGTGGGAAATGGTACTCCAAGACTTTATTTAAGAATTCATAGACTGAGAAGCAAAGAGATGCTAATACTATTTCTGTTGAAGAGCCAAATCTTCAAAGTAGTTAGAAGGGTGTCAAGGAGGAGACATCTAGGAGAAGGAAGAGCACAGAGGCTCTGCTTCTATGAGTGGTCATGAAGAGATGATTGCACTAGTAAATTGAGTATAGAGACTCAAGAGGATTAAGGTTGAAAGGAGGGCAAGCTGTCAAGAGTTGCAGAGATTGAAGGCTAGGAAAGGGTATGAGCTGAGAAGTAGTCTGAGATCTACAAGATAAGTTGTAAGTTGTAGTTAGGGCGGCATTCCAAGTGAATGTTCTAAAGTCCTTTAACCAAGGCCACTTCTAATAGGGTGGTTAAATCCCCTAACAAGATCACATTTAACAATGTGTTGTAAGCCTTTAATAGGGTAGGCCTTTCATAGGGCATCACTTTAGAAGGGAGAAAATTGAGTAGCATGTTACTGGTGGTTTTTCCCAAATTGGGTTTCCACGTAAATCACTGTGTCATGTGTTGATTTCTTGTGTGTTATACTTGCATGTTGATTTACAGTAACTTGCTGATTAGATAAGTTAAAGATTGGATGAATGAATGGTTGAATTGGTTCACTAAAGTTTAAATAGGACATTTAGACCTTCAATAACTAATTCACACACCCCCCCCCCCTCTATGTTATTCTAAAGCATTTCTAACAACCTAAAGGGATTGAATTCATTGAAATGATATTTCATGCCTTGAATAGTATTACTGGCAAAAACAAAAACATCAAATTTTGTTTTGTTCCTTAACATAACAATTAAGGAAATGAGGAGACACACAAAAGTGATGACTCTTAAAATCAAGCTATGCACTATATAGGTCTTCATATTTTGATCTCTGAAGAGATTATACAAACAAGGCTAGGTATATGAATTCATCTCACTTGGAAAGCCATATAATATATATATATATATATATATATATATATATATATATATATATATATATATATATATATATATATATATATATATATATATATATATATATATAAGCATGGTGTGTGAATGAGTTAAAGCTATGAGCCAAGTGGGAGCAGACAATTGATCTTTTAAATTGGGAATATAACCTTTATTGGCGACTCTTTCACAATGTGTTGATTGATTTTTATTTATTATTAATTGATGAAATTTTATATATATATATAGTGTCATTTTGTATATTTGATATAGCATAAGCATGTTCTCTTTGAACGTGGATTTCAAATTTATTAGTTTCTTAAGATATGGGCTATTGAATTTTTTAATGAGATTTTTCTGTTAAGAAGAGGTAGATGACAGATTAATTCATTTCTATTTTATGTTATGGATGGGTTTTGAATAAGTATTAGATATTTAGTGTGAGGATTCAAAGTTTATAGTAGAGGTTTATTGTTCTGCCCTATCAATAATATTCTACTTCGTAATCATAAAGATGACACTTTGAACTTTAGATCATTCTATGTATGATTTATTGAAGATGATGAACTATTGCATAATGTTTGTCTATAGCTTAGTAGGGTAGCATGATTTGAGTTAATGACTGAAAGCTATTATTAAGCTAGATTTTTGCATGCTTTCTTCTGAGAAGGCAATGTGTGGTTTTGCATATTAATGGGGGAGAAGGACTAGGAATGATCAATATAGGAGCCCTTGATACATTATATGAGAATTAGTTCTCTATTAGATTTATGAGCCCTTCCCAAAAGACCCATTTTGTTTTCTCTAGGAGTTTCTTACTAAACTTAATTTGATTTAATCAAGTTGACATGCTAATGCTCAATCAAGTCAAAATGCCTTTTTGGCTATATGTACTCATAGGTTGGTTTTAGTAGAGAAGAGGACATGATGCTTATTATTCATTCTGATATCTTTTCTATATTATAAAAGAGTCTACATTATTATAATCAATTGACTAGTAAATATTGTTAGAGTAAAGCGTTAATTGAATTTCATTTATTGAATTCGCTTTATTCCCTTCTTAAGATTTTACTTTATGCACCTTTTGCATCTCTATTTAATAATTAATTACCAATTATTAAATAGCTTTTTCCTTTTAGGTTACCATTTGTAACTTTTTAGGTTACCTTTTGGGTTTTGACCTCCTTTTATAAGGATTGATCATTTTTAATTATCTTACATCTTTTCTTTTTCTAAAAATACATTTGTATAATTTTTAGAGCAAAACCCTTGCCTCCTCTCATCCTTTTCTTCTGTGATAGGTTTTTTACATGTAGGTGTTTGAAGGCTTTGTGGATTTGTATTAATCAAATTCTTCATGGTATCAAAGCCAAATCTAATGTAGCTTGTTCATTATTTGGAGTAAAAGGAAAATGAGGGTTTGATAGAATAGATCTAGAGTTTCTCAAGTATTTTTTGTGAAAAGAGGGGGTACACTAATTTTTAGAGTAGGTTGAGGCCAAACAAATGCCACAGTTAGATCCAAAAGGCATCAAAACCCCTATTTTCATATAAAGTTTGTCTATTTTGGACAACATTGATCCGAGAGGCAAAAAAAATTTGCACAAGAAGATCATACAACGTCTGCATGTAATTCGAGACATGAAAATATTAAAAAAATTGCTAAAAAAAAAAACAATAATTTAGCCATTGCGGTTAAAAAATTAGCTAGCAGTCACCAAAACTACTAGTAGTCCCAATAACCGCTAGTGGCGCCACCTAGCTTGGTCACGCTCTGCTCCGCCACCTCTTCTGCTCAGACGTTGCTCTGCTGCCACTCACTAGAGGTGCAATTTTTAAAATAAGTTTATTATTATTATTTTAAATAATTTTGTATTCCTTTTGGGGGCCCTATTTGTTTTTTTTCAATATCTCAAGTATAGAGAGGAATTTTTTTAATACAAAAGAAGTGTCAGAAAAATATTTCTGAGACAGAGATGATGGAGAAGGATTTTTTGGAATTTTTCCCCCTAGATTGATACCTATTTTGGTGCTTGAAGTCTTTTGATGACTTCTATCTTTTGAGGGGCATAACTTTTTTGTTATAAGTCCATTTTTCGTTCCAAATTTTTTTTTTGGAAAGCTCTTCTTGAGAAATTTCTAGGCTTTTTGTCTTTTCACTAGTATTTTATACTAGGTATTTTTGATTCATGTTTGAATTTTTTTGCTCTTCTCTCATTTATGCAATCTATTTATAAGATGGGGTTCGGTTTATTGCATTTTGGGGGGTGTTTTTATATTATTTTCTATTATTATATTATTATATTAGAAAACTTGAAAAACCCTTTCTAAAACAATGACCAAGACCACTTCTTCTCTAGAACTTCTGACCCCTCACAATTACCACACTCGAAAGACCTCGATCACTCAGCTTCTTCGGTCAAAAGGATTGTTTTGTCACAAAATATTGCACCTAGTTTGAGGGAATACTTCTTAGAAAACCTCGTGTAACATGGCAACAACCTCCAAGTGTGGGACTTGCACTCTAAGGTTGAATCTTTGAAGAAGGCCAGCCTCCTTTACTACCAGGATGCACCTAACTAATCTTCAAGAAGAAAAGGGAGAAGGATGCATGTAAGAAAAACTATCTAACTTAATTTAGAAGGTGATGCACCAAAATAGTATGTGGGTCTACTTATATTCTAGTGAATGCACTAAAAAACTTAATAGATTTCTTAAAATATACCATTATCTATGCCTTCTTAATCTCTATATCATAAAAAGCCAAAGATAACACAATCAAAGAAGGAATACAATGGATTCACTTAATCTAATCATTCACCAAGTATGAACATGATTATGATATTTCAATTGTCAAATATATTCAGTAAGTGAGGCCACAAGGATATGCACACACTTGGCTAATAGAGAATGGATATAACAGAGAAAGTCTCTATTGAGCATAGGCCAAATTGCAAAAAAGCTCCAAAACTTTGGAAAGAGAGGGATCTCTAAAAATTAGAAAAGAGAGAACCCCTAAGAAAACAACAAAACCTACTTTTTATAGTTCAAGCATAACTCTTGATTGCTTCACAATTTAACTCATGCATTTAAGACTGGTAGAGGACCATTGAATGAAATTTGAGTGATAGATTGGATCTGATACACTTTTAGAGTCATGGAAATCATCAACCCTAATGGGAAGAACCCTGATTCTAACATGAAATGATGCCCTTAATGCATAGCTAGGTAGATGGATAACCAAGTGATGAGTGCATACTTATTTTGAATATACTAAGCATGTTAAATGTTGAAAGAAATTTGCATACGATCAAAAATTTGATCCACCATTAAAGAGTCATTTTTCTTTGTTCTATTAGCAAACCAAGTTGGATGTATCAGTAAGTCAATCATATTCAATGTTCATTTTGTACTTTTCTTGCAATTCCATTGGACGAAGACCCCTTTTCTTTTCTAGCTCAGATGAGTGAACGCCTTTGTTCTAGTCAATCTAAGGTTCTACGATCTTATGATCGTCAACTTGTCTTAACATTGGGCCTCCCTTGAAGTCTCCTTATGATCTTATGATCACCACGATGCTATGATAGACCTTTTCCTTCGTGCCTTTAGAAAACTTCCTCAACTATACCTACAATCTTATGAAAACTACATATTATAAGATCGCAACCCTTCTTACCATCTCCCATGACCATACACTTCTATGATGTTACAATAACTGCATATCGTAACATCAGTGGCTTTGACAATTGAGTTTGTGATCTTATGCTAGATCATAAGATCATAGCACAAGAACATGGTCGTATTATCGTAACCCTAATCTTCACCTTTTGTGATTTGAATAAATGGGGCCTACTAGGGACATGTGTCAAATCCTCTCTATCTTGCTATAACTAATGATTGATCATTTTTCTATTGCATCATAATGAGAGATGTTGATCTTCCTCCATCTAATGACCTAGAAACATGTAACAAACTTACTGACCATGCCAAAACCCAAACTAATCAAGACTCGTTCATATGCCAACCTGTCTAATAAATTTGTCCACCTTTCCTATGGCCCACAAGAAAGATAGGACACATATGCCACATGTCATCCTCTCGCTATGTTGCATAAATTAAAATACTTGTAGCTTTCCATAAAAACATAGTGATGATTGTTGATCTTAGGAAGATTGATGGTTGGGAAGATGTACAATCCACTCTATTAGAACTGAGGAAGAGTGTCCACACTTCTACATGTGCATTTGTCACTTTGTCACCTTCCATAAAACCTTTGTAACTCAACAAGGTGATAAGACAACGACTATAGATATAGGAAGATCTAGTGGGGGGGAAAGTTGCAGCCGCATAGAATTATTAAAACATGAATTAACCTTGGGACTTAGGATGTAGCTCGTATAACCAAAGTATTTCTGCATGCCCTAATATTTGAATTTTCAAATATATGAATGTTAGGGTATGCTTAGGCCTTGAATTCAATTTTTTGATGAGAAGGCATTGTGGTTAATAGGTTGTGGTCATGTTTATATGTCATGCAACCTATTTTTTAGATGCCTTATGAGATCATGAAACATTGAAACAAAATGGATGAGGCAATCAAATTGATTGCATTATAGGTATCGAATAGCCTACAATTTCATTTGGACGAGTGCAATACTCTAGCAATGTGGACCAAGCTTCATGGCTTTTTTGGTACTATGAATGAGTATAGGGCACTTTAGATAGAGGCAAAGCTTACCTCACTTGTGTCGGATTTCTTTCCAACTATTAATGACTTCTTAATGAAGTTTAATCAATAGAGATTCGTGTTGTAGGGTTATGGAAAGATGAAGACTCATGTTGAGTGCATCTATTTGATTCTCTCTAATCTTTGAGGGAATTTTTAGATATTTTCTTCCATATTATTCCACCAAAGATACTTTGGGGAATATATTTGTTATGCCTAATTTTTAGGTCTTTTATAATCACTTGACTAGAGAGTAGTCAAAGCTTACATAGTTGGATACTATGACTAGTTCTAAGACGAAGGTATTGGTAGCTCAGACTTCTATAGGAAAGTTGAAGCAAAAACTAAAGCATAAGTTAGATTCAGTAGGAAATGAGAGTTCCTCCAATCCTTCTCCCAAATTAGATGCTTGGAAGCCCTCTTAGAAGGGTAATACTTCTAAGTTTGGTGAGTCTTCCTCCAAGACTAAGAAGTACTTAGGTGAACCTTGCAATTTTTTTGGCAAGGAAGGACATCCAATTTCTAGGTGTTGGAAACAGCTTGAGACATTAGAGGAGGCCATGCAAAATTCTAATATTGCTTCTCCAAAGCCTCCACCTCCACCTACAAGGAAAGGACATGCTCTTTTTGCACAAGCATTATCTTCTAAAACTTCTTGGATTCTTGATTTTGGAGCTTCCCATAATATGATACACTCACCTGATTTGGTTACCTCACTTGCTTAGAGTGTTACTACATAGATTGTAGTTGGTGATTCTTCTCATCTTTTAGTCATAGGTTAAGGAACTATCTCTTTAGAAGTTGGTTCAATACAAGATGTTCTCTTAGTTTTGACCATTTCTATGAACCTCCTATCTATCTTTCAGATTTGTCATTCATGCTCTGGAAAGACAATTGAGTTCTCACCACATGATGTGTTTATTTGAGACCTCCATGATCCTAACTTCATTATTGCTACAGGGAGTGTTGATCTTCATTCTCACTTATATTAGTTCAATGGCTTGCAGAGCTCTAATTCTATAGGTGTTTCTCTCATTTCTCATGTAGACACAGTGAGCAAGCTTTGGCATGAGCATTTTGGCCAGGTCAACTATAGATATCTATAGAAAATGAGTACATAGAAGCTAGTGATTGGGTTACCTCAGATCTCTTGTACTAACAGCATGTGTTAAGGTCATGCACTTGGAAAACATCATAGAGATCCTTTTCTAGTAGGTAGATTCACATGCACTAAGGCACCATTAGAGTTGATACACAGTGATCTTATGTCATTTCTTGCTCCATCTTTTTCAAGTGCTCGATATGTGCTCACCTTCATTGATGACTTCTATAGACACACATGGGTGTACTTTTTGAAGTACAAGTCTAATGTCTTTGATTCATTTTAAATCATTAAGACATTTGTGGAGAAGTATTCTAGTCTTTCAGTCAAGCATATACACACTAACAATTAGGGGGAATATGTGAATCAATCTTTCAAAAAAAATTTCATTGAGCATGGTTTACATCATCAATTCTTTGCTCCTTATACACTTCAATGGAATGGAATTGTAGAGAGAAAGAACAAGACATTACAGGAGATGGCCAATTGTGTGATACAATCTTGTGCTATGAGTTCTTCATTTTGGGCTGAGGCTATCAATTGTGCCAACTATATTCAAAATTAGATGCCTCACAAGGCATTGTAACACTTGACTCCTGAGGGTGCTTGGACTCATGTCAAGCCCAATGTTCCTAATTTCCACATTTTTGGTAGTCAGGCTTGGGTATTTATTCTAGATGCTCAACAAAAAGCCATGGAGAAGAAGAGCTCACTAGTCATTTTTGCTGGCTACTATGAGGATGTGAAGGCATATAGGTTGTTTGATCTTGATTCTAGAGATGTCTTGTTTCGATGAGCATTATCCTCCAATGGATCCTCCATCTTTAGTTTCTTCCCCACTACCCAATACTTCCTCTACTCTTCTACAAGATTATACATCCTCTAAGGAAGATCTTGATATTGATCCTCCTTTACCACCTCCGCCAGATGTTTTGTGAGTGTCCCAAGTGGGCTCGTGATACTGTTGATGTAGCTAGAGCTTTGGTAGGTGATCTTATGGATGCTCATTGCACTAGTTCTCAAACTATAGGTAGTGGCCTTTTGAGTCATGTCATTTTAGATGATCCTCAAAAAATTTCATAGGTGATAGGACACTCAGAGTGGGATAGGGCTATGGATGAGGAGTGCTCTTCTTTGATGAAGAACCACACATGGGATCTTTGTCCTCTTCTGAAAAGAATAAAGTTGGTTTGGTGTTGTTCAGTGTACCATATCAAGTATGTTGCAGATAGTTCTATTGATAGGTACAAGGAAGATCTTGTTGCAAAGGGTTTTTCATAGGTTGAGCTGAGATTACTTTAGTGGAAAATCTTTTCCTTTTGGCAATCCCGTCTCAGGTTTCAATTGTCATTTGGTGAATAGCACATGCAATGTAGGCCAACTATGTCACTAGATATTTATCAAATTTGGGTTCAATGCCCGTAATAGTCGCCCATTAGTTATCACATGATTGATCAAAAATATTAGTCCAATCGCCAATGCAATATACATTTTGGATACATTAATTTTAAACATTTCACCAGCCTTTTCATGTTTATTTCTTATTGGTCCACGTTCATTCACCATTACTACAACTAAATAATTTTCCCTTGGGTTGAGCATCACCTACCATTTTCTCGACATGTGTCGACCACTAACCCCATTTAGCCAACTATTTCCTACTCTAGGCTTGCATAGGAAGGTGCACTTCACCTATATTTGACATTCCTACTTGTTAATCCTATGGAATTTGCCAACCTAGATTGGACTATAAGATATTATTATTCTACACAATTTGCTCTTTTTTGGTCTTGAGACTGGCATTTCTTATTGCCGCCGAAGTTTCAGAGTGCTAAGTGCATTGCCCATTGACTCGTGGACCTTGGTTTTCATAAAAGGCAAGTGCTTTCTTTTTTTTTTATGTCTATAGTGGTACCACCATACTAGTATAGTGGTATTGGCTATTTTTTAGTTTTACTATCGAGTGTCCACTTTTGACTGGATATCTCACATGCTAAGATAGCCTATAGGTTTGCAAATTGTATTGGGTAGTACCATAGTAGTAGTACCCTTTTTTGGAGAATGAATCATATTATTGTTATTATATGTAGTCTAAGTAGGCCACATCTATACAATAGAAAATTTGCATCCGATTTGACAATTTATATAATTTATTGATTAATTTTAAAACTACAAAACCACTTATGTATGACTTTAAAATTAATTAATTAATTATATAAACTATCACATTAGGTATAGATATTTAGTTGTTTAGCCAAGGATGTCTAAGTAGTTTACTATCACTGTTCACAGTCTTTGAGTCATCATTATTTGAGTCTTTTGTTCAACAACTAAGTTGATTTATTTTTTGTAGCCTTTATTGGTTTGCAATGTCAAACAAGAGGGCTAACATGGGTTTTGGTAGGATCCCTGAAAGCCAAGAGAGGTGACCATTACCAAAACACAAAAGCATAGTGGCATATTTTGGTGGTGGAGATGTTGGCAACCTACAAGATTCACAAGTTAGATCTCTAGTGCTTATTGAAAAAGGAGATTCATTACAAGTTGGAGACTCAAACCGTATTGAAATTCAAGTTTGTGAACTTGATATCTTAGTTGAGGATGAACTTGAACACAATTTGGAGGCACTTCCCCTGAGTAGGGAGTCACAAACTGATATTATAGAGTTGTAGTCAGTCTCAAACTAGTTGAGTGAGAAAACCAAAAGTGATTCCATAAATCATGTTCATGCACAAAAGGGGAAAAGAAAATTAGAATAAAAGAAAGATCGATCTCGCTGGGATCTAGCCAAAAGGAATTTTCAGTTAGAATGGGTGGAAAAGTACTAGTTCATTGAACCAATGGCCAATCCAATTGATGGTGAGCCTCTTGTAGAATGCAGATGTAAGATTTGCATAGAGATAACAAAGAAGGAGAAGAGGTTGCAACTTAAACCTGATACAATAGAAAAGCATGTTGATAAAGTTTACAAAAAAGAAACTATAGATGGAGTTGAAAAATTTGCACTAACTTGGAAAATAAAGGACAATTGTCTGCATATCTAGAATGTCGAAATATACAAGTTACACTAGCAACTACAAGAGAATCATTCTGCAGTAAAAAGTTTCATTGAAGATTTCATTGGGAAAGCAATGGAAGTGCAAAATATGGAAAAAGTAGTTCAATTAAGTGTGGTCTTTTATATTTTGAGTGGAGGACATCCTATGATAGACTAGCCTTCAATTACTACCTTATTGCACTTTTTCAAACTTTGAAACTATCCAAACAATCATTGGTCAATAAATAATGGGTGGGAATGGGCTAGATGTCTTGCACAGGCTAAAATAGAAGATATGAAGGAAAAAATAAAACACTCAAATTTCATTGCACTGTCTCTAGATAAAGTTACAACAATTTATAATACTTCTTGGGTGTGCATGCATGTTTATACTGTAAACAATCTTTATCATCAACCCTTTCTACTATCTATTGCTAAATTGAATTGTAGTGCGACAACTGGAAATTTATATGATTTATTAAAGAGTACTCTAATTAAATGTGGAGGTTTGGATAAAATGGATATTTCCAAGAAGTTGGTGTGTGTTGGAGCTTCAATTATGCAAGGTCATAAAGGTGGTCTTTGCAAAAATATCAAGAATGATTTGGCACCCTACACTATTCCCATTCATTACATGGCCCATCAAATGAATCTAGCTTTTGGAATTGTCAGCGATTTTGGTTGTGTAAGTAAAATGGAATCTCTAATCAAAGAGATTTACCAATACTTTTTTCAAAGTCCAAAATGAGTCAGGGAATTTCAACACTTTGCTCAAGGACTTACTGATGGGAGGAAGCTTCTTAAAGACAATGATACTAGATGGATCTCTTTGGATGGACCAGTGCATCGAGTAATCTCTGAATATCCATCATTTCTTAGACTAATCCACTCTATGCAAGATAGATTCCCTCTACTATATTCAAGTCTAACTAATGTTAAGATACTCTTAGCTTTAGCAGCTATTCTCCCCATGCTACAGGACATGAGAAATATTTTATAAAAAAGGTTCAACAAAGAGCTATGTACACTGCAAAATATAATAAGTTGTGTAAAATGATATGTAATAGCCTGGATACTTTGTATCAATTACTACCATTAGATGAATCAAAGTTTTCAAAGTGGATAGAAATCACATATTTGAACAATCCTAGAAACTTTTTATATATTGGTAGAAATAATGAGGTATATGCTAGGGTATGTGGAGTTGACATACCAATGCAGTACTATGCCTCCATCAACCCCAACTCCAACCCCAATGAAGCAGGAAGTGAAGTTAGATCAGAACCAGAGAAAGTACTTTCACGTGTTACAAGTGAAGACTTTAAGAAGATCAAAGACTCTGTTTGACTGTGTCAAGTGAGTTTGCTACAATATTTCATTAGAAATTAGATTCATATTCCCTCTAGAATAACTAATCATAGCAATGTCAATTTTTTTTCCACAATATTGGTCTCTAAACTGTTTGAATAATTTTTGAAGAAGGATGATGACTTTGATTCAACATTTTTGCAAACTTAAAGTAATCAATGAAGTAACTATAAATAAAATTTTAGATGAATCTCGATTGAGAGATCAATCATATTCTTTTGCAAACATAATGAGGGAATAATATGATCTTATGGAGAACCCAAATGAAGAGGGAGCAGTAACAAAGCTTTGAAAAAACCTTGGTCAGAGCAATTATTTGAGACAGTCAATACTAGAATATTTCAAGCTTACCAATTTATGTTTGACAATGATATTGGGTTCAATGGAGTATGAGAGAGTTTTCAATACTTTGGGCTTCCTGAAGTCAAAGCTTAGAAACAAATTAGACAAAAATTTGGATAATTGTTTGAGGATCTATAATTCTAGGTATGAGGTAGATAGTTTCCCTTATGATAGGGCTCTCATCATATGGAGAAACCAATGTCAAAGAAGAGGGATTACCAACATTTCAAACCAAGTGGAAGTGGCGGTGATAATGGTTCATGTCCTGATATTGGAAGCAATGAAGATGATGTTGACTTTCACATGCATATTGATGTTGATAGTGAATCTAAAGAAAATACAACAAAAAATGAAATGTTATATGCAATAAATGAGGAGGATTCTGATGATAGTGATGTTGACCCGGTCTAGGCAGAGTGGCAACTATAGTAGCTTCTCAACCTCAAGTTCTAAATTCTACGTGAGTCAAGTAGTAGGCTAGTAGCTATGATCTAAGATTCTATCTACTAATTAATTATGTTTTTAGAAGTTAATTTATAGCCTTCATTCATTGTCCTTTTATAGATGGTTAAATTTTTTTTCGAACATGTTGATGTTACAAACATACATGTGATTTTCATTGATTGTATTTTTTTAACGTGTTGAGATTTTCATTAATTCTAGTTTCTTTAAGAAATTGTAACATAATGCATTTAATAGAATAAGCTCTATTTGAATTTTTTTTTTTTATAATTTATAATTATAAATTAGCCTATAACATAATACATTTAACAATTACAAACAATTACAACCCTTTACAAATGACTCAATGTCAAATTGAAATGATCTTGAATTCTCTTTTGTAGATACAAGGGAGAAACAATTGTTGTAGGTTGGTTTGTAATTGCATATATATTCGGATTATTACTACATAATACATTATGTGTGTATAATCACATTGCCAATTGTACAAATTTTTCAAGTAGTAGGGAAATTTTTTCCATCTTCTCTATGTAGTAATAGTATGCCAGTGCCTGGCTGCCCAACTATCCTGATATGCTGACTCTTGATTCCTGTAACAATTAACATTAAACAAAGTTGAAATTAAAGAGCAATAAGTAACAAAATGATTATACTACTATCACTTAATAAGTTGTTACTTCTTAGTGCTATCAGCTATGACTACCACTGATAGCAATAGTAATAGTTTGAGAAGATGACCCAACTCCAATGAAGTTCTTTAGGATGCTCCATTTTGCATCATTTGGAAGCTCCATTTTTTTGAAGTTATAGGTAAATAGTTGTAACCTTGTCAACAATGAATACTTTACAGAGATAGTTTTACATGAATCAAAGAATTTATCTATAACTTCATTCATTTTTTATAGTGGTTTGATTCAACTTACAATTCTTTCTATAGTGGTTTCCTTAGGCAAGTTACCTAAATCAGAATTCATAGTATTCTGCAACTTTTTAATATAATCTTCTTTTCCAATAATTTTTTCCTCTGAGTTAGTTGGATTTGGTAATCCAACATTTAGCAAGTTCAATATGTTGTGATTCATATTCATCAAGTCATTGGAAGAAGATTTGAGAGCTTCATCTATTTCCATTACTTGTTCACAATTATGACAGACAACAAATATCATTATAGAGGCATCCAAGGAGTTATTTATTACATAATTTGCCAAATCCTTGTTACTGGATCTCCGTACTTTACTCAAAATTTGTTTAGCATAAATTTTTAAGGAATTGTTGAAGATTCCTCTTTTAGCTTGAACATCATTTTTTACATTTTCAAAGAGAAGCCTAAGATTGCTATTTAAATCAAGCCATTCAAAAAAACTATCATTGTTCTTCATTATTTTATCCCAATTTTCTTGTTTGATAAGCTTAATTGTGCTTATTATAGTATCCTTCACATCACGGTCTTTGGAAGATGTCATTCTATTTTGTGCAATTACTGTTGGCATTAAATGATGTTTTTTATTAGTGACAACACTTATTCAAATTTTGTATGGTTACCGAGATCTTCGATCAGTCTCTTGTTTTTTCCAATCAATTTAGTGGTTACCAAGTGAATACAGGCAGTGCGAACTCCAATAGTTTAGACTGAGCAGTTTAGTTCTTACCGAGTAGTTCAGTGGTTACCAAGCTTCACAGTGTCTACCGAGTCATCAGTTCTTGATGTGAAGCCAGTGTTAACCGAGTGATGGGATGATTAGTGTTTACCAAGTGAAAGCATGAAAACATGGAATTTAGTTTCTACCGAGTGATACTATATCTATCGAGTCTCTAGTGTATACTGAGTTTGAAGCTATGTTGAGTGATTAGTATGGACCGAGCTTCTACTTCTACCAAGTGCATGATGATGTCGAGTAATGTAGTGGATGATGTGTATCAGAAATTCACCAAGTTAGCTTTCACAACCTAAGTTTCTATATTTAGGCTAACTCAGTAATATTGGTGTTAACTTGTGTATTGGCCGACCTTGTGATTATGTGAATTGGTTGGTATATATGTAATGTATTGTACCATACCTAGTAGTAGAGAAGTAATGTTTTGATGCATGAGAATGATAATGTAAATCAGCAGTAGAGAAAAGTGTATAACAAGGTCAAATCAGGAGTAGTCAAGTTACATCTATCACAAAGAGGTGATCAAAATTTCAAGGATCTTAATCAGCAATTCAGTTGTAAGTCAAAACTATTGTTTCATCTTAATAGGTGAATCAACTTCAAATCCTTTAACAGGGTGGACTTAACAATCTTTTCTTAAATCTTTTTACTGAGTGCATACTTCATTATATGTTTGTAAATCCTCTTACAAGGTGGACCTAGCAGTCCTAATTGCTCCTAACAGGGTAGATCATCAGAAGTGATCATTGTAAGCCTTAATAGGCCAACTTTATACTATAGTATTGAAGTTTTGTGGGTACCATCCCCACCCCAATTTTACTTTCTATTTGGAAGGTTTATGGGTCACCAAATATTGTGTTCAAAGTGTTTTATGCTTACATTTTTTCATGCATGCAGTAGATTATATTTATTAATGGTAAATGGGTTATGTTATTAAGTGTTGAATTAGTTCAAAAGTTTTGAGGTTACTGATTCACCCCTCCCCTCTCAATAACCTAGCTAGTCTTGATTATTTTCAACAATTGGTATCAGAACTTGTGGTTCTTAGGATAAAGTTTGACAGCTTCAGCAGAGATCAAGGATAATGGAGATATTTAGACTTGACAAAGCTATGGACAATGAAAAGCTAGATCTGGAAATGGCCATAGCTCAAATGAAGGAAGCAAAAGAGCATCTTTCCCAATCCCTAAAAAGAAGGAAGGGACTTGCAAAATAGATGAATGACCACTAGTATGTTGAAGAGAAGATTGAAGACTTTTTCCCTCCAAGTAGTTCAGATGAAGCAAATTATGCAATCAAAGAATCCTAGAAAAGAATTGCTCCCTACAAGAAGAAGTAAGGAAATTGAAAAGAGAACAAGAAATCCAGTCAATAAGATTGTGTGAAATCTCAAAACAAAGAAATAAGGCAAAAGAAGACTTGGAGGCAAGGAACAATGAAATGAAAAATCAATCCCTTCAACAAGAAAGTCTTATCAATAAGCTCTCCAATGTAAATGAAGAAATCATGAGTCTGAGATCTAAAAATGAAAGGTTAAGGGATGATTTAATCACTAAAAAGTAAATCAATCAAAGGTTGAAAGTTGATCTAAATTCTGAGAAGCAACTTAATGAAAGAATTATGAAATCCCAAGTAGACATGGATCAATTGAATCGGCAAAATGAGAAAAATCTTTATAGGCAAAAGGGCAAAGTAGGACTTGGATACAAAGAAGAAGGTGAATCCTCCAAACAAGGTGCTCAAAGGAATCAAAGACCTACTTGCAATTACTATGGTAAGATAGGTCATACATTAAATAAATTTTGGAGTAATAGAAAGGAAAAATTCAATGGAAAATGCTACAATTGCAATTAGCATGGTCATAAAGCTAATGAATGCAAGGAGAAACCAATGTTTCAAGGCAAGTGTCACAAATGCAAGAAACAAGGTCACAAGGCATCTAAATGCATATCTAAACCATTCAATCTAGCTAAATAGTTTGTAAAGGCAATATTTGGCTGGCACTATGATACTTGGTTTAGATGTCATTACTGCAGAGAATATGGACACATTGGCATAAATTGTGTTAGCCATCACATGAGAAGAAAGGAGACTACAATAAGATGTTACACATGTACTAAACTTGGTCATATAGCTAAGAATTGCATGAATATAGGTAGAGTTGAAGATGAAAAGAAAGAAAAATTAGATAGCATCAGGAAACAAATGAGACAATAGTGGATTCTTAAATCTACCGAGCAAACTAGTTCAAGTGATGATGGTCCAGTCACTCAAGAAGTGGGTGACTCCATCATTTCCAATTAAGTTCCTAAGGAAGGACTCGAACTGTATTTTCAAGCTCACATCTTAAATAGTTCCAATTGGAAGAAAGAAAAGATCCAAATCAATATTCCAGATACATAGGGATCACAAAAATTTCAGCATCAGTAATTATCAAGTAAAGTAAGGTCATATCGAGCAAGGTAGGGAGTAACAAGATTTTGTTTGGTTGTCAAGTTACAATCTTCTACTGAGCAATCTATATAGATAGTGGATGATAGGCTATCACACACTATGTCATTATGGCTCTCATCATACCGAGCATTAGAGGGAATTTTTATCAAAAGGCAGGAATTTGACTTCATTTCCACCGTGACTTTAGCATATTCAAAGTAGAGCAATTTGTAGAGCATTCTAGTGATCTTGAGCATAATTTGCAGCAAAGTTTTTGAAGAATTTCTTCGGTTTACCGAGTGATCATGGCATCTAGCAGTAGCAACAACAAGGAAAAGAAAGGATTGGAAATGTTGGTGCAAGGTGTTGAGTGGAAAGATCCAAATTTCAAATTGGTGCCAGCGATTGTAGAAACCCTCGACCCAAATGGAGCTCAGTCACATATTCCACCAAAGGTACTTCTTATCAATAACATTCAAACTCATTTCAAATGTAAAGTTTAGGAGATAGGAACCCTAGAAATGGATAGTGCCCTAGGTGAACTCTATTAGGATGAAACTCTTAAGCCCAAACATAAACACCTAGAAAAGAAAGACTTAACCCATATTCCTCACTTGCCACAAAAATTTCAAATTAAATGGATTAGATATATCTTAAGCTAAGTCCATAATGGTCAATTGTGGTTAGAGCAGCTAGTTTTGATGACAAAGAAAATGATTCATCATATTACTAGTCTCCCTATGCTTACCAAGGTCAAAATCACAAAAACCCTAAGTCAAGATGAGTTTTAGAAGAAAACCTTAGTTGAATGGGATGAAAGAGGATTGAAAATTAAAAGTATATCTGATGTAGAACTCAAATTTGGAATTCTTATTATTGCTCATAAGATTTATAGCTCTAGTCAACTCAATAGTGTGTTGTGTGAAGTAGTGGACCTAGCTTATAAGGTTGTTAAGAAGAATTTGAAATATGACCTAGTAGATTTAATGTTGAAACAATTGAACAAGAATATGGAAAGCATTAGGACATCAAAGAATAACCCATGAAAGTTTGGTTCTCTATTGACATGTTTTTTTTTTAATGTTCAAAAGTTTTTCCCCTACAAAGGCACCTATCTTTGGAACCTATAATGAAACCAAAGCCAGAATAGAACTTGAGATTAAGCTTCCATATGCAGTGAATAAAGGTAAGGAGGAGGATATCAAAATAGAAAATAGAAAATGCCCCTCTTATGATTACTGAAGGAAAAGGTGAAGATAAAGAAGAATCTAAGAAAGAAGAGGAATCAAAAAAGGAAGAAGAGCCTATAAGGAAGAAAGGCAAGGTGATTATCACTAAGCCACCGAAGCCCTCTATAGCTGTATTCACCAGAAGATCCAAGAAGAGCAGTGAAGTTGTGTTTAGTAAACCCCCTCCCACCTTCTAGGAAAGATTGATGCAATTAGAAGAAGGTGCTGGTATTACCAATTTCAAAGCATTTAAATGTGAAACTAGAATAGATGTTGAGAAGATGCAAATTGAGGAGTTGGTACTGATAAAGATGGGAAAATGGAAATATTCCCCTAATCAAATTGCACCTCAAATTTCTAATGAGCTATTAGTAAGGTTAAAACCAAGATGGGAATCAACCATGCAAACAACAAAGGACATATATGAACAATCTCTAAGACAATTATTACCGAGCATTACTAATGCTGAGGTAAAGGAAGCCATGAAGAAAAATGAAGACAAAATGACTATCAGATTTAATACTTTTTAAATTTTGGTAAAAGACATAGAGCATTTAGTCAAGGATGCTACATCTATGTGGAAGAATATCTATCATTTGCACAAACCAAGTGAGAATCTAGTTGAGATCAATGATGATGATGATGATAGTGACAAAGATGAAGAAAATGAAGAAGACAATAATCCTTGTGTCACCATTGATGCTGAAGAATATCAAGATTTGATGAAGGATGATGTAGAAGAGAAAGAGGAAGATAGGAAAGAATAAAAAGAAGAAGAAAGTGACCCAGTTAGGATACCTACAACTATCATAGCCTCCATTCCTCACTCTCCAGTAATAACTACAATATCATCAAGCATGGAGATAGCTTCAACAAGTTTGATTACGACCACAATAGATGCATCAACTGTCCAATCACTCTTCATTCACTCTCAGCTCAAGGTATCTCTAATGGAAGTGTCTACCACTTCATCTACCAAGCTGCAACCTTCCTCTTCTTTAGCTCCTAAGTCAAGATCATTAGCAGTAAGTGCAATTTCAAGTTCTTCAGTTTTGCATGCTACAATAAGTTCTCATATTGTAAATACTTCTATCAGTATTCCACCTATAAATACCTCAATTTTGGGAAGTACATCAGTTTTGGATTCTTTTAGTACTCCAGTAAACATTCCATTAGTAGGCACCATACAAGTTTTTACTGCAAGCCCTACTGTTTCCACTATTGTTTCTGTTTCAAAATCTAAAACATTAATGTTAGAAGTTGAACCAAAGACACAACTAAAACTTCTAATTAGTGGAAAAGAAATTGAGGAAGACATAGATCTAGATAAGGAGATTTAAATTTCCAAGTTGGATTTTGACAATGCTACTATAGAGCAAATGAGATTGGTCAGTCAGCTACGTGAAAAGAAGGCTAAACAGAAGCAGCTAAGAGAAGAAAGAGACAAAGAATTTCGAATTATAGAGAGTACTAAAAACATTTTGAAAAAGGCTATAGGTTTGGATGTTGATGCTTCTCAACATATTTTGTTACAATTAGAAGAGGCAGTTAATAAATTCAATGAGGATTCCAGTGGCCAGGATAAGCTGATAGAGAAATCAGAGAAGAAGTTTGACAATAAAGTGCTTGAGCACATTGCTTAGTAGATAGCTATCCATCAGGTAGATCTCTCTTCAATTTTGGGAAATCTTGAAACCTCCTACACAAATATAACATTTATTTTGCTAAGTTATGTGATGTTACCGAGTATACAAAAGAAATAAAGGGAAAATTGAGTAAGATTGATGATGATTTGATGATTTGAAGGCCAATGCTCAGAAGTTATAGCTTGACCCTAGTTCAAGCTCTGCACACCATATGAGGATCATATTCCTATTAGATATGTAGGCAGAGTTATAAAGAGAGGAAGCAACAATCTAGTATACACTTATAGACATCTAGAACATGATCCTTCCTATCATGGATACAATGTAGAAGCACCTTATTCAAAAACATTGATCCATGACAATAATTTTTCAATTGCAGATCATATGATTTAACTCTCTACAGAAGTCCAAGTTACACTTTAAACCTACAAAACCTTGCAAGAAAACTAGGACAAGACCTTAACTCTTATTCTTAAGGTACACTATGAGTTTCTCTCACATTTTGGCATCTC
This sequence comes from Cupressus sempervirens, assembly GCA_028749045.1. Lineage (NCBI taxonomy): Eukaryota > Viridiplantae > Streptophyta > Pinopsida > Cupressales > Cupressaceae > Cupressus > Cupressus sempervirens. The sequence continues at coordinate 636,215,321 of CM053784.1, read as the reverse complement.
TATATAAGTAGATTATGTATAAATCTTTGGCACTATTGTCAAAAAGAGGGAGAGAGACATGTATATAAGGAGGAGAAATATTTGTATATACACTCAGTATGATATTATGCGTGATATTTTATGTACATTGTATGGGGGAGATATGTACAAATACATATATAGTAGAGTTACAAAGACAAATTTTGAAAAATTAAAAAATTAGCATGCCATACCAAGTCAGTATCACACCATATTATACATAAGTTTTGACTAATAAGTGTTTTTGTCACTAATGCCAAAGGGAGAGATTGTTGGGATTAAGTCATGTTTGTTATTAGTGACAACACTTATTCAGATTTTGTATGGTTACCGAGCTCTTCAATCAATCTCTAGTGTTTGCCAAGCAATTCAGTGGTTACCAAGTGAATACAGGTAGTGCAAAGTCTAGTAGTTCAGACCAAGTAGTTCAATTCTTACTAAGAAATTTAGTGGTTACCAAGCTTTGCAATGTCTACTGAGTCATTAGTTCTTGTGATGTGAAGCCAGTGTTAACCAAGTGATGGGATGATTAGTGTTTACCAAGTGCAGGCATGATAAACATGGAATTTAGTTTCTACCAAGTGACACTGTATCTACCGAGTCTTCAGTGTATACTAAGTTCAAAACTATGTTGATTGATTAGTATGGACTGAGCCTCTACTTCTATCGAGTGCATGACGATGTTGAGTAATGCAGTTGACATTGTGTATCAGAAATTCACCAAGTCAGCTTTTAGAACCCGAGTTTCTACATTTAGGCCGACTCAGTGATATTGGTGTTAACTTGTGTATTGGATGACCTTGTAATTATGTGAATTGGTTTGTATATATGTAATGTATTATATCATACCTAGTAGTAGAGAAGTAATGTTTTAATGCATGAGGATGCGAATGTAAATCAGCAGCAGAGCAAAGTGTATAGCAAAGTCAAATCAGGAGCAATCAAGTTACATCTATCACAAAGAGATGATCAACATTTCAAAGATCTTAATCAACAACTTAGTTGTAAGTTAGATTTATTGTTTCATCCTAACAGGTGAATTAGCTTCAAATCCTTTAACAGGGTAGACTTAATAGTCTTTTTTTAAATCTCTTTACTGAGTACATACTTCATAACAGGGTAGACTTAATAGTCTTTTTTTAAATCTCTTTACTGAGTACATACTTCATTGTATGTTTGTAAATCCTCTAACAAGGTGGAACTAGCAGTCCTAATTGCCCCTAATAGGGTAGATCATCAGAAGTGATCATTGTAAGCCTTAATAGGCCAACTTTATAATGCAGTATTAAACTTTTGTGGGTATCATTCCCACCCCAATTTTACTTTCTATTTGGAAGGTTTCTAGGTCACAATATTGTGTTCAAAGTGTTTTATGCTTTCAGTTTCTCATGCATGTAGTAAATTAAATTTATTAATGGTAAATGGATTATGTTATTAAGTGTTGAATTAGTTCAAAAATTTTGAGGTTACTGATTTACCCCTCCCCTCTCAGTAACCTAGCTAGTCTTGATTATTTCCAACAATTACATTCTCCTTCTTTTTCTTCATTTTAGACATCTCTTTTTCACTCTTTTTCCATCTTGCCTCTAGTTGCCCTTGCATATTGTTTCTCTCTTCCTCTCATCCTCCAATTTATTTTTCAAATCTTGGATTGTATTTTTAGTAGTTAACTCTTTTTTCTTCTCATCCTCGAGTTCCCTTTTCAAATCATGGATTGTCTTTTTAGTGGACTCCTCCCTTTTCTTTGCATTGTCCAATTCCTTCTTCAAATCAAAGATTTTCTTTGTAGTTGACTCAAATTTTTTCTTTGCATTCTCCAATTCCCTCCTCATATAGTGGATTGTGTTACTTCTTTTAGTAGCACTAGACTCCATTTTCTTCACATTCTCCAATTCCTTCTTCAAATCAAGGATTGTTTTTACAGTTGACTCCTTTTTTTTTTCATATTCTCCAATTGCTTATTCAAATTGTGGATTGTGTTTGCACTAGACTCCTCTTTTTTCTTTTCATTCTTCAATTCAATCTTCAAATTATTATTTTCCTTGATAGCAGATTCCAAGTCAGTGTTCAATTTATTGTTGACTTGTGCACTACTCTCTACAGACTTGAACAATTGTATAGTAGAGGCTTTTTCATGCTGAAGTCTTTTTCGGCACTCATCTAATTATTTAGTCAAATTTTGCACATGTTCATTCATATTTCTTGCTAGACAATTGTCTCTGTAGGAGAAGAATTCTTTATTCTATTTTGCAATTCTTTGAACCTATTATCTATTGCTCTCTCCTTGGCCTTCACATTATCAAGGTTTTCCTGTAACTTTTTTATTTTCTTTATAAGCCTTTTTTTTTCCCTCTCCACTTTCAAAAGTGTAGAGTAGACCATTTTGTTGCTCTCTTTTGATATATTGATTTTGTCAATATTTTTCACTTTTGACAAATCCATTTGAAGACTAGTAACTTGTACATTGTTATAATTTATTGCATTTTTTTGTAGATTATTATCTCTACCCAGGGGCATAACAGCCATGAAGTTCATTATTTCATTTTTTGGATCATATGTTAGAAATATTTTTTAGTAGATCCCTGACATTCAATAACTACATCACTTTTCAAAGTCTTCATAATTTGCTTATTTCTTTTGCTTGTCCATTCAAACTTTGATGCAAACTTGTTCAAACTAAAATCTAGGTTTGCTAACACAATTGAGTGTTTGAATTGTGAATTATCAATTGTATCATTGAATTCTTCTTCAAATCTATTTAAACTTACTCCACCTACAATTGTATTTTGAGGATTGCCAATAGACTAAAGATGGCCCATTCTAAATCTTGGCATTTTAGGACTATTTTCTGAGTTTTATACAATAGCTACTAGTGCATACATTGGTGAAGTAACCACTGACATTTCTTGTATTGTAATTTTTATAAGCTTTTTCTTTTTTGTACAAGGTTCATCCATGCTAGTGCCAGTGCCAGTGCCACTAGGATCAACTACAAATGGATTTGAAAATTTAACAAATAATGTGTTGGGATGACCTTTAGAAGTAGAAGTATAATATTTTTTTCCCTTTCTAGATGAATCATCTTCAATCTTAGAGAGATCAATGATTGGTTTACATCCTTTTTTTGGGTGGGTTTAGTACTAAAAATGGATTCCAAATCCCTTCACCACTTGCACCAATGGGCCCTATACCTACATAACCCATTTTTGTATCTTAGTTGCCACTTGTTTGTTTAATAGAATCACTCATTTGAGGTTTAACAATATCTCTACCCCTGGTTGACCCAAAATCTTGAATACCTTGAATGTTGATATCAGACTCGAGGTCCTTCTATCTTTCATTATCACTGTCACTGCAACTTTCAAAATCATATAGTATAGTTGGGTGCTCTTTATTCCAATAATCACTAAGAAGTTCATCCTCATCAATTTCCTCAAAACCTACTAATATCCTTGGTTCACCCAAATTTTGCCTCATTTTCCAAAAATTAGTCATCTTGGTTTGACACCACGATGTAGATGCACATGCCTCTTTAATTGCTTTTGGCATAGACCTCTTAAAAGGTTCTGATGCTTTCTCGTAGAAATTTAAGTATGTTAGAAGCTTTGATTTGTGTGACTCTGATATGTGCAATGTCATAATTTAGGATGACAATTCTTGCATTGAATTATTATTCTCTATTGCATGTTTCTCCATCTATTTCTTAACCCGATCCCATGAATCCTTTTTTTTAACTTTTTTATCAATGGCATCTCTTGATGTTGATATTTGCTTGTAGAGTTCCCATTGGCAATAAGTCTCATTTTTATTATGTTCAGTGGATCATAATTCTAGTTACTAACAAAATCAAAGGAAAAAAAATTACCAATTCATTTGCCACTTTAAAAGCCTTTCTCTCAAATGTGAGGCCTCCAATTGCAGAAGGAAAGGAAGGATATATCATTTTCTTTTGTTGTCCACTAAAAAGTTCATTTGCACTCTCCATCTACCGTACATATTCTAGTGCAAAAAACCTTTCTATAACATGCATTGGAAGTTTGTAGGGTTCAACTGTTGTATGTAAAACCTTAAGATAGTGTACTCTTCCATGAAGAATCAGTAAGCCAATTGAATCTGAATTCCTAGTTGAATAAAATCTTTACAAGACACAGGCAATCTAGGCATCAAAGTGCCTATGATTTTTTGGTAAATAGGTGCCAAAAAGAAGTCTACAAAATGGTTTTAGTCTTTATTTTTAGCAGTCATCCTCATCAAATGTGTCCACTCATATACTAGACTTGGAGTCTTTGATTTCTTCTAGATTTTCTCATCAAACTTATAAACCTCAATATCAAGCTCGTTGTTCTCTATCTCAAATATTGGGTGATGCTTTGCTAAACGAAGGTAGCACAAGTAACTTGTGAACCTAAATGTCCTCGTCTTTCCTATAGTTGTACTTTGTTTAATCATTAGTAATTGTTGTTGCATAGATTCAACAATGTGCTAAAAAAATTTATATCTTGCATCTACCTTCTCAATTGATTGACTTCGACAATGGATATAATAAATTATTTCAAAAACACAAGCCCCCACTTCTTTGTTACTGTCAAATCCAAGACAAAATGATAACAAATAAGTAGTATCATGGCACAAAAATATCATACTAATAAGGAGGCTTATGGTCTATGTCTAGTGTAACACTAGTAGAGGACTCTGAGTTTATTAAACCCTTAATATATGAATCTTGAAAAACTCTTTCCAATTTTTCATAAGCCTATGCTAGTTTATCTAAGTCAATGTGCTCATTAAAGCTTTCTAGTTTAAACCCTAGCCCTAGGTCTAACAAAGTGAAAAATTCACTCTCAGTTATGGATAAAATTTCCTCCTTAGTGTTTTGCTTTACAATTGTCTTTCTATTTTCATCATAATTTTGAGTGCATAGCATTACAATTTTAGGGCAAGGGAATACTTTGGGTACAATGAGGTTTGCTAATCCAGTAACTAGAGTAACTAGTTTATTTGTATGTGCATGAATATTGTTATTATATTTATAATAATTTCTTTCCTTCTATGGATCTTTCCACTTATTAAAAAATGAATGTCTACTTCCCATGATTCCAAAATCTCCATGGATAACAGGATAAAAAATATCATGACATTTATCCATGAAACTTGAGGTTTGTAGCACTTGCCTAAGTTCTATAATGTCTTTCTTTTCCTTTATGTTTGCACTTGTACGGGAGGCTTTTGACTTTGTTTTGTACATGCCTACTACTGGTTATTACACAAAATTCTTCTTCATGCCCTATTTAAAATAATTATAAAGTGTAAATCTAAGACAATTAAAATCAAGATTTCTATTGCTGCAAATTGCAATAAATTTTTTAAAAAAAATTTGAATGCCCAAAATTGAGATTGGATAATTGGTGTTGTCATCTGATACTCAAGTTTCACACTTTCAGTCTTCAGAACACAAAATAGAATTATGCTAATCTTTGAAAATTTAAAATTTGAAAACCCTATCGTATCAGACTCTCGACTTGGAGAACTTTCAACTTCATACTCGAAAAACATAGAAGGTTAATAGTTAAAAGTTAAAATGAAATTATTAAGTAATTAATGATTTTAGGTACTTTACTAATAGTATGTACAATTTACATGTAAATGACATAAAGAGTCAAGACTCAATAATGTAGTAATGCACATAACAATAATAAAAAAAGTAAAAATTTATTATATTAATATACATTTGAATAAATTTTTTTATTTTAAATAAATAAAAATTGAACTTAGTTATCAATATAATTTTCAGGTCAATTTATGGAATGCTATTGTTGTTGTCAAGAGTCATCCAGAATTGTGACATGTGTCAAGGACACGTGTCACAATTCCAGATGTTTCTTGACAACAGTGATAATGGACCCAAAATTTAACCAAAATTCATCCTAGGTCATTGTCGTTGTCATTGATTTGTCTTTTACTAAATAATCACGGCATCGCTGAGTCGGGATTAAGTAATAATCTTTTTAAAAGACTAAACATAATTATTAATAATATTAATCGAGTCCTAACACTTAATTGAGCTTTGCAATGATCAGACACATGCCGCAATTTTGGATGAATCTAGGCACATGGGAAAACATTCCCCAAATCGGCTAGAAATTCATCTCAGATCGTCAATCTTTCTTTTAGTCAACGATCAAAATTTCAAGTAAAATCTTGGAGTACACATGTCCTGATTTGGGGTTAATTTAATTATTTATATAAAATATGTTATATATATAAAATATAATTTATAATAATTATTATAATAGTTATAATATAATATAAATAAAGGAGATTTTATTTTCTATTATAGAAATGATTTCTTTTCTATCATAAACTTTTTATTGTAAAGATGATATGAAAATTTCAATGAAGATATATTAAACTTTATAAAATAAAATTGGTGTAAGATATGAAACAAGTGCCATTAGTACTTGCCTTTAATTTTTATATAAATCTAATTTAAATTTAATAAATTTATTATAATATATAAAATATTTTAATTAATAAAAATGTTATATAATTATATTTTTCTATAATGATATTAATTTAAATTTAAATTTTATTCATAAATATAATCATTGATATATATGTTCTATTACATATATATCATATGGTTATAATTATATTATAAATAATTATATTATATGTTCTATTATATAATAAATAATTATAATATAAAAATAATAATATTTTTATAATAATAATAAATCTTAAATGATTATAAGTAATATTATTTTTAATTGAATGACAAAAAAATATTATAATTTATAAAAAAATAGATTATTAAAATATAAAATATAAACTAGTGCACTTACACTAAAAAATAAAAATATTAATGTCAATGAATCACATTGAAAATGAAATATTTAGCTCTTATCCCTAAGCCTACCAACAAGTACTAATAATAAATTATAATGACAATAGTTTAATTTAAATAAAATAATTAAAATTTAAATATAATTACAGATGTTATATTTTTATTCATATTTATTATTTAGTTTCAAAATTAAAATGTAATATAGTTTAATTATCTATAAATTATTAACATATATTGGTAATTGTTTATAAACATAATTATTAATAATATTAATCGAGTCTTTCAATGACTAGACACATGTCACGATTCCGGATGAATCTAGGCACATGGAAAAATATTTGCCAAATTGGCTCGAAATTCATCTTAGGCTGTCAATCTTTCTTTTATGCAATAGTCAGGATTTCAGGTAGAATCTTAGAGTACACGTGTCTCTGTTTCGGGTAGAAATAGACTTTATCTTCAATCTTATAAAATTTGGCCCAAAATAGAGCCGTAGTCATTGAAAAGAATTTACATAGCATATTAATTAATATAGTGAAAAATGTTGAAATAAATATTGTTAAAAAAATTGTTATTAATTATTATTATTTTACTTTTAAGCTTGAGCATGTCAAAATCATGATGTTAATTTAATTTTTTATATAAAATGTTATATATATATATATATATATATATATATATATATATATTATAATAGTTTTAATATGATATAAATAAAGAATTTTCTTTTCTATTAGAGAAATGATTTTATTTTCTATCATAAACTTTTTGTTGTAAAGATGATATTAAAAATTTAATGAAGATATATTAAATTTTATAAAATAAAATTGTTGTAAGATATGAAATAATAATGAGAATAGTTTAATGTAACTAAAATAATTACAATTTAAAAATATAATTACAAATGTTATATTTTTATTCATATTTAGTATTTAGTTTCAAAATTAAAATATAATATAGTTTAATTATCTATAAATTATTAATATATATTGAAAATTGTGATAACTGTTTATAAACTATTCTTCATCACTTAAAAGATTTTATAATGAAAAAAAGTTAGAAATAGGCGACAAGATAGATATGAAATAAAAAATTGACACATAAATTATCAAAATTTTATTTAACTTTGTTAAGGGTACAATCTTTAGTTTTCCTTGAAGTCTGCTCTTATCACTCCATTTGTTTTAACCAATCAAATTAAATAAAAATAATTTTAGAAATTATAAAACTTTTAATTGGATAATTTTTTATTGAATAATTTTTTACTATAAATCATTAATCAAATATATTGTATGAAACCATAAAGGGAATCAAGATTGTTGAAACCCTTTTTTTGTTTCTAAGTTTTAAGTTATAACTTTATAACTATTAACAGTTAATTATTTTTAACAAAGGTGCAGACTAACATTTCAACAGTGTATTGAGAATCAAAATGCCAAAAACAAAGTTGTAGACTAAAAAGAACAACGATTTGAGAAGCCAATTTTTTTTTTTTTTCATTGATAATATTTTAGAGTGTACAATGTACACAATACTGATTCATAGCATAGATATTCAAAATAGTTGATTAAATCAGCTTGATTTTACTATTTCATAATTTTTAAAAAAAGGCAAGGCCTAATCCAAAAAAAAATATAGATATCTTTAAAACAATTTTTTTTCCAAAGGGCAACAATTAAGTAAACAATATTTAGGAAACAGGGAACTAGGGAGGCTGGAAGCATCAGTGGGTTGAGGGGCTGAGGGCTTGAAGCCTTTAATTAGAAAGATCTTCAAGTCCCTCCACAAGGAATCTATTGGAGAAGATGATGTCACTGAACTCGTCCAGCCATGTGAAGTTAGTCTCGTTGACATAGTCCAATAACAACCACTTCTATAGAAAATCCCTTCCGAGTCGTGCCCACTTCCGATGGCGAGTCAATTATCGTTCATTCATGCCGAGTAGGAAATAATGCTTATGTATAATGTACCCTATGCCTTCCTCCCAACACTTGTCTGTTACGTCTGCAAAAGGGATGTCAATGCTCGGCCCCCATACCTGCTCGGCCAATACAAAAATTTTGACATCATCTTCTTAAATTTTTTTTAAAAAAATGTTATGCATAAGCATCAGAATGTCTATTTGACTACCTCCAAGATTGATAAGAGATGCAAGGAAGTAGGAGGTAATATCTGTGGACACACATCATTTATCAAGAATTCATGGCTGAGGACCATGAATATAGAATGGCAAATAAAAAGACTTTGGGCAACTGGCTTGCAAACCATAGTAAGGACATTATTAGGAATCCTACCCAAAAAGGTCTTTTGCAGAGCCATTGTAGTGTATTTTAGGCAAATTGGCATATCCATGACTAAGATTTAAGAAACTCTACAAAGTGAAACTGCAAACTAAATTTAGATTGAAGAATATAAGAATGATAATGAAAGAGGATTTGAAGAGGCTATTTAGTGACATTTTCATTAAATTTCTTGGTGTTCGCGATCTTTCATATCTTATTTTTTCATATTCCTATTAATTTTGAAGTGTGTAAAATGCCAAAATGTACTGGCATTAATGTCGGACAGTCGATAGTGCCTGACATTGAGTAATGATTTCTATGCAAACCTTTCCAGATATCTCCATTTCAAAGAATTTCATATGACTCCAGGTCTTTTCAAGTGAGTGGCCCCAAAATGCATCTTCTATCATTGACCTCTAGTTAATCAACGTTCAATAAAACTATTGTATTTACTATTAACAATATGAAAGTGATGGTAGCCAACTTGGTAATAGTGACACTGATGTAATGACATTACGACATTATTAATAATAGACCTAAGAAAGTACACAAGTTGAAACTTCAAGTGACTACTCAGTAGTTAGTACAGTCACCAGCCAATACATGTGCAAATTTTACTTTCACATTAAACAGTTTTTCAGTTTACCATTGAAGATTAGTCAAGAATATTATTATTCATTTTCCTACAAGACAAGTAATTCATCTCTGACATTATTAATTCATTTTTGGCAATGGAAAAAATAGCCATCATTTATTTATTTGTCAGTAAGAAAAAATATTAATTTGTGACATCTAAATTGATTTTTGCTAGGGTAAGAAAAACATTGCCAACATATAATATTTTATTTCCCTATATGGAACAAAAACATTTCCCTTGACATTAAAATTTTCTTGCAAATAAAAGGTTGGATTCGCCAGAATTTTATACATTTTTTTCAAGAGGGGTTTCTTAAAGTTATCATTGAGGTTGAGGGTCCTTTTCCCCTATTACCAAGTTGAATTATATTCACCTTCTACTCTCTCTAGCAACTTCACGAGGATGGACAATTTTTCAGATGAACATGAAGAGTGCCTTTTTACATGGAGGCCTTCATGAGGAGATCTATGTGGAGCAACCTCATGGTTTTGTGCAAGACTCTTCATTGGTATGCCAACTTTGGAGGTCTTTATACAGTCTCGGGGCCAGGCCCCTAGGGCTTGGTATGAGAAGATGAATTCCTTCTTGCTTGCTTCACAGTTCACTCAGTGTCATTTTGACCCTATGGTTTACATTTAGCATCATGGGTCTGACTTATTGATATTTGTGCTTTATGTTGATGACCTCATCATCATAGGAAGCTTAGTCTCCATGATACAATGTGTTCAACAAGCATTGAGAGAGTAGTTTGAGATGATAGATCTTGGACTTCTGCACTATTTTTTGGTCCTATAGGTTGTTTAGTCTTCAGATGGGATAACCATACTCTAGCAGAAGTATACTCTTGATATGCTTTAGAGTTTTGGCATGCTTGATTGGAAGCCTACCCCCACACCTTTTTAGTCAGTTATTGTTTTATCTACCACTTTCTCTACTCCTACAATGGATTCCACTCTATACAGACAATTTGTGGGTAGTTTTTTGTACCTAACACACACGTCCTAATATTTCCTTTTTAGTTGGACTTGTCTCTTGATTCTCCCATGATCCTCATGACAGTCATTGGTAAGCTTACAAACATATCTTGAGGTATATTAGAGGTAAAACATGTTATAGAATACACTACAGATCAAGGAATCCTCACATTGTTGGCTTCACACATTCAGATTGGGCTGGTGATATTGATGATTGTAAGTCTACTTCTAGTTTTGTATGTTTTAGTTTTTCCTTGTTTTGGTTGTATCACATGGTCTTGCAAGAAACAACATGCTCACACATTTTCATCTACAGAGGTAGAATACAAGGTAGTTGTATTGGCTAGTTAGGAGGTTTTGTTGCTTCAACAATTGATGACAAAGTTTGCATTTTCTCCTAGTAGTCCCACCTTTCTTTGGTATGACAATCAGAGTGCTATACACATTTCATGCAAGCTAGTTGAGTATCAAATGACCAAGCACATCAAGCTTCACACACACTTCATCAGGTATCTCATTTAGGTTGACACCTTGAGCTTGGAGTACATTCCTACTGCTAAGAAGGTTGTAGACATCTTCACTAAACCTTTAGCATCCCCATGGTATCTTCAATTGCATTATATGCTTGGGGTGAAGGAAGTTGTCTTTGGGGGGTCTTAGTGATGAGTGCTTCCTTCTTTTTACTGCTATCTCTTTTCAGAGTAGAGTTTTTCTTAATGGGTTTTCTCTATTTCTTTGTTTCATAGAGATTTAGTTATGATTGGATACCTCATTAGGCCTTATTGTCAAGACCCAAGTTTTCTTTTAGCATTACATTATAGTTTCCTTTCTCTTTCTACATTGTTTGTAGCTACATTACTACTCATCTTAAGGGGGGTGTTAGAGTAAAGCATTAATTTAATTTAATTTATTAATTTCATTTTATTCCCTTCTTAAGATTTTACTTTATGCACCTTTTGAATCTATATTTAATAATTAATTAGTAATTATTAAATAGATTTTTCCTTTTAGGTTACCTTTTGTAACTTTTTAGGTTACCCTTTTGGGTTTCAATCTCCTTTTATCTTTTCTAATTATCTTGCATCTTTTCTTTTTCTGAGAATACATTTGCATAATTTTCAGAGCAAAACCCTTGCCTCCTCTCATATTTTACTTTCGTGACAAGTTTTTTACATGTAGGTGTTCAAAGGCTCTATGGATTTTTATTGATCAAGTCCATCAAATGTAGTGAATAAATTTGCTATAGTGGCATAATATGAGGCTTTTTGTGCATTTGGTTCACAATTGTAAAGATGACACTTTAAAAGTAATTGCCTTGGCATATGTCAATGATGGAAACCTATGTATTGAATTCCCAACTAAAATGCCTTGATTTTGTATATTAGTGGACTTTGACATGCTTTTATGTTTATCCTCTATTACTTTCATCAATTCCAATTTACTTGTTGAACTTTAGATAATTATATGTATGATTTGTTGAAGGTGATGAACTTCTACACAATGTTTTTCTTTGGCATAGTAAGGTGGCATGATCTGAGACCATTACTGAAAAATGATTGTTGAGTTAGATTTTAACATCATTTCTACTGAGAAAGAAATATTGTATTTGCACATCAATGAGAGAAAATAATTTGGAACAATTAATATAGGGGCCCTTGACCTACATCATATAAGGATTTTTTCTCTATTAGACTTATGAGCCATTCCCTAAAGGTTCATTTGTTTTTCTCTGAGAGTTTCTTACTAAACTTAATCTAATTTAATCAAGTTGACATGCTTTCATTTACATATAGGAATACCTAGTAATAGCCAATGAAGAGAAAATGTCATTTTGGCTATATGTAATCATAAGTTGGCTTCAGTAGAGAAGAGGACAAGATGCTTATTATTCTTTCCAACTTTTCTACATTCCAAAAGAGCCTATATTAGCTTTATGATTGATTGACTGGTAAATATAGTGAATAAATATGCTAGAGCTTTCAGTAGTAATTTGATTCCCCAATACTTTACCATTTTTCAATCTTTTTAAATATTTTTTAACTCCCTCATCATTTTACAAACATTCTAACCTCCTTAAGTTTTGAAACTAATTTTTCTTCTTCCTTTCCTTTAAGATATTCATGTATGTATCTTGGAGTAATTATAGAAATACCTTGTTTTATTGAAGCCAAATTGTTATAGGAAATATCTACTATTATTTTTCCTTTTCCCTTCTAAGTTTTTCTTGTGTAATCTCCACTACAATCTACTTTTTGTGGATCACCCTTCATTCTCTAGTTTTAATATACATCTTCCTTCCACCCTTGATATATAAGAAAGTGATCATAGGATGAAGTTATAGACATTGTCATTGATGAAAATATAGATTATTGACATGGTCATTTGGTTAGATAATAACTTTTGAATGGAATTCATTCATGAAAAATGCCTAAGTATAGAGCAAGAACAAGTATATAGTTAGATAGTTTTGGTTAGCAAGCACATAATGCTTTTTAGAATTGTCTCAAATTTTTGATATATGTAATATTTATAGTGTATGAATGCTTCAAATATGGTCTTCTATGTTAGTGTGTTAATTAGCACATATTTTTAGTGAATAGAGTAAAAATGACAGACTATAGCAGTTGTTCAAGACAATTTTGGAGATTAGGCAAATTGGCCTATCTAATTGAATTGTTTAATCAATTCAATTTCTTGGAATAGTAGGGATGATATAGTATATGTTAACCCTTGGGTAGCATAATTTTATATATTATATTAGAGTTTGTGCTACAAATTTTGTAAAGAGTTTTTGTTAGTCAACTATAAAGACTGGTTTTGTATGTGAGCATACATTATGATCCTATGATCAATGTTATTTTTTATATGTGCGAGCCTTGATGCTAGATTAGATTATATGCAAGCTTCATTTCAGACTGATCATACATTGGCATGTTAGTATAGTCTTTTGGCATTGGTATACTTTCATTGTAATTGGACAATGAGTTCCTTATCAAGCAAGTGCACTTTTGTTTTTGTTAAACAATTTCTTAGAGGGTTGAGAACTTTAGCAAGGTTATGTCTTGTAACAAGGAAAAAAAAATGAACTGGGTCATAAATCTTCATAATGAATTTTTAAATTAGTGTATATTTGGGTACTAAGCTCATTGTGGTTTTCACTTAGCTAGGGTTTCCTCAAAAAAAAAATCATTGTGTTATGAGTTCTTTACTATTCTATCATTTATTTTTTGATATAATTTTATGTGGATATTTATGGTTAAGTTAAAAAAATTCTTGATTGATTTGAAAGTGCTAAATCACTTATTCATGCCCCCTCACCCCTAACCCCCAATGTTTCTTGATCCTAACCTAATCTTGCCAAAACCATCCATACCTTTACTCACATTTTTGTAGCAACATATTTCAAGTGGCAACATAAATAAACAAATCATTTTTGTTCAAAATCAATGCCAATATTTATATTGTATAATTCATTTGATTTGTTTAGATTCCATCCTTACTGAAGAGATAGTAATATTTTATTATTTTATTATTATCAATTATATACAAGATACCACTAATGCTTGTATGTTTATAATTGATATAATTTTATAGCTTGAATATTTTCTTGTGAAGAAAGTCCATGCCTAACAATATGAACCCAAAACAAAATAAGGTGACAATTGGTAGATTGTGGTCTTAGGTAAAAAGAAATGATGATGGAAAATGCTATTGTCCTTGTAAAAAATGTGAGGGCTTAAAGAATCAAATAATTCTAATCACAACATCTCAGAGACATTGTAGGCAACATGATCACATTGAAGGGAGAAAGGATTTTCATCCTTTAGTGAATGTGGATTTCAAACTGATGGAACATGGAGGTGTGAATATCAAAGAAGAAGGTAATGCTCCAATTTAATAAGATGATCCTGAGGTAGAGAACATTATTGAAGATGTTGGTATTGGTTTAGCTGATAATGTGCTAGAGAACGGGATTGAAGAAGATGGTATTGGCGCAATTGAAAAAGATGATGAAGATGATGATAGTCACACATCTAATGATGATGATGAAGAGAACCTTGATATACCTATAATTCAAAAGGCATATGAGCCCTTGTACTAAGGCTCCAAAGAAATGCTTCTCTCCATTGTATTGTTGCTGGTAAACTTCAAGGTTATACAATGGTATATCCAATGTAGCAATCTCATGTATGCTAAGGTATAGTATCACTTTTGTCATCTTCTATATTAGTATACCATTAGTGTTCTTTATATTAACAATGTTTTTCCATAGGATTATAGGTGAGTGTTTGTTACCACCAACAAATATTGTATCTCGCTCTTACCAAGAATTATCAACCATTATGAAAGATATTGGAATGGAGTATCAAACAATAAATGCATATCCCAATGATCATATTATATATCAAAAATAACATGAATTTGTAACGCAATGACCTAATTATCAAATTAGTAGATGTTAATTGAATCAAATAACCAAAAAGGTGTCTCACAAGGTTCTTTGAGACATTCTCATTATTCCACATCTGCAATGATTATTCAAGTGTATTAACTTGGCACAATTTATGGATTACCATGCATGCAATAGAAGTCAAGATGACATTATGTGAATGCTTGCAGATGGTTCTACATTTAAGGATATAAAAGATAGGTGGCTAGTACTTAAAGAAGAACCTCATAATCTGAAGCTTTCATTGGCAATAAAGGGTGTCAATCCATTTGGAGAGATGAGAGATGTTTACTCAGTCTAGCCTATTTTTAAAATTAACAATAACATTCCTCCTTGGATGTACATAAAGAGGGAGCACATAATATTAGAAATGATTATACCAAGTATTTTTCCATTTAATAGTTATCTAAATTAATTTATAAATGCAGTATCAAAATGGTTGTAAGAATTATGTTTTGTTTATATTTATTCAACTAGGTAAGTACCAAGTGAAATATATGAATGTATATATTAATTCCTTGATTGATGAGTTTTTGGAGTTATGGAATGGGGCCACTATGTACAACATCTCTAGACCAATTAGTGAAAGGCAATTTCAATTTCATACAATGCTTATATGGACAATACATAATGCCCCTGGACTAACATATTTTTGTGGTATGTAAAACTGTTAATGCATATTTTTGGTATGTAATAGTGCTAATACATTTTCGTTGTATGTTTGAGTTGCATGTGATAATTGTAAATATGAATCTTATAGTACACATGTCATCCAATTATACATACTCTTGTAGGTCTTCAGACAAAGGGAAAAATTGCATTTCCAATTTGTGGTCCAATGATGAAATCTCGTCATTCAAAAAGTCTAAGAAAGCAGGTGTTCAATGAAAATAGACACTTTCTCCACAAAAATCATAAGTAACGAATTGCCAAAAAGTATCTTTTCAATGGGAAAGAAGAGACAACATCAAAGCCACAAAGAATGACACCTCACATGTGGAAGTTGGAATACAATAGAATGAATAGTAAAGGTAATGTCATTCCATCTGATGTAGGTTTTTGTATAAAATTTAAATTTGGATGTTGTATTTTGTTTATTAATGATATATCTAATGTCCATGAAGGTCGTCAAGGAATCGATGGAGAAACTTCCAAAAGGACTTAAACATATCCTAGACAATTTTGTAGGTTGTTGTACTACAAGAACCTCCCAATCATGCATTTTTGTGATGTTATGCATATTGGAAAGAATGTAATAGAGAAACTATGGAAAATATTGGATGGAAGGTGTGATAAAGAAAAATTGGTTAAAATTTGCAATGACATTGAAGTTTTTCCTTGAATCAAATAGCAATGGAAACCAGATTAATAAGAGTGTCATTCCTTGGTTATTAATACAACAACAAATTGATACCATATTTGAAAAAATAAAAAATAAAATTTCCACAAGATTTGCTAGAAATATAAGCAGTCTCATATCAAAGAAAGATGATTTTGGGTTAGGGTTATAAACACATGATTGGCATACCTTTATCAAGGTAAGTCATGTTCTTCTCTATTTACAATAAATTTGTAAAACATCATGTGCTTTTGATTATTTTATATTATAATATATTGCAAAGATCATTTTATTATTACTGCAGTATGTTTTGCCTCTATCTCTCCCACACAATTTTGACAACATTAGTTACAAACACATTATATATGATATTGGGAAATACATGAGGTTAGAAGTGTTATTTGTTATATTTGTTGTATAGAAGTGTTATTGATCTCGTAATATATTTTTATGTGATAAATATCTTCTAGGTGGTTGTTATCTAAAGAAATTGATAAAAAGTACATTAAAAATGGAAGAGAAAAATTTCTCAGCTTTTGTGTGAGATGCAAAAGTGTCTACCTTCAAAAAATTGAAATGCACAAAAACACTACCTCATACATCTAGTTGAAGAGATCAAATTGTGTGGACTTGTACCAACTAGGTCAATGTGTATGGTTGAGAGGCACTTGAAATTTTTTAAGGGCTTGATTTGATAGAGAGCATGTCTTGAGGGTTCCATGGTCGAGAGATATATGGTCTACCAGACCATGGTGTACATTAGTGAATATCTTCCCAAGTTTGCATCAAAGATCCATGTAGATCACATGTGGGATTGCAACTCCCTTAACAAATTTGAAGGGGAGTACTTGATAGGGAAAGGTAGATTGAGGAAAGTGACAGGTAATTATAAGATGTTATTCTAGTTAATTAACTCTTATTCATTATCAATATAAGTTTTTTTAAACTGGTCTATTTATTTTATATAGTTTCTCGTGAGTGGGATGCACTTTATTTATATATTGAAAACAATATTTAATTGGATGATGGTATGGATTGAACGATCTCAACAAAATAGTCACTCATTAACATGGGAAGGTGTTGCTTCATTGGTTAAAGAAGCTCATCATAATCAAGATCCCAATGTTATGCCAATGGTAATTTATCTAGCAAATGGTTTAAGAGGTGGAAAGGTGCGTATAAGTTAATTTGACATGACCCATTTATTTACTATCAACTCATGGATGGATGCATAATTTTGACATGTTTGAAAATTAATAGGTCAAGCACCACAAAGCTATGTACTATAATGGTCATAAATTTTTCATATAAAAGGTGGACGATATAATTGAGTGCAACTTTAATTTCTTCAAACTAGTTTTATTCGGTGTCAAATGGTACATGCGACAACTAAATCAAAATGATCTTGATAGAACTGTATTGAACATGATAATGGATTTACAATGATTAATACAATGTCATTTGAGTCAGTTAAAAATGAGCTCTATGTTCTTCAAAGCCAATGTGAGAAAGTTTTTTACTTTGGCATTCCATATTAACTAGGTTGGTCATTTGTCATTAGACACGATCCGAGAGGAAGGCCAGTAAATATAATGTGACTAAAGAAGAAGACACTAAAGAAGTGGAAGATGAATTAGATGATGATGATGGTGAAGATGTTCATGGTGATGGTTATGGCATTGATGATGATGATGATGATGATGATGGCCACCACACAGATTCCAGTGGTCAAAGAGATGTAGAAGATTCTAATGTACTAGTTTGCACACAAGTAAATAGGTCTAATGAGTAATAAAAAAAATTGAGAACTTCATGAGAAATAATCTATTTGAAGTTAATGTTGAACATTGATAACAATGTTCACATGATATTTCACTATAGCCTACCACTAGTAAATTTGGACCCAATTTTTGACCAATTTTAGTTGAATTTTGACCAAGGTTCATTGCTATTTTTCTCGTCAAAATTTTGACCAACCTATAATTTTTTCAAAATTTTGACAAGAAAAATAGTGATGAAGCTTGGTCTAAAATTGGGTCCAAATGTACTAGTGTACTACTCCTGGCATAGATCTTACTCATGATGACAAAGTCACAAATCCTACACATGACGAAGGCCTTGATGTGCATCACAATGATATAGGTACATATTCGATTTCTATTAAAAATCAATTATGTAATCATTAATAAAATTTAACATCTTAAAATACAATTGGTGTAACCTTTATGTGATAATTTTGGAGCATATAGAGCATGATGTTAGTGTTGAGCATGTTGAGGTTGGGACTAAACAAAATGTGAGAGTAGATGATGTGGCATTAGATCAGGTAAAGAAAAACCCCTGTTATGTTTTTTAGATTAATGAATACTTATAACATTAAAAAAATGTTTAGGATTAAATCCATTTATTTCTTATTGCAGGGGCGTATTAACCTTGTCCTCAAAAAAAAAAAAAGAGGAAGCCTCATGTTGTAAGATTAGAACCACAAAAGCCATAGGAGAACACCAAAGATAGTCACAATGTGCATATTAGCCTTTATCTTCAACAAAAAAAGAAGAAGAAGAAGAAATGAATGTTAAAAACCTTGTTTGATAATGAATGTGTTGATGAATTTTTATGAATGTTGCTTATTGATGAATTTTATGTCATGTTATTGAATATTGTTATGTGATTATAATGATTGACACATTCATAAATTATTGATGAATTAATGAATTATATGTCATGTTAATGAATGATATGTGAATATAATGATTGATGTGTTCATAAATTATTGATGAATGTTTATATGTATTAATTAATTTTATGTTGTGTTAATGAATGTTATGTGATTATAATGATTCAATGATATACTTCTGAAATGAATGAATGAAATATTCACTTAGCCTTTAATGGGGAATTTAAAGTTATTATGGGGGGGAGAGGCCAAATGAGCTTCCACCTTCACGTGGTTGGCCTTGTTAAGTAGAGAATATGAAAGGATTCTTGAAACCAAGTGAAGCTCAAACTAAACCTATCAAAACTAAACAAAAATTTATGGTCCCATCAATTCTTCCCAAATGCCTTACCAACTTAACAATCAAATAAACCTTCACTAAATCTCATCATAACACCTTCTAAATAGGATAAGATGGATCAAAATTAGTTACTGATTACAAATGCTTTATGAACAAACTCCCAATGAAAGCTTTGCCATTTCCATCACAATCTGATTCAAATGTCATATTGGGACTATGGCATAACAATGACACATGAAAGGATCCAAACCTTCCCAACACACACTTCAAACTAAATAAATGACTATACACATCTTGAACCATACAGATCTTGAACCAACTTATTTTCAAGTTGTTTTTCCCTTTACTACTTCAACCCCATCTTCCTCTCCATGGAATCAAGCCTCATTATCTATCTCTTTCTTGGTAGTATAGCTCTACCTCCTTTCCTCACACAATTTTTTCCTCTTCTCATCTCTCTCTTTTCTTCTTTCCATTACTCAAGGATCCCTTCAATGCATTCTTTTATTAGTCAGAACATATAAATATGTTTTAAATGTTGATGATGTAATGTTGATGGTAACATGTTGATCTTAGTCTTCTTATAGTTGTTGTTATAAACATTAATTGATCATGATTCCATTATATTTGGTTGTAGGGTACCAAGCAACAGAACTAAAAAACTTAAGCTAGAGTGCTCGAGTTTGAAAATGATACTTGACATTTGTTACTGCATTAGAAATCCCTTTTATTAATTTATGATCTGGTTAAAATATTACTAGTTTTAATTTTCCTGTTAAAAAAATTTTAGTTACAACTTAATTTTTATATCATGTCATTATTATCTCCCACATGCATTATTGTCATTATTGTAGATGGGGATGCTCGAACTTTAAAGTCTCCAACACAATATTTACTTTTAGTGGCTAAACATAGCAGGCTCCAGGTGAACACCTTAAAATGGCCTTAACATTAGTATTATGAATTACTTATTAAGTTATTGATAACTTAGAAGTTTGAATTTGAAATGTTTGTTACATTAAAAAATAGATTTTAAAAAAAATGTATTTGTGAATAGAGAACTAACATACACATATTAGCCTTCCCTCTAATCTTGACCCCACTTGCTCGCTCTTTCTCTTCCTTTATATCTTTCTATATATCTCTTCCTCTTTATCTATTTATTTTTCTTATAGTTTATATACTTATCTCCCTTCCTCTTTGTCTTTCCAAACTCTTTTTATTTCTCTATGTATTTCTCTCTTTGTCCATCCCCCTCTCTTTAAATTCATATTTCTTCCTTCCTCTTTCAATCTTTCTTTTATTTCATTTTTCAATATTTCTTTGTCTACATTTGATCTACAACTCTCTATCTTTATCTATACCCCTTTCATTATGTCCCAATTCATGGATAAATGACACTTCTCAATTTGATATATATGGTTTAGTGTGGAGATTGAGCTTAGCTAGGGTAGTTAAGGATGATAGTAGTGCATGCTGATCAATACCCAACATTGTCTAGAATGAATCATGATTAAAAATTGTCTATATACTAAAGGTTATTGACTATGTGGAATTAGTTAGCAGTTATTTTTATATACTTGATAAGGAAGGTGTTTTCTATCTTCTTCCTTTGTCTTGACATGTCAACTTCTTTAGAGTGCTCAAGATTAGTAAACTATATCTTTGGAAGGAGCTCCTAAAAAATGTTATGGTTTATCATGGTTGACATATGGAGCTATCAGTCTTAGTGAACCCATAAAACATTTATCATCATGCATGCATCCATTAGATTATGCAATCACTTAAAACTTGTAGGTTACTGTCAAATCAATTTGCAAAAATGTAAACATGAAACACAACAAATTTATCAACACACTTGACACAATTATTTATGTGGAAACCCAATATGGGAAAAACCACCAGCAACATGCTACTCTTTTTCACTCTTCTGAAGTGATGCCCTATGAAATGCCAACCCTATTAAAGGTTACAATACACACTATTAAATGTGACCCTATTGAAGGATTTTAATCACCTTGTTAGGAGTGAGCCTTGTTAGAGGACTTTAGACCATTCACTTGGAATGTCACCCGGTTAAAGGATTTACAAATGACTATTAGGTCAACCTTAATCCAAAGGATTTACCCTAGATTGATACAATTATTAGAGAGTAAAAGTAAGGCTTGATCTAATAACAACTTACAACTCTATTTGTGGATTATAGATCATTGTTTCAGTCCTCCATTCTACTTGGCCTTCATACATTTCAGCTCTGATAGCTTGTTCACCCTTCAAGCATTCATACACTTAAGCCTTCTTGCTTAACATGCCAATGGAGACTCTTCTCTTAGGTCCCTTGATGAAGTAAAACCCTTGACTCTTTTTCTTCCTCAGGTTCTCACACATGACAACCCTTGCTTCTGACCAACCATTCTTATAAATAGGAAATTAGGATCTTTTTACTACTCATTCTTCATCATCCAATTTAGGGTTAGGATAGATTAAGTAGAATACAATGAATCTACCTCATATTTCATATCTCTTCTAGAAACTTCTTCTTGAATCCTCTTTAAATTTGCCTTAAAATGGTTTACCTTGAATTCTATGCCACTAACTCATCAATCTTATCTTTTACCTAGTTCATACAATCCAAGAAAAAAAACTTGTTAGCTCAGATCCATCAAATTCACAATCTTTCAAATAATGCAGCCACTCAGCATTATCTAGCTTCTGATGCTCAACACATCCTACATTGCTCGACATCCTCTATGAAATCACTCAGTACAAACTAAAGTTTACTAGTACTTGGCATCAACTAAACTTTACTTAGTATCCACTATTTTGCTCGACATACACTAGAATAGAATTTTACTTGGCTCCAACAGATTTTCTGCTCAGCTTGCATTGACTTTTCTCGGCACCTACTATCCACTCAATCAATCTTTGCAGAAAAACTTTGTCTAACTTGTTCTTCTAAAATTTCTTAGTGTAACCAGCCTTTGTAACCTTAAGTAGATTATTAGTACATCATGTTATTACTATTTAAATTAATTCTTGTACTTGTTTACATAAGCATAACTCAACTTTTCCTCTAGGTGTTATTACTACATCTTTTGATCAAATCCTCTTAATCAATCAAATAAGTGATGGTACTTAAATCATATAAGTAGTTTTCTTACCAGCAAATAATAGGTTTGACATCAATGACAAAATAATTATTGAAGCATACTAGTCATACTTGTATCAATCTATTATCAACAATCTCCCTCTTTAATAATCTTATTCGATCTATTCTAAACAATCTCCCTCTTTGGCATTGATGGCAAACAAACTGATCAACCAAATTGACTAGGTTAAAATAGCAAGACCAACAAAATACCAAAAATAATTTCTTGTATTAAAATCTCTCTCTCTCTCTCTCTCTCTCTCTCTCTCTCTCTCTCTCTCTCTCTCTCTCTCTCTCTCTCTCTCTCTCTCTCTCTCACTCTCATTCCATCTTCTAAATAAGTTATAGAACTCTATCTTATAACTCCCTTTGAATTACTTCTTGTATCTCCCTCTTGCTAGGTAGATGTTCTTTCTTTGTTCTCCTGATTAGTAACTATCTCCCTCTTTGACAACAATGCCAAAGACTCATCATCTTAACAAAGCTTCTTCAGTTTCTCCCTCTATCACCTTACTTGTGACTAATTTGTAGTTTTAGTTCTTTGATTACTTTAGGTAGGTCTTATAATAAGATCCACTACATCAATCTATAACATATGAAAATCATCTTTTTTGATTTAGGGCACTCCTTTTGTGACTTAGATAGCCTTTTATAGGGGTATCACCCCTAGTTTACCTCTTAGATACTCATGTGCATCCTTAAGTAATGCTTTTGTGAAGATATTAGCAATTTTCTCTTTTGTGTTAACATATTCCATCTTCACCTCTTTGTCTTGAACTAATTCTCTCAAGTAATGATACTTGATTGCAATGTGTTTAGTCTTTGTGTGCATCACATGATTCTTTGATATATTCATAGCACTTCTATTATCACAATAAAGTGTCACTAGTTCCATGATCTCTTCCTTCATACCTTTGAGTAGCTGTTTGATCCATACAATGTTTATACAATTTACAATAGTAGCAACATATTCAGCTTTAGCAGTAGATTGTGAGGTGCATTTTGTTTTTTTCTAGTTCATGTAACTAGCCTCTTTCCTAAGAAAAATGCTCCTCTATTGGTGCTCTTTTTGTCATCAATATTTCCAGCCCAATCAACATCTGTATAGGCTCTTAATTCAAATTTCTCATTTTTATTATAGTATAGACCATCATGCTCTATTCCTTTCAAATATCTCATTATTCTCTTTAGAGGCATCAAATGATTTTCCCTAGGATTAGTAGAGAATCTTGCAACTATCCCTATAGATAATGCAATCTAAGGTCTTCTATGTACTACATGTTGTAATTTGCCAATCATAGACCTATATAATGTTTGATTCACCTCAACTAAATCATCATTCTTTGACAACTTGTTTCCTATCACCTTTGGTGTACTTATTGGTTTGGAATCTTTCAATCCAAATTTTTTCAATATTTCCTTCATCTATCAACAACTTCCATCTTCTGAATAGGTTACAAAACTCTTCCTTATGAATCCCTTTGAATTACTTCTTATATCTCCCTCTTACTAGGTAGACGTTCTTTCTTTTTTCTCTTGATCAGTAACTATCTCCCTCTTTCTTATATTTCCCTTGATTAGTAACTATCTCCCTCTTTGACAATAATGCCCAAGACTTGTCATCTTAACAAAGCTTCTTCAGTTTCTCCCTCTGTCACCTTACTTGTGACTGATTTGTAGTTTCAATTCTTTGATTACTTTAGGTAGCTCCTATAGTAAGATCCACTACATCAATCTGTAGCATCTAAAAATCATCTTGTTTGATGCATGTCACTCCTTTTGTTACTTAGATAGCCTTTGATAGGGGTATCACCCCTAGTTTACCTCTTAGATACACATGAGCATCCTTAGGTAATGCTTTTGTGAAGATATCATCAATTTTCTCTTTTGTGTTAACATATTCCATCTTCACCTCTTTGTCTTGAACTAATTCTCTCAAGTAATGATACTTGATTGCAATGTGTTTAGTCTTTATGTGTATCATAGGATTCTTTGATACGTTTATAGCACTTGTATTATCATTGGTTATATGATCTCTTCCTTCATACCTTTGAGTAACTATTTGATCCATACAATGTTTGTACAATTTACAATAGCAACAACATATTAAGCTTTAGAAGCAGATTGTGAGGTGTATTTTTTTTTCTTGCTAGTCCATGTAACCAGCCTCTTGCCTATGAAAAATGCTCCTCTACTGGTGCTCTTTTTGTCATCAATGTTTCCAACCCAATTAGCATTTATATAGGCTCTTAATTCAAATTTCTTTTTTTTCTTATAGTATAGATCATACTCCTCTGTTTCTTTCAAATACCTCATTATTCTCTTTATAGGCATCAAATGATTCTCCCTGAGATTAGCAGAGAATCTTGCAACTATCACTATGGATAATGCAATTTTAGGTCTACTATATACTACATATTGTAATTTTCCAATCATAGACCTATATAATGTTTGATTTACCTTGGCTAAATCATCATTCTTTGACAACTTGTGTCCTATCACCTTAGGTGTACTTATTGGTTTGGAATCCTCCGATCCAAAAGTTTTTAATATTTCCTTGACATATTTTAATTGAGTGATGTATATACCATATTTCATTTGATATACTTGCAAATGCACAAAGAACTTGATCTCTCCAAACATAGACATCTCAAATTATTGCTTCATTCATTTGCAAAATCCTTACATAAAGCATCTTGACCTCCAAGTATGATATCATCAAAAAAAAATTAGATAACAAATTACCTTTTTCTTTCTTTGTCTTCATGTATAGATTGATGTTATCATTAGTCCTTTCAAATCCAATCTTCACAAGATAATTATGAAGTCTCTTATACTATGCTCTCGGTGCTTGTTTCAAATCATATAGAGTTTTGTGTAATCTACATACCATATTCTTATTATTATCATCAAAAAATTCTTTTGGCTATTCTATGTAAAATTCTTTCTCTAATATAACATTCAGAAATGCAGATTTTAGCATTCATTTGATAAACTTTGAAACTTTTGTATGCAATAAGCAAGTAAAGTTCTTACTCCTTCCAATCTAGCAACAAGAGAAAATGTCTCTCCATAGTCAATTCCTTCTTCTTGTGCATATCATTTGCAAAGTAATCTTGCCTTGTTCCTTGTGACCTCACCATTTTCATCTAGCTTGTTTATGAATACCCACTTGGTGCTAATCACATTTTTTTCTTCTGGTCTAGGAACTAGAGTCCATGTATTATTTTTCTCAATTTGTTCAATCTCTTCTTCCATGGCTTTACCCCAATCTACATCTTCTAATGCATCTTTCACTGATTTAGGTTCTTTCATGCTTAGTAAACATGTATCATTCCTCAATCTATTTCTTGTCATTGATCTAGCATCTTTATCTCCAATATTTTGTGTAGCAGGATGATGTCACTTGACATATTTGGACAATCTTGGTTTAGCTCTAGCTTCCTCATTTTGTCTTTCAAATTCAGAGTCATTATGTCTATCATATAGATCAACATCTCTTTCATGTACACTAATATCATAATCAAAATGTGCTTCAACTTCATTCTATAACTCGACATCTGAATGTAGCTTGGTCCTTGAATGCAACTCAACATTCATAGTATGTGACTCGGTAGTTTCTGAAACTTGTTGTTGGTTTGTAGCTTGATTTGCAACATCTTCTTCAATAGGCATACCTTCATAAGAGTATACAAATAATTTGTATTCTTCCAGTTCTTTCATAGGTTTAGCCTCATGTACTTCTGTATATTCATAAAAATTTACATTTGCACATTCCACAACTCTGTTAGTGTTAGTATTTAAACACTTATAAGCTTTACTTCCTATGAAATATCCTAAGAATATACCTTCTTCACTTTTTGCATTTAGTTTACCATTCCTAAAGTCTTTAAGAATGTAACACTTGCTTCCAAATACCTTAAAGTATTTTACATTGGGTGACTATCCATACCATAATTCAAAACATGTTGAATGAGTACCTTTCTTGACTTGTACACGGTTCAAGATATAGTCAGTTGTGCTTATAGCTTCTCACCAGTATTTCAAAGCAACATTTTTCTCCATCATGAGTGTTCTATCATTGTCCATTATAGATATATTCCTCCTTTCAACTATTCTATTTTGTGGAGGGATTCTAGGTGTAGATGTCTGCCTTTTGATTCCTCTATCATTATAGAACATCTTGAACTCATTTGATATATATTCTCCTCCTCTATCAAATCTCAAACATTTCAGACTTTTACCAATTTCCTTCTCAACTCTTACTAAGTACCACTTAAGCATTTGGAAAGCATCAAATTTCTATTTTAGAAACATAACTATCATTATTCTAGAATAGTCATCAACAAACAACATAATGTACTTATCTCCTTTGTAGCTTTGCATTTCAATTGGTCCACACAAGTTAGTATGAACAATCTCTAGTATATTTTTAGAGGTATGAGTTTTACTCTTAAAACTTGACTTTGTCATTTTTCCCAACTGACACTATTTCCACATTATATTATCAAGCTTCTTCAACTTAGGTAGAACTCTAACTTTTCTCATGTTACTAATACTAACTAAGTTATTATAATTAACATGACATAACCTTTTATGCCACAATTATACATCATCAAATTTTACAACTAGACAAGTAGCATCCTCTATATCAAGATAGAATAGATTACTCCTAGTTTGACCACCCTTTCCACTCAGTTTTCCATTTATGTCATACATCTTAGAAATATTTCTTTCAAACTCAACCTTACATCCCAAATTATTTAGTTGTGACACACTCAAGAGATTATAGTTAAGCCCTTCAACATAGTAAGCTTTGTCACATAAAATGATGTAGTGCAAGGTAGGAGAATCCCCAAAGGAGATGTCCTAGCCCCAGCAAATAACCACACAATAGAAACACAATAAAAATGCAAGATATGATACCAAATCACAACTTTTTATTCATAAAATAATTGTTTATATGCAATGTGTCAGGCTGTAAGGCCTTCCTAGTTCTAGCCAAATACAAAGCAATTACAATAACAGTTCTACAAGATCTCTCAAGATCCAACTCAAACACTAGGTAGTCCAAATCCACACTCTAGTAGAAACCTCCAAGAGCTCAACTTGTACTCACAAGCCACCAATCAACCTCCTTGTTTATAAATTGTAGCCACTAGCTCTTCTCCAACTTTATCCAAGATCCAAGTGTAAACTGCCTCATATTCGGTGCTTTATCCACACACTTTGGAAATCTTATGATTCAGCTACTCTCCACACTCACTTCTCCAAAATGAAAATGAATAATGGCAAGCCAAGGCCCTCTAATTATACCCAACTAAGCCACAAGTCAGCCTAGCCCATTACAAATTAAAATAAACCCTCAAGCCACAAGTTACATTTAATAATGCCACCTATTCAATACCTTTTTCCTCTTTTCTCCATTTTTATTTATTTATTTAATATTTTCTCTAATTTTTGTCACTTTCTCTCTCCTCCATAATTTTTTTTTTGAAAAACAAATAAAAATAAAATTATTTTTCACTTAATTTTCTAATGCAAGATGCTCCTGCATCAGATTTTCCAGGTAGATAGAAAAGTGTGTCCCACACTTTAATGCCAAAAACAAATATCTGCAACCATCTTCACCTTCACCAAAGGCTTCTACTCCAATAGAGGAAATAACATCAACATGCAAATCATTCACATCTGTATCACTCTGTCAAATACCAAAATTTTAACCATCAAATCAACATGCTCACTCCCAAGAACAAACTGAACATAATGCTTCATCAATAAACCATCATCTACATGAACAACTAGTAAATGCATACCAATAGCAATAAACTCCATATTAGCAGTAATATGTAGATCTCCATCAACACATTCCAAACTCACAACACTAGTGGTCTCATTGCTCAAAACAAGATGCTCTACAACATACAAGTCACCACCAATAGCGACCAGATCATCCATGACCAAGTTCTCTGCAATCTCCATGTCAAACTCAACCAACTGATCATGAAAACCAATCTCCATCCCAACATCAACAAGGTTAGGAATATCCTTAGCAACAACCTCCAGTTGCTCTACAAGTTTTGTATTAGACTCCACAAACTAATCAACAAAACTAAACTCTTCCACCTCAACCTTGCAATGCGATCTTTTCTCTCGAACAAGTCTTCTAACCGGCCAGATAACTCTCTTCCAGATTAGTAGACTCTAACTCTAATAGCATAGAACTTCCTTATTTTATTTCTCAACTCTTTTAGAAAAAGTAGTATCCACCTAAGCTATTGTCTCATTAATCCTCCTCTCCACTATATCATAGAGATTTGCAATCATCCTAGAGTCCAATTTTCTTGGAGCCATCTTCCAAGATCTTTGCAAAACCTCTACAACTAATCACCAAATCTAGAAGATCAATCAGCTCCACAAGATCAACCTTCTCTTCTAGCCTCCACACAAATCCTGGTGCAAACTGCCTCAACTTTGATAACTGATCTACACATTAAGGAACAATCTTCACTCTGATACCACTCGATGCAGTGCATGGTAGGATAATCCCCAAAGGAGATGTCCTAGCCCCATCAATTAACCAAACAATAGAAACACAATAAAAATGCAAGATTTGATACTAAATCACAACTCTTTATTCATAAAATAACTATTCACATGCAATGCATTAGATTGTAAGGCCTTCCTAGTTATGGCCAAATACAAAGCAATTACAATAACAGTTATGCAAGATCCCTCAAGATCCAACCCAAACACTAGCTAGTCTAGATCTACACTCTAGTAGAAACCTCCAAGCTCTCAACTTGTGCTTGCAAGCCACCAAGAAACCTCCTTATTTCTAAATTGTAGCCACTAGCTCTTCTCCATCTTCATCAGAGATCCAAGTGTAAATTGCCTCAAATTTGACACTTTGTCCACACACTTTGGAAAGCTTGCTCTTTAGCTACTCTCCACACTCACATCTCCAACATGAAAATGAATAATGACAAGCCAAGGCCCTCTACTTATACCCAACTAAGCCACAAGTCAACCTAGCCCATTACAAATTAAAATAAACCCTCAAGCCACAAGTTACAATTATTAATGCCACCTATTCAATGTCTTTTCCCTCTTTTCTCCATTTTATTTGTTTATTTAATTTTTTTTTATTTTTTTGAAAAATAAACAAAAAGAAAATTCCTTTTATCAAACATGGTGCATCATTACCAAATCTTACACTATTTTCATCATTAAAATTTAGGGCTATGAACTTACTTTTGTCTCCAATCATGTGATGTGAACACCCACTATCAATGATCCATCTGTCATTCTTGTTCACACAAGTCACAAGTGCAGTTGCCTCATCTTCATCAGATTCATCTTTCATTGCAACATACACCACTTCATCATCATGTCCATTAGATTCATCTTTTATTTCTTCTTCAACAATATAGAAAAAGACTTTTTGCCTTTGTCTTAAAAGGTCCTTGTTGTCTTCATCTCTCCTACTTTTGTACTTTTCACCACCTCTGTAGTTCTTCTCCAGACATCTAGCAATAATATGACTAACCTCATTGCAATTGAAACAAATGATAGATAAATTACCTTTGAACTTGCCTTTACCTTTGTGGAATCTTCTTGCTAGTAGTGCTTCAATTTTTTCTACATCCTCCTCATTTATATCACTGTTACTGGACACATACTTTATCTTTTTCTTCTTTTTCTTTTCATTAGGTTCCTTTAATAACACCTTAGCTTTGAAAGTAGATTCAATATTCTCATGTTTGTAATTATCAATGTTAGATAGCTCAAAAGCTGTGAGTCTACCTATGAGACCTTCAAGTGAGAGATTATTCCTTGGTATGCATCTTAGTTCTTGAATTATAGAAACTCTAATAATATATATAGGCAATAGTGTCCTTAAAAATTTGCTTAGTATAGTATCATCATCTATTTTACCAACAACTTATCTTATTGCATTAACAACATCTTTTATCCTTGCAACATATTGAGTAATATTTTCACCTTCTTCCATTCTCATATCATCAAACTTACCTCTGAGACTTTCAGTTTTGGCTCTTAGAAAATTGGTGTCTCCTCCATAGATGGTGGTTAGGGCATCTCACATTTTCTTTGCACTATCAAGACCTTTGATATCATCAAACTCAACATAACTTAGGGTAGAGGCAATCTCCAACATTGCCTAGTTATGTTATGTCTTCTCTTTCATATCTTCAACAGTTGGGGCACCAACATGATAAACATGCTTAGTAGTAATGGTAGATTATGCATGATCTCCAAGTCCTACAAGGTGTAGTTTCATCAAACTTTTCCATGCAGAAAAGTTATCTCTATTGAGCTTGGGTACTTCTCTTTTTCACATCTTGATCTTTGTGCTTCTAGTACTTTTAAACTAGTCCTCTTAAGAAAATGGCTCCGACACCAATTGTTGGAATACTTTAGAATAACTAAGAGGGTGGGTGAATTAGTTATCCAAGGTCTAGATGTATAAATAAAACTTTTCACAGCTTAGTGAACACATAAAAGATTTACCATCATGCATGCATCCATTAGATTATGAAATCACTTAAAACTTGTAGGTTACTATCAAATCAACTTGTAGAAATATAAACATGAAACATAATAGATTCATCAACACACTTGAGACAATGATTTACGTGAAAAACCAATTTGGAAAAAACCACTAGTAACATGCTACTCTTTTTCACTCTTCTAAAGTGATGCCCTATGAAAGGCCAACCCTATTAAAGGTTACAATACACACTATTAAATGTGACTCTATTAAGGGATTTCAATCACCCTATTAGGATTGAGCCTTGTTAGAAGACTTTAGACCATTCACTTTGAATGTCACCCGGTTAAAGGATTTACAAATGACTGTTAGGTCAACCTTAATCTAAAGGATTTACCCTAGATAGATTCAATTATTAGAGAGTAACAATAAGACTTGATCTAATAACTATTGATAGTTGGCTAATTGTGATATGTAATTATTGTCATTAATGGAAAAAAATGATGTACATGTTGATAGGGAACCTCAAAAATAAAGATACTTAGTGTTTGGCTATTAAATTTGTCTAAGTATAGAATTTGGTTTACAACAATATATTGTTTTGTTTATAACATGTTGCAGACATCATATTATGGCAACCAAAGTTACATGGAGATAGTATACATGTTGATGATGACATGTATAACCTCAAAAGTTTGTACGGATTGTACAGAATAGATTTAATCGTGTTTTGATGAAGTGGGACAGTATAATTAAAGGAAAGAATTGTTTTGGTTACAAAATAAGTACTTGTCCAATTGGGGCCGACATCCTAGATGTTTCCTCTAACTTGAAAAAGTGAATTGTGGTCTCAGCTAACCCAACAATATTTTATGTTAAGGCATGATATATATGCAAAGGACTTCTTGTGATAAGTAGTGTGTGTAATCTTGGTGTATCATGAGAGCGAACTTGTGAGAAAACTTTTGTGAAAGTGATATATGAAAAGTTTTGTATGAACTATCTAGTGATCCAAGATTGAGCTAAAGATTAGAGAGTATACAAGGAAGGAAAATAATAGTAGGTTACTTGTATGAGTAGTGAGCTCTTCTTGTAGTTGAAATTGCATGTTTGGGCAATGAGTTCATCTTGCATACATTACACTACAACTCCTAACACAATTGGAATCTCTTGATAGGGATTCAAAGTCTCCTAACAAGGATTATTATACTTAATTTTCTCATTGACTCTTAATAGGGTCCATCCTCTAAGAATGAACATATATATCAATATATTATCTAGTGGGTATCATCCCCACTAGGGTTTTCCCTTTGCCAGGGTTTCCCTAGTTCACAAAATATGGTTTCATGAGTTATCTTTATGCATTGTTACTATTACTATTCAACATTACTTTATTTCTTTGTTATGCATGGTTTAAAGTATGTAATAATATCCACTTGGCAACTAAAGTTTTGAGATTATTGATTCACACCCCCCCCCCCCCTCCCAGTAATCCTTATTTCTAACAATTGGTATCAGAGCATAGTTACTTTGAAGAGGCTTAAAAACTTAAGATCCCTATCGATATAGAATAGTTGATGAAGAACCTCGAAGAAGCTCTTGAACAAATTGAGCTTCTTACTAAAGAAAGAGATAAGCTAAAGGATAGATATGAAGACTCCAAATTATATATTGGTTAGTTGAAATGATGGCTATTAAAAGTTGAAGACAGAGTACAAAATCTTGAAGCATGAATTGAAGATTACAAATCTAAAGTTGACTTTGAGAAGTGATCCTAGCAAAGTTGAAACTAATTTGAAGATCAAAAATGCAGATCTGAGAGCAAGTCTAACAAAGAAAATATCTAAGTTTGAAACATTGAAAGAAGATCATGAAGAAATCCATAAGTACAATGCTATTGTGAAAGGTGAATTGACACAGTGCAAACAATAGCTTGAGAAACTTTATTCTAGTAGAGAAAAGCTTGATGATTCAATGTCTATACGGAGACCTTCTTATGATAAGACTAGTCTTGGTTATCTAATAAAAATGTCTACAAGGGAACCTAAGATTAGATCAGACCCAAAAGAAAAAGACAAATCTAATGGTAAGATTGATTCAAGTCAATCTTTTGAGAAACCTAAGGAAGTTGAGCAAATCAAGGAAGTTGAAATCTTGGATGAACCAAAGAAGTGGAGACTCCCAAGGAAACTAGGTATGAATTTAGAGGTAAGTTCTTTTTATGTAAAGAAATAGGTCATATGAAAAGAGATTGTACTAATAAGACATTTAATCACATTAAGGACTTTTATTGTCATAATTGTCATGGTATGGGTCATAATGCAATTGATTGTAGGAAACTTGTATGATAATGATAGAAGAAATAGTAGAATGTCTATAAATACTAACCCTATAGATAGAAGAATATCTAATGAGAGGACATTGAAAGAAACAAGATCTTATGATGAAAGAAGATAGATTGTGTGCTATAAGTGTAACAACTTAGAACACATTGCTCGGAATTGTCATGCACCTAATGATCAGCAGAATCCTAAAAGTAGAGCACCTATATGTCAGTTATGTAACAACTTTGGATACACAACAAGGTACTCCAGAATGGACAAAAACTTCAGAGATAGAAGGAACAATGGAATAAACTTCAAAAATAGAAAGAATGATGGAAGAAAATCCATAAATGATAAAATGAACCAAGAAAGGAACTCTGAAATTAGCAAAAGCAATGAAGAACAAAGAAATAGTGTAAGTGAACTTTGAGAAGAACTTAATGAAGAATTTTTGAAAGGAACAGATATCTCAAAATAAAAGTTAAATGACGATGAGATAGGAAGACTGAAGTCAGTTGTTGAGTTTGATTCAATTAAGTTGAATTAAACTTGTTCACTGCATCAAAATTTGAGAACTTTAGTCAGAGACCAAATTAGAGGTAGCGAAGTTGGGAAAAGGTGTATCCAATTGTATTTAGATAGTACCTAAGCTTGCTTGTGATTTGGAGCTAGTCTAAACAAGTTATGATAAAATTTAGAGTTACTAGTATTACAATAAGAGTTGATTCTATAACAAAAGATGAAAAGTACATTTTTGCAAAGAATTTTATGATGCAAAGTTTTGAGGATGATTTTCATGATGAAAGGAGGCTATGGAAAACCTCAGATGACATTTGAAGATTGGATAGATTAGTTTGTACAGTTATCTAATTGCAGAACACAAATAGCATCTTTTTCATGTTTGTGAAGTACACAATGAATTTAGTTTCAAGTTGATGCATAAATAGAGTATGAAATTTATTTTACTTCATTGTTAACACATTCGAAGTGAAGTGCATTCTGAAATGACTTGTCAGAGCAATTTTGAAGCAAGCCCTATTTTCAAAAAGAGGTAGTTTATCATTTTTCTATAATATTTAATTAGTAAAGGATATTATTGATAAGAATTATGGATACGTTAGTTGTTCACAGTGTTGAGAATAAGGATAGACCTGAATTTAAGGTAGTTTCCATAAAACCTAGTGATAGAAACCCTAATTTTGCACTGTTTATCACCTCAAACAATGTAGTCTATTTGGAAGATATAGAAAACTATTTGAATTGCAAGTTCAAGTCTATTGGTAGTGAATATATAAATAAGGATATAGAAATAGTCTTTAACCATGACATGATAGTGAAGATCGGATTTGAGCATTTGAGTGAATTGGACTTGTTTAAGTATCGTTTCTACCACGAACTAGATACAGATGAATGGACTCAAATTATACTAAGTAGAATACATGATGGAAAGATATGGATGCAAGATAATGTAGTAGACATTTCTGCCAACCTTATACATGAGGTAACTAGTCTTAGCAAACAAGCTAGTGCACCCATAGGAGAGAAACTAGTCAAGAAGAAAGTAGAAAGCTATACTAAGGTAGTTTACAATGGAAAGGCTATGGTAATCAGCTCCATCAAGCAAGATGATGTGAGATTTATTAGTAGAATAATAGCTTATTAGTATATGCAAGTTCTAAGATAGATGAACTTTTAGCTAGATTCATATATGCAGCTTACAAGATTTGTGTTGAGAAAGAACAAGTGAATTTGAGTGAAATTCTAAGAATGAAACTCTTGGAGAACCTTGAGGAGATTAAAAGAACTAAGAATGGTGTATTTAGATTAGAATCATTGATTAACCGCGTATTCTTTCTATTGGATACAATTGATTAATTGTGTGTTGTCATTGATGTAACACAAATGTCATACCATTATTAGTCAGTATATGCCAAGCTCACTTGGGTAATGAAGATAGTTTTGTTTGTCTACCAAATGTTCTAGTGATTGCCTAGTTTAGAAGGTAGTTTCTACTAAGTTCGCTCAAGCACCAAAGGAAAGTATGCAGAAAGTGGGCATTAACTGATCTCACTCAGTTAATGAAGGAAAGTTAGATGGAACTAGTCCTAATTGATCTCACTCGGTTGCAAAAGGATTTTTGTGAAGTTTGTAGTGTTAACTGAGCTTTTGCTGTTTAATAAAGGAAATCATTTATGAGTTAGTTTCTACTGAGTTGGGTTGGCTAAAAAAGGATTTTCTTATTTTGGCATATTAAGCTTAATTGATTTACCTATTAATTCCAACCGACTGAGATGATGAATATTAATTATTCTAAGTTGTATTTGAGCTAACTTGACAAAGTGGAAGATATAAGTATAAGGTCAAGTTTTTGATTTGTATTAATGAGGTGAATAAAAATCATGAAGATGTTATTTAAGATCTAATGATGAGAAGAGGAAGCAAATTTGAAGGATAAGCAGAATATCCTTGTGAAGCATAAAAGCTATATTCGATCAAGAAGGATCATGTACAAGCTAGAATAGAGATCTATAATCACTAAATCAGTTTCATTTAAATTAGGTCATCTCATTATTACTCTCTAACCATTGTAGCGGTGATCTAAATCTCGTAACAGGGTTAGCTTAACAGTTATTTGCAAATCCTCTAACAAGGTGGCAATTCTATTGAATTGTCTAAAAGACTTCTAACAAGGTCACTCCTAATGGGGTGATTAAATCCTTTAATAGGGTCACACCTAACAGTGTGTTTTGTAACCTTTAGCAGGGTTGGATACTAATCGGGCTCACTTCAGAAGAGTGAAAATAGTAACCAGTTGCAATTGGTGGTTTTTCCCAAATTGAGTTTCCACATTAAATCTTGGTGTCTATTGTGTTAAAGCTACTTTATTTTATGTTTTTGCAACTAAATTAAAGTAGTGGTAATCATAGATAACATCTAAATTTTATATGTCAATCATTTACCAAATTACAACATTCTGTATGTTTTTACCAAGCTTCAACAATATTCAATTTTCAGTTTGCATTTTGTACTGACATCTAAGGGATCTGAGATTTATTTATTAACTAATTTACCCCTCCTCTCTCAAATACTCCTCTTATATTTCCAACACTTTCATGTGCTAAAGAGATTTCCTTACTTGTTAGTAACATATATTATGAGTAGTGATAGATGCACTATCGGGAAGATATCAAAGGTATCCAGAAGACACCCTGCAGACAAGGTATTGGATAGTGGTAATCTAATTATGAGAACATTCCAAAATAAGATGAAATAGAGATTTAGGATCTCACCTACTATTGTGGATAGCTTCAAGGAAGACACATGTATTTTAATTGACACTGACTATACATACATTCAAGAAATGGAACTCCAGAAAAATTTTTTTGGACCCATTGAGCTATGAATTGAGTGATAATGTTCTAGTTGGCTACATTGATCTATTATTGAATTCTAAGATAGATAAAGTTGAGCACAAATTTGGTACATTTGATGAGATCACACAACATGCTCATCAAGCAACATTGGAAAAGGAATATCACAAAAAGGTTGAATCAATCATGAAGAAAATTATCTGAGGCCAGAATGATAGAAAGTGAGTCTAAGGAAGTGAGATAGATATTGAAACAATTTGTATTGAATATTTAACCCTTGTCATTTTTAGTTACAGAGACAATTTTGAGACATAGTATACCCTATGTAGCAGTATTCGATGTTTAGCCTAGTGAACATAAAAGAAAATTAAAGAGATTAGTTGAAGTAGTGCCAACAAAGGCAAAGAGATTCAAACAAATGGATTTAGGACCTAGAAAGAAGTAGAAGGCATTGTAGACAATTGAATATAGTAGTGATGAGGAAATTGAGGAACAAGATATCAAGAAAGTTGAGAAGGTGACTCCACCTAAACAAGCAACAAGAAAAACTTGGTAACCATGGAAGTTGAAGATTGATAAGATAAACACAACAATTTCAAATGAGGGAA
This sequence comes from Cupressus sempervirens, assembly GCA_028749045.1. NCBI lineage: Eukaryota > Viridiplantae > Streptophyta > Pinopsida > Cupressales > Cupressaceae > Cupressus > Cupressus sempervirens. Next base: position 636,177,797 of record CM053784.1, on the reverse strand, counting down.
ACTTTGTTCAGATGAAATTTTTTTATGATCTTTACAATAACTTTGAGAAAGACCAAATTGATATCTCTACTATAAGACATCATTGCAAATGACTTAAGTATGAAAGATATAAAAGGAGTAGTGAATCAGAAAGTCTATGAGAGACTTATAGAGAAGAAGACTCCAACAAGGGAAGAAGACCTTGAACTTCAGAAGTCTATGCTAAGGAAAATCTATAAGGTTGATGATGAAAATGAGATTAAGAGATTACTCTATAACCTCACTCCTTACTTAAGGAACAAATTAAGGCCATTTTTGTTCATGGTTGGTGAGAAGGATAAGTTGAGGAAAGAGACAATAGTAGCTATCAACAAGATGTCATAATCACAGATAACAACTTCTCTAGCCCCTAGAACCATGGAAGTATTTGTTAGTGGTGATACTATGAAGATTGATCAAACCAATGTTACTCTAAATATTGATGATACAAATCCATTTGGTGGCTCTAAGCCAAATATACCTGATACTAAGGATGTGGAAGATAAGCTAAAGAAAATTGAGGAACAAAAGAGGCTTATAGAAATTGAAAAGCAAAAGATAGAGGAAGCCAAGCAACAATCACTTGATGCTAAAAGGAAAAGAAAGTAAGAAGAAGATAATAGAAGAATTGTAGAAGAAGAAAGGAGAATAAAAATAGAGGAAGAAGAAAAGAAAAGATCTAAAGAAACGAAGGAAAGAGAAGAAAAAGAAAGGAAAGAAGAGGAAGAGAGGAAAGCTAAGGAAGCAACAAAGAAACAAAGGGAGAATGAAACTAAACCATCTAGTTCATCTACTCACTCTCTCTTGCAAGTTTGGCCACTCATGATGATGATCAAACTGATTTTATTTCATCCCTATCCAAACTCCTACAAAAGGATAAGATATTAAAAAGTTTGCAAAGATCTTTGATGGAAGTGACTAATAGATTGCACGGTACTTTGATAGTACAACACACTGAGTTAGATCCAAAACTTAGAGCACAAGTAGTGCTAAAATCTTTTGATGAAGAGTTTAAAAATTTGGTAAATGTTGTATAGGAAAAAGCTCAGATTTCCTATGATGCTAACTTGTTTAGCACTATCTGCTAAATTATCAAAAATGACTTAATCAACCTTGATACTTGCATAAAAGAACTTTGAAAATGTCAAAGGGAAATTATTGTATGTTAAGTGTACCTTAGCATACAAACTGACTAAGGATTTGGATAGTCAATTAGAGGCAAAGTTGAATGAGTTAGAAGCTTTATCTAGCCTAATCTAGCACCCATCAAGTAAAGTTGATGATATTGAGAGTCAAGTTGCTAGTATTCACAGGGAGATCAAGAAACTGGAGCTTTGGAAAGAATAGATATTAAGGAGAATATCTGATTTCATAGAATCCATTTCTTTGAAGTTATCATTTGTCGAGAAGTAGCTAGAAGAATGTGTCAAGGCCAAGGACACATATACTAACTTTTTGTATTAAAATTTAAATGCAATTCAGATTGCATCATATGCATTATGTGAAATTCTCTCATCATAAGAGTCAACAAAAGAGACATGGACAAAAGGTATGGATAGCTTGAAAACTATTTTTGAAGATTCTATGAAGATTATTTCAGCATAAAGGCAAGGACAATAGTTTTGACAATTTTGGACAAAATCTTGACATTTTGTGACCTTTGTCATTGATGTCAAAGGGGGAGTAATAGTAGAGAAAATTGTATACATGAGATTTTTGGGAGAAATACTTGTTTAGTATGAAGTATATTGTAAGGGTGAGTGTATATGTAAAGTTGTAAAGTTGTAATAGGTGTAATGTTTATTTTGATAGTTAAGTTTTTGTCACTTAGCCAATTTTTCCTATTTTGTTGTCATCAATGCCAAAGGGGGAGATTATTGACAATTGGCTAATTGTAATATGTAAATATTGTCATTAATGGCAACACATGATGTACATGTTGATAAGAAACCTCAAAAATAAAGATACTTAATGTTTGGCTATCAGAAAAGTCTCTAAGTATATAATTTGGTTTATAGCAGTATATTGTTTTGTTTATAACATGTTGTAGACATCATATTATGGCAAGCGAAGTTACATGAAGATAGTATACATGTTGATAATGAAATGTATAACCTCAAAAGTTTGTATAGACTATATGGAATAGATTTAATCATGTTTTGATGAAGTAGGATAGTGGAATTAAAGGAAAGAATTGTTTTGGTTGCAAAACAACTACTTGTCCAATAAGGGCCGACATCGTAGATGTTTACTCTAACTTTGAAAAATGAATTGTGTTCTTAGTCGACCAAAAATATTTTATGTTAAGGCATGGTATTTATGCAAAGGACTTCTTGCAATAAGAAGTGTGTGTAATCTTGATGTATCATGAGAGCAAACTTGTGAGCGAACTTTTGTGAAAGCGATATATGCAAATTTTTGTATAAACTATCTAGTGATTAGTGATTGAGCTAAATATTAGAGATCAGACAAGGAAGGAAAATAATAATAGATTACTTGTATGAGTAGTGAGCTCTTCTTGTAGTTGAAATTGCATGTTTGGCTAGTGGGCTCATCTTGCATACATTACACTACAACTCCTAACACAATTGGAATCTCCTGACAGGGATTCAAAGTCCCCTAATAGGGACTGTTATACTGAATTTTCTCATTTACTCCTAATAGGGTCCATCCTCTAACAAGGAACATATATATCAATATATTATCTAGTGGGTATCATCCCCACCGAGGTTTTCTCTTGGCCATGGTTTTCCTAGTTAACAAAGTATGGTGTCATGAGTTATCTTTATGCATTGTTACTATTACTATTCAACATTACTTTATTGCTTTGTTATGCATGGCTTAAAGTATGTAATAATATCTAGTTGGCAAGTAAATTTTGTAGATTACTGATTCACCCCCACCCCCCCCATCTTAGTAATCCCTATTTCTAACAATAACAACTTACAACTCTATTTGTAGATTACAGATCATTGTTTTAGTCTTTCATTCTGCTTGGCCTTCATACATTTTAGCTCTGATAGATTATTCGCCCTTCAAGCATTCATACACTTAAGCCTTCTTTCTTAACATGCTAATGCAGACTCTTCTCTTAGGTCACTTGATGAAGCAAAACCCTTAACTCCTTGTCTTCCTTAGGTTCTCACACATGACAACCCTTGCATTTGGCCAGCCATTCCTATAAATAGGAGATTAAGATCTTTTTCCGCTTATTATTCATCGTCCAATTTAGGATTAGGATAGATTAGGTAGAATACAATGAATCTACCCCATATTTCATATCTCTTCTAGAAAATTCTTTTTGAATCTTCTTTGAATTCACCTAAAAATGTTTTACCTTTAATTTTGTGCCACTAGCTCATTAATCTTATCTTCTACCTGGTTCACACAATCCACAAAAACAAACTTGTCGGCTTAGATCCATTGAATTCATGATCTTTCAAATAATGCAATCACTCAGCATTATTTGGCTTCTGATGCTCGACACATACTATGTTGCTCGGCATCCTCTGTGAAATCACTTGGCATGAACTAAAGTTTACTGGTGTTTGACATCAACTAAACTTTACTTGGCATCCACTATTTTTCTTGACATACACTAGAATATACTTTTACTCAGCTCCAATGGATTTTCTACTTAGGTTGTATTAACTTTTCTTGGCACCTACTATCCACTTGGTCAAGCTTGGCAGACAAACTTTTTTTAACTTGTTCTTCTAAACTTTCTTAGTGTAACCATCCTTTGTAACTTTAATTAGATTATCAATACATCATTTTATCACTATCTCAACTCATTCTTGTACTTATTTACATAAGCATAACTCAACCATTCCTCTAGGTGCTATTGTTACATCTTTTGATCAAATCCTCTTCATCAGTCGAATAAGTGATAGTACTTAAATCATATGAGCAGTTGTCTTACCAACAAATAGCAGGTTTGACATTAGTGAAAAAATAATGATTGAAGCATACTGGTTATACTTGTATCAATTTGTTCTCAACAATCTCCCTCTTTAATAATCTTCTTCAATATATTCTCAATAGTAATTCTAGAATCCATGTACTTCCACGAATTCATTGGTTGTTGGTATTCCTCTAATCTACAAAAAATTTCTTGCTATATTTATCATGGTTTCTTTCCATTCCTAAAAACATATGATTTTCTCACTATAATGTGGAAGGGGCAATTTGTAATGATTCGGATTACATGCGGTGGGCTTAACCAATGGATTGTGTATCACACTTGTCCACCAAGGAGGATAAAGTATTTGATTGTCAATATACATATATATCATGAGTAGTTGTCTTTTTTTTGTCATTTGAGAATGATTATATTATGTCATGGGTTTACAATTTACAAGGTTGAGAAGGGGTGGGTATAATCAAGCATATTCAAACTTGTTCTTGCATTATCTTTTTGAAATTGAAAAATTTCTTTGATTGACATTATTACTTTTTGGCTATGTACAACAAGTTATGCAATCATACGTTGAAATTATATACGGGAGTTTGGACTATACATGTTGAGAGGTAAGCCACATTCTATTTTATCCTATTTTTTACAGTACTCTATTCAAAGTTTGTGTGTTATCATGGTATGATATTGTTGTCATGGAGATAAATTGATAATAATTATAATGGGTGTTTTTCTTTCCATATGCATTGCTTCTTGTTTTTCTTTAAGGTATTATTTTAACCATTAGACCTTTGTCATGTTTTTGAGAACATAAGTACTCCTTATTTGTAGGGATGTGCATTTTAGATTCATAGGTTTATGCATGTTTGATTACAATGATTGAATGTCATGTTTCTAAGTTTAATGCAAACTATAGTTACTTCCCATGCCCAACAAAGATCCCATATTTTTCCAAAATACCTAGAAATAGCCTCTGTAGCTCTGGCATTTAAAATTAGAAAGCTATTAGATTCTATAATGTTGTTAGAAATGGTCCAAACACCTATTTAAATTAATCATACAAATTATATCAGCAAATTGGATCTTCAAATGAACTCCTCAGTTTCATATTTCTCTATCCAACTCCCATAGATAACATAGCAACTTAAATTGATGCTCATGAGGAAATACTTCATATGATTGTTATTAGCCTAATATATAGTGAAACTATTTCATTTTTAAAAAAAATTCTAGCTGTCATTGATTTTTCGACAAGGCCTACCATCGATGGTATCATAAACTCATCGAAACAACTATAGATATTGTCAATATTTCAACAAGGCTTGTCATTGATGGTATGACAAACTCATTGATACAACTTTGGTTGTCATCCATATTTTGATGAGGCCTATCGTCGATGGTATAAAATACTCATCTAAACAAATCTAGATGGCATTGATATTTTGATGTTTCATACTAGTTGTTTGATGCCTCCCTATGACATAGATGGGAGTGTTTTTTGATAAAGTGGTTCATCAATAAATTGACAGTCATAGAGTTCATCAAAATTTTGAAACAATTATAGTGATGTTATTTTTTGACCTTAAAGCGTCAAATTTTCAACCACCCCACATCAAAAAGTAGGTCCAAATTTACTAGTGTTTGGTACCATCAATGAGTTCATAGCACTTCAAATTGAGGTAGAGCTTACTTCTCTTGTACCAGATTATTTTCCCTCTATTGAGGACTTTCTCATGAGGTCCAAACAATAGAGAACTCTTTTACAAGGATGCAAGAAAGAGAAGATAGATAAGGAGTGCATCTATCTGATTCTATCAAAGCTTTGAGGAAACTTTCAAATTTTCTCTGCCTTCGATTCCACTATGGATGCTTTGGATCCTAGATTTACCATACCCACTTTTGAGGTTTTTTTGATCAATTGACTAGAGTGCAGTCCAAGATTACATAGTCGGATACTATCACAAGTTCAAAAACACAAGCATTGATTGCTCAAACATCTACAAGGAAGCTGAAGTAGGAGCCCAAGCCCAAGACAAATTCACTAGGAAATGAGAGTTCCTCCAAGCCTACTCCTAAATTAGATGCTCAAAAATCCACTTTGAAGGGTAAATCTTCTAAGTGTGGTAAGTCTTCCTCCAAGACTAAGAATTTTATAGGTATTCCTTACATTTTTTAGCAAGGAAGGACATCTAGTTTCCATATATTGGAAATGTCTTAAGGCTTTAGAAGAGGCCATGAAACAACATAGTATTTCTTCTCTAAAGCCACCACCTCCTCCTTTAGGTAAATGACATGCTCTTTTAGCATGCACATTATCTTCTAAAGCTACTTGGATTCTTGATCCAGTTGCTTCCCACCATATGAAACTCTCACTTGATTTGGTTACCTCGCTTGCTTAGAGTTTTATTACATAGATTCTAGTTGATGACTCCACACAACTTTTAGTTTCAAGTTCAAGCACTATCTCTTTAGAGGGTGGTTCACTACAGGATGATCTTTTGGTTTCAACCATTTCTATGAACTTCTTATCTATCTTTTAGATTTTTCATTCTGGCTCTGGTAAGATAGTTGATTGAGTTCTCACCACATGATGTGTTTATTTGAGACCTTCATGATCCTGACTTGGTTGTTTCTATTGGGAGTGTTGATCTTTAGTCTCACTTAAATTAGTTTGATGGCTTTGAGAGCTCTGATTCTACAAGTGTTTCTCTTATTGCTCATGCAAACATAGTGAGAAAGATTTGGCATGAGCTTTTTTGCCATGTCAACTACAAATATCTACAATATATGAGTACATAGGAGCTAGTGATTGGGCTACCTCAAATCTCTTGTACTAATGGTCTTTGTCAAGGTTGTGCACTTGGCAAACATCATAGGGATCTATTTCCGGTAGGTATATCTGCACATGCTAACACACCATTAGAGTTGATACATAGTGATCTTATGTCATTCTCCACCCCATCCTTTTTAGATGATCTATATGTGCTTACCTTCATAGATGACTTCTCTAGAAACACATGGGCATTCTTTTTAAGTACAAGTCTTATCTCTTTGATTCATTTCAAATCTTTAAGATATTTGTCAAGAAGTACACTAGTCTTTTTGTTAGGCATATACACACTAGAGATGATAAGGAATATGTGAATCTTTATTTTAAATATTTTTTCATTGATAATGGTTTACAACATCAGTTCATAGTTCCCCATACCCCTCAGTAGAATGGGGTTGAAGAGAGAAAGAATAGGTCATTATGGGAGATGGTCAGTTGTATGATACAATCTCGAGCTATGAGTTCTTCATTTTGGGTTGAGGCTATCAATTGTGTCAACTATATTCATAATCATATGCATCACAAGGCATTGTGACATTTGACTCCTAAGGAGGCTTGGACTCATGTCAAGCATGATGTTTCTACATTCCACATTTTTGGTAGTGAGGCTTGGGAATTTATTCTAGATTCTTAGTAGAAAGCCATGGAGAGGAAGAGTCGACCACTCATCTTTGTTGGCTATTGTGAGGATGTAAAGGTGTACAATTTGTTTGAGCCTAATTCTAGAGATGTCTTGTTTTGGTGAGATGTCTCATTTTATGAGCATTATCCTCAAATGGAGCCTCTATCACTAGCTTCTCCCTCACTAACTAGTACTTCCTCTACCCCTTCGTAGAATTATGCATCATTTGAGGAAGATATTGATATTGATCCCCCTTCACCACCTTGACTAGTTGTTCAATGAGAGCCCAAGTGGACTTGTGATATTATTGATGTAGCAGAACCTATGGTAGGTGATCCTTTATATTCACATTGCACTTGTGCTTAAACTTCTAGTATTGGACTATTAAGTCATTCCATTTTAGATGATCCACAAAGTTTTTCATAGGTGACAAGACACTTAGAGTGGGATGGGCCTATGGATGAGGAGTACTATTCTTTCATGAAGAACCACATATGGGATCTTTATCCTCTTCTAAAAGGAAGAAAGTTGGTTGGGTGTCGGTAGGTGTATTGTACCAAGTATGTTGTAGATGGTTCTATTGATAGGTACAAGGCATGTCTTGTTGCGAAGGAATTCTCACAGGTTGAGGGTATTGACTACTCTGAGACCTCTTCTCATGTTGCCAAGATGAATTCTATTTACCTTGTACTCTCTCTTGCAACTTCATAGGAATGGACAATTTTTCAGATGGATGTAAAGAGTGTTTTTTTGTATGGAGACCTTCATGAGAATATCTATATAGAGCAACCTCATGGTTTCTTGCAGGACTCTTCTTTGGTATGTAAGCTTTAGAGGTCTTTATATTTTCTTAAACAAGCCCTCAAGCTTGGTATAAGAAGATAGACTCTTTTTTGCTTGCTTCATAGTTCACTCAATATCATTCTGATCCTACAATCTACATTCAATGTCACAAGGTTATACTTGTGTTTTATGTAGATGATCTCATCATTACAAGAAACTCATCCTCCATGTTTTAGAGTGTTCAACAAACTTTAAGAGAGTAGTTTGAGATGACAGACCTTGGACTTTTGCACTATTTTTTTGGGCCTATAGGTTGTTTAGTCTTTAGATGGGATAGCTATACTCTAGAAAAAGTATCTCTTGATATGATTCACAGATTCAACATGCTTGATTACAAGCCTTCTCTCATACCTTTTCAGTGGCATGTTATTTTATCTTCCATTTGTACTATTCCTAGAGTAGATGCCACTTTATACAGATAGCTTGTGGGTAGTTTGTTGTACATGACACACACATGTCCTGATGTTTCCTTTGCAGTTGTACTTGTCTCTAGGTTCTCACATGAGAGTCATTTGCAAGCTTCCAAACATATCTTGTGGTACACCCAGGGTAGTACATGTTATGGCATTCACTACACATCAGGGGATCCTCACATTGTTGGTCACATAGACTCAGATTGGGCTGGTGATACTGATGATTGCAAGTCAACTTTTGAATTTTTTCTATCTTGGCTCTAGTCCTATCACATGGTCTTGTAGGAAGCAATATGCTCACACATATCATCTACAAAGGCAAAGTAGAGGGCAATTGTGCTAGCTAGTAAGGAGGTTTTATGGCTTCAACAGTTGATGATAGAGTTTGGATTTCCTCTCGATAATTCCACCTTTCTTTGGTGTGACAATCAGAGTGCTATACAAATTTCTTGCAACCTAGTTGAGCATCAGAGGACCAAACACATTGAGCTTCACATGCACTTCATCAAGCATCTGATTCAAGATGGCTCTCTTAGCTTAGAGTGCATCCCTATGGCTAAGCAGGTTGTAGACATCTTCACTAAACCTTTTGCATCCCCCTAGTATCTTTAGTTGCGTTCTATGCTTGGGGTAAAGGAAATTTTCCTTGGGGGGTCTCAATGATGAGTCCTTCCTTCCTTATTTTCTTGCTTTTTAGCTTCTAATATCTCTTTTTTGAGTAGATTTTTTCCCATGTGGTTTTCCCTATTTCTCTATTTCATAGAGATTTGGTTGTGATTTGGTATCTCATAAAGGCTTGTTATCGAAACCCAAGTTTTGTTTTAGCATTGTAGTTTCCTTTCTTTTTCATGCATTGTTTGTAGCTGCATTGTTGCTCATCTTAAGGGAGTGTCAGAGTAAAGGGTTAATTTCATTTCATTTATTAAATTACCTTTACTCCCTTCTTAAGGTTTTCCTTTTTGCACTTTCATTTCCATTTAATAATTAAATATTAATTATTAAATGTCATTTATCTCTTAGGGTTTCCCTTTTAGGTTTTACGATGTCATTCTATAAGAATTGATCAATTGTAAATTTCGTTCATTCTTTTAGTTTGATAATATAATTTTCTATATTCTCAGAGCCAAACCCTTGTCTATTCTTTGTCTTTTCTTCTCTATGACAAGTTCTTACATGCACATGTTCTTTGAGTTTTGTGGATTTGTATTGATCAAATCCTTTAGTATATTATATCATTTCCTACACAAACAAAAAATTTAGTTAAAAATAATTAACTACATCTTTGAAAAATACTACAATATAAAAACAATCTGTATACTTATTGAACCATTTTGTTTAGTACACTTAAATAAATTTTATATAGATAAGTAGGAGGTATTTTCCTCAACAAATCAAATTGTGATATTGCTAATAGGATTCTCATTCAACTATATAGTTTTTGAGTTAAAATTCTCTATGTTTCATGAGTAGTGGTTCACAAGAACTCATCTCTTCTATGAATGAAACACTTAACACTCATTGTAGTGCACAACATAAATATAGAATGTTGTAAGACTCAAACTAAATGAAAATAGTTTACAATAATAAAAGAGAAAGAAATAAAAAACACTGTTGGATTGTGGTGACTGATCAAGAAAGTACTATACATACTTTATAAATTCTTTAGGGCCCAAATTTTTTTTTTGGGCCCTATTTTATTTGGATTTTGGGCTGACATGTAATTATTAATTGTAAATCTAAAGCGGTAAAAATACTTGTATAAAAGAGCTTAGGGTTAGGGATTGTTTCATAGTTGTGATACGAAAATTAGTTCTTGCAGCAATATTGAGCTGTAAGGGATTACAATTTGTAATCAAGCTATAATCACTGGATTGTAATAATATCGAACTTGTTGTTTGGTGGATGTAATCTAGGGTTTGGGTGAACCATGTTAAATCTTGGTGTCTTGTGTTCTTTTCTGTGTGATCTATTATTTTTTGATATTGGTTATATTTTCATGTAATTATTATTTATATCTATGGTTTAATCCTAACAAACACTCTGAGACTCAACCATTATATTCAAAAAATACACAAATTAATTTAATTCTACACATGCTCAATCTATCCTCTCAACCTTATGGACCTACAATGTTTCTAAGACAATATGAAACCTCTTGTCCCACAAATTATGGAATAATTACTAACATTACACAATTTCTAATGATTTAAAACCTCACCAAACTCTATATTAGATTAAAAAAATCACTAGGATTATCTTCTAGAAACAAAATCTTTTCTTTTGATTTGTTACTTCTGCATTCCCAAGGAAAAAAAAGACTTGTTCATGGACTCTTGTCCCTAAGATCTTCAATACTAATAGCATACTTGAATAGATTTGAACATGTCACCCATGTGGAATCTTCAGGTGGGTGTCCCTTCCATTTGACCAAGTATTCCACATGTTTCTTAATTACCTCTAGTTTTCATGATGACTTTCATGTCAAAGATTAATTCAAGTTTCTTTGGTGTGGCTTTTGGTCATTTCTACTCCCATGTGATGACTTGTTCTTCAACTGCTTCAAGCTCCTAGATGTTTTGTTTTCCAAATCTTATAAGGGTATGGATTTGAAACATTAAATATAGGATAAATATTAATGTCATTTAGAAGCTCGATTTCATACGCAATATTTCTTGATAACTTTTGTAGAAGCCAACAAGGACTAATTTTCTTTGATTTCAACATTTTATACTCTCCGCTTGGGAATATTTGTTTTCTAAGATGAGATAGGAGCATATCCCCAACATTAAAATTGACTTCTTTCTTTTTCATAGATCAATTACCCTTTTGTACTTAATGGTACCTTCCTCAAGTTTCATTTTCACCTAGTCATGCAATTCTTGGATTGCATTGGAAAAATCCTCACCATTGACACTCCTTATCTCCATTTTACTTAAATTTCTTACCTCATACTCTTCACTGGGATGCATACCATACAATATCTAGAAAGGACTCATACCTGTACTTCTATTAGGAGAATCATTATATGCAAACTCAACTTGTGCAAGTACCAAACCCTATTATTTTAGGTGCATACTTGCTAAACTTCACAAAAAAATTTAGAGGCTTTTGTTTGACCATTAGTTTGGGGATGGTAAGCTAAGATAAAACTTAAAGTAGTGGTTAATTTCTTCCATAGAGTCCTCCAAAAGTGTCCCACAAAATTAGCATCTTGATTAGAGACAATACTCTTAAGAAGCTCATTTAGTCTATCTCCTTAAAGAAAAATTTGGCAATGTTTGTAGGCTCATTTGTTTTTGTACATGGAATAAAATGAGTCATCTTAGAAAAATTGTCAACCACTACAAATATTGAGTCATACCCTTTTTGTTTTCTCTACAGATTGAGTACAAAGCCTGTACTAATTGACTCTCATTCTAGCTACTCCCTTTGGCACATTTGAATACTTTACACCTCTCCAAAAAGATCTTAAAATAATTTCTCATACTTGGCTAGGAATAGTGTGAACTCACTAAGCTAGTACCTTATTTTGCTAAAAATCCCTGCTAAGCTTCCAATGTGTTTCTCCTTCAATAGATTCCCTCTCATGGAATTTCTTAGAACTCAAAGTTCATTTCAATTGAATAGTAGGCCCTCTTATATCATGTATTCCATCCAAGGGCTTCTATCACTAACAAGGGGATTCAAGAAAGCTTCATATGTATCTTTAAAGTCTATATCTTCTTTGTACATATCTTTTAAGTCATCAAATCCCAATGTGCTCACTTGATATTCTTGCATGATTAATCTACTTCTACTTGAAGCATATGAAATGTTTTTGGGTTGACCACTCTTTTTCTTAACCATGAAAGTAAAGTTTGTAAAAATTCAATCCATATATCATGTCTCTAGCTTAATTTATGTTGACTATTGATAAATTGCAAAGCATGATAGTGCCTCCATTTCTTCAATGCTTGTATGATAGAATATAATTCTTGATCATATATTTAATATCTATTTTTTTTTTATTAATATTTTCAAGTAAGCAACATGCATTACATCTTCACCAAGGACAACACCTATAGTTGTCCCATTGGCATCACTGAACTTGAAAAGGTTTAGAAAAATCAAGTAAAGACAAGATAGGTTCCTATATAATTTTCATTTTCAGCATATGAAAACTCTTATAAGAATATTTTGTCCAATGAAATGTAGTTTTATCTCCCTTAATGGTATCCATTGTTAGAGCACAAGTCCCACAAAAAATTCTTATGGATTTTCTATAGAAAATGACCAACCCATGAAAACATCCTACATCAATAATGTTCTTAGGGGTAGGCTATTAAATTATTTCCTTTATCTTGTCCTTTTCCATCATTAGTCCTTCTTGTGAGATGATGAATCCCAAGTAAACTAATTCTATCTTCAAGAAAGTACACTTTTGAAATTGATTAGTAGCTTTTCCTCATGTAATTTGTCTCATACCACCCCTAAATGTCTCAAATGCCTTCCTTTGATTGACTACATACCAGGATGTCATCCAAGTATACTCTAACACACTTACTTGTGAAATCTTTAAGAGCCTTATGCATAAGAGGCATGAAAGTGCTTGGAGCATTAGTTAAGCCAAAAGGCATAACTAGCCATTTTTAGAGACTATAGTTTGTCTTAAAGGCCATCTTCCATGCATCATCTTTTCTAATTATAATATGATGGTAGCCACTTTTAAAGTCTATTTTAGAAAATTACTTAGCCCCACTTATACAATCCAATAAATCATCAATTCTTGGAAAAGGGAACCTATACATGGTGGTGATTTTATTGATTACTCTAGAATTTGTGAACACTATCTAGCTTCCATCCTTCTTAGGACTCAAAACACTTGGAACCACAAAAAGGCTTAAACTTTCCCTTATACATCCTTAGTCCAACAATTCTAGTTCTTGTTTCTTACTTTTTGCATTCTCCCTTGGTGTCATCCTAAATGAAACTATATTTGGAAGATTTTCTTCTGGAATAAAGTTAATGTGGTGGTTGATACTCCTAAATGGAGGCAAAGCATTAGGAAGACAATCCACTACTATGTCTTCATACTCTTTCAATATGTCTTGAATTTTTTTAGGTAAGTCAATTATCTTTGTGTTAATAACTATACTTTTAAGTTTTACTATCAAAGAAAAGTTTACCTCATCCTTCTTAATTTGGTGTAGAATGACTTCACTCTAGAGGTTGGTTCAATGTAAACTTGTTCTTCCTTGAAGGGTGTAAGAATGTGCTTCTTCTCATATTTCTCAAAAGTGTAGGTATTGTGTCACCCATCATGCATAGCCTTTATGTCATATTTCCAAGGCCTTAAAAGAGAAATGTGGCATACATACATGGGCATAACATCACACACTAGTTGGTCTTTGTAAGATCCTATTTATAAATCCACTTTATAGTGCTCATTAACCAAGAGTTGATACTTTGTAAGGAGTAGGATGTGTTACCTTTTTCAAGCCTAGTTTCTCCATCATCTCCATTGAAACTAGATTTTCTATGCTTCATCTATCTATGATGACTTTGTAACATTTTTCTCCACTCTTGCCTGTGGTTCTGAACAAATGCTTTTTTGAGGTGGTTATGTCATTTCTTTGTTGGGTTTAACACCCCTTTCACTAAGAGTGATTCACCAACTTCAAGTTCATCATTATAAGTGATAGGTTTTGATACATCTTCCCCCTCTTCACCTTCAACAATCTGTGTACTCGTTTGACTTGTGGTAGGATTTTCTAGAGACTCATAGTATCTATGTTTGTATTTGTTACATTTAAAACATGTTCTAAACAAACCTCTATGTCTTGAATAAGGCCCTCCTATAAAAGAATCATTACCTATATATGTTTATTCTTGTTGATGCAAGCTACTAGCTTCTTTTTCTTGAGTTGTCTTCTACCTCCTTGTGATCCTCTTCCTCTAAAACTTAGACTTTCCCATCTTGACTTTTGTGTTTATTTCCTGGATAATTTATCTTCTTCTTTAAGAGCATATTTGTATTCTTCCTCCACTATCCTAGGACAAAAAAGGTTAATTTCATCTTGAATATTATATTTTAGTCCATTGAGATATCTAGCCACTTTTTCAACATCATCCTCTATATGACTAGCTCTAATGGTCAACCTATAAAATTCTTCTATGTAATGTTTAATTCTCATGTCCTTTTGTCTAAGATTTTGTAATTTCTTGAAAATATTAAGATTGTAGTATTTGTGCAATAATTAACTTTTAGTTTTGCCAACATCCTATCCCATCTATTGATCTTGGCCTTTCCTTGTTTAATCCTTTCATCTTGTACTCCATCCCACTAGAGGGATGCATGACCCTTCAATCGAGTTACTATGAATTTCACTTCCTTGTTATTAGAAATATTTTTGTATTCAAAATACTTGTTCATTGCAATGATCCAATCAATCAACTCCTCAACATCTAGGCTACCTTCATACATAGGCACTTGCAACATTGGCTTAGAACCAACTCCCAAAAGAACTCTAAGGATTCTTGTTTCAACTCATTCTTCTTCCTCTTCTCTTTAAGGTTCCACCTCTTTATAATATGCATCTTGTATGTCATCTCTTCTTATTTGTACGAGTTCTATAGCTTTGAATCATGCCTTCATGCTTCTCATTCCTACCAAAATTTCTACATTGGTAGCTTGCCTTTCTGGACTCCTTCCTCTTCCTTGTCCTCAAACTCTAAGTACCATCTCTTGGAAAAGGTCTTGTCTCACATTGACTGGGAATTCTTCGTGCTTAGATACCAATAATGGCAAAGGGAGGAAAATAAACTTTCTCATACAAATTTAATCTAAATAATAAGTTTCACATATTACAATACTTTACCTCTTTGAAAATAAGAAAAGATGCAAATTTATAAGTTTCAAACCCATGGCATTATAATATTTCAAACTTGTATAGGGGGAGATGTATTGATTTGAAGTCTTTTATTGATTGGAATTAGAGAGGGACTACAAGTATACTCTAGCATTCAAAATGATAACCAATTTCTTTCTTTTCTTGTGGAAGTAAAATGCAAGATCATATATAAAAGAAATGGAATTTATGATTTGGAAACAATACCAACCATTATTGATAGCCTCGTGATCTTGGACACCATTGATATCTTAGTATTTCTTTCATAAACTTGAAGTGGAAAATAGTAGCTCCCTCTTACTAGTTGGAGTGGTCATAGTAACTTTTCCACAACTGGTTTTGTTCATCCTTCGTGGAGATTAACATTAGGAATACATGCATACTTATTAAAGTCAACACCTTGGCTATCACCTCTTTGCATTTGATACTACTCTTTTTTGCAACCTTTGTGATTTCAACACCTTCACCTTTCTTTTGGTGCCTTCTTACTATGGCTACATCAATGATTTCTTTCAAAGCTATAATATGTGATTTTATTCTGCTAAAATGTGGAAATTAGCAACTTTTTATTATTTCCAACAACTTTCAAGGTGGTGGTAAAATCATTGTTATAGTAGCAACAATATCTAAAATTTTAGCAATAGTACTTAATAACAAATTTTACTTTGGCTCTAATGCCACAAATTGTGCATAACAAAAATATAAAATGTTCTAAGACTCAAACTAAATGAAAACAATGTATAGAAAGAAAAATAAATAAAACACTTTGGGATTCAACCATGTTATATTAAAAAAATGCAATTTATTTTCATTCTACACACACTCAATTTGTCGTCTCAACCTTACAAGCCTACAATATTTATTAAAAAAAATGAGAATTCTCGTTCCACAAAGTTTAAAATAGTTACTAACATTACACAATTTCTAAAGATCTAAAACCTCACCAAACTCTAAATTAGATAAAAAACTGTTCGAACTAGGATTATCTTCTAGAAACATAATCCTTGGTTATGATTCATTTCTTCTACATCATATTGCATCTAGGTGATGTTCATAGATGTAAAGCATTGACTTCCCTGTTGGTCACCCATCCTAGTACAACTCCAACTCAAGTGTTCTCAACCATGGAGTTTCCTCCAAAGTTAAGCCCACCTAACTTGCTTCCTTATTTGCAAAACCTTCAACAAGTGGTGTTCCTTATAAACCATTCATTATAGAACCCCTTTGTGTTATCAATTGATAAGTAGGAAATATTTTCTCCAACAAGTCAATATGTGATATTAGTATTAGACTTCAATAATGAAGATAATCACATTCAATGACCCTTGTTTCATGAGTAGCAGTTCACAAGAACCCATCTTTTATGAGAATGAATGAAACACTTAACCTTCATTATGTATATAAATGAAGCTTACAAAAATAAAATAAATTATATTATTTTCTATATAATTACAATGTCATTTAAAAATAACTAGCAATCACACTTTAGTAAGGTTCAATAGGTAGGCCGAAGAGATATTTAGCAAAATAAGGTAATTGTATTTTTTTAATACAATATCATAATCAAAATTGCAAACACAACCCTAACCCTAAGTGATTATTATAGTCTTAACCATAATGAAAACCCTAACTTTAACCCTAAAACTAACCATACTCATAAATATAATCTCAATGCTTACCTTGACACTAACCCTAATGAAAATTGTAACTATGATCATAATATTGACTATGATTAACCCTTTAATTGTAACTCTTAAACCTTATTGACAACCCTATTTCTAACCCTATCAAAACCCAAATATTAAACCCTAATCTAATATCAAACCATAACCCAAACTCTAAATCTAATCGTAACCCTAACAAATTACTACAACTTGATATTTATAGACACTTGTTTGGTGATTGATTTGAATTTGATAGTCATTTGAACTTCCTAAGACTTCAAGGTTAAGTATTCAATAGGAATATTTTGGTGTGAGACTTTTAAAGAAATTAATACTAATTTCTTTAAAAGTCTCACACCAAAATATTCCTATTGAACACTCAATAGGAATAGTTGTTTATGAATTTGACCATGTGTATTTTTTTGGAATTAGAAGAGACATATAATCAAATCTAAAAGCAATCAAATGATAAAAAAATAATGTATTCTAGAAATTTGATAAGATCTTAAATTTATATATGTACTAAAGTCATCATATTATGAATCACTTGAATGCTACCTACTAAATAGTTTATTATTTACATAAATTTAAATACTACATATATTTAATAATCATTAATTAAATAAATAATAAATTAAATAAAACAATAATAACTTATCTAAACAACATTCTTTTTACATGCATACATACGAAAGGTTAAAAGATAATTAATTTTCATTTCTAAAACAAATAAAATCTATAAATCATCAAATTTTCCTACATCTCAATCGTTTAATATTGTTTCCTACACCATCAATTATTCTACTTTGTCATCAAACATACATCATTTAGAACTAAATCAATTTGTATATAAACATGTAAATATTATTCAATTGATAAGTAGGAAATATTTTCTCCAACAAGTCAATATGTGATATTAGTATTAGACTTCAACAATGAAGATAATCACATTCAATGACCCTTGTTTCATGAGTAGCAGTTCACAAGAACCCATCTTTTATGAGAATGAATGAAACACTTAACCTTCATTATGTATATAAATGAAGCTTACAAAAATAAAATAAATTATATTATTTTCTATATAATTATAATATCATTTAAAAATAACTAGCAATCGTACTTTAGTAAGGTTCAATAGGTAGGCAGAAGAGATATTTAGCAAAATAAGGTAGTTGTATTTTTTTAATACAATATCATAATCAAAATTGCAAACACAACCCTAACCCTAAGTGATTATTATAGTCTTAACCATAATGAAAACCCTAACTTTAACCCTAAAACTAACCATACTCATAAATATAATCTCAATGCTTACCTTAACACTAACCCTAATGAAAATTGTAACTGTGATCATAATATTGACTATGATTAACCCTTTAATTGTAACTCTTAAACCTTACTGACAACCCTATTTCTAACCCTATCACAACCCAAATATTAAACCCTAATCTAATATCAAACCATAACCCAAACTCTAAATCTAATCGTAACCCTAACCATGCCATTAGCGAGTAAATCTAAAATGACTAATATTATTTTGAAACTATAATTGTATACAAGAATAACTCAAAAAATGATATTATACAATATATTGTCAAATAAATCGACTTGTATAAATAAATATAAAATGTCAATTCCACACTTTGCATTGTTTGTTGTTATTTTTAAAAAATGCTTAGATTTTCCTTGATTGAATATAGTCTACACATTATTGAGCTCTTTAAATGTGATGTTATCTATGTGTTTTGTGAAGGGCTACGTGCCTTAAATATTTAAGTTATTTGAGTGAGAAGATGCATTTTGTGTGTGATGCTTAGGTGATACATATTTCTTTTTATATGATTGTATTCAATGTGTTAATTGGTATTAGGTTTATTTGGTTGGTGTTGACAAGGTACATTGTAGGATTCAAGAGAATAATTTAACACTCTCTATGCAAGAGAAATCCAAATAATTAGCTTAAATTTTAACTTTTTTAATGGTATGAGAAGTAGTCAAAGTAATTTGATCACTTAGGTCATGGTGGAAATGTTCTCTCTCGTATCTTCAAAATAGTCATGGCACTCAAAAGGAAACCCTTGCACTACTACCCAATAAAAGAATCTATAATAGTTCTTAACAAATACATATAAATGCAATTTTAGTGTTTTGATTTCATAATATTGTAAAATTATTATATTGTAATAATTTCTATTTAAAATATAATACATAATTATAGGCATAACTGTAGTTTTTTTACATTACATAAAATGTAAGATAGAATACTTTTTATAAAGCATATCAATGGAAGGGCATCAATAGTCATTATAGCTAATTTTGTATTCCTTAAGCTCCTAAATGATACATCAGATGTTGATTTTTTCATCTCCTTTACACGTGACTTAAGTGCTTGTATCATACATATTGACTATTGTCCTGTTAACTATTCACTTTAACCCTAAGAATTTGCACAATTGATTCAATATGCACGAACACTCTATTAATGAAATACTATTAGTACTAATAAAGTTGCACAACTGGTCTAATTACTGACTTCTTTATCTAATAAATGATTATTGAAACAATACAATTGAAGCGGCTTGGAGGAAATGTTAAAAATTAGTTGTTATGTTTTTTTGATAGTTCATGTTTTTTAGTTCGTAAAAGCCTTAATGGCTTTAAAAACTTTTTAAACAACACTTTTATTTCCCACCCTGTATTTGAGGTGAGCATACTCAATGAATCGTGAGGTGAAAAAATCGTAATTGGTGGACCATAAAAACAAATGAACCTCACAATTATAAATATTCTCTTACTCTGAATGTTTTTGTTTTCATTTGATGCAGTTTCCCACTGCAATCTGTCACAAGTTGCTCCTAGAAGTGCTCAATATGTTTTGGGTTCCGTGATTATTACAGCAGATACGTGACAGGAATTCTCTGCTAATTCAGCAGATATGTGACACGCACCAGACTGTTGGCACCTGGAATCTTCTGTTCTTTACCAGGCAATGCAACCTTTATATTTCAGATTCAGAAATAAATTGGTCAAGAGATTTGAGATATACATATTGCAAAGTATTTGCGATTAATTTGACTTTTACATATTGCAAAGTATCTGTGTTTAATTTTCTGAATCTTACCGTTTTTTTCCTGTCTCAGTCTATTGCAGATACAAATCTTTGCAATGTTACAAACTGTGGAAATGGAACCTGTGTGCCTACAAATTTAAATCCCTTTGTGAAATGCGGACGGAAACAGCCAGATTTTTACTATGATGTTCCTTTTCAACCCTGCGTTGTTCCCAATTGTGAGTTCTGTAACAAACCCACAAAACAAATTCCCCCAAAATGTAGGATATTTACAATGATTCTTTCTTCAAATCCTCACAGGTGACAATGGTTCGAAAATTCACAATATATACAGTATTAGATTTCTAATTAATGCATAGATCTTCATGAAAATCGATTACTAAATTCTAATCAATGCTGAAAATATTTAGGGTGCTCATTGAACCCCTGGCTTCAATTTTTATTTTTAAGCTTATGAATCTAAGAAAATGATGCAGAAAGGGGAAAAATAATTAGAACGAAACAATAGTTCATCCTACCTTCTTCAATTTCCATATGTAATTACTTTCTTTCTTATCATCACCATTTCCTTGCAAAACTGAATTCATTTTCAGCAAGCTATTCAATATATTGAATTGTACAAGTTTTCTTAATGATAAGAAAAAATGGCATACATCCACAACTTGTTGGGAGACTGAAGAGAGTTTCCAAACACAGTAACCCTAGCCCGCTTGTGCCAATGCTCCCAATAAGAATAAATGACATTATTTGAATTATGGAATTAACAGAGTAATGTCCAACTACAAATTTCATCCAAGGAAGTTGAAAGTAGCGCCAACAGCATATTATCATATGGGCATTTCAAGGATTTGTCAATAAGCCCGCATGGAATAACACGCTTCTCATAGTAATAGCACGGCATATTTTACTCTTTCTTCATCTGACATATAAATAGAGAAAATCTTTATCTTTATTTCAGTTAAACATAAACATCTTGAATAATGTGTTTAAAAAGGAAAAGATTATAAAAGTTGTTGATTTCTTATTAAAATTAAATAGACAGAATGTTGTCAAATTTTTCTCTGTAGAATTTCCATAGTTATCTGCTTTACTGAGTATCCATAAATTCTGTAGACTGTGTAGCCCTCTGAACACTATTAAAATCATTCATTCATATCCCTAGGATAATCACTGGGAGAAGTCATCTCTTTTGGCAGCTGACATATATATGCAATCATAATGACCATTGACATGTACGCACATTTTTAACTTCCCATCTGTGCTGTTCAATTCCTCCCTTGAATTAAAAAGACCATACACCCAAAATAGTAAAAAGGAGCCATTCGCCACTGAAAATAGATCAAACATCCAGTGAGTTGAACAGGCACAATAATTTAACAGCAAATCCCCATGAGATTCCCAAAGTGTCCAAACAAATATAGCCAAGGGCACATTTCTTCGCTTACCATCACCAATAATCCTTTAAGGGCAAATGCCTCCAAAATTAAGTGAGGGAAATTTCCTACATCCTGACCAAACAATTTTGGAAATGAATTTAATACCGAATTTGGCAGTTGCATATGATTGGTAAATTAATTGTAATATTGCTTTTGATTTCAATTGTGTTAGATTTTGTTTAGCGTCAATGCTTGACGCTTCAGATCATACTCTGTAACCCATCATCAAGATGACACTGTAACCCATCATCAGAATGAATAAGAGAGCATAAAAAGAAGATTTTGAAGAAGAATTTAAACAGCTGTTCCATCATAATCATCAGAATGTTCCATCATCATCAGAATGAATAAGAGAGCAAAAGAAGAAGAATTTGAACAGCTGTTCTAGAGGATTTATGAATAAACCCACATACAATAGTCAGATGTTCGCTTTGATGGGAATAGGTTACTTGTCGTCCAGCTAAAAATGATTTAGTTCAAAGTTATTTTCTGGTAGATACCCAACTTCAGTCAATTCATCCAGGCTTGGTTGTATCCTATCCATTTGCAGATGAGCCATGTCTCTTACTGTGAAGGCATACACCTTGTTCTTGATTTCAATCCAGCTACATCCTGCAAACTTTTGAACCCCTCTGTTTCCCATCATGAATCTCACTTTGGCTACATCATTCCACCGGCCTGTCGTGGCATATATATTTGATAGTAGTACATATGCCCCTGGATTCTCAGGCTCTAGCACGAATAGGTGTTTTGCTACACGTTCACCCACTTCTAAGTTCCCATGGATTCTGCAGGCACCAAGCAAGGCCTTCCATATAACAGGATCAGGCTCCATTGGCATTTTCCTGATGAAATCCACTGCTTCTTTTAGTAGTCCCAATCGACCAAGGAGATCAACCATGCATGCATAATGATCCACTCCTGGCGTAATGCCATAACTAGAGCTCATTGAAGAAAAGTATCGCCAACCTTCATCCAAGATGCAGCAATGACTACAGGCAGTCAATACACCAACAAAAGTCACATGATTGGGTTTTATACCGCAACCTTGCATGGACTCATAGAGTTGAATGGCCTTCTGGCCTCTGCCATGCTGAGCAAATCCTGCAATAATTGCAGTCCAGGATATCACATCTCGTTCAGGCAGTTCGTCAAACACTTGGTATGCAGTGTCTATACAACCACATTTGGAATACAAGGTAACAAGAGCATTTCCCACGAAGACATCACAATTATACTCTATTTTGATGGTATCGGCATGGATTTGTTGCCCCTGCTGCAACGCAGCAAGATTGGAACACGCACTGAGAATGCTCAAGAGGGTGGCCCGGTTCGGCTTCACGCTTACCCTTTTCATTTGAGAGAACAATTTAACCGATACTTCGGGATTACCATTCTGACAGTATCCAGCAATCATTGCAGTCCATGAAACCACATCCTTCTGAGGCATTCGAACAAACAAGTTGTGTGCATGAAGCATCCTTCCATGCTTGGTATAACTTGCCATCATTGTATTCCAAGAAATAGCATCTCTCTCGGGCATCATGTCAAAAGCCTTTCTTGCATCATCAACATTGAATTTTCCATACATGGTAACAAGAGCATTCTCAATAAAAACATCAAATTCAAATCCTATTTTTATAATATAGCCATGGATTTGCACACCTTTCTCTGAAACTCCCCGCCTGGCACAGGCGTTCAAAGCACAAGTTAATGTCGATTTACTTGGTTTGATGCCTGCCATTACCATTTGAGAAAAGAGACTCAGGGCATTATCTTCAAACCCATTTTGTATATACCCTGCGATCATTGTAATCCAAGTGATATCACTTCGTTCAGGCATTTTGTCAAACAGCTTCACTGCTTCATCTATTTTCCCATTGTCAGAGTATCCTGCGATCATGGCATTCCACGAGATCACATTTCGTTCGGGCATTTTGTCAAAAAGATCCTGCGCATCATCCATTTTCTCACACCTGCTATACCCAGTAAGCATCACATTCCATGAAAATAAATTTCGTTCAGGCATTTTGTCAAACAACTCCCGTGCATCCTGCATCATCCTGTTTCTGGCATATCCAACTATCATTGAAGTCCAAGAAACCACATCCCGGTCAGGCATATCATCAAAAAACAAACGAGCCTCATTCAATTTCCCGTACTTGGCATACCCGGCAATCATTGCATTCCACGAAACCAAATTTCTGAAAGGCATTTTGTCGAACACTTGTCGCGCAAAATCCAGTCTTCCGTTTTGAACATATCCTGTAACCATAGCAGTCCAGGACACAACATCTCGATCTGGCATCTGGTCAAATACATGGCGGGCATAGTCCATCTTCCCATTTCTAGCATATTCTGTGATCAATTTATTAGATGAAATCGCGTTTCGATTTGTAGATTCAGTTGAAACCATTGTTGATGCAAGAAGACTTGTAAAAGTAACACAACCCAGGTTCGGAACAACGAAATAGCTGTTCTGGTTCCATGGTTTAGTAGTACAATGGCTTATTGATATTCTGATAAGTGAGGTATTGAAATGGGTTATGATCCTTTTATTCATACTCCATTAATATAGCTGTTGCAGATCTTCTTGGTGAACTGGTTACAATTACTCTGGTTTTTCGAGTAAATATAATTTTGTTCAATCCAGTGTCATTGGTAAACAAGCAAATTTGATTCATGTATGATCATCGTTTTCTTGCTGTTTAGTTTCCATTCAAATCTGATCAATGTAAACTCATCCGTTTCTTGCTACTTGGTATCCATTCATGTAGTCTCGGCTCACTAATTTATCACACAACTTAAAAAAAATTGTCAATAAGAATAACTTCTCATATTCAAATCATCAAAAAATTGTCAATACTTGAAGACAAATGTTCTAGTAGTGGTTTACAAATTTCTACTAGTAGTACACAAATCTTCAATAGTGGTGCATGAATGAGCCAATCATGAATGAAAAAACTTAAATAAGGATCAACCATTGGTATATAAATGATTCACTAGCACTAATTTTATGCATGAAAATGAATGAGCAATGTAATCGGTCCCTTCTCCCTAAGGAGGGTACAAGAATAGTGGAAAAAGCAATAATCAATAAAGTGACATATTAGAAACCATAATTTGTTATGAGCTAAATAAGATTAATTATCATTCATTTATTGCAATTTCAAAACATTTAAGTCAACAATAAGAAGAAATATATTTTAGAATTTGTAGTATATACACACAAGAAAATATGACCAATGTTCAATAGTGTTCCCCACAAATATCAACGATATAATCATAGAGCCCTAAGACAATTCATTTACTTACCAAGTACTTTGTACACTATATAAGTCTTTGTTATCTCTAGCCTTTATATACAACACAAATGTCTAAATTATTGTATAGAGTTTATTTATTTTGTTATCAAAACAAAATATTATTATTTAAAAGACAACTAATATCAACACAAATAGACTAATGGTTCACATTATTTCATGGTAAACTACAAGATATTTGTGGTCCTTATTTTTTATATTCATCATAGGATAAGGTATTAATGTGGAATACTTAAATGCATTTACTTTGCTACTCTAATAGTTGTAGACATACATCTTAATTACTATTTAATGTTGATTGTTTTCTCGTTCTCTATATAAATGGTGGGTTTACCTTGTAATAAAATACTATTGTGTTATTTTATGGAGGTAAGGATTAATCTCCCATTTCAATTTTGGAAATGACTAAACCCTACCCCTTATGATGCAAAAAAGCTCAGGATGGTATTTGACATCCCATACTTACATATTAGAAAATCTCTAAGGCATACTACTAGCAAGAAATGGCTAAAGAAATTGCACTACAAACTTGGCTTCTCAATTTCTTACTATTTGCATTACTCCTTGACATGGAAGTGATTATGAAAATTGCAAATCAAGTTATATAGCCATACTTATTCTCTTTATCTTCTTTTGATAAGGAATTGGACAATTGGTCATCTATTGTTAATAAACTTTCTATTGGTAGTTTCATGGTTTTATTTACATTAATGGCTAACAACTTTTGAGTTAAAATTCTTTTTGTGATTGGGGTGGGTTTTGTGTGTGACATCTATAATAACACTATGCAAGATTTCTACCAATTGATAAACTTGTGGAGGTTAAAATTATCTTTATTGGACTAGATAGATTTGTGGGACTTTGTGATCTTTTTGGTCATCTTGTTCATCATGACGACTCTCCTCTTCAAGTTGCACCCTTGTAACAATTTCCTTTTGATGTGAGACCATTACTTAGAATAAGAAATTGTTTGGCTATATTAATTGCAAAAATACTTTGTGGTATGTGTCAACTTGGAGAAGCATGTCAATGTGTTTTGGGTCATTTTTATCTCTTGGCTTGGTCCCCCTTCACTTTCCTTCCACTACAAAAATGTTTGGGCTAAAACTCTTTGGCCAATGCACATTTCATGTTCATATGTTTTATCTTTGCCAACTTATGTTGGGATAAGGTGACTTAGCCTTACCATGTTTTATTGCTTTATTTGTGCTTTCTTGGAAAGTTGCTAAATGAAGCTTGATTCTTCCACAAGAAAAGACTTGGAGTAGAAAAATAGAAAGCTTCTATTTTTTGGTGATTTATTCTCTTGTGCTTTGTTTTTATGCAAGGGTTGTGCATAAGAAAGTTTCTAAAATAATTTTTAGATCCATTGAATGTAGATGCTTTAGAAATTGTTTCCTCTTGTATGAAAACTCTATAAGTACAAAGCATTATTGTAAAGAATGTAGAGAGAGATGAGAAGTTATTTGCACAGGGTTATGCTACCGAATTTTCTCTAGAATGGAGCAAGATGTAAATCTCCATGCAAAGGTTGAAAACGTATTGTAACTTGTTACTGAACAATACATTAGCTTGACGGTTTGGAGGGTGGGGTTTTTTACCTGGAAAGGTTTTCCCCACATATATATGTGTTCTTTATTCTGTCTCATTCTTCTAGTTCTATGATGATAGAATAATAATTTGTATGTCGTAATGCTGCTGAAATTTATTTAGATCAGTAAATTGTAATCACATTCCTTTAAGGTTTTAATTGTGTGAAATCAACTATGTTTGTTTTTGCTTTTATGGCATAGTAGTATGCACTTGTATTTTCTTATCAGAAGTTGTACAAAGAATTATTGTATATAGGATGTGCATACTGATCTCAGATGAATTTCTGGGATGCTCTCATTTCCGTACAATTGGTGTCAGAGCCCATTTTTGTGAATTGCATGTTGCTTGCATGTGAGGATTCACAAAGTTTCTAGTTCTGGGTATTTATTTTGATAAGATTTCTTAGCTTGCAGAGCTTGAAGAAGTTGTTTTGAAGAAATTGACTGATAACTAATCCTTTGATGAGTGAAAGTCTTATACTTGATTTATTCTTTTAGGAGACAACAGACATTTCTTAAAGGATGGTGAAGACAGAGAAAATAGAGTTGGTCATGTTGAAATGACATTGATTTGGAGCTATTGGTTTACAATAGAATAATTCTTGATGCATGGGTATTTGAAGGTGTCTCATTTGTTACCTAGAATGCATAGAGGTATGGAGTTGATCATTGGATGATCTGGAAGCTTTTGGATAGCCTATCTCTCTCAGATGCATGTACTAGTAGTAGTTGTGGGATTGGTCTACAACTAAGCCTGAAGTTCCAATACTATGTTTTCCTCTTGGATGTTTATACATGCATGGCTTGGATTCTTGTTCATTGGATCTAAGGGGTTTATACATTTTCCTAAAAAATCTATGTGATGTTCATCTATGATAATCCATTATTTTGGGTTCATTTGTTTGGTATTTTATTTAGACATTGAGTCTTCGAGATGAGAAGTGGGTGTGGATGTGCATGGGTGTTCTTAAATGCAATGTTTTTGTAGATTTTGCATGTTGAAATAAAAACTTGTAGTTTTTTGTGGATCTACTGAAGAGCTATTTTCTGGACTCTTGTTCCTTTAGAGTGGTACCAGATGAGATAGTTGTAGTTCTACATGCATGCATTCTTTGTGCATGGTGAGAGGGGGTGTTTTTCTTTCTCTAGATGGAGATGTTGGTACGTGATTAGTCACTCGACATTTCTGGGGTGATGCTTTGTTGGATTCTTGGACTATGGTGCTTGATGTGGACATAATTGGCAAATTAGATTTGTTCTTGATCTAGTGTTTGAGTCATGTTGTCTACATGATTATTCTATTTGATCTCATTTGCATATGTCACTAATGTGATAGTGGGTTTGCATGTTACAATGATTGGATCTACAAGTTATGCAGTCAGGTGGGTAGGCCACCCATTTAATTGCAATAGGATAACTTGGATGTGGACTATCTATACCCACCAGATTTGATTTAGTGTTCGTGTAGACTCGTTAGCTAGCCTTGTTTGTGGTCACTTGTGAATTTGTCTGGTTTCTTTGAGAGAGAGGATGGATGATATTTGAGTACTTGGATAGTAAGTTATGGATTCCTAAAGCATGGTGATTTTCCTTAGTGTGGAGATCTTGGTCTCACCCAATGTGATGTGTGGGCCTGGATGATTTTTAGATTTCGAGGTGGTGTGTCATATGCTTGGAGAGCTTGGTATCACACTTCAATGGGAGCTTTAGTAATGGTTGTATTTTTCCATCATATGGTGATGGATGATCTTCTTTAGTATTGTAGATGTTGGAGGATGCCTTAGATCCTATTGCTTCAGAAGGGTCTTTCACATTTGTTGGTTCACTAGTTGGAGATGGTATCTTCATGTGTTTTTAGATGTTGACATCTTTAGGATTCAAGAAGTCCTTGGTAGAGATGTTGTTTATGCTATTATTTGATATGATCACATGAAGCATGTTATCTCTTTGGAGGAGATAGTTTAGATCATGATGCCATGTTTATGTTCCTGATTCCATGGTTGGAGCTTTGACATTGATCTTGTTTTAGTTTCTTGGTATTGAGTACTTTGATCATTTGCTTGATACTTCATGACAGTGCTATGTTGCAGTGGATTTTTGTATGGAGTGATTGATTACAATCACTTGTGGATACTTGGAGACTTAAGTGAGGCTAGAGTTCTCTTGAGATGAGAGATATGTTGTTGAGATGTATGCTCTTGATGAGATTTCAACAGAAAGTCTGAGGGGCCTACACCTTTGTTGGATGTGAGTTCAATATAGATCTATGAGGAGATTGTTCTTGGATAAGTCACAAGGTGACTTGCATATCTTGGAGGAGCATTCTCATTCCCCCCTCTTGGTCTATTTAGTAGTTTAACACTTGAAAGGTATTACCCAATGTTACTTTCAAGTGTTTTATCTTTTCTTTCATATTCGTGGATCTTGAGCTACAGTTAGATGGTTCTAGAGGATTCATTGTGAGAGATGGATAACATTATTATCTCCTTGAGGTGTACTTTCATTTATGATGAAAATAGGAGATGGTAGTGGGCTGATTTCCTGAAATGGGAAATGGGGTTGTTTGATCTTTTTTGAGATGCTTACATCCATGTAGATTCATGATATCATGTTATGTTTGATCTCTTGAGGTTTAACAATTTTGAATGTTGTTGTGGATTTTCTCTTAGGGTTGTGAAGGAGATCATACTTGGAATAGTTGACATTTAGAAGTGTTTGTAGAAGGACATGCTACATGCTTATGATTTGCAGTTTCTTTCTTTGGTCTTGGTTATCTTCTTGGATGTTTTGGTTCACATAACATTGTTTTTGAGATACGTTGGATCTATGGTGGTCACTCTTTTGTGGTCATTTTTTATCACTTGTACTTCATTATTTTTATGATGACAAGGTGGTTCCTTTATCTATTTTCTTTGTTGGATGTGGAGAACATGGGAGAGTTGTGGAGACTAGATTAGAGAGATGTTTCTTGTAGTGCTTTTGCTACAAGATTTGAATATCTTTGTGGATGGTCCTTGGTACTACATGATTGAACTTTCTTTGTGCTATTATTAGTAGACATAGTATGCTTTTGATTTTCAGATTTGACATTATCCATGCAGTGGGAGTTCTTGTATGTGTTTGGTCTTCATCGACTGGTTTGCACATAGCGCTTGAGTTTGCAGCAGTAGTCAATTGTACAAACATTGTGTGGCTCACACATCTATTGAAAGGAATGAAAGAAGAGGTAACTAAACTTGTGATATTGTATTGTGATAATACAAGTTCTATAAACATGTCCAAGAATCCATTAATGCATGCAAAAACCAAGCATATTGCAATCAAGTATCATTATGTTAGAGAATTGGTAGAAGACAAACAAGTGAGGTTGGAGTATATTCATACAAAGGAACAAACTGCAGATATCTTCACCAAACCATTGCCCAAGGATGCTTATGAATATCTTAGAGGCAAGTTGGGGGTAATACCCCTAACTCAAGCAGTTTAAAGCAACAAGAATGCTGCCCTGCATCAACAGGAACAAATCATTGAAATATCAGAAGAATGATGCAGAGGATGACAGCAAGAGCAGAAACTCCAAATCAGTCACAAGCATGGTGATAGAGGGAGAAGACATCAAGAAGCCAAAACTTATATTTTGCATGATAAAGATGCTACATCTTTGGCATTTATGTCAAAGAGGGAGAAATATGCAAAAAATTGATCAATACAAAGCATGAGGGAGATATATATGAAAGAGGAAGATATAAGAGATCAGTAGTAAGGATGCAACAGCCAAGAAAAGTAGTAGACAACGTATACAATCTTGGTGGTAACTAAGTTGATCAATTGATCAGTTTGGTTTGCCATCAATGCCAAAGAGGGAGATTGTTGGAAATGATTGAAAAGATCATGAGGGAGATTGTTGGAAATGATCATATGGAACTGGTAAGGAATGTTCTCAATCATTGTTTTGTCATTGATGTCAAAACTTGCTACTTTCAGGAATGACAATTTCTTTAGTGATCCAAATACTATCAATTGGTTGATTGACAAGGAGGAGACAATCAATAAAGATGTAACTAAAACACCTAGAGAAAGGTTGAAGTTATGATGTTGTGATGAAGTATAAGGATCAGCTAAGCCATTGATGAAATAGTGTATTGATGACATACTTTAAGATACAAAGAATGGGCACACTAAAACATATCAAAGATGTAAGGTTTTAGCTAAGTCATTTGTAAAGCCTAACTAAGTAGAGGAAGCCGAGCAAGCTATTAAGTGTCGAATAGATTCCTAGTTGAAGCCGAGCAAGTTCAACTTCAAGTGCCGAGTGAAAATCAAATGCCGAGTAAAATCAGGTGTCAAGCAAATACAAGTGCTGAGTAACACAGAGGTGCCGAGCATCAGTAAACCAATAGTGCCGAGTTGCTGCATTATTTTGAAAATCAAAGATTCGCCAGATCTAAGCCGACAAGGTTGTTATCTTGAATTTTGTGAATTAAATAGATGATAAGAATGATGAGCTGGTGGCATAGAACACCATGTAAAACATTTTTGGAGAATACAACTAGACTCTAGATGAAGTTTCTAGATAAGAGCAAGATATGGAGTAGATACATTGTATCTTACCTAATCCATTTGAAACCCTAAAATTGGAGAGGGAGAATTGAGCAGCAAAGGCAAACCAGATTTCTATTTAAAGAGTCATAAGGTCACAAAGCAAGAGTGAGGAGGTCAAGCATGAAAGCATAATTGCTGAAAGAGGTGCTAAAGAGAAAGAAAACACATTTACTCTGCTTTAACAGATGACCATAGAAATGGATGCATTAGTATGATGAGTAAGAAGACTCAAGGAGATGAAGCTTGAGATGTCAAGCTGTAAGAGCTAAAGTGATTAAAAGCCAAGCAAAAGGACTAAACTAAAGTATGATCTGAAATCTACAAAGTATGTTGTAAGTTGTATCAGATCTAAAGGCCATTATTGTTACTCTCTAGCAATTGTAATAGATAGTTTAAATCCTATGGACTTAGGTTGGTTTAATAGCCATGTTGTAAATCCTTTAACAGTGTGATATTCCAAGTGAATGTTCTAAAGTCCTTTGATCAGGCCCATTCCTAATAGTATGGTGAAATCCTCTAATAAGGTCACATTTAATAGTGTGTTGTAAGCCTTTAACAGGGTAGGCTCTTAACAGGGCATCACTTTAGAAGAGTGAAAATCAAGTAGCATGTTACCGGTGGTTTTTCCCAAATTGGGTTTCCACGTAAATCCCTGTGTCATGTGTTTGATCTTGCATGTTTTATTCCTGCATGTTGATTTGCTATAACTTGCTAAGATGATTGATTTAAGCTTGGACAGATAAAAAGTTTATGGCCTCATTATAAGTAGTGAAAAAGTATTATTAGGGCATTTGGACCTTGAATAACTGATTCACCACCCCCCCTCCCCTCTCAGTTATTCTAAAGAATTCAAAACAATTGATTGCCTCCTTGTTAATCAACCAATTGATAGTATTTGGATCACTAAAGCAATTGTCGTTCTTGCAAGTAGCAAGTTTTGACATCAATGACAAAACAATGATTGAGAACATTCTTTATGAGTTCCATATGATCATTTCCAACAATCTCCCTCATGATCTTTTCAATCATTTCCAACACCTATAACATAATACATTTAACAATTACAAATAATTACAACCCTTTGCAAATGACTCAATGTCAAATGACCTTGAATTCCCTTTTATAGATACAAGGGAGCAACAATAGTTGTCGATCGATTTGTAATTGTATGTATAATCATATTATAACTACATAATACATTGTGTGTATACAATCACATTGCCAATTTGCCATATTGCTAATTGTACAAATTTTTCAAGGAGTAGGAATTTTTTTTGCATTTGCTCTGTGTAGTAATAGTATGCCAATACTTGGCTATCCAACTATCCTGATATGCTAGCTCTTGATTCTTGTAACAATTAACATTAAACAAAGTTGAAATTAAATGAAAATTTTGAAATTAAATAGCAACAAGTGACAAAATGATTATACTACTATCATTTACTAAGTTTTTACTTCTTATTTTTATCAACTATGACTATCACTGACGATAACAATAATAGTTTGAGAAGATGACCTAGCTCCAATGATGTTCTCTAGGGCACTCTATTCTACATCATTTGGAAGCTCTATTTTTTTGAGGTTGTAGCTAAATAGTTGTAACCTCGTCAACAATGAATACTTCAAAGAGATATTTTTACATAAATTGAGAAATTTATCTATAACTGAATACATTGATGATAGTGGTTTGATGCAATTAGCAATTCTTTCTAGAGTGGTTTCCTCAGGAAAGTTGCCTAAATCAGAATTCATGATGTTGTGCAACTTTTTCAATGAATTTGTTGTTTGAGTAAGTTGGATTTGGCAATCCAACATTTAGAAAGTTTAGTATGTTGTGATCCATCTTCATCAAGTCCCTGGAAGTAGATTTGAGAGCTTCATCTATTTCCATTAATTGTTCACAATTGTGACAGACAGCAAAAGTCATTACAAAGGCATCCAAGCGATTATTTATTCCTTGGTTTTCCAAATTCCTATCACTGGATCTCTATACTTTATTCAAAATTTGTTTAGCAAAGATTTTTTAAGGAATTGGTGAAGATACTTCTTCTACCCTCAACATCTTTTTTTACATTTTCAAAGATAACTCTAAGATTGCTATTTAAATCAAGCCATTCAAACAAATTATCATCGTTCTTCATTATTTTGTCCCAAGTTTCTTGTTTGATAAGCTTAATTGTGTTTATTAGAGTATCCTTGACATGATGGTCTTTGGAAGATGTTGTTATATTTTGCACAATTACATTCTCCCACCTTTTTCTTTATTTCAAACATCTTTATTTTACTCTTTTTTTGTATTTCCTCTAGTTGCCCTTGCCAATTAGTTTCTCTCTTCCTCTCATCCTCCAATTTCTTCTTCAAAACTTGGATTGTCTTTGCAATAATTACCTCTTTTTTCTTCTCATCCTCAAGTCCCCTTTTCAAATCATGGATTGTCTTCACAGTGGACTCCTCATTTTTGTTTGCATTGTCCAATTCCTTCTTCAAATCATAGAGTGCTTGACTAGACTCCTCTTTCTTCATGTTCTCCAATTCCTTCTTCAAATCCAAGATTTTCTTTGCTATTGACTCCTCTTTTTTCTTTGCATTCTCCAATTCCTTCTTCATACGGTGGATTGTGTTATTGTTTGCAGTAGCACTAGACTCCATTTTCTTTGCATTCTCCAATTCCTTCTTCAAATCAAGGATGATTTTTGCAATTGACTCTTCTTTTTTCTTCATATTCTCTAATTGTTTCTTCAAATTATGGATTGTGTTTGCACTAGACTCCTCTTTTTTCTTCTCATTCCCCAATTCCTTCTACAAATTATCAATTATCCTTGTCTTAGACTCCTCTTTTTTCTTTTCATTCTCCAATTCAATGTTCAAATTATTATTTTCCTTGATAGCAGAGTCCAAGTCAGTTTTCAATTTATTGTTGACCTATGCACTACTCTCTATAGACTTGAACAACTATGTAGTAGAGGCTTTTTCATGTTGAATTCTTTTTTTGAACTCATCCAATTCTTTAGTCAAAATTTTTAGTTTTTCATTCATCTTTTCTTGTTGGACAATTGCCTTTGTAGGAGAAAAATTCTTTATCCTATTTTGCAATTCTTTAAACCTATTGTCTGTTGCTTTCTCCTTGGCCTTCACATTATCAAGGTCTGCCTATAACTTTTCTATTTTCTTTGTAAGTCTTTTGTTTTCCCTCTCCACTTTTAGAAGTGTAGAGTAGACTATTTTGTTGCTCTCTTTTGATATATTGATTTTGTCAATATTTTTCACTTTTGAGAAATTTATTTGAAGACTGGTAACTCGTACATCATTATGATTTATTACATTTTTGGTGGATTATTATCTCTAGCCAGGGGCATAATAGCCATGAAATTTATCATTTTAGTGTTTGGAGCATATGTTATAAATATACTATTAGTAGATCCCTAACATTCAATAACTGCATCACTTTTCAAAGTCTTCATAATTTTCCTATTTCTTTTGCTTGTTTGATCAAAATTTGATGCAAACTTCTTTAAACTAAAATCTAGGTTTGATGATACAATTGAGTGTTTGAAAGGTGAATTATCAGTTGTATTGTTGTATGCTCATCCAACTCTAGTTAAACTTCCTCCACTTACAATTATATTTTGAGTATTGCCAACATACTAAAGATGGCACATTCCAAATCTTACCATTTTAGGACTATTTTTAGGGTTTTGTACAGAAGCTACTGGTTCATACATTGGTGAAGTAACTGCTGACATTGCTTGCATTGTAATTGTCATAACTTTTTGCTTTTTTGCACAAGGTTCATCCATGCTAGTGCTAGTGCCTATGGGATTAACTACAACTAGATTTGAAGATTTAATAAATATTGTGTTTGAATGACCTTTAGAAGTAAAAGTATAATATTTTTTGCCCTTTCTAGATGAATCATCTTCAATCTCATTAGAGAGTCCAATGATTGGTTTACTTCTTCTTTTGGGTGGGTCTAGTACTAGAACTAGATTCTAAATCCCTTCACCACTTGCACCAATAGGTCGTATACCTACATAACCCATTTTGTGCATCATAGTTATCCCTTTATTATATGTTTGTTTAATAGAATCACTCATTTGAAGATTAATAATATGTTTTCCCCTAGTGGACCTAGAATCCTAAATACCTTAAATGTCTCCATCAGACTCAAGGTCCTTTTATCTTTGAATATCAAGCACAATTTCCAAAATCATATAGTATAGTTGGATGCTCTTTATTCCAATAATTTTTGAAAATTTCATCCTTCTCAATTTTCTCAAAACCTGTTGATGCCTTTGGCTCACCCAAATTTTGCCTCATTTTCCAAAAATCAGTCATCTTGGTTTGACACCAAAATTTAGATGTTCATTGAGATGCTTTCTTGTAGAAATTTAAGTATGTCAGAGGCTTTGATTTGTGTGACTCTGATATGTGCAATGTCATAATTTGGGATGACAATTCTTGCATTGAAATATTATTTTCTATTGCATGTTTATCCATCTCTTTCTTAACCTCATTCCATGAATCCTTTTTTTAAAACTTTTCTATCAATGGCATCTCCTGATGTTGATATTTGCTTGCATATTTCTCATTGGCAATAAGTCTTTTTTTTATTATGTTTAGTGGATGATTCTAGTGACTAAAAAAATCAAAGCCAAAAAATGTTACCAATTAAATTAAATTTGAGCTCCTAGTTGAATGCAATCTAGGCATCAAAGTGTCTGTGATTTTTTGGTAAATAGGTGCCAAAAAGAAGTTTACAAAATGGTTTTAGTTATTATTGTTAGTAGTCATCCTAATCTTATATGTCCACTCATATAATAGACTTGGAGTCTCTAATTTCTTCTAGGATTTCTCATCAAACTTATAGACCTTAATATCAAGCTTTTTCTTTGTATCAAATATTGGGTGATGCTTTGCTAAAAGAAGGTAGCACAAGTAACTTGTGAACCTAAATGTCTTCATCTTGCTTGTAGTTGTACTTTGTTTAATCATTAGTAATTGTTGTTGCATAGATTCTACAATGTGTTGAACAAAATTATATCTTACATATACCTTCTCAACTGATTGACCTTGACAATGGATGTTATAAATCATTTGAAGAACACTAGCCCCCACTTCCTTGTTACTGTCCAATCCCAGATAAAATGATAACAAAGAAATAGTATATTAAACCCATGGAACAAAAATATCATACTGATAAGGAGGTTTATGGTTTATGTCCAGTGTAATAGTAACACTAGTATCATCAATAAACAACTTTGAGTTTATTAAATGCTTAATTTATTAATCTTGAAAAACTCTAT
The DNA here is from genome assembly GCA_028749045.1 of Cupressus sempervirens. NCBI lineage: Eukaryota > Viridiplantae > Streptophyta > Pinopsida > Cupressales > Cupressaceae > Cupressus > Cupressus sempervirens. The sequence continues at coordinate 636,141,278 of CM053784.1, read as the reverse complement.
CCAGTTTGTCATAAGCATGTGCTAGTTTATCCAAGTCAATGCACTTTTTAAAGCTTTCCTAGTTTAAACTCTAGCCCTAGGTCTAACAGAGTGAAAAATTCACTCTCATTTATGGATGAAATTTCCTCCTGAGTGTTTTGGTTTACAATTTCCTTTCTATTTTCATCATAACTCTGAGTGCATAGCATTATGATTCCAGGGAAAGGGAATACTTTGAGTATAGCAAGGTTTGCTAATCTAGTAACCAAAGTAGCTAGTTTATTTATATGTGCACACATACTTTTTTTATATTTGTAATAATTTCTCCCCATTTGTAGATCTTTCCACTTATTAGACAAATGAATATCTAATTCCCATGATTCCCAAATCTCCATGGATAACAGGATCAAAAATATTATGATATTCATCAGTGAAACCTGGGGTTTGTAGCATTTGCCTAAGTTCTATAATGTCTTTCTTTTTCTTTATGATTGCACTTGTATTGGAGGTTTTTGACTTTTTTTCCCCATGCCTGCTACTGGTTATTACACAAAATTCTTCTTCAAGCCCTATTTAAAAAATTTGTAAAGTGTAAACCTAAGACAATAAGAATCAAGATTTCTATTGCTAGAAATTGCACTAATTTTTTTAATTTTTTTTAATTAATACTCAAAATTGAGAATTAAAAATTGAGATTTGATAATACTGGTGCTAGTAGATACATAGATAATTGGTGTTGTCGTATGATAGTCGAGTTTCACACTTTCAGTCTTCAAAATACAAAATGGAATTCAGTCAATCTTTGAAAAGTTGAAATTTGAAAACACTATCGTATCAAACTCTTGACTTCAAGAACTCTAAACTTCATACTCTAAAAACATAAAAGGTTAATAGTTAAAAGTTAAAACATAAGTATTAAGCAATTAATGGTTTTAAGTACTTTACTAATACTATGTACAATGTACATGTAATGACATAAAGACTCAATAATGTACATTACTATAATAATAAAAAGTAAAAGTTTATTACATTAATATACATTTGAATTTTAAAATTTGTTCATTTTAAATAAATTAATTAATAAAATTGAACTTAATAATCGATATAATTTTTAAGTCAATATGTGGAATGCTATGGTTGTTGTCAAGAGTCATCTGGAATTGTGACATGTGTAATGCTATCATTATTGTCAAGAGTCATCTAGAATTGTGACATTTGCCAAAGACACGTGTCATGATTCTAGATGTTTCTTGACAATAGCGATAGCATTTTCAAAATTTAACTAAAATTCATCTTGGGTCGTTGATCTGTTTTTGACTTAACAATTGTTGACTCGGGATTAAGTAATAAATTTTTCAAAAGGCTAAACATAATTATTATTGATATTAACCAAGTCCTAACACTCAATCAAGCTTTGCAATGACTGAACATGTGTCACGATTTTGAATGAATCTAGGCACATGGGAAAATATACTCCAAATCGGTCTGAAATTCATTTCGGGCCATCAATCTTTCTTTTAGTCAATGTTCGAGAGTCAAGACTCAGACATAACTATAACTTATAAGAAAGAATCTTTGACTACACATGTCTTGATTTCAGGTAGAAATAGAATTTAACTTTCATCTTTTAAAATTTGGACTAAAATAGAGTTGCGATCAATCTATTATGCATTGAATAGTCCAGATCAAATCGTGAATTGTTAAACCTTTCACATAACTAATATTAATTATTTAAGTTATAATTTAGGGGAGAGGACCCAATAGTTGAGCGGAGTCCAAAATTTGATTACCCTATTGTGAACATAAAGTCCAATCTTCCAACACATTTTTACTGTTTATTATAATTAATTGATCTATTTGTACATATAAAAAAAATCCAAATGTTGATTAAAAAACTATACCAATACTTGAACACATGAAAACTTATAAACGTTAAAGAAAAAATAAATATATGAATTCATTAATGAGTGAAATAAATAACTTTTTGTCTCAAATAAAAATAATAATATTATAGCTATTTCATATATGTGTGTCACTCAAAACATAATATGCTCAATTAAATAAACATTGATATCTTAGTGTACAAATACTACTCTTATGTGTACAACTATTGGGGTAGAAATGTATATGCATAGAATAAATCATATCAATAATTTGTCTCGCAACAATATAAAAGGTGAATAGTAATAAATGTTTTATATTTTCTTATGAAATGTGTGAGATTGTCAAAAAAATTTAGTGTTCAACTAATGGTCCCTTTATGTTGGTTATAGGTTGTATTTTATATAATAATGTGTTATTTTTATAAAAACAAATAATTTTTTTTGTTGTTGAAGTATTTATCATTTTGTGTTATGTTACATTTCATATAGTTATACAATATTCTATTAACAACAAATAATAACTTTAAATTTAATTAATAGATATTTTTATATTAAGCTTTGGTCAAATGTTTAAAAAGTCATTTTTTGGACACATCTCACTAGGTGCACTAGTTTAACGATTTTGAGACAAGTCACAACTTTAAACATTAGTTGTAGCTTGTAGGTAGTTCAATGTCCATTTTACATTTCTAAAAAAAAAAATGAAGGTCTTACGATATCCTATGTAGCAGCTACATGTTGACAAAGTTAGCCCTCATGACTACTGGTTCCCCTCGCCTATCTTATAAGTTATTGTTGCACAAAGCAAATTAAAACTTAAATCACAAAAAGTGCAGTACCCAATTGCAAACATACAAATTATTTGAAGTTCTTGACAATTTCCAAAATCCATGATTTGGATGAATAAAATTAAACATGTAAAATTAATGAAACATCAAATTTTCAAAAATATAAAATTATAATTTGTAAATCGTAATCAATTATCATTCATCGATCATTAATTGCTTGATAATGATAACTTGATTTAATAATCAAGCATTTTTACTTAATTAAAATTGATTTAAATTATAATCAATATTTTTTAAATTGCTTCAACTTGATAATGATAAGTGATAATTTAAATAATCGTGACATTTTTCATTTAATTCAAAATATGATGAAAAGTTAAAAATATTATGATGATAACAATATTATAATAAATTTACATTTCAAGATGGGAAGAAATGAATAAATAAATTAATATTCAATATTTTATGTAAACATTTATGTATAAATTTTGAACTTTTTATTTTAAAATCAAATTTTAATATTATCTATACAATTTAAATTGCATAATCATTGATCAGGATTTAGGATTCATGATTTATGATTCATGAATCATAATGTTACATGTATCATAAGTTTAACTTTAACAAACTATTTTTTAATTTATTTAATATTTTTAAATAAATTAATAATACTTAAAACTATTATAACTAATAACTATTAAGTTGCATGGCCCTATCCCCTACATTCATATATTATCAAATTTTACACGATTTGAGATTTAAAGGACATACATACACATATTACAAATTTACAAAATTTCATTGGATAATTTTTAATTCAATAATTTTTTACTACAAATCTTTAATCAAATATGAAACCATACAGGGATTGTTGACACTTTTTTTTATTTCTAACTTTATAACTATTAACAATTAATTTTTTATAATAGAGTCATAGACTAACATTTTAACAGTGCATTGAGATGCCAGAAAAAAAAGTCATACACTAACAGGAACAACAATTTGAGAAGCCAAAAATTATTGTTTTCATCGATAATATTTTAGAGCTATAATGTACATAATACTAATTCATAGCATAGATATTCAAAATAGCTGATTAAATTAGCCTGGTTTTACTATTTCATAATTTGCATTAAAGGGAAAGGCCCAATCCGAAGAAAAAACAAATATCTTAAAAACATTTTTTTGCCCAAAGGGCAAGGGTCAAGGAAATAAAATTCAGAAAATAGGGAACAAGGAACTAGGGAATAGGGAGGTTGGAAGCATCATTGAGTTCAGGGGTGGAGGGCTTGAAGCCTTCAATCAGAAAGGTCTTCAAGCCCCTCCATGAGAAATCTGTTGGAGAAGATGATGTCACTGAACTCGTCCAGCCATGTGAAGTCAATCTCATTGATGTTGTCCAACAACAACCACTTCTATAGAAAATCCCTTTCGAGCTATGCCCACTTCCGATGGCAAGTCAAATGTTGTTCATCCATGCCGAGTAGGAAGGGATGCTTCTGTACAATGCTCCCTATGCCTTGCTCCCAACACTTGTCTACTAGGTCTGTAAAAGGGATGCCAATGCCCAACCTCAATACCTGCTTGACCAATACAAGAATTTTGACATCGTCTTCTAAAAAATTTTCCTTAAAAATATCACGTAGAATCATCACAATGTCTACTTGATTGCCTCCAAGGTTGAGAAGAGACACAAGGAAGCAGGAGGTAATATCTATGGACACAAGGTACCTCTTATCATTTCTTAAGAATTCATGACCGAGGACCATGAATAAAGCATGGTGGATAAAAGGAACTTGGACATCTTCCTTGCAAACCATGGCTAGGACATCGTCAAGTATCATGCCCAAAAAGGACTTTTGTAGGTCCATTGTAGTGCATTTTAGGTGAATTGGTGTATCCATGATTAAGAAACTCTACAAACTAAATTCAGATTCAAAAATTTGAGAAATGATAGTGAAAGAGGAATTGAAGAGGGTATTTAATGGCAGTTACATTAAATTGTTTAGCATTCACAATCTTTCATATCTTATTTTTTTGCATTCCTATTAATTTTCAAGTGTGCACGATGTACTCGCATTAATGTTAGATAGTCAAAGTGCTTGCCAAGGTGGTTGTAAATGGAATGTAATAATTGTAACTGTTAGTACCACATTTATGATTTTAATCTTGATGTGATGTTCACTACATTGATTACATTCAAGTTAATGGTTTCCATGCAAAACTTTTCACGTGTCTCCATTCCAGAGACTTTCATGCGACTCTAGGTCTTTTCAAGTGACTAGCCCCAAATTGCATCTTCTGTCCTTGATCTCTAATTAATCAATGGTTGATAAAACTATTGCATTAACAATACGAAAGAGACGGTAGCCAACTTGGTAATGGTGACACTGACGTAACGACATTATTAATAATAGACCTAAGATAATACACAAGTTGAAGTGACTACTTAGTAGTCAATACAATCACTAGCCAATACACGTGCAAATTCGCTTTCAGATTAAACAATTTTTTAGTTTACCACTAAAGATTAGCCAAGACTATTATTATTCATTTTCCTATAAAACAAGTAATTCACCTCTGACATTATTAATTCATTTTTGGCAAGGGAAAAACTAGACATCATTTATTTATTTATCAGTACGAAAAACAATTAATTAGCCACATTTAAAATGATTTTTGCTAGGGCAAGATAAAAATCGCCAACATATAATATTTTATTTCCCTATATGGAATGAAGAAATCACCCTCGACATTAAAATTTTTCCACCCACAAAATGTTCGATTCGCCAAAATTTTAGGCTTTTTTTTGGGAAGGGTTTCTTAAAGTTTTCCCTGGTAATTTGGCCACCTACTAAAACAAAGTTTAACAAACTCAACATCTCATGAGAAAAGACAACCTTAAATTCATTTGTGTGTGTCCACGAGTAGCCTATATATTCATTTTATGGGTTGGCTAAGTTATCTTGAGTTTTATTGAGCTAAATTAGTACAATTTTAACACAGAGACATATTAAATAGTTAATAAGTGTTTTCAAGGTACCATTTTGTTCTATACATAAAAATGACAATAGTTTATTAATGAGTAATTTAAGAAATCTAAATGTATTATCTCAATTAAATGATTGTAGTAATTCTTTCATTTCTTTTTATACTTATTTATTTTTGCCTTCTTTCCTTATATTGTTGTTGTTATTGTTGGTGTTATTATCTTAGTAATTATATGAATTCACATTGGTGATACAAATAAAAGCTATTACTTTAGTAAGAATATTTTATTAATATTTTTTATATTAAAAATATTTATTGAAAATTAATACAAAATTAAACAAAAGAATATTAAAATAATTTAAAGTGTAGAACAAATAAAAAATTCTACTATGAACCAAAACAATTGCAATAAGAAAGATATCTTCTCTATTATGATAAAAAAATGTTTCTAAACATGTCTTAAATATGTTGTAAAAAATATGAATAATTATAGTAAAAAAAATAGAATTAATTTAAAACTTTTTATTTATATATTTTGCACAATAAGCTTTTGTCATCAAATTGTAGGCACTTATTGTTATATTCATTTTTAAAAATAAATCTCAATTTATAAAAATAATAGGAATTTTGATATTACTAATAGTTTTGTCTTCTTATGTTAAGTTATTTTCAAACATTTAATCAATATAAATTATAAATAGAAAATCTTGAAAATTTTAATTCTTCAACTTTCTTGTTGATTAGAAAATTCTAATTGTCTTTATCCATAATGTTAAGCTAAAATTAATATGCAATCTATTCTTATTAAAACTTAATAAAATAAAATAAATATATAAACATTAAAAGATTTTATTATTATTCGTTTAATTAGAATATTATTTTTTACCACGTCTTTTATCATTTATGTATTATTCAAATATAACTTTCAAATTTCAAACACTTTGCTATTACATAATTAATTTGATATAAGTTTTACTGTTTTAACAATTTAACATTATACTTGTAATATTTATTATTATTTTTTACTTTCTATATTTACTTTTATAATTTTATTTATTGTTGATTAGAAAATTCTAATTGTTTTTATCCATAATGTTAAGCTAAAATTAATATGTAATCTATTCTTATTAAAACTTAATAAAATAAAATAAATATATAAACATTCAACTATTTTATTATTATTCGTTTAATTAGAATATTATTTTTTACCACATCTTTTATCATTTATGTATTATTCAAATATAACTTTCAAATTTAAAACACTTTACCATTACATAATTAATTTAATATAATTTTTACTCTTTTAATAATTTAACACTATACTTGTAATATTTATTATTATTTTTACTTTCTATATCTACTTTTATAATTTTACTTCTAATTCAAAATAATTTGTGAATAGTAAAGAATATATATGTTTATTTAAAATAAATGAATATGTAAGAAATTTATATAAATTTTCAAAAAAATTATTCAAAAGAAATGTTATTTAAATAATAAATGTAGAAAAATTAAGAATCCCTTGAATAAGAAAAATAAATCAACCAGCTTGATAATTTTATTATTTAGTGTACAAACCACATGTTTATATACCCTCCCAAAGATTAAAGATTGGCAAAAAATTTAAAAATTTATTAGGTAAGTTTTTAACCCTATAAAATTGTATAGGAAAAGTTTAAAAGCAAAAAAATTTAACTGTCCAATCAGAAAAATGACAATAGTCATAAATTTTAGATTAAAAAAATAAAAAACCACCAAACTATATATTATAAGTATTAAGTTTGTATTGACACGATTGTCGAACCAAGATTATTTGTTTTTTTGCGGAGACAAAAACATTAGTCTCCATCTATACATGGAGAGACTAACAATATTTAGGAAATGATGGATTGGAGCTCTAAGATAAATCATTTGAATTAATATATGCTACTCTAATTTTATAGACACGTGTGCATCTTTTTATTTAGATTTTGGATGTTTTATCATAGTTCAAAGGTAACACATAGTTGGAAGATATATAGATAACTATAAAGAGTTTTGCATTTGATGCTAAAATTTGTCAAATAAACATATATTACCACTATAAGCTCTTCCAAAATTGACAGTGTATATAAAATTTAGACTTTGCAAGTCAAGATACTTGAATTAGAACTCAAGGTCTTTGCAAATAACTTTAAATTTGTTTAACATGGATTGATCGTCACCATGTCCTTATAATCAAATCTATGTTGACATTTGTCATAAGATTAAAGACATTAAAGACATGATTGAACAATTTTTCAATGCACACTTTGAATCATAAGGCATGTCTCTAGATAACTCTGGATCCCAATTGCATATTCAAAACATGTCAACATCAAATTTTAAAACATCCAAATAAGATAACAATAACAATTCCAACCAAAAAAAATAAGAAAACTAAGGTTAAAATAACAAAATAATAATAATAAGGGTCAACATAAACAAGTAGAAAGATAGGCCTAGAGGGGCCACGTTGAGACTCACACTAGGTCTTCGACAACTTTGCTCATAATTTCATGCCACATTTAAAGTAGGTACAATTTTAAAAAGTTTCCGTATAAATTAAATTATAACACTTTCCCACTGATCACGTAGAATAATTGCATAGTAAGACAAGTCACTAGAAAAGCCGTAGCTTTCAATGGTGGAAAACAACTATTTTTTTAATGCCGGCCTCCCTTTGCCGTGTTGACAAGTAGATTTTATTTTTATTTTTTTCTAGGGTTTTGATAATAGTGGGCCTTTAAATAATTTCAACATGATTTATCAGGTGGGAATGAAATAACTTTTTGTTATTGTCATATAGAAAGATTATCAAGAAGACTTGTCAAAAGGTATGATGCATGGGGGTGACAAGAAGCCCAAGAGTATGGTCAAAATCATACTCTCATGTTTGATATAATGAGGAGAAGCTTCCTAACATTAACGAGCTTAAAAGATGGTTGAAAGAACAATTAATTTAGATATTTTAATCTTTGGTAGAATATGTATTTTTTAATTTGGATTGATAAAAATTCTTTGGAATGAATCATAAAAGTGAAAATATTAAGAAGTCAAAGATGTAAACTTCTAGATTTTTAAGTTTGAAATATAATCAAATCTTGTAGTTTCTACTATGGTTGACTATTATGAATCACGAAGGCAAGTTTGTATAAGTGGTATCATTTTTTCTATGGTTTAGGATTTTCTTTAATTGTGTCTCAAGTATAATACTTAGTATAGAAGTGATATATTCTTATATGAATTTACCATTGTTTTCATGTGGTTGTTTAGTTGCAGTTTATGCTTAATTTTAAGTAATTAGAATGTTCTCATATAAATTTTTAATAATAGACGAAGGACAATTTGAAATTTTTTGCTATTTTTAAGGAGCAATTACGATCAAAATTTTGAAAACAAGCTTTGAAAAAAAAGACAGGGTTAGAAATAAGTTGTGCTTATTAAGAAAAGTGGCACGTCTTCCCCATTTTTTCAACTCATTTTTATTTGCTTGCAATTTTGCCTTAGGTATTATTTGCAAGAAATATGTCTAATAATTTAGTTTAAAAAGAGTATTTATAAAAACTAATTAAATATAAGCAGCAAATGTTCCATCCATGGGGTCATCAGCTCCACAAATTGTGCATCAAAAAGTTGAGGAGGTGCTACTAGCAAAATTAAATTAAGAAAGAGTGTGGGGACCTTCCCTTAGTGCATGACATCATTGTATTTGATATTTTAATTACTAGTTACTAGAGATTAGTGATGATTTCTATATCCCATTTTGTCACCTTAGATTTATTTGTTGTTGTAGAGTTGAGTTGTGTCATTTCCACAATTCTAAATCTAAACCTTGAAGTTTTAAAAATCTCCAATTGAGCCTAAATGTCACTTAACTTAAACCTTGAAATTAAAAATTTCCAAATTCATTCCTAAATGTCACTTAACTACTTATCATATTTAAATAGATTAAATTTTTTTAATCTAATTCAACATACACTATTTCCAATCCTATTTCATATTTATGGGTTGATCATTTATTTAATAAGTTTGTGTCTCTATGTAAGTGGTTTATTTTCATTACAATTATATAGACATGACTTGTTATATATATAATAATAAAATGTAGCATGTGTTAGTGGGGACTAGGAGTGGTTGAAAAGTGGATACATTAGACTCAACCCTCCATTTTGGACTTAATTTGTCACATACATCTCATATGTATCGAATAGAATATAAGTGGTATTTTGGTTTTTAAAAGGTTGTCCAGTGATGCAAGCCTTAATGATTTTGATTTCACGTCCCCAGGGTCTAAAAATGGTCTAAAGTTGTGCCTTTTATTTATCCCAAGTGAATTTTGTAGTTGTGGATGTAGACCTTACTCATATCTACAACCTCAATTTTGAACCATAAACTCGTGAATTCAAGTTAAAACATTGAACCAAGCTAACCTCCTTCCAACTAGTTCTTATTATTAATATGATACTTTAATATTTAAATGAATGCTCTAAGATTATATATAACATGATAAACCCTAAGCTTCTTGTGTTGTCTAATACATATTAGACTCATCTAGTAAGAGCTCGATTACACTTTACATGAGCATAAAATGATTAGTAGGAATGATAAGAATACATTAGGAATTTATATGGATCATTCAAATGTCTTGGATCTTATGGAGTATATTGAATCATTGACCCAAGGGTTGGACTATAATCAGAAATGAGGAGTGTTGAGAAATAACAAACAAACATACTAAAATATATAAACTTTGTATATATCTTCATTAACCGAATGTATAATTAACCATTTAAATCTTAAATATAGCTTAGAAAATATGAAATCCATAATATTAAACAAGGAAATATGTGTACATGGTGGAATCGTGTATTCATGAGACCTTGGAGTAGAGTGCAATCAGAGTAAAAATGAACTAAATTAGACCCAAGAAACAACTACTAAATAATGCCTCTATGAACATCTCATGTTTCCCTAACTACAGCTACTAAAATTGCTCTCAGACCAATATCTTAGTGATAGTTCTAGAATGGGAGTGTGCTATTAGTGCAAATCTATGACAGTCTATAGGAGATCTATATGAAATGCAAGTTATATGAAGATAAGAACATGAAAATGCTAAATAATGCTAAGTAACACTAAAAATATATTGGAATGATACTAAAATCTCTATAACAATGGTGTTAAATGATCAAAATGATAGCTCTAATATGCCTATAGTAAGGATGCATAAACCTTGGGTCTTTTTGCTCTTGATTTTCCCTTCTATTTATAGGATATTGGAAGGGGGTTACGGTAAAGATTTGGGTTTTACCTTTCAGACTTGGTTTGTGAGGATAAATAGAGATTTTCAATTCTTTTAAATTTCAAAAGGAGTGGATTTCCCTTTTGAGAGGATAAATGAATTTTGTTGATTTATTAAATGTTGTATTTATTTTCAACTTTTGTCTTTACCTTTTTCCTTTTTATTTTATTTTATGAATTGGATTTCTTCTTTTAAAAGTGATTTTGGTCTTTTTGAATTTGATCAAAGGTTTAGGTGATTAATTAGTTAAACACTCAAATGACTTGATGTTGTAATTGATTTGAAAGTCTATTATTTTCCTCCTTTATCTGATTTTGTCTTTAATTTTCGTTGTTTGATCAAAATTCATGTTGTTTTAGGTCTTTGCCAATTTTAGGGAGTCTACAAATGCTCCTCTTTGAGCTAATATGCGAAGCATATTAGTTCAAAGATGGTCTCGATTTTATGATTTTTAGCCAAATTTTGATGATTGAGTGTATGGTCGCTGGTGTTTTTCTGATTCGAAGTTGGTGCAATGCTTGATTGTTGATCTTTTGATGCCTAATCTTGATATTGCAATGTTTAAAACTCTTTATTTAGAAAAGTATGTTTGGATGCCCTAGTTAATTTTGATTGAAGTTGAATTTTGGCTGGGGTAGAACATTTTTGAGAAATTTTGATGCCACAATTTGATATAGGCATATTGCCCCCTTGGAAATAAAATTGGAAAGGTTGATATGCGAGATATGAAGAATCCAATTTTATTTTTGAAAAATGTTGATGAGAAAGTGGGAAGATAAAATTGGTAGAAGGTATGTCATTAAATGTGATTGGACAATACCTAGGTTGAGAAAATGGGCTTAAAGGCATTAAATAAGGTGAAGAATGTTCAAAAAAAAGTTTTAAAATGCCCCTAGTGAGGGTTAAATAAGTCAAAAGACCTTCTACCTTTTTCATTTTCACATGCCCCTTTTGCCCTCCTTCATTTTGAGCTTTGATCCAACAAAGATGGTGGTCCATTATGAGAGCACAGATTCGAGAGGGGTTGTAGATATGAGTTCCTAGTTGACTATGGAGCCCCAATGAGTCGTCGAGAATCTTTATGATTCTAAGTTTTTTGAATCTTGGTAGGATTTTTTGGGTTTTTGCCTGGATTGAACTAACAAATGCATTTTTCAAGTGTTTAGCACATTTAGGTCATTTTGTAGCACATTTGAAATGTGTTGACGCATATGAAACCTATAGTAGCACATCTGAGGTGGAAAATAGTGCTTCTCAAGATGCCATAGCATTGTAAAATAATGCATATAGGAAACTAGTAGCGCATATGCATGGGTTGGTAGCACATTTAATTGTTCTAGCACATATCGAATCTTCTATAGCACACATAAACAATGGAATGATGCATATTCTATTGGGAATTTTTTGGTCAAAGGCGATGAACATAGGTATGTTTGATAGGTATTTTGGAGTGTACATGTAATTTTGCATAATGCTTTCACTCAATATAGCACATCCATATTTTTGCATATGGTTGTATAGTGCATACACTTAACTTCATAGTGTTTTCAATTTTTCTAGTGCATCCACGTGATTAAATAGTGCATGTGAAGGACTTCGTAGCACTTTTAATTTCCATAGTGCATGAATTTAATTAATAACGAATAAATTTTATTTAGTAGCATATGGTAACCTTGTAGTGTGTCATGCTATGTAATAACACATTTGATCATTATAATGTCACTTCTGAGTTTTATATTCATTTTCATGCTTTGATTTAGCACTTTTGAGTAGTGCATGGGGTCAAATTGATGTAGCAAGGACTAAAGTGGTGTTGGTCAAGTAGTGAAGTGTCTAGATAGGTAAATGTGAACATGCACAATATTGATCAGAGTCTAAGATAGAATACTGATGTCCAAGAGATAATGATAAGGTTGATGTCGACCTGTAAACTTGTTCATACAAATAATTGAAATAATAGGGTTGTGTAGTCATAAAGTGATATGTAGGATCAATCAAGGATGTTGGATTGATAGAAAAGGTGCTCCTCTTAGGATATAGAGTAGGGAGAACCAACATGTCCATCTCACGATATAGAGTAGGACAAATAATGGGTTTGGTATCGAACTATTAGTAGGATAGCTAGATGTTGACTTAGATTGATGTAGAATAATCACTTGTAATGAAAATTGATGTCATTGTTTGATTTTTTTTTTTAAATAGGTACGTGGGTGTAAGCTCATGGTTTAGGGATTATATCTATGGCCATTGGAGTCCATTGGTAGATTGGCAGCAGTTGATTGAAAAATCATCAATAGATGTGGATTCACATATCTTCTCCAAATGCTTCAGTTTTGGGTGAATCGAGGATTATTGATAGTTGTGGCCAAGTGGTGGCACTCAAACCACAACACCTTTCATATGCCACTTGGGGAGATGATGATTACCCCAAAGGATGTATACAAGATTCTCACGATCTCTACAGTGGGAGATCTAGTATATTATGATTAGAAAGATGATGGGACAACCTTCAGAGATCTATTTACAAATGATGATATTGGGATGATAGTATTCTATGGTTTCAGATGTTGCAGTATGATCCCTTACTCATGGTGTTGGCTAGATTGATAAGAGGATTTCTCTTGCTAGACAGTTAAGGGTGCAAATGTCCAATTAGATGGAGCTACATTATTTAGGATGTGATTGACTAGCCATAGAGATTTTCATGCCCAGGGTAGTTTCATTTTAACCCACTTGTATCATGATTTGCATCAGGTGGTATATTTAGGGGCTACATAACTTTCAGTAGGTGTGGTGTTATTACACATATGGACATGGGAGCATCTTCCCATTACCCAACCTAAATGTGTGAGGTAGAAACCATAGGGAATACCTTACATATATGTGTATTTAGGTGTTATTGTCTAGCTCCATCTAGGCAAGATAGAGTATTGGAGGCACATGTTGGATGACAATGATGAGGTTGTGTGGAGGCCTTATAGGTTTATAGAGCCACGAGAGGAGGATGATGAGATGGTGTACTTCTTTTTACCATGTTATTTTCTTGGTTGGATCCCCTCCATGATTAAGAGATTTTGTTTCATGAGGGTAGTTAGATAGTCTGGTCCCTAACAGGGGATGCCACAAGGATTGGCACATTATGCCCTTGTTCAAGTAGAGAAACATATATAGGGTCCTACTTTGGAGTATGAGGCATTTTGTGAGGCTTTCATGCAGATGATAGGGACTCCTTAGAGATGGTCATTGAGGGACGACAAGGTGGATGTAGGGATGGAGGGGGGACTATGCTCAGTGGTTCAAAGAGCATCCATTTTTGAGATATAAAGATCCAACATAGCCAATACCTAAGATTGAGAAGCAGTCGAGTGGGGGGAGGGTGGTGATCATGAGGGTGGACTGGGGAGAGGTAGGGCTAGAGGTCAAGCTAGAGGTAGGGTCACAGTGTTGCCACAATAGAGAGTTCGGTCATAGGTTCCAGCACAAAGGTAGATATTGACACAAATACCAGTGGATGTAAGTGATGGTGGGCTTGGAGAGGTCTATGGGTGAGGTGGAATTGTGATGGGAGTAGACATAGGTAGTGGTGTAGGGTCAAGCATGAGGGCTGATGATGTGGATCTAGGTAGGACAATTCAACATAGGGCCATGCTATTAGATGATGTCCATTTTGTGAGGAGACAAAGGCCTCAAGTACAGGATCCCTCTGTGTGGGTACAAAGTTCATAGCCATAGGTGTCCCTAGCTCTAGTGTTGCCGATAGTTATACTGGGTGGGCCATCCAATATGGATGCCCATATGAGTGTCATAGAGGAAAAAGTTGGATTAATTGGCACTCATATTAGTTAGTTCAAGAGTATGGTGTAGGCACTCATAGCATCTATGACACCAAGCACATATGGGGCAATCAGTAGTTAGGTTGCCCCACCCATTCTAGGGACATAGGGTACAGGTTCATTAGATTGGGCTCTGAGAGATGGGATGAGTGCCCCTAATGATCAGGAACTTCTTGATCAGACATAGACATATGGTGTAGGTGGTGAGACACAAGAGTGATTCTATGCATCATTTGGTATTGAATGTATTGCCTTATTAGATGTATCATTTTTTATGATGACCTTTTTATATATGACTATGCAGATCGAGCTTTTTGCCTTTATTTTTATGTTGGACTTTTATGTCTATGTATCATGGACTTTATATGTTTGATAGTGGCATGCACTGATGTTATGGATGTTTTTATTATATATGCATATATTATTTTATTTTTATGACACCTTTATATGTGGATTTAATGTGGATGCTTTTTGTATTTATTGGGTATGTGAATAAATGCTTAGTGTAGTGAAATAATATGTAGATGATGAATATAGAAGTGAAATGGATGAATGAAGTGAAATGTAATGTAATGACATGATAATAAAAATAGGATAATGGAATTTTTGAGATTCAAAGGCTACAGAATGCAATAGGTGGTATGAATATTGTGAGATAATGAGGTGAGGAAGTGAAATGAATCATGGTGATGTTGTGATGAAAAAAAAGTCCACAATACTTGAATATTGAAAGCTCATTTTGATGGTGATGTTGTTGGAAATCATTTTCTACTATGTTTCAATTTTTCTACCAATCTATTGGATGATGTTGTGTAATATTTCTTGTTGATTTCCCACATGTGTGCCAACCATTTTGTTTTAAGGGACCCATATGAAATGCAATCTACATAGATGCAGCTAACTGTCACATTTTATAAAGAGATGCAAATTAAATGTCATCATTGATCACCTAAATAAAAGGGATATAATACAATCACCACTAGCTCAGCTATGGTAATATGAATACTCTATCATGTCGAGAATTATCATAGGAAAAAAATAATGTACATGGAAAATATGGTAACTTAATAGTCTATCATAGTAAAAGAGAACATAGAGATAAACTTAGTATACACACATGTAGACACATGTCAGATAAGGAGCCTCATCTTAGATTTTATACAAAACCAGTCAAGGTAGACATGGTCATCCAAACAGAAGGAGGCACTGATAAGTGGACACAAATAACACATAAAATCAAAGGATCACCAGAGAAAAATAATAAAAGTAGAAGGCAAAAGAAAATGTCATGGTTTCATCTTGGTCCCTTTAGTCAAATACATCATCAAGGTACTAGAAACACAGAATAGTGAAAAAGCCAATATTTTCGAACCATTATGTCGACAGTTGTGTGCAATAGTGTCAAGTTTGTTCAGTTCTTTGTGGATGAAAGTCAGTGTATGATTTTCTTAACAAGACATAGAGTGTAATTGTGGTGATTTTGTAGTAGGATGTGTGGTGATTACTTTGGAGGATGTGTGGAAATGGTAGATGAGTGGGTGTAACATGTCACAATAATGTCAGAGTGCAACAATGAGTGTACTTGTACTAGTGCGGTGGGTTGTGTAGAGAGAATGTGTGATTAGGCTAAAAACATGTAATGCATGTCAAGTGATGACCATAAATAGATGAGCATACACATATTGCAATGATTGGGAAATTGAATTGTTAGAAAGGTGAAGTGAGTATAAGGTTGTTAGCATGGAAAGCTCACCAAACTAGTCACAACAGGAAGAAAAGATGGGGGACGTCATTAATGGAGGGTGGGTGAGGCAAGGGAAGAGGGAAAAACACATCTGTCAGATGTCAAGTGAACTGATGTACTAGCCTGAGTTCTAGGCAATGGCTCATGAGCATGGCAAGTTGAGGAAAATAGAGCCAATGCAGCCACAACTAAGGGGATCAAGAGTTGAGGTGGAAGAGTCTCCCTTGTTAGCATTGCTAATGTTGTCAAGAAGTGCATTGCAATAGGTGTTATAGGAGGAATAGGATGATGATCTTTTGATGCAAGTAGAAGGTATCCTACCAGTGATAACAAAGAGCATACCAGGATTAGCTATAGGGGCGAGGGAGATAAACTCTCCTAAGAAGATCATAGGAAAAGTGTAGAGGACGACTAAGGATTTTGGTATGGGTGAGGGGACAAGCACAATGAGTTAGTTGATTAGTCTCAAAATCCCAATATAAGGGTCGATGAGTGAAAAGAAAAGAGAATTGGGTGTGACTAAGCCAAAGCCAGAGGCAGAGGGTGTGGTACAAGCAACATGTGAAGTGGAGCAGTTGCAGAGAGTGTTGGTCATGGAAAGAGTCTAGGTAGAAAATTTGGAACAAGAAGTTGCATTTTTGTTAGGTTTGATAGATAAAGCTCATGAGGATGGAGTACAAATAGATGCCAAATGACTCCAAGTGGTGTTGAATGCAAAACAGGCTCAGGTGTGATTGTTGGAAGCTGAGTTTTGGGTAGAGAGATTACAAGAAGAGGGAAACAATGTGAGGATTCAGGCTGAGTGAGCATAGGTGTAGTGATTGTAGGGTGCTCTAAGGATGGCGTAAGTGGGTTTGGAGAGTGTGCAGAATGAGTTGGTGTTGTTGTAGATGTAGTTAGAATCTTTTAAGGATGTGGAGTAAAAAATGATCACCATGTCATTATAGCTACAAGAGCATTTGGAAGCTAGTGAGGCAAAAGTGAGGTAATTGTAGCAATAACTTGATGAGACTAAAGTTGAGGTGGAGTTCTTGAAGATGGTGACTAAACAGATGCTATAGTAGCGTGATGTGGCTCAATGGGTGATCACTATGTTTGGTGTCAATAAAATGGTAGAAGATGTATTCGCATATATGCAAAGGATGGTGAAACTGCATTAGGAATCCATTTATTATATGGTGCTATATTATCAATTGATCATGTTGGAGCGATGACGAGAGACCCAATTTGTGGATAGGTGATTTATGTAGTTTTTGAATGCTTGACTACATAGCAAGAAGTTCATGATACTGGTGGAGGTAATCTAGGTGCAAGGGGGATCAATATCGGGAGCTTCATCTTCTAGGATGGGACCTAGGGAAATGCCCCCAGCGAAAAATCCTAGAATGTCACCTCCACGAGATAGGTCAAAATGAGTGTTATGGGAGGTGTTGCATCAGATGTAATTGTACCTTTTCCTTTATAATAAATAAAAAGTGTGTTTTCCATGGCAAAAAAAAAGGGTAACTAATGTGCATCTCTTGGCTATTGACAAATGTGTGTGACCTGGTAGGGTTGTAAGAAGCCTTGTTGGGCACATTTGTTTGAAATCATCAAATTTGTTTTGTTTGGAATGTTTTTGACATTTTGCTAGATTTTTGGTTTTTTTTGGTATTTTTGTTGATATGTTTTAGATGTTTTTGGTATTTTTGAAACTGTTTTGGATGTTTTTTACTATTTTTGGATGTTTTAAACTGGTTTTGGTTGTTTTTTACTACTTTTGGCTATTATTTACTATTTTTGGTTGTTTTTGATTTGGTAATTGTGAAAAGAGAAAGGAAGTGAGATTTGTTGGAATATGGAGACCACATGGGCATGCATGAAGGCCAAAAAGGGATGTTTGGGAGCACATTAAGAGTTACTGAGACTAAAAGCTGATTTTTGGGAACACGTGCATTTATGGAGGCCAAAAGTGGGTTTTTTGGACCATATGTGTATTTAAGGAGGTAAAGAGTGGATTTTTGGGACCACATATGGATTGATGGAGGTGAAAATGGATTGTTGGGACCACATGGTGGCCATAGATATTTGAAATGTGCATTGATGGTGGTAGGAGATATTTGTAACTCATGCCTGTGATATCTGAAAACCTAATAGGACTCCATGTTTCCTTCAAGTTTCTCACCCCCCTTTTTCTAATGCTAAGAAACCACTGAAATGCAATCCAAAAGTGTTTCTCAATTGGGTATGTGTAAAATTGACTCAATTGTGGCATCCTATATCCCCTTTTCCTATTTTCTATTAATGTGTAGGGTAGTATTGAGAGAAGCAATGGAAAGGCTATAAACAAGAAAAATTAGTGTGGATAGTTTTTCCATGGCCATGATTGTTTTTTTTTCACATTGAAGGACTTGTGTTGTTGGGGAAGCCCAAAGGTGTTATCTCTCATTCCTTTTATCTAGATTCTTATTTTTATTTTTTTGGAATGTTTTTCTACTTGTTTTTTATTTTTATTTTTATTTTATTAATTTTTAGGTATGAGGTGTTCCTTCAAGGCTTTACACAGAAATTTTTGAGATGGATTTTGTTAAGGGGTTCTATTAGTTCTTCCCCATCACAATCAACAAGTTTGTAGGTACCTATCCCAAAAGACTTTGTGATGATATAAGGGCCAATCCGATTGGCTTCCCACTTGCCTTTCTTTTCTCGATCTACCTAATTTTTAGGGTTCTCTCAGAGAAATAAATCTTTGATTTGAAAGACACATGGTTTTACTTTCTTGTTATAGTGTCTAGACAACTTGTTTTGGTACACTTTGAGGTGTTCATGGGTAGTGCGTTGATGTTCCTCCAAAAATTCAAACTATTCTAAGAGGGAAAGTTTGTAGTCTTCATCTATCATGATGTCATGTAGGGTGACTCTTAATGATGGGATTCAAGCTCCAAAGGGAGAATTGTTTCACTGTCATAGACCAAAGAAAAGGGGGTTTTCCTAGTAGGCATTCAAATACTTGTTCTGTAGGCCTAAAGTGTAGGATTTAACTGTAAGTGTTAGTCTCAACCAATGTTGATGGTCCTTTTGAGGATTTTGATTTTTTTTTTGTTGGTGGCCTCAGCTTGGCCATTACCTTGGGGATCATAAATTGAATATGAGTGGTGAATGATGTAAAACTTTTCACATAACTTATCAATTATTTAGTTTTTGATGTACAAGACATTATCTATTAGGATAGCATGAGATATGTTGAACTAACAAATGATGTGGTTGAGGATGAAAAAGGAAATTTGTTTTTTGGTGGCATCTATGAGTGGCACTACTTTGACCCATTTGGTGAAGTATTCAATTTTTGTAAGAATCCATTTGGGGTCGCTAAAGGAATGTGGGCTGATTATACCTATCAAGTCAAAACCCTGCTGATAGAAAGGCCATGGTGTGGTCAAGGGGTTGAGTGCTTGAGCTAATGCATGGATGTGATTACAATGAACCTGAAATTTAAGAGTCTTGACATAGTCAATATAATATTTTTCCATGGTGGGCCAGATATAGCCCATTCTAAGAATTTTTTTAGCTAGGGTAAACCCACTAGAATGTGACCCACAAATACACATATGAACATCTTGTAAAGTGTCCCTAGACTCATCATTTTCTAGACATCTAAATGAAGTTCCATCTACCTTTTTGATACAATGTGTCAGCCACCAATGTGTAACACGAGGCCTGTTGGATAAAGTTTCATTTTTGGTTTTTTAATAGATCAAGGGGCAAACAATTATCTCGCAAGTAGGTGGAAATGGAATCATACTAAGGGGAGTTGGGAGTTTCTAGGAAGCAAATGATGTGGGATTTTGGTTGAGTAAATGTAGGTTGAATCACCTCCTCTACTAATAGTGTTCATGTTGATCGGGTAACTAGGGAAAAGAAGCCAAAGTAGCCATAGCATCGACTGCTCTATTCTTATCTTTGGGAATTTGCTCAAATATAATATGAGAAAAGCATTCTTTTAGTGTATTGACCAAATGTTGGTAAGGTAGCAATTTTTCATCTTTTTTCTGATATGTGTTATCAACCTGATTGATGACCAACTAGGAAACTCCATAGACCTCTATTGCTATTTATTTCCATTCTAAGGCTAATTTGAGACCAAGAAATAAGGCTTCATATTTTTCCATGCTATTAGTGCATGGGAATAGTAGTTTTTATGAATTTGGTATGGTCATTCCTAAAGGTGTGACAAATAAAATTCCTATGCCTAAACCATGATGTGGATATGAACCATCAAAATAGAACTTCCATGTGACTGGCTTTGTTTGAAGGATGTGTGTGTTTGGAAAATCTACTAAGATAGGATTCAATATTTCCAAGGGTGCATTTGCTAATTGATCTAGAATGACTTGTCCTTGATAGCCTTCCTATCAACATATTCTATGTCAAATTCACTTAGGATCATGACCCACTTGGCTAGCCTCTCTGTTAACATTTTTTTGCAGGGAAGATACTTTAGAGGGTCTATCTTTTCTATGAGCTTGACTTTATGGGTTAAAAGATAATGGTGTAATTTATGGGAAGTGAGAACTACAACCGAAAATGCCTTCTCAATGAAAGTTTAATTAAGCTCATAGTTGACCAAAGTTTGACTTATGTAGAAGATGGCTTGTTCCTTTCCTTGGTCATTTTCTTATGTCAAGAGGGCTCCAATTTATTTTTCGGTGAGGGAGATATACAACAACAAAGATTTGTGGCATAAGAGACACCAAGAAAGGTGGATTCATTAGATAATTCTTGAGGAGGTTGAAAGTTAACTGACACTGATTGTCCCACTTGAAAACTACATCTTTGTGGAGGAGGTGAGTGAAAGGCACACATTTCTTGGCCAACTGATATATGAATCTTTGAATGGATTATAGTCTTCCTTAGAGAGAACATAGCTAGCTCAAGTTCTTAGGAGGTTTCATGTCAATAATATCTTTTATTTTTTCAAGATCCACCTCTATCTCTTTGGCAGAGACAATATAGCCTAGGAGTTTTCCAAATTGTACTCCAAAAGAACACTTCTTAGGATTCAACCTAACTTTGAAGGTTTCTAGGTGAGCAAATATTTTGTTTAGAATTGGTAGATTATCTTGATGGGTATGGGATTTTGCTAGAATTTCATCTACATAATCATCCATAAATGTATGCATCATTTCATGAAATATTGTGGTCATAGCTCATTGATATGTTTCTCTTGCATTCTATGGATTGAAGGGCATGACTCTCCAATAGAATGTTCCCTATGCAAAAGTGAAGGTTTTTTTCTCTTGGTCTTTGGGTGTTATCTGTATTTCGTTATAACCATAGAAGCCATCCATAAGAGAGAACATAGAAAGTCATTTTTTTAGGTCTACAATGACATCAATGCTTGGTAAGGGAAAGTCATCTTTGGGACATGCCTTATTGACATCACATAAATCAATGCAGGTTTGTATGCTACCTTCCTTCTTTGAAATAGGAACAATATTTGAGATACATGAAGCATAGCCCAATGGCCTGATGAAGTTGGTATGAAGTAACTTCTCTTAATCTGTTTTGACTAACAATTCTATATGCAGATGCATTTTTCTAATCTTTTGTTTGACTGGTTTAGTCTCTAGATAAATATTAAGATGATGAAGAATGATATTAGGATCTAAACCTAACATGTCAGCATAGGACCATGCAAAATTAATTTATCTTTTCCGAAAGAAGTGGATGAATCACTTATTTCATTTGAAGTTGATGACTGAGCTAGGTGAATAATTTTGGGTTCTGCCTTTGTCTCAATATTGACTTTCACTATTGGTTCAATTATAATAGATGACCTCTCTTCTAAATGCTTAGGTAAAGTATCAATTATCTCATCATTGGGCACCACAATTGGGTTTTCACCTTTAGATATGTCACTTTTGTTTTTTCTATTTTTTTATCAAGACTTTCCACAATGTGGTTTAGGTTGCTAGATTTATTATATGCTTGATATGTTTTCATGTGACTGAGTTAATTGATACATGACCAATCCATAGGTGCTTCATTTGGTTCTAGTCTTGGAGATGGTTCAACTTTATTGATATTTGTGAAGATGTATCGGTCATTGTCAAAGTAAGGAATGTCATGAGGCTCATTTGTATCCCATCTGATAAGATTGGGATGGGTCAAGGATAATGACTTAGCATATGGTTGTGGTTTGATTAGGTTTAAAGACTTGATGGCTCATACATTGTATTAGGTAAGTCTATGACATGTACTTCTTCTAAAATATCTAGGAAACTAGATTCTTCAAGGTGTCCACTATCATTTTTTCAATTTCTATTGGCTGGAATTGGAATCCTTCATTAGGTTCATTATCACCATGTTATGGAAGATTATGTGTTTGGTTTATACCTTCTTCTAAACCATTCTGATGTGAATTGACTCATTTTTGTGAAGTCTGAACTAGAAGAAAATTCTTGTTATGTGGTAGTTCTCTATGTGGAAATTTGAATTACATCACATTCTTTGTCATGGGTAGATTCCTTAGATAATGAATCAAGTTCCCA
The DNA here is from genome assembly GCA_028749045.1 of Cupressus sempervirens. Taxonomy (NCBI): domain Eukaryota; kingdom Viridiplantae; phylum Streptophyta; class Pinopsida; order Cupressales; family Cupressaceae; genus Cupressus; species Cupressus sempervirens. The sequence continues at coordinate 636,118,207 of CM053784.1, read as the reverse complement.
CTTAGTGGATTCATCATAATCCTCATTATTGATGGCATCAATGAATGATTACTGTACAAGGTAGAGATCAAGGAAGATGATGTAGAGAATCCTACAAAGAAACCAATAAATAGGATATTGCTGATCCCATTCAAATCCATGAAATAAATTTTATTCTTAGACATCTCTTGAAGCAAAAAAGCCACTTTCCAATACAAGTTTACCAATACTTCACCATTTACATAGTCTGATTTCTATTTGAGAATATATCATTCATAACTTTTGTTTCTAATATTTTCTTTAAAAAAATTTTGGAGGAATTTTGAAAAACTAGGTATATTAAAGCATATCCAAATCTCATTCAAATAAAATAAATATGTTACAATTTATGGTCTTTTTACTGAGACCCATTTTTACTATCATAAACCAGTAATGAAACTTGTAACCTTGCCTTAGGCATCCCATATCTTTCACAATACAAAACCAATTAATCCCAAAATAATTTCATAATAATAATTACTGGGTCTAGTTTCCAAAAATGTAAGTTTTTGAATCTTCCAATCCATAAATCATTATATGCATGTAAATCCATGCTTGCAACTCCATTAAAGATATTAAAAACCCAATTTTCATTAATAAATGTATAACTTCCACAAATATCAATGAAAGCAACTCAAACTAAATAAAAATAAAACTATATTCACATATCTTTCCAATGAATCCATTTAGAGTTTGTGACTATTCCATATGTGTCAGTACCAAGTGATTCAAAATGATAGCTATCAAGGAATCCCAAATTTGCAAACAAGAATTTTTACCAAAATGCTCATAACTTATTCATTTATTCACATAATCTCTCCAAACCAAAACAAAAAGGAAGGCTATTAATCTTGATAAAAAAATCTATAGATTTTACATGGTTTCCAATCTATACATGGTCGTCCAAGACCTTGAACCAACACAAAACTGAAAAACCAATCAAACAATAACATAGAATTAGTCTGGATTTGTTTCAAATGTAAATATATCCTTCCCTTGTTATTTTTTTTGACTATACATAATTTTTTTATAGGCTCATTGGTGGTTTACAACTTCCCAACCAATTTTTTACATTTTCTTAACCCTTTTTGCACTTTTTGCAATATCACAACTTATAGTTTTGCACTTTCTTGAAAACTTTACATTTATTGCCTTTATGAATTACCATTGATTCCATTACATGGAATATCACATAAAAACATATGGAATTTAATTAAATAATTTAAATATTTATATGGATAATCTCCAATATCCTTAAGACTAGGTGCTCCTGCACTATACTCTTGAGCTTGAAAATTGTCCATGTCCCATGGAAATGCTCTGATGAGAATTTGTAAACAAATCTATTGCCTCTTTTTATTCATCACTCGATCAATGCCTCATCCACTTTCTATATCAAATTCAACCATTGCTCCTATTCATGGAGCTTATGTTGTTCACCTTCAATGGTGCTTCAACCATCGTCTAGTCCACTCGTCCACGTTGCATTTGTTCCTCACTTGGGAGTTCCATCAGGCCTCTCTCCCTAAGATTGTTGGTAACACACAATAGAACAATCTTTGGCCCTAGATCATCTCCCATCACCCTTTTTGTAGAAATTCATGTCCACCCACTGCAACTAAGTGAACCAGCACCAATCTATAACCAAAACTTCATAAAAAGAATTTGAAATAAACCCAACATAGGGTTAGGTCCTGGTGTGAATCCTTACACTCTCAAGAGCTTCTAGCTCTGATACCACTTGATGTAGAGAATCCTACAAAGAAACCAATAAATGGGATATTTTTCATCCCATTAAAATCTAGGAAATAAATTTCATTCTTAGATATCTCATGAGGAAAAATGAAACACTTTCCTATACAAGTTTACCAATACTTCACCATTTACATAGTTTGATTTCTATTCGAGAGTATATCATTCATAACTTTCAATTTTGATATTTTCTTGAAACAAAATTTTGAGGATTTTTGAAACACTAGGCATATTAAAGCATATCAAAAAATCTCATTCCAATCCAATAAATACATTACAAGTTATGATCTTTGTACCAACACCCACTTTTTCTATCATAAAGTAGTAACAAGACTTGTAACCCTACCTAGCACATCCTGTATCTTTCACAATACAAAACCAATTGACCCCAAACTAATTTCATAATAAGAACTAATGAGTCTAGTTTCAAAAAATGTAAGTCTTTTAATCTTCCAATCCATAAATCATTATATGCATGCAAATCTATGCCTACAACTCCATTGAAGCTATTAAAAGACTAGTTTTCACTAAGAAATATATAACTTCCATGCGTATCAATGAAGAAAACTCAAACCAAATAGAAATAAAAATAGATTCACCTATCTTTCCAATGCATCCATTTAGAATTCATATCTATTCTATATGTGTTAGTACCAAGTGATTCAACATGACCAATGTCAGGGAATCCCAAATATGCAAACAAGCACTTTTACCAAAATGGTCATAAATTATTTATTTCTTCACATAATCTCTCCAAAAAAAAACCAAAAGGAATTTTATTAATCTTGATAACCAAATCTATATAGTGTACATGGTTTCCAATTTGTATATGATCGTACAAGACCTAGAATCAACACAAAACTAAAAAATCAATCAAAACAATATCTTAGAATCACTCCAAATTTATTTCAAATGTAAATACTTCCTTTCCTTATGATTTGGTTCAACTATACATAATTTTTTTCTTAGGCTAATTTTTGGTTTACAAATTCCCAACCAACACTTTACATTCTCTTAACCCTCTTTGCACTTTTTGCAATATAACAACTTATAATTTTGCACTTTCTTGAAAAATTTACATTTATTTCCTTTAGGAATTACCATTGATTCCATTACATGGAATATCACATAAAAACATATGTAATTTCATTAAATAATTAAAATATTTCTAGGGATCATCTCCAACATCTTTAAGACTAGCTGCTCCTGCACTAGAAGGATAAGTTTACATTCTTTAGATCAAATGCCTTCTGATTGATGACATCTCTTTCTTTTGGTACCCAAAACAAAGTGGAGGAGGAATATCCATATAGAGATCATGACTTATCAATATGTGGTGGTTTAGGATAAGGTGAAAAATCTTCATTTTCTTGTTCTAAATAGCCTACCCATTGTTGGAAATGATTGAAATGATCATAAGAAGAGTTGTTGGAATAATATATGGAACTGGTAAAAAATGTCCTCAATCATTTTTTTTTCGTTGATGTCAAACTTGCTACTTGCAGGAATGACAATTGCTTTAGTGATCCAAATACTATCAATTAGTTGATTGTCAAGGTGGAGGCAATCAATAAGATGTAACTAGAACACCAAGAGAAAGGTTGAAGTTATGATGTTGTAATGAAGTACAAGGATCAGCTAAGCCATTGGTGAAAAAGTGTATTTGATGACATACTATAAGATACAAAGAATGGGCACACTAAAACATATCAAAGATTTAAGGTTTTAGCTAAGTCTTTTGTAAAGCTCAAACTAAGTTCATTAGAGAGAAGGAGCTGAGAAAGCTAGTAAGAGCCAAGCAAATTCCTAGTTAATGTTGAGTAAACTAAAGATGCTGAGTAAACTCCAGATGTCAAGTAAACTTCAGATGCCGAGTGACACAAAGTAGAATCAAGTGCCGAGCAAAACCAAGTGCCAAGCACGTATAGGTGCTAAGTAACATAGAGGTGCTAAGCACCAGTAACTCAATAATGCCGAGTTGCCACATTATTTTGGAAATCAAAGATTCACCAGCCGAAAAGGTTGTTATCCAAAAATTTGTAAATTTAAAGGAAGATAAGAATGATGAGCTGATGGCACAGAACACCATGTAGAACATTTTTAAGGATACAACTGGAAAAGTTTCTAGAAGAAAACAAGATATGGGGTAGATACATTGTATCCTACCTAATCCATTTTGAAACTCTAAAATTGGAGAGGAAGAATTGAGCGGTAAAGGCAAATCAGACTTCTATTTAAGAAGACATAAGTTAATGAAAAAGAGTGGATAGAGAAAAAGAGAGGTGGTCAAGCATAAAAAGCATGAAGTACTAAAAAAGGTGCTAAGGAGAAGAAAGCACAGAAACTCTGTTTGGATAGACGACCACAAGGATGATTGCATTGGTAGAATGAGTAAGAAGACTCAAGGAGACAAAGCTTGAGAGGAAGACAAGCAGTCAAAGCTGATGTGATTAAAGCCAAGCATAAGGATTGAACTGAAAAGTGTGATCTAAAATCTACAAAGTATGTTGTAAGTTATATCAGATCAAAAGACCATTATCGTTACTTTCTAGCAATTGTAATAGTAAGTCTAAATCCTATGGACTTAGGTTGGTTTAATATCCATTAGATAAATCCTTTAACAGGGTGACATTCCAAGAGAATGTTCTAAAGACCTTTAACCAGGCCCATTCCTAATAGTTTGGTGGAATCCTTTAATAGGGTCACATTTAACAGTGTGTTGTAAGCCTTGAACAGGGCATCACTTCAGAAGAGTGAGAATCAAGTAGCATGTTACTAGTGGTTTTTCCCAAATTGGGTTTCCACGTAAATCATTGTGTCATGTGTTGATTATGGATGTTTTATCTTTGCATATTGATTTACTGTAACTTGCTTATATGATTGATTTAATTTTGGATGGATAAAAGGTGTATGGATTCATTAAAAGTAGTAAAAAGTTATTAATAGGGAATTTTGGACCTTGAATAACTGATTCACCCCCCCCCCCCTCTCAGTTATTCTAAAGAATTCTAACAATTGGTATCAGAGCCTGACTGCTGATTCAGTTTAAAAGGACTACAAGCAGAAAAGATCAAAATGGCAAAGAGAGAAGTTCCCAAGCTCAACAAACACAACTTTGTTGCATGGCAAATTTTGATGAAGCTACATGTTGGATCCATAGGAGATTATGCCCAAAAATCAATTTTCACTGAACATGTAGATCCAACAGGTGCTCCTACTGCAGAAGACATGAAAAACAAGCAAGAACACAATCAAACAATTCTAGAAATTGCCTCTGCACTCAGCTATGCTGAATTTGATGATATCAAAGGATGTGACACTGCATTCAAAATGTGGAAATCCCTATCAAACATCTATGGAGGAGATCAGAATGTACAAAGAGAAAAAAGAGAAAGTCTTAGACGAAAGTTTGATGACATGAAAATAGAAGAAAATGAGAATGCTACTCAATATGGTGCAAGAATAAAGGAAGTGGTAAGTGCAATAAGATGCTTGAGTGGTCAACTGGATGAAGATACTGTTAATAGTAAGTTCTTAAGAACCTTGTTCCCTATCTATGCTATTAGAATATCAGCAATACAAGAGCTAAGATGTATACCAGAAAATAATCTAAGTTTTGAAGGTATAATCGATAGACTCAATGCATTTGAGTTATCTAACTTTGACAACTACAAACCTAAAAATGTTGAATCTGCTTTTAAGCCCAAGTTATCACTGAAAGATGCTAAACAGATGAAATCAAAGAAAGGAAGAAAAATGAAGTATGTATCCAGTGGCAGTAGCACTGATAGGAAGATGTGGAACAATTGGAAGCTTTTCTTGCTAGAAGATTTCATAGGGGCAAAGGAAAATTCAAAGGTAAGATGCCTATCATTTGTTTCAATTGCAATGAAGTAGGTCATATTGCTGCAAGGTGTCCACAGAAAAAGGATTCCAAGGAAGGAAACAAATACAAGAACAGAAGAGATGATGACAAGAGAGACTACAAAGAAAAAGGTAAGAAGTGTTATATTGTTGAAGAAAATTCTGATGACAATGATGATGAAGTTGTTTATGTAGCCATGAAGGACCAATCTGATGAAGAAGAGCCCACAACACTGGTAACATGTATAAACAAGAATGACAGATGGATCATAGACAGTGGATGCTCACATCACATGATAGGAGACAAAAGTAAGTTTGTTAACTTTACTTAGTATGATGGAAATAATGTTAGATTCGGTAATGATGCTCCATGTCAAATCAAAGGAAAAGGTTCCATTAAGCTCACAGAACAAATTTCTTGTGACAATGCATACTATGTTGAAGGATTAAACTACAATTTACTGAGTGTCTCATAGTTAGACAATATAGGTTGCAAAGTGGAATTTGGAAACAAAACTGCAAAAATCTATTATGCTAATGGTAAACTGATAGAAAAAGGAGATCAAACAAAAAGTAATTTGTTTTACCTTGATATGAATGATGTTTCTTGTCTATTTGAATTTTTTTATGATGAATGGTTATGGCATAGAAGATTATGTCATGTCAACTTTGACAATCTAGTCAACATCAGTAAAATGAAGAAAGTCAGAAGTTTACCAAAACTAAAGAAGCCTGATAATATCATGTGTAAACAATGTCAGCTAGGAAAGATGATAAAGTCAAGTTTCAAAAGCAAAAACTATACATCTAAAGAGATACTTGAGTTAGTTCACACTGACTTATGTGGTCCAATGGAAATACAAAGCTATAGAGGAGATAAATACATAATGCTATTTGTTGATGACTATTCCAGGATGATGACTGTTATGTTCTTAAAACAAAAATCTGATGCTTTTCAAATGTTTAAGTGGTATGTGGCTAGAGTTGAAAAGGAAACTGGAAAAAGTTTGAAATGCCTACGATCAGATAGAGGTGGTGAATTTACATCAAATGAATTCAAGATATTCTGCAATGACAAAGGAATCAAAAGACAAATGTCAGCTCCTAGAACTCCCCCATAGAATGGAATTGCTGAAAGAAGAAACAGATCTGTGATTGACTATGCCAGAACACTAATGATGGAAAAGACTGTTGCTCTAAAATACTGGAGAGAAGCTGTAAGTGTAGCTGTTCATACACTGAACCGAGTACAAGTCAAGAAAGGTACAAATACAACACCTTTTGAATTATGGTATGGTTACTCACCCAATGTAAAACATTTCAAAGTGTTTGGTTGTAAATGCTTTATCTTCAAAGATGCTAGAAGTGGAAAATTTGATGCAAAAAGTGATGAAAGTATATTTCTTGGTTACTCCACTAGAAGTAAGGCATATAAGTGCTTGAATACTAACACTAACAAAATTGTGGAAAGTGCAAATGTAAATTTTGATGAGCACACAGAAGTCCAGGCTGAAGTACCAAAGAAAATGGAAGAGTACAGAACCTTTGTGTATTCTTATGAAGGAATGACTGATGATAAGGATGATGTCAATCAAATTGAAAATCAACAAGAAGTATCAGTTTCAGCCGAATCACAACCAGTGAATGTTGAGTTGCATTCAAAATTTGAGTTGCAGAATGAAGAAAATGCACAATCTAATTCTAAAGACAGTACACATAATGAAGAACAACCTAACAATGAAGTGCATAGTGATCCTGAATCTGAAAGATCAAATATGGAAACAAGGACAGAGCCAAGATTATCCAAATATGTAAAAAGACATCACCCTGCTGAACAGATAATTGGTGACAAAGATGCAAGACCAATGACAAGGAATAGACTAAGACAAGGATCATGTTTGATCAGCAAATCTGAACCCAAGACAGTATATGGTGCATTACAAGATGATGACTGGTATAAAGCTATGGAAGAAGAAATTGATCAAATAAGAAAAAATAAAACCTATAGTTTGGTTCCCAGACCAACTGACAAGAATGTGATTGGCACAAAATGGGTATTCTGAAACAAACTAGATGAGAATGGTGAGATTACCAAAAACAAAGCTAGACTAGTATGCAAGGGTTATGCTCAAGAAGAAGGAATAGACTATGGGGAAACATTTGCTCCTATTGCTAGAATGGAAGGAGTAAGAACTTTACTTGCATATGTTGCCTACAAAGATTTTAAAGTCTATCAGATGGATGTAAAATCTACTTTCTTAAATGGTATACTAGAAGAAGAAGTCTACATTGAACAACCAGAAGGATTTGTTGATGAAAACAATAGGGATATGGTGTGTAAGTTACATAAAGCACTCTATGGTTTAAAACAAGCACCTAGAGCATGGTATGAGAGACTTCACAAGTATCTAGTGCAAATTGGATTTGAAAGAACTGATGATAATAGCAACATGTACGTCAAAGCAGAAGAAGGTAAAGACATTATTGTATCAAAAAAATTTGTGGATGACATAGTGTTTGGTGGTAAGGAAGTACTTTGCAAAGGCTTTGCTGACAAAATGAAACATGAATTTGAGATGTCTATGTTTGGAGAAATCAATTTTTTTGTTGGATTGCAAGTACATCAACTCAAACATGGAATATTTGTTACACAATCAAAATACATCAAAGAAATTCTCAAAATGTTTGGATTGGAGGAATCCAAACCAATCAGCACACCAATGGCCACAGGAAATAAGCTGTCCAAAAATGATGCGTCAGCTGAAGTCAATCAAACAATGTACAGATCCATGATTGGAAAACTACAATATGTTGTACATAGTAGACCAGACATAGCATTAGCAGTTGGAATAGTGGCTAGGTTCTCTGCTAATCCTAAAGAAAATCATCTCATAGCAGTAAAAAAAATAATGAGATATGTCAAAGGAACTGATGACTTTGGTCTGTACTACAAAAAGAACGAAAAATTTGAGCTCAATGCATATACAGATGCAGACTAGGGAGGAAACATTGATGATAGAAAAAGTACAAGTGGAGGTGCATTATTTCTAGGCAAAAGGCTGGTTACCTGGACTAGCAAGAAACAAACATGTATATCCCAGTCCACTGTAGAGTCAGAATATGTGGCAGTTGTAGTCAATTGCACAAACATTGTATGGCTCACACATCTATTAGAAGAAATGAAAGAAGAGGTAACAAAACCTATGATATTGTATTGTGATAATACAAGTGCTATAAACATATTCAAAAATCCAGTAATGCATGCAAAAACCAAGCATATTGCAATCAAGTATCATTATGTCAAAGAATTGGTAGAAGACAAACAAGTAAAGTTGGAATACATTCACACAAAAGAAAAAACTGCAGATATCTTTACCAAACCATTGCCCAAGGATGCCTATGAATATCTTAGAGGCAAGTTGGGGGTAATACCCCTAACTCAAGCAGTTTAAAGAAACAAAGAAGCTGTCCTGCATCAACAGGAATAAATCATTGAAATATTAACAGGTTGATGCAAAGGATGACAACAGGAACAGAAACTCCAAATTAGTCACAAGCATGGTGACAGAGGGAGAAAAACAACAAGATACCAAAGCTTATATTTTGCATGATAAAGATGCTACATCTTTGGCATTTATGTCAAAGAGGGAGAAATATGCAGAAATCTGATCAATACAAAGAAAAGAGGGAGATATATATAAAAGAGGGAGATATCTGAGATCAGTAGTGAAA